>CM037854.1:159963322-161212614 GCA_021234595.1 Delia radicum
ACTACTAGGTAAATAACATTATGTTTTACAATAAAAATTGTTTTTTTGAGTAGAGAAACTTATATGTAATAAAAATTGGTTAAATTAGGTTCATATTTATTTACAATATTGTATTGTTTCGTACTCCAATAAACTTAAATGCACTTTCTTTACTAAATTTATGGATCTTATTTACTCACAAATACTGTTTTATTGAAATAAAAAAAAACCTTTGTGGGTAAATAAAATCATTGTGGTGCAATTAATTCATGTGTATTAACAATATTGTATTGTAAATACGCTCATAATAATTCATGAGTAAAAACGTGAAAATAAAGAATACATTTTTCAATTATTTAAAAAAAGTTTTCGTTATTTTAAACATTAATGTTTCATGGAGAGATTATTATGAGTTAGCCAAAAATTAATGAAGTTGTACATATTTTTCTAAATTTTCTAAATTTAATATAGCTCACAGAAAGAATTTTATAAATTATTAACTAAGGCAGGTAGGATATTATTTGAACTAAAAGCATTAAAAATAATTATTGCAACCAATTTCTTTTTAATTTTTTATTTGATCTTAAAACATTTAACATGTTTATGATTTTCTTAAAATTAACTTAAGAGCAACTTAGATTTGCACACTTTTTCAATTAATTGTTAGTAACTTAAGTATACCTTTTGAAATTGTTATATAAATAATTTTTTACAAACATTTTTAAAAACAATATCTTCGTTAAATAAAATTTCCATTGGTTTAATATATCTTAAACAATTTGTTTAGGTTTAATATAATATTTGTCATTAATTGAATTATATTGTTGGAGGAGATTTTACAGATTTCGCTTTATAATAGAAAAATCTAATAAATTTGGGTCAACCAAATAAGATATAAAATGTGTTTCATACGATATTACATTGATTTTTTGACAAAAAAATATATATCTCCCTTTAAAATATATAGTTCTTGTATTTGAAATGCTTTAAAATCAGGTGTATAAATCAAATATGACAAATCCTTTTGTGTACAATGTTCCGCAACGCTCAAAGGGTCGAATAACAAATCAAATTAAGTAGTTCTTCTTCGCATAAATGTTTAGCTAGTTGGGCATGAAATGGAGACAGCAAAGCACTGTATTTGCTTGGACTTAAAATAATCTCGTTTTTTCGAAGTTCATAACACTTTCTGCAAATGCAATGCCAAATTTAATGGCTAAAAGATAATGGTAAATTAACTCTTGACGTTATATTTTTTGTATAAGCCTTAGTTGCCTATGTTTTGATTCGAAGCCAAATGTCCATAAATATTTAAATGGTCCCGAGTGCTCTAAAATTGTACAATAGTGGTTAAGAAAATGATGTTTTGGTTTCAATGTGTCTTAAAAAGTTTTGTGTAATTCGTGTTGTGATAATTAATATGAAGTTTTAAATTGTGAATGTCTAAACTTGTATATTCTGATAAAAGCAAAAGATCTAAAAGCTCAACTAAATTAATGACAAATTTCCATACAAACCATCATTAGAATCGACTAAGTCTCCTATCATTAAAGGAAAATAATGTGCAAATGTCATCATTTCGCTACCCGACATTTTTAAATTAAATTTTTTGAGATTTTTAATTTCCAAACGTGATGATTTGTTACCTTTATCCACTTCCCCATAGCAAAAATTTTGTTTTCGGATATTAAACAGCTCCAGATCAAAAGTTTTATTTTTAGGTAATACAAAGTTATATGGCATAAATCATACTTTAATACACCTTCAAACATGTCGTGAAGCAAATCTGCGTAAAAATTTTGAACTACATGATATTTATTTATGCTATTGAATATTGAAATTTCCCGTATCCCTGTGTTTTTGAGGGTCATTTAAAATTCGCATCTTGGGTGTAATTCTCCACATTTCTTAAGTCTTTATTTTCTGTGCTAAATTTAGGTTCCGATATAGTGGTTTTGCAAGTTACTACAAAAATATTTTGCAGAAAACGATCTTGAAAACCCTAAAATATTATTTAGCGCTAAATTGGGTCACCCACAATCAACCTAAAGAAAAGTAAATGGTTTGTTTACCATTTTTGTCGTTACATCAATTCCATTTAGTTCTAAATCGTTTAATATTTGTATAATCTTAAAAAAACATTTTTCGTTGCCAAAACTTTTAACATCACAAGACTTGTATAATGCAACAATGAAAATGTTTCTTAGCTTGAACTTTAAATAGTCTGGTGCTGTAGGAAATGACAAATAAACACCCAAAAGACTTGAACTATGTGATCCGAGAACCATATTTATTTCAAAGTCATCGAAATACAAGAAATAGGGAATAACAAACTTATTATTGTATTGTTTTATTTTATTTTGCCAAATTTTAACCATTGCAGAAATTTTTTAAAACGTCGCTTTCATAGAGATTAAGTATATTTTGTTTGAACTCGTCGACAATTCCAGGAATTTCAAAAAAAAGCTTGAGATTAAATTTGATTGGAAAAACAACGGCTTTTGTATGAACTTCGTCTAAAGTGCTTACTTGATTAATTACGGTATGGGATATGGTATTGTTTATATGGATTATTTTTGGATTCTCATATAAATTTATTTCCTTTAACTTTTCAGAAACTTGTATTCTGTATCAAACCCATCAAAAGGTTGTTCACAAAACGATATCAGTTTACGTAGACTATTTTCAGCATTTTCAGAGGTATTAGTCCTTGAGCTCGAGTAATATTTTATTTAATTCGTCTCTAATGGGGTGTGTTATATTCTGTTGAATATTCTTTTGAGCAGCTTTAGCTTCTTTCCTTGGAAAGTTTTTATTTGAATAATTTACCAATGATAATTTGAATGAATATTCCGACAGGGTTGTATTTTTTGTAAAGCGTTAGTTGTTAATGTGGTTATGAGATTGCATTTCAGAAGATATGTTAGATTCAGAAATATTAATATTTGAATGTAAAGAGTTAGTCTCAGAAAAATTAACATTTTCTGAAGTACTATTATTAAGGTATGAAGTAGTATTTGTTTCGTCATTTGAAACATTTATGTTTGGCAAAACTATACTTATTTCTTCACCTTCACATTGTTTTTTTATCTCATTTCTCATGTGACGAGAAAATGAACTGAAATTGTCAAATTTTTGAGAACAATTAGGAATACCACATTCATAAATATAGTTTGGTTGTAATTGATGAAAATATTTTAAGTGGCAAGAAAGCTTCTTAAAATCAGTAAAATATTCCTTACATATAAAGCAGTTTAGAACCATTTTAATTGTTTTTAATAAAAGGATTTCTTTAATTAATGATTTAAAAAAAAAAAATATATACATAAAAACATTAATTAATTAAACATAAGGTTAATTAATAAAATTAATGATGAGTCTTCTTGACTAGAATGAACTATAAATAATGATAAAAATTATAAAAATTGTGGTTAATTTACTGCTCTAAACATTTTAACTCGTTTAAAAACAGCAACTAACAACGCACTCTTTTCAAAATTTTTAAAGGAATTTCATAAAAATACGATTGTATGAAAAACCAAATTGATTTGCAATTATCAGGGTACTTTAAGTTTAACACATTAATAACTTAAAAGCTACATCTGCACTAGATATAATATTATCAATTTTATAAAAAGTGTTAGCGTAATAAACAAAAAACTCCTTCAGTTCAAGTATTGATGATCCTACAGCACAGATTACTGGTTGTAGTGTTTCTTTGTTATGGCCAGATTATCGATTAAACACTTAATTTAGTGGTTAGCTCAACACTAGTTGGGGGCCCACAACAAAAAAGCATTTCTCGAATCGGTTATTGATGATTTGGTGTATTTTCGTTTTTTGTTGTTTCATCAACAATACATTTCTGTTTGTTGGCTTTATTAACGCATGTATAAGGTAAAGAATTACGCAATTTCGTTTATCTGAAAATTAAAAATAAAATAGTTTTTTATAATTTTAAAATAATTTATGGCTGAGTTTTTTGAATGTGTATTAACTTTAAGCATAGTTTTACGAAGTTTTAAACTAGAACTCTGCTTTCGAAATGAGTTTAATTTTAATTTATTTTATTTATTTTATTTTAATTTTTAATTTTTTTAATTTTAATTTTTTAATTATTTAATATTAGAAACAAAAAAATGCTGTTATGCAATAATTTGTTTATAAATTTATTAATCGTTGATAAAATTTATTTCAATTAAACAAAACTTGATATTATAAAATATATAAAACAAATTTTTAACAACTTCAAAACTCTGCTCGTCCTTTAGTGTTTCAATTGTGCTCAATCAACATTCAGACCGTAATACTTAATATATTTAAATTCCAATCTGATTTTATTTGATGCATTTTACTTAGTTTTTTTTTTTTATCATACATTTTCTTAAAGTTTTTTATTGTTTATTGTACTCAATTTTCTAAAAGTTTAAAAATAAAACGATGTACGTTAGGCTTCCCTACAACATAATAAGTTGGGACTAACTCCAGTCTTATTTTGGTCAGTTAAACGCTATCATATATTTACCAGTCACATTTGTGACCTTGGCTCATTGACATGAGCAGATTTCACTAATTATTGAAGATACTACCACAAGCCAGGCTGAACTTTCGACTTATTTTAAAAATGTAAGTGTAAAATGAGTTTATGTCAAAAGTCAACTTGAGAAATAAAAATATTCTCCAAAATAAATGCAGTATCCACACATTCTCATAAGAGATTCTAGGTTAGCCATGATTTTAGGAGCGAAATGTTTCTATGAACCGCGTCCTTAAGCTAACCACAAACTCAATGGCCGAATGTAAATTCTGAACCTTACAGCAAACTGATCCAATTATAAAAACAAACAACATTATTACGCTAATGCTCAACAATTATATTTCTAAACTTTTACAAATTAAGTAAAAATAATAAAAACCTTTTCTTATATTAAAGATAAAACCTCTAAAAGTAAAGGACGTAACAGTTTTAATTACTTGAAAGTTGTTTAATTAGTATCAAAAATAATTTAGTTTTTAAAACTACTAGTTGTTATACTAAAATAATCTAAATCTACCAATGTATCAAATTTTATATTGCTACAGTGTTTTTCTAATTTAATATTACCACAACTAAATTGATTATTTAAATCTTTTAGCATCTCCAAGCTTTGTGCATCCTTAACTTGGCGTTCAATTAACATTAGAATTGGTTTGCAACAGTTTTCCCATTTTCAAATAGTAAATTTTCTTTTGTGGGAAAAATGTGATCAAAATCTGCTAAAAATCTATATCAAAAAAACTTTAATAAAAATAGCAAGAAGTTTGAATAAGTGACTGACTAATTTGTTTCCAAAGGATTGTTTGTATAAAGACCATTCATCTAAAATTTCTTTAAACTATTGTCTGATTTAATGTAATTAATTCGTATACGTTGGGTGTGTATCCATTTTGTTAGAACTTCGTCCATTGGCTCTATATTATATTTTAACCATTCTTTATCGGCGATGGTATTATCGTCTGATAATATTATATACATATAAGTAGAAAGAACGTTTTCAATTTATAAAAATAGGATTTTACTTGATATATTAATTATTCATTAATTATTATTATTAATTAATTAATTATTATTAATTATTCAAGAAATTCATCACATAAAAGTTTATTTTAAATATTTTGTATAGTACGGACATAGACAAGTCTTTTTTTAAAAAAAGCCGATTTTAACAAAACTGTACTTTGTGAAAAAATATAACAACGCTGATAATTTTTAAGTGTAAAACTTTTTTGTAATTTTAATTACTAACATTTTTCAACATTTGTAAAACTATTGCTATTGAAAACGTTTTAACAACTAATTATTATATACTAAAAATTGGTAATTGGGATATAAAGCATTTTACACTTTTTTTACTAACTTTTTTATTTGAGTGTACCGCTGGTAGTGACAGTTAGAACAATCTACACACACTTGCACAAGCACTCAATTTTTAATAAAAAAATTTAAAATGTAAACTCTAAAAAAAGACAGTCTACACTCACGTGCACTTTAAAATGAGTATTGAAAAATATTTGATTGCATGGGTACAGATTACCGTCTATTTTCTAGTTCACTGCTTACTCCTACTTAGTTTAAAATTAATAATATTTAATTTGATTTTCATCTACATTGTTTGCGTAAGTACGTGTAGCTTTTCGTGTTTTTTTAAGTAAATTTTAGTTCAGGTTAGTTAAATAAACTGATTGCCAACAAGAATCATATTAAATATTATTAAATGTAAACTAAGTATGAGCAAACCGTAAACTAGAAAAAATACGTTAAGCTACACACATGCAAACAAATATTTTACAATACTCATTTTTTAGTGCATGCACATGGAGAGATTGTTTCCACACTCTCACGCACTAAAAAATGAGTATTGAAAAATATTTGTTTGAAAGTGTGCAGCTTAGCGTCTTTTTCTAGTTCACTGTTTACCCCTACTTAGTTAATATCTAATTTGATTTTGATCTACAATGCATACATACTGTTTGTTTAGGTATGTGTAGCTTTTCGTAAATTTTTGTTCATGTTAGTTAAATAAACTGATTGACAACAAGGATCATATTAGATATTGTTAAATGTAAACTAATTAGGTGTAAACAGTAAACTAGAAAAAAGACGCTAAGCTACACACATGCAAACAAATATTTTTCAATACCATTTTTTTAGTGCGTGGCGTGTAGAAACAATCTCTACACGTACATGCACTAAAAAAATAGTATTGAAAAATATTTGTTTGCATGTGTGTGTGTAGCTTAGCGTCTTTTTCTAGTTTACTGTTTACACCTAATTAGTTTACATTTAACAATATGTAATATGATTCTTGTTGTCAATCAGTTTATTTAACTAACCTGAACAACAAATTTACTTAAAAATTTAAGAAAAGCTACACATACATACTTACACACAGTCATGTTTTTTTATCACTTTTTAATCTTGTTTTTAATTGTTTATTTGTTTAATTTGTTTAATTTTAATATTTTAATATTTGTTTAATAATACTTACCAATTTAGTTTCTTTTTTTTAATAAATAAATTATTTATTTTCTATTTTTAAACTTTTTATTTAACACACTCGCGGCCGTTGTTTATTTGGCAAAGAAAACTTGCAAACTACTTTGTTTTATTTATTCTCTTTGCAGCTACGCAATTTTTTTGCTTTGTAATTTTTTTGTTGTAATGTGCTTAAACACATATCTAAAAACCAGTTTAATTGAGAAAGACAGAAATTATTCCAACAAAACTCTTTCTATTGTAGTTTGTATGCACTCATTTCGAATAGTAAAGGAGTTTTTCAAGTAAAATTATTTTAGACATAAACTATTATTAGGAAAATTTTTAATATTACAAGTAAAATTTTTGTTAATTTATTATTTTATTTTTAAAAGAGCTTTTTAGTTTATTTTAACTAAATCTGAGAAAAACCCAGTTTGTTTTAAAAATTGGTACTTAAATTTTTAGTTATTTTTCGATACTTTAAGTAAAATTTAACTTATTTCAATGAACATTTCAGGAGTTCATTTGAACTATATTTTAGTTCACTTTCGTTCAATCTTTTTTTTGAGTATACTTAAATTTTTTTTAATAGTTTTATTTTCAGTACTTAAGTTCATTGATATACTTCATTTTGGTAAATTTATGAACTAGAATCAATTATCCTTTACTTAAATTAAAATTCAAATTTATTTTAGTTTATGTTAACTAAATCTGACAAATACTTACTTTGCTTCAAAAATTGTTAGTTAAATTTTATTTAATAGTTTTATTTTCAGAACTTAAGTTTGTTGATATACTTGATTCTGGTAAATTTATGAACTAAAATCAAGAAACGTTTACTAAAATTAAAATTGTACATAGATTTTTTTTTTTTCTCACAAAGTAGTATAATTTACTTAATAGAATTAAAATTGTATTATATTCGAGTAAAATAATTTGAGTAAAATTTTAAAACTGTTCCCGAGTTTATGAACTATTTTTTTTTACTTAAATTTAATAAATTTTATTACCTTTTAGTTATTTTTCCCTAATTTAAGTTAAATTCGATCAAATTTTTTTGAGTTTATTTTGGACAATACTTTAGTTTATTTTAGTTCAATCTTTTATCTGAGTGTATGTAACAAGAGTTGACTACTTACTCCTTCGTGATGGTGGAAAAAGGGATTGTCTTTCAAACCATCGAAAACAATCCTGGTATCATTTATGAGCTGGGGAAAACATGTCTATGTCTATTGTTGTAGGTGCGACAAAAGGCTTCTATAGCAGTGTAAGATACCTTACACTCAAAAAAAAAAAAAGTTTGTAAAGTCAGCAAAAAATTTTGCTGAGTCAGCAAAATTTTAGTCAGGAGGGTGCTAGCAAAAAAATTGCTAATGTCAGCAAAATCTTTTGCTGAAAATCAGCGAGCTGATTTTTACCAACAAAATTAGTAGATTCAGCAAAAGTTTTGCTAACACTTAGTAGATTAGAAATAAAAAAGCGTTGGTAAAAATTAATAAATTTTTTGCTGAATTTTAGTAGACTGAAAAAAAACGCAAAAAAGTTGTAAAAAAATTGTAATTTAGTTAATATATTTGCTGAAAATCATAAAACATATTTTTGTGATTCTTTTAAAAATAATTTACAATAATTACGAAATATAAAAATTTTCATTTTCCCACATTGATGTCATGAATTAATTTAATATCTGAAAATATATAGAAATAAATATATATAACATAACAAAAATTTTCTTTCAACTACTTACATCAATGGTAGTCTAAATGATGCTTTCTTTTAAAGCACGCAACTGCCGAAGATACTTATAGAAACGAAACGAAAAAATAAACAAAAACAACGAAACGAAAAAAACAACCCTTTTGTTTGCAATAAGAAAAAGGAACCATACAAATCTACCTAAGATATGTGTCTTTGTCTTTCGCTTTATTCTGTCTACATGTCTGTATATATTTGTTTGCAATTTGACCACACTAGATTATTAATCTATTAACATATATTATAGAAATACATATTAAATTTAAACATTTTCTTTCTTAACCTCAACATTTCTAAAATAAAAAAAAAATTTAATTTTGTGGTGTTACCGCCCTATGGGGAATGGGACCGGTTCTGCGTGTGCCACAGGATCGCTCCCTTCGTGCCAGTGGCCGGTCCTCTGATAAACCCTAACCTATGTAAACAACTGGTAACTTTAACATTGGCTTGTCATAGGAGGGGGTCATTTGTCCTGCAATATATATTTAAACAGTATATATATTTAAACAGTAAATCGGTTGAAAAATGATTGAGTTGCAAAGGTTTAAATGTACCAGTCGCAAAAAATACTATTTTACGGTTATCTCAAAAATGTTACGGCATATTGAAACTTCTCAACCAGTTTTATAATACACTCATCTAGGTTACTAGGTTTCTCGAAAAGGGATTGCAATTTTTTGTTTTTTGTAGGACCATGTAATTACTATTTTACCGTTATCTCAAAAATTTAACGGTATATTGAAACTTCTCAAACCAGTTTTGTAATACACTCATCTATACTCACTTGAAAAGGGATTGGAATTTTTTGTAGTACCGTGTAATTAGTCGCACGTAAGCTTGACTGTTTAGAAAATGACTTCGTCAAACAAAAATATCTAGTGCTGACGCCACATTATAATGTGTTGTGGTATTTATTTCCATTATATAACCTTCGATACTATGCCCGTCAGAGGGTTTTTGAAAGGACATGGGACATATTGTATTTAACTGGTCGTTCAATACTATTGCTAAACCTATATTCACCTATAATCCCAAAGGCCAAAGGTTGAGTTAATTGAGGCATGGGATGATCTCAAGAGAATCTGAATGATTACATGTACACATTGACATAACGGGGGGCTCTTAACCTTTCGTTCTCACACTGGGGTATAATACACCCAACAAAACTTTGTAATGAATATCTGATTTCTATACATGTAAAATAAGTTTGAGGTGTTTATGATGGAATGAGAGTAGCAATTGGCTTAGTAGTTGCAATTTGTTCAAGATAGCTCATTTTTAATAAGCTTTGGGGTACGCTGCCTCCCAGTGTCAGGTTTATGTAATAAAAATATATTGAAGATAAAACTGTTGTTTTCGTTAAACAGTAATAGCTGATAACAGTATTATAGTGAATTTCGATAAGGTATACAAAAATTAAATTGTACAAAAGTTAACAGCAGGTAACAGTATAATGGAGCGTTTTAATGCCTTTCTCCGCGATAGTGATGGCGAATCTGAAAATTCATTTGGTGGAGACAATACTGATGACGATCAAGATAACTTGGAAACACAAAGTGATGATGCGTCATGCGAAAGTGGAGGGAGTGACAAAATCAAAATTGTAGTGATTTGTGGTCGAACAAATTTGTAGTTTCGATGTTCAGAGCAACAATGTCTCTTCGCCGTTTCGAGTTTCTAACGTCTTGTCTCCGTTTTGATAATAAAGAGACGGAATTCCTGTGACGCCTTTGCCCCAATTCGTTGGTAACTGCAGAAATTATTACCCACCTAGCGAACTGTGTGCAATTGGCGATCAGTTGATGAGATTCAGAGATAGGTATCCTTTTCGCATTAATACGGCATTAAAACTAGATAAATGCGGAATCAAGTACGTTATGATAAACGATTCACGGACTTGGTATATGATCGACGATACGTTGGAAAAGTTCAATGCGAAGGGACAGTGCCAGCACACTGCGTATAAAAGTTAACACAGGTTATTCACTAATCGGGACGTCACATTACTGTCGACAACTGGTTTACATCGGTTCCGCTGTTTGACTCAATGCTAAAAGATTATAATTTAAAAATGTTGGGAACGATGAGAAAAAATAAAATAGAGATTTCAAAATCATCCCTGAATCTGCAGAAAGTTGGACATATGAAATTAGCATTTGACGACAACAAGGCACTTGTTTCATACACAACCCCAAGCCACTATTCAAACGCTGCAGATCCTGAGTCACAAAAACCTAAAATGATTTTGGACTACAATGACATATAAGGTGGGACAGATACATTTGACAAGTTATGTCTATCACATACAACTGCAAGATCAAGCGCCGATGGCCAATGAGGTTATTTTGCAGAATGCTAGACCATGCTGGCATAAATGCAATGATTTTGTTTAATATGAAGAGTTAAAGGTGATGAAGAGTTAAAAATAAAAACGTGTTTGGAGGAACTATCATTTATGCTAATAGAACCTCATTTAAAAAGCCATACAGACGCTCCAAGTCTCAGAAGAGGACTAAAATATCGAATATTGGACATTCTCGACAAAGAAGACTCCGAGCCTAGTACAAATAGCGTAACTGCGATGTGTGCCCTGCATCGTTCTTCAAAATTGTATGGTTTTGGAGATCTGGCTAAGATCGGTTTTTGGAGTTATATTAATGCAATTTTTACCAGATTTCAATTAATATGAATTAAATAAAAATTTAATTGTTTTTATTTTTTTTTAACATCAGTACAAATTTTTAAAATTACTTTTTTAGTTAGTACAATAAAAAAAAATACATAATTATGTGCAGAAAAAAATATTATCTATTTTTTTCGATTGAAGAAAGTCTTAAAAATGCATTTAAGGTGAAAACATACAATTTCAGACCCTGAAATCTTTTCTAAACAAGTGCTTATTCATTGGAGCACGATACGCCCCAGTGTGAGGTGCGTGACATAAAATAAGGTGTCAGAACGGAAGGTTAATCGACCATAAACTCTGATCATAAACTCAATCGTTTAAAAACTTCACAGGATTCTTTGAGTAATTTAACAGCCATTCAAATGAGTTTTTTGCGACGTTTTGTAACTGTGGATGAAACATTTATCTATTGCCATATTCTTACGATTTAGCCTCCAGTGACTGTTTTCTATTTCAAACCAACGATGAAATTATTGCTCAAACAAATGCACAAAGTCCATTTAATAGGAAGATTTAAATCAATAAGAAAAGAGAAAAGTTTCTCCGTTTAGAATTTCTTATGTTTGGTTAAATGGAAGCCCTCCGAACGGCGAGTTCACTAGGAGGCCTTAAGAGCCATTGCAATTCCCTTACATTTACATGGAGAAAAAACTACTACCCAAAAAATTAGAAAAAAGTTCTTAAAACCAATCTAAATGTCCGCAAGACGGACCATAGATTCCACAGATCTGAAACTCTTCTTCTTTTAACAACAAACACATTTCTTCATGCATATTAAAATATTTTTTGTGAAGGTAACGACGCATGTCCAACCTATTCTCATGAGTTACGTTGTTACATGTTCTGACAGTAAATTTCAAAGACTTTGAGATCTTTGTAATCTATGGACAGGACAGAGACACATCCCGCAGACTATCCAGGTAATCGAAGAATCCGCTTCATAGATATCTAAGTCATCAGTTCGGAACACACGGAAAGCAGATACTGTCTTATCCCATGTGTCCCTACAGTAATCCGCCCTTGGGTGACACCAGCGCATATCCATTGGCATATCACACAGTGGCCCGTAAGAATACCTATAAGCATACTAACCCAACCGTCCGCTTAAGTGTCCGATCAGTCTTTTTGTTCTCCAAGGATTAGGCAACGGCTATACGGTTCTAGATATCCCATTATTAGTCAAGGACTTCCACCTCGACCTCGTATCTTTTTCCTACATATGCTCTTATCACACTAAATTTTGTGACAATCATTTCAAGATGAGATTGCGAATTTCTAGCAAACTTTTTGTATCTGAAACCACTGTATGTAAACATCAAAGTTCAGCCATATTATAATATATCCCACGATTGTCAAATGGTTAATGGATTCCATTATTATATCTGTGGTAGGCAAGAGTTTAATGTGCCCCTTAAATGTAAACATTTCATAGCAGAACAAAAACAAATTGTAAATTGTTGTATTTAATTGTTAACCTTATTAAGTCAGGGTGTACTTTTGTCAGGGATGGAACATAGATTTTAAAATAGTTCTAAAACTTAACTGAAAGTTAATTAGAAAACTGTTTCCTAGATAGAAAGCTCATCGGTTTCATAAGGGACAATTCACACGCTATCCATCCCTGTCCACCCATATAAACTATTTCACATTATTGGTGATACAAATTTCAAAGTATTGTAAATTCTCTTTTGAAACTTACATTTCGTACAATAAAAAAAAATAAGTAGAAAAGTTATTAAAACGTCTTGTAAATCAAGTATAACGATTTTTCAGCTATTTTTGCTGAAATTGTTTTTTCAGCTTAAATTTTAGTTATACTTATTCAGCACTTAACTGTTTTGAACTAATGTTTTACTAATATTTGTAACGGTTACCCTACTACGCAAAAGATCTAGAAGCACTCGGCACGTACTGGTAAGGGCCTAGCTCGTCGGCAACCGGGGTGAGTCTTTGAAACCAGTCTTTTGCAGCCGTTAACAAAATTTAACTACGTGCCTTTTTAAATAAAATGTTTAACTCAATTTATATAATAAATTTAACTATTGCAATTATTAAATACCCCGAACTGAATCTAACATATCCTTTGTAAACAATATAATGGACCAAGGGCCAGATGTTGTGCGCCCTGTTTATTACTGCCTATCCTACCTAAGATTCACTTTGTCCATAAAGATACATTTAAGGAATCCCACAATAACAATGATCGACGGTTTAGATCGAGAGAATAAAAAACTTAGTTAGGCATGATTACAACAAAAAAACTTTTACTTTATTTGAATATTAAATGTAATTGCTTTGAAGAAAGCAAACGAAATATCCATAACAAAAAAATTGTTATGACATCACTAATATGACAAAAAAACGGACAACAGAAACTTATTTGTTTAAACTAATTCTCAATAGAGAGTAAGAGAGCCTTTAAAAACATTATATATATATATGTCCTTTATTTATCTAAATATAAATAGAATTACCTTTATACTTAAATAAAGTTCAGTGTCATAAATACTTAAATAAAGTTCAGTGTGAACATAGGGCGTCGAAATTTATTGACGTTTCTGTAATCGTAGTAGTTTAAGAGTGAGGGCTGATTGGACCACTGCACTCCGATCCTAGTGTTGGGGCTGCCAACTACCTCTAGGCAGGCAAACATTATAACAAAAAAAATTGACTTGTGTGTTTTGGAACTGGTGATAGAAAATTTAAGAACTTAATGCAATAATTTTAAATCTAATTAATTTTACGGTAATGTATAATGTATAATGTATATAATGTATAATGTATATAATGTATAATGTATATTCGACGTCAAATTAAAGGATGAGTAAGAGAAAGGAAAAAAAAATGGGCTTTTAGTTAATATTAAAAATTTTAAAATTGTATTTTACGAAACCTAAGGTATTACTTTGGAATTTTTATATTAGCAAAAGAAATATTATGGTAACATAATAAAAAAAAATGTGTCTTGTAATCTTAGCCTAGTACAAATAAATCCAAGATTCAAAATCCTTTTATGATTTCGACCAAGAATCTATTCGAATACTTAAACTTTGATCACAAGACCCAAAAGAATTTAACTTACAGTACTCACTTATTAATGTCCATCAGCTGGCGAGTCCTCCGGATGTCGTAGTTTCCAAAATTTGGCTAAAAAAAAATAGGATACCACAAGATCTTTACCTCTACAAATGTCCAAAGAACAATGTTTTCAAAATATTGAATTACAAAATACAATACCCTGGACTCCTTTTCTTTCTTTTACTTGTCCTTTTACACGTTATGTATTTTAACTAGGCCAACTTCCAATATAACCAACAAATAGTTTAGACCCAGCAATAATTTAAAAATTAAAAAATTCCATGAATGGCAATTGACAATGGGTTTCCTCTCAAATAAAAAAAATCATATGTATTTGCATCACAAAAACTCGTATGGTGATTCAGTGGCTGTACAGACAAAATTTACGTCCATTAGCATCCCTTGGTGGGTTGGTTAACACTCCAAAGTTCAAGAGTTAATATTCACTAGTACTGATCCTACTAGAACCCCTTTCCAACAAAGAACAAATTTCAGATTAACTCCTATTAGACAAGAGGCAGTGTAAGGTCCGTTAGGAATATTAAAATTGAGACACCATTATAAAAAAAATTCTAAAATTTAGCAAGGAACAACTTACAATTAAGATTTCCAAACTATTTCAGAATGACTGAGGTCAATATTCAGACCTAGTTATTTAATTACACGTTTTGATATTTTGTACAAAAAATTTTAACTCTACCACTTTAATAAAAAAAATTGATCTGATCTTGTTTTACACGCAATTTGTTCTTTACCAATTTAAATGACACGAGGAATTGAAAGTTACAGAAATTTTAAACAAGCAAACAAGTGGAATGTTACATTGAATTTTTGGGGAGTAAATAAATGTATAGATCCGTTATTTACTTTATAAGAGATTATCAGAGATATACAGACAGCCAAAAAAAATAATACTTAAGCATATCCATGGATTAATGAGGTAGAGAATGTGTAATTTTGGCTATGCTCTATAGATTACACTCAATTGAAATACTTACAAAAACTATATGAAGGGGTATACAATACTGCAAATTTACCCAACAAAATAAAATTATCGCATGATATAAATTCTCCCCATCCTAAATCGTACAGTGGTTTGCGTACACGTAAATGTTCAATTGTGTATAAAGTAAGAATATTCATACTGACCGCTACATATTTCAATAATGTTTTACTAATTTATTTTGCTAAAAAAAAATTTGCGGATAAGCACATTAAAAGTGTGGGCGACAGCCATATTGAAAGATATACGCAGAACGAAGTAGATGTCACCGCATGTCACGAAGTAGTAGAGACGGGGAAAATGATACTGAAAAGTACAACTCCTGTAAGGCATATAAAAAAAATCAACCTTGGGAGATTTTGGTATCCTTTTTTTATACATAAATAAACAAAATGTGTGTCTTATACATATTAATTGCGGATTCAAAAAACTTAAATTTTGTGTTTTTATCGGCTTGTCAAATTAATTGTCTATTAAATAATTTAAAGACAAAATAAAATATTAAATGTGTATTTGTAATCTTAATGATTATACCCAGCAAAAAATAGTGCTTACCAGAAGCGTTTCCGGAAGGCATTATTTAATTACGAAGCGCTTCCAAAGCATATCTCTTTTAAGCAGGGGAAAAAGCGCTTCTTTCATGTGCTCTCAGAAGAAATCAATTCATGCCTTCTTATTCAATAAGAAGCGCTTTTTTGAATGTTGACAACATTAATGCTTCATGGTATGCATTCTTTATTGCTTTATTGTAAGCATTATTCACTGCTTCAAAGTAGGCATTTTGGGAAGCACTACAGAATGCCTTCCGTAATTGCTTATAGTATGCAAGGCTGGGTAGTGACTCTTAATGTCCAGGTAAGCAGACTAAAGTGAAAGACAAGGACACACATCTTATGTAATTTAGTATGTTTCCATTTTCTTATTGCAAAAAAAGGGTTGGATATTTCATATTTAGTTATTTATATTTGTTTCGTTTCTTGAAAGATATCATCGTGTCAGGATTTTAAAAGAATAACAAACAAAATTTTAAGACTTTCAGCAAACAAATTAACTGAAATATAATTTTTCTACTAATTTCTTGAGTTTTTTCAGTCTACTAATATTCAGCAATAGTTTTTTTAAATTTTTGCAACATTTTTTTAATTTTGAATCAACTAAGTGTTAGCAAAACTTTTGCTAAATCTACTGATTTTGTTGTTAAATATCAAATCGCTAATTTTCAGCAAAAGATTTTGCTGACATTAGTAATTTTTTTGCAAGCACTCTCCTGACTAAAATTTTGCGGACTTAGGAAAATGTTTTGCTGAATTTACTAACTTTTTTTAAGTGCATGTGAATCAAGCTTAAATCATAAATTCAGCTTAAATCATTAAAAACTATATCGAAAGCACGTTTGACTAAAAATTTTTTTATTTATTTATAACTAGCCTTTAACCTCAGTATATTTACTAAAATATACCATCCCAGCTGAAAAAGTTTGTATATGATCATATATTTTCATATATGGTTTCATGTATGATGATATATGGTTCCATGTATGGGCATATATGAACACATATTAAGCATATATGGGTAAATGCATTTAAAGCAAAAGTTCATATATGGATATGAATGACACCATATATGATAATATATTGCATTTATCGGATCATATAGGCCATATATCTCCATGTATGAATTCGTATATTATTCCATATATGGGCAATATGTTTTAATTTTTGATCAGATATGACCATATATGAAGACGAAATTCCTTTTATTGTTAACTCCTTCTTTTTGCTGTATGAATTCCTGACAAAAATATATAAAAGAAAATAGATTTTAAAGTATGAGACGAGAATGAGTTATAACCCGAATCTGAAGAAATATCAGTCGCATTTTATGTGCTTAATTCTGAATCGGGATTATCCAGCTTTTCAAAATATTTTCTATTAGTTTTAAAAAAAATAATATTACTCAAAAACATTCAACATATTATAAATTTTGGAGTCAAAAATTCGGAATGAAACTATAAGTTTTTGAAGTAACATTTGAGCGATTCAAACTAATAAATTACGAATTTTTTAAAATACCTATTTTCAGTCAATAAATCCCGCTTTTTGCAACAAAATCCCGATTTTTCGCCCGCCTTTTGTGAAAAGCTTTATTAGTTGAAATGCTCCTAATTACTGAGTTAAATTTTTTTTTTATAAAATTCATAAGCATTCGTACCAAAGGACTTATTTTGTCGGTTGGCTTGATTACTATTTTTATCGTCGTCATCATCATGTTTTAAATCATAGAATTTTATTTTTTTTGGAACTAGTTGGTTTTACATTATCCATACTCTTATTAATTTTCTTTAAATTCTTTCCCTAATTGTATTTTCTTAAAAAGTTTCACTTTAAACTATTTATATTTATTAATGCAATTTGAATATGAAATGTATAAATTTAGTAACATGTTCTTAGAAGTATAATATATCCCTTTTCTTTTAATAAAAAGACAATATTATTGATAAAAACTTAAAAAAATTATTTTTTTTTATATGAGCATGTAGGAAAAGTAAAATATATGTAGCCATATATGACCATATATAGCCATATATGACCATATATAGCCATATATGACCATATATAGCCATATATGACCATATATATCCATATATCTCCATATACCCTCAAATATCAGATCCGAGCATATATGGATTCATATATGAACTCATATATGTGGCCATATATTACAATATATGAACATTTTCACCGGTAATTATTTTTAGATGGGTTGATATATTATTTCGATCTGGCAAAAGATATCAGAACCGGAAGTATTGCAAAAGTTGGAGCCTCCAGAATATGCAGATCTTAGTCAAGAAACCTACTTAACCATAAATTATGCTTCATTGCTTATTATAATGTTTTTGAAACATTTCAAATAAGAAGACTTTTCTAATAAGTGAATCCTTAGTATTAAAAAGATGGTTCTACAATGACGTATGAAATCTGAGTATAATTTCACCTTTAAAACTCCTTAAATATTTAAATGACATATGCGACCAGCAGAGGTCATTCGTGCTGTATAGATTTTAAGCTACCTATGACGCCAGTTTTCCTATTAGGCAAAATTTTTAAAATGTTGGAAGGTGGAAATGAAGCGATAACCCAGAAAACTAAGTCTCCTGTTGCAAAGCGTATTGCATACGAAAAAAATATGCTACGAAGTGCTAGATGCCAACTCACACAACCTACAAATATCAGTATCCGATTGACCGTTTTTTTCGGCATTTGGCACATTTTCCCATAGCCAGAGCACTCTGGAAACCGGGACCAAAAAACACACGTGTCCCTATTCGCCTGCTTCGGGCTATCAGTGAACCCCGCTCCGGTTGGTCCACATGTCCCTGTCAAACTGCGACACCCTATTCGCAACCCTCGTAACCCTCTAGTGCCATTAAGATCCTTGCGATCCTCATGTGATCCTTTAGGTCGGTTGCTTCATGACACAGAAGTCCCTAAGTCTAAAGGAACCGATGATGGAGCCTCCATTACAGAAATTTGCAATGGCGAGATGCCCAGCATAACACCCAATGCCCGACGGCATGTTCTGGCGGCCCCGTTATGACAACAAATGCAATTCTCTTGAGAGGACCCCTTGCCTTAATTAGCTCAACCTTTGGCCTTCAGGCGAAGTCATTATAGAAAAGCTATTGTCGCACACCTAACAAGAGATATATATGTCAGCTGTCTTACATCGTCAGCTGTCTTACATCTGTCGAAAACAGAAAACGATGCTTCCCCTTGTTCCTATTTGGTACTAGCTTAACCAAAACCATTCCGTCATCGGCAACTTCGTGGGCAGTGTGTAATTCACTTGATTCGCTGAATGAAAACATGGGGCAAAATTGCACTTTATGGGGTACTTCACAAAAAAAAAAAAAAATATGACCCCCTGGAATTAAAAAAGAAATTGTTTTTCTATCTTCGGTTTTTTTGGGGCTGGGTATGCGTAGAAACATAGAAGTGTGGGTACTCAAATGAAAGGAAATTTCCTCAAGATTTCAAAAATTATATTATTCTTATGTTCCATGATACGTAGCGCACTCTACACCCGTTTGGGTATACTTACAAATGCAATGGGATGCACTTACCAATGCATCGAAATTACAACAAAATATTTTTTTTTGATAAAATCGCAAGTACAAACACTGGTATGTTACTACTCGTACCGGTTTTTTTGGAACTTGGGGCCCCATAGGCCCCGGTTATCATTTCGAGTGCATTGGCATGTACGATGTCAAAAAGGTCATCCAATGTATCGGCAAACTCAGCTTACTTTTTTCTTTGTGTTTCGCAGCCTCTTAAAGTACTCTTTTGCAAAGCTAGCCATTCAGCGATCAAAGATTGAACTTTTATTTTCGCATCTAATCAGTATTAACGCTTGACGCGAAGAAAAAAACATGATAGTGTCAGTCTCCAAGTATGCACTTTCGTCAGGACTTATTTTACGCTGTCTAGTGCCATAAAAATACATTTAGACCACTTGTTTTCTAGACACCAATTTCGTTCTCATTATATTCGAGTGTGGTTGTCTCAAGTTAAAAAAAGTTAGGTATGCGATCTCAAACCGCTCGCAACGCCGATCCATGTTGATGCCATTTTAATTGAAATAATTCACGAACTTAATATGTTGGATATTTGATATTTAATATGTTGGATATGGTGCGTGACACGCTAAAAACGCTAAATGTACAAATTAAACAAGATATGTACTTTTTGAAGTAATTTATGATACCCAACAGTATAAGAGCGTTCACAAGCACTATGTGTTTAATGTTCTTATAACTAGAAAAAAAGGTTAACATTAAAAAATTTTCCAATTTTTTTCAAATATTTTTAATATAAAAATGCAAAATACATAAAAAAGTAGTTTTTTTTGGGTTTTGGTCGTTTTTACGTACATTTTGTGGGGTTACCCTTAGGGAGTGAGGATAGTTCGTAGGTATGTTCGGGTAAAATGTTGGCAGAGACAAATAAAAGTGGGTCGATCTCACATTTCCTCCCTCTAGGAGGCACCATGGGAGCGGTAGCAGCTGATTTAATAAAAAAATGTATAAAAAATAAAAAAATTTATGATACAGGGTAGGTATTTTCTGCAAAAATGTTGGTGTTGAAAAAATATTAGGGGTCATACATTTGAATCATCTTGGGAGCAAATTTTACAAAAATATAATTTTTGTATGGGGGATACATTAGGGAATGGAGATAGGGGGATAGGTATGTATGGTGGCTGGTCTTACATATTAAGCCTCTAAAAGCTACTCCGTGGCAGTTTTGGGGACTTTTTATGGATTTTTAACCCTTCAACGTCCACTTTGACCCCGATGATAAGCCATTTGCCCCCATTCCCGCCTACTCCATTTTTTTGCTCATTAATTTTTTTTGAACCTCATAAAATAAGATGTTCTAGCGCATTGAAATCGAAAAATCGTGCACTATCCCACATAGAGTTGCCAGATTTAAATAGGAAAAAAGCAGTACATCGAGAAGAAAAAAACAGTAAAATGTAAATAAAAACAGTAAATTATTTTTTTAATACTTAACCTTTAGTTCAATACATTAAAAGTTTATTAGCCTCTTTAGTTTTCGCAAAAAAACACAAAATAAGGATAATAGTTAAGACAATGGCTTATTTTTAATTTAAATCACTTTAGACTACATATGGAGGACAAGGTCTAAGAAGTATCACAGAGGGTTTAGACTGCTGCTAGTCACAAATCTGGAATCGGAATTTAAAAATTCAAAATGGTGGATCCAATACTGCGGCCCGCATGCATTTGTATGGTATTTCTTGCCCTACGAATCACTTAAATCAACGAATTGATATTAAATAAAGTGATATAATGATTTAGGGTAATTTATTAACTCGTTTTATGAAAAAAAAGTTCAAAATCAGTACACAACCAGAAAAACAGTACTTTTGCGTACTGTTTTAGGTGCTATGCATAAAATAGTACTTTATATTAAAAAAAAGTACATGTATTACGAAAAACAGCACATCTGTTATATTGTTATTATATATGGGTAACTTTAAAAATTTACGACACTTTGAGGTGAAATATTTAAAAAAAAAAATTATGACATGAGTAACCTTTTGTCTGTATATTAGCCGATGTTTAATCATGCTAAAGACTCGTAGATTCGCGTTAATCATTTATCTTTAACGGCGAAACAATTATGGCGGGTTTAACTCACGCAAATTAAAAATATTAAAATTTAAATTTTTACTTAGATTAAATAAAAGGTAAATCAATTTATAGACCTCATTACATTTAAAAATATATATTACAAAAAATATATATTACAAAATATAAAAATACACTCAAAATTTTTGTTTGTCATACATTAGTACTTAAAAAGAAAACCGCGATTATTTTGGAAAACGCACATTTTGTGCCTGTTGAATAATATGTTGTTGGGTTTATTGTTACTTGTTGCTTTAAGTCGTATTTAATAATTTTAAATTCGCAAAATTAAAAATTTCATTTTAGTTTTGAGATTATGAAAACTTTGTTTGTTACATAAAATTGAAAGTCCTTAGAATTTTTTGATGGCCTTTCGAAATTAATATTAAGCTCATTAAAATATTTTATTTCATGTACGTTGTGTTGGATTTGATATAGCACTTTGGTTGTCATGAAGCGAAATGTGCTGTAGCCGCTATGAATGAAACAAATTTAACTTTTTTGCGCTTTATCAATTAAGTCCGTCAAAAAGGTTTACTCTAGATATCTAACTATGTTCTCAAGAAATGTTTTTTTTTTTTTAAATATGCGAAACAAAATAATTAAATTCCGCTAAATTTTTTAAAAGTTCATAACATTTTTGTGTTTAAAATTTTGAAAATGGTCTTTTGATTAGGAGGTGCTGCTTACAAATGAACTCAATTAAATTTTTGTTATACCAACCGAAAAATCCGATAGCAACAACCGAATCAGTCGATTGTCTACAAATACGGTTTCTACTACCGAGTCTGTTTTCTGGGTGTATGATATTACCGAACTTTATAGTGGGAAAAAGTACTCAAGCAGTCAATTTTCCATCCCTGACTTATATGTATGAATATGTGTCTTTATGAAACGGTTTCAATATCATGGTCGGTTTGTCTGGTAATGTGATACCATTTTCTTTTTATTGTGTGACAACTTTCAGGTGATTTTGTTTTTGGTAAATACGGGCGGCACTACTTTTTTAGTTCAAATACATACATACACCTACATTCAGTACATGTCTAACGTTTCTATGTACGTAGAAACAAACGAACAAATTACTTTTGACGGATGCGCGTTATTAACTGGTTTGTGCAACAAAACGAGATGTCATTGTTTGATAACAACACACACAAATTACACTCAGTAAAACAAAACGCACATACCGCAGAAATATACAAACTTCTGTGCGTATGTATGAGCGTGAATGTATGTGTTTAGCATTATATGGGGTAATAGAAAAAAATAAAACTAAAATCATTATTACGACAATTAAAACAGCAAAAACAATTTGTATTTACGAGTACACAATTTAATTCTACTTCTTAATTTATCAAGTAATTATTCTAATTATAAACAAGTATTGCAACACGCAATGACAACAAAGTAAGTAATAATTATGGTACATATTTGATTCCAAATACTTAAAATTAAACTCGCCATTTAGCGTTTCTTAATTTTCTAAATTTTTGCGAACTCTATAGCTAAATAATCAAACTCTATAGCTAGGTAATCAAATGTTCTCGCAGAAGCGGAGTTATATTTGTATAAAAATGTTATTTTATCAAAACGTTTTTTATGCGAAATTCGCGAATTGTCGAAACATTTTACATGTCAACATACATAGCTTTCCAGGTCCAGCTTTCAAAATATGCTTAGTACCATATCTCGTAGCACAGTTTAGATGTATGAATCGATCCAATATTCTCTCTATAAAATACCAAATACAAAACAAGCACACACACAAACAGACTCACCATTGCGAAAAACACACATACCAACGTATAGATCACACATTTTTTTGTGAGTATTATATTTTTTTTTTGTAGAAGTTATTTATAACTTTTTTTCCTTCTTAATTTTAATAAATGTTTAATTCATAGTATCATTGTATCATTGATTCAATAAATTTGTTAATTGAAATCCGTTTTTAGTTTTTTCTGTGTACAGATACTAGTACTGCTGTCCATTCAACCGGTATCGATTATCTAATTCGTGATATAAAAATTTTGAGTTTAAAAGCTGTTCATCACATCGTCAGATACCAATCGCATGAAGTATCTTTAGAGGTATTATATAGATCCAGCAGTGGAGAAAGTACCAGAATAATTCACAAGTCGTTGAGTTGGGTTACGCCAGTCCTCCCCACTTTGGATAATAACTTCACATTTATATTCTATCGCATTCGATACATGGTATCATGCATACATGGGACTAATTAATTGAATGGTTTCATTACATTAATTGATGATTTCATTACAATTTCAAAAACATGGGACTGTTTTTTGTTTAACAAAAAACAAATGATCTTGAGCTTGTATTATATTGCTCACATCAGAATTTATGATAAAAGATCAAGGAATAAACTTTTGGTTTTAATTTTTTTAAGTAAAACATTTGATATCAATTGTAATGAAATTATTTTAATTAGCATTTTTGTAATTAATGATAATGATTTTCATTGATTTGATTTCATTAATTAATGGCAATAATTTTTAATTTTATTACCATTAGTAAAGCATCAATTAAAGAAACAAATTACAATTGACATATAAGATTTTCGAAGAAATAATGGTGAATACCTATTAATTTTGGGCTTCCCAGGAGCATTAAGTATACAAATATTCTTTCATAATACAAATATTCTATGTCCGGGAAAGATCCCGAGAGATTAGTTTTTTATAAAACAGCCACAGGGTGTGCGATAATAGAATAAGACATTGTTCCAAAATGGAACGATACTTAATAAATTTGTAAAGGGTTTTTTTTATAGAGATATAGAACTTTGAAATTGAATAAAAAAAGGTGACTTCTGGCATATGACAGCCACGGTTGACTCGGACGTAATTTAATCTGGAGGTCCAATTTTCGACGACTTTTTCCAACATTTGTGGCCATATATTGGCAATAACAAGGCGAATGTTATCCTCCATGTGGTCAATCGTTTCGGGCTTATCGACGTAGACTAGCGACTTTATATATCCATTCAGAAAATAATCCAGCAGCGTTAAATCGCACAATCTTGGAGGCCAAAGTGAAACTTTGCGGTTACCAAACGTTTCCTTTAATAAATCAATTGTGGCACGAACTGCGTGACATGTTGCGCCGTCTTGTTGAAACCACAGCCCCTGCACATCATGGTTGTTCAATTGATTGACGAAAAAGTCAGTAATCATGGCTCTATAGTGGTCACCATTGATCTGACCAGCATCGTTTTCAAAGAAGTACGGACCAATGATTCCACCAGCCCATAAAGCACACCAAACAGTCAGTTTTTCTGGATGTAACGGTGTCTCAACATACACTTAAGGATTATAGTCACTCCAAATACGGCAGTTTAGTTTATTGACGTATCCATTTAACCAAAAGTGAGCTTCATAGCTACACAAACATCATGCGCGATACATATTTCCCACAGAACCATGATTTTCAAAATAAATTTGCACAATTTGAAAGCGTTGTTCAGGCGTCAGTATATTCATGTTGAAATGCCAAACCAAACTAAACATAAATCACTTGACAGCTGACAAAATGGCCTACAGTTAAGAATGTGTAGCCAACTTAAAGTTTTATAGCTGCATAAAAAACACCCTTTAGAATAAATTTAATTTTTGGCTACAGTTGTAGCTCACTCAAAAAAACATACCACATCAAATAACTGTATTATATTTTATACAGTATTTTTGCACCATTCAAAAAATTAAAACATATAAATGTTTGTTTATTTTTTACTACATATGTGGTTTATTTTTACTACAATTGTGGTTAATTTTTTGAACAGTAAAAGAACAAATGGCAATATTAGTAGAATTTACTGAAATGTAAGTCGTCCTTTTTCAAGTGAAATTTCATTTGTTTTTAACTTCATTGACCTGCATATAGTAGTATTCGAAGTGTATATTTTACCAACTAATGATCTGTCATTACCTATTGCATTACTGTAAAATCCAAAATAATGACTTACTGATAAAGGTCTATAGAAGTACTTATATGTAATTGCAAAATAATGACTTACTGGTAATTTGTTGCATAAGTATTATTGTTTTAATAATGTATTTAATATATTTTTTTTTAATTTTTACATGCTTTTTCCAAAGTAAAGTACTTTTTAAAAAATGATACCATCGTGAGTAACCATTTATTCTATACCTTAAAATAAAAACTTCATCTTTCACTATGAGTAACCAATGAGGTAGCTCATTATTCCAAACTTTATTGTAAGCGAGAGGGTAATGACCAACTGGTAGTCTGGTAACTAGTGAAACCCTTTGTGCGCTACTTACACTCTTAATTACTAGGATATCTGTTCAGCCCAGCCCGAATGGGTTTCAAAATTTCTAGGCCCCCAGAACTATGTGTTACGGTACGAACTGCATGGTACCTCCAGTGTACACCTGCTGCTTTCCAGTGTACACCTGCTGCTTTTTCGATTAACATGAATCGTCTACATAAATTAACTATTTGAGGTCAACCCCAGGTATTTAGCCTCTGTAGACTGTTGAAGAGTAACCTACTTTAACACCACATATATTAGACGCCTATATTTGATCCTACGAAATGTCAAGAACGCAATCGGTGTATTGCCTGGATTAACTGACCGTACATGCCTGGTGCACCAGCAGTCGATCAGGCTCAGAAAAGCTTGCATTTTCTTTCAAAGTGTTTTCAGTATAAGCGCAACCCACAAACCGACATTAGCCTTTTTGAAATAATATGCATTATTAGTCTTACACTCAAAAAATAAGTTAGTACAAAAGTTAGCAAAACGTCTTGTAAAACAGGTATACTATTTTTTAGCAAATTTTTTTGCTAAAATCGTATTTTCAGCTAAAATTTTTGTTATACTTATTCAGCACTTAACTGTTTTATACTAATGCTTTACTAATATACTAATGTTTTACTAATTAATTTTGCTTAAAAAAATTGTGCTGATAAGCACATTAATAGTGTGGACGACAACCAGATTGAAAGATATACTCAGATTGAATCAGATGTCGCGGCATGTCAAGATGTAGTAGAGAAGAGGAAAATGATACTAAAAAGTACAACTCTAATAAGACATATAAAAAAATCAACCATGGAAGACTTTTGTATCTGTTTTTCATACATAAAACAAAATTGAGGATTAAAACAACTTAAATTTTGCGTTGTCACCGGCTTGTGAAAATAATTGTCTTTTAGTTAAATAAAAGACAAAATAAAATAAAATATTTAAATTTAATATGTATTTCTAAACTAAATGTTTATAGATTAATAATCTAGTATGGTCAAATTGTAAACAAACATATACAGACATGTAGACAGAGTAAAGCGAAAGACAAAACACACATCTTTCTTTTCTTATTGCAAAAAAGGGTTGTTTTTTTCGTTTCGTTTGTTTTTGTTTATTTTTTTCGTTTCGTTGTTATAATTATCTTCGGCAGTTGCGTCCTTTAAAAGATAGCATCATTTAGATAACCATTGATGTAAGTAGTTGAAAGAAAATTTTTGTTATGTTATATATATTTATTTCTACATATTTTCAGATATTAAATTAATTCATGTTGTCAATGTGGGAAAATTCAAATTTTTATATTTCGTAATTATTGCAAATTATTTTTAAAAGAATCACAAAAATATGTTTTATGATTTTTAGCAAATAAATTAACTAGATTACAATTTTTCTAAAAAATTTTTACGTTTTTTTTCAGTCTACTAAAATTCAGCAAAACATTTATTAATTTTTAGCAAGGCATTTTTATTTCTAATCCACTAAGTGTTAGCAAAACTTTTGCTGAATCTACTAATTTTGTTGCTAAAAATCAGCTCGCTGATTTTCAGCAAAAGATTTTGCTGACATTAGCAATTTTTTTTTGCAAGCACCCTCCTGACTAAAATTTTGCTGACTCAGCAAAATTTTTTGCTGACTTTACAAACTTTTATTTTTGAGTGTATCAAGATATAAGTACGGTCCAAAAATTATACTTTTTGTAATTTGACTTAAAAAGATATGGCGATTTTCGTTTTTCGAAAAAGCAAAATTGAGCGAAAACGCAACTAAACATCAAAATATATTATTTCAACTTAAAAGTTGTGCTATTACTACTAAATTTAATATTTTTGGTTAATTTCATAGAAATCCATTCATGCGTTTTTAAGTTAAGACGATGTCCTTGGACCAAAATAAAATATTTTTTTTTAAAAGTTTGAGCTTCATTCTTTTTTTAAGTTTCCTATCAAAGGTTTTTAGTCGTGATAAATATTTTTTAAGATTTCTGAAAATTGTGTTCATTTACAATATATATTTTTTGAAATTTTAACTTCAACACTTTCTCGCTTCCAAACGATGCACTGCACACAAGAAATTACTTCACAAAATGTGTTGTAAATTTGGGTTTCTATCGAAATAGCTTAAATTCTTATTATAAAACACTTATTTAGCGCATTTGTGACCAATTTAAAATACCCCACCTGGAGGAGGGATTTCCGGTTAGAGGGATTTAATAGAAAATCTTTAACTTTTTTTAATTGAATTCTCAAATGTTTTATGCAATAGTAAATACCACACACACTGAAATATGTGATTAGCCAGCCAGCAAAATTTGGACAGTTTTTTAAAGGCTTCCTATTCCATAGTCAAAAATTAATTGAATAGAACACATAATTTTGCAATTTCACAAAATATTCAAATTCAATTACATTTCTGAGTCAGTTCCGAACCATTTTTTGAATTAAATATCTTTCTTGAAATTATTGGTTTTCGCCCAAAAAATTAGTAACTTTTGACAATACAATCTTGAAATTTCAAAAAAATATATGTGTTGCATTTGATTCATTTTTGAAGGCTCGTTTGGATGAGCCACTTTCATAGAAAAATTTTAATTTTTAGTAATTTTTTTTGAGCCCATTTCTGGCTTATTTTGGAGACCGTTTGCTAGCTGGGATACAAAATAGTAACAATGAAAAAATTAACAAACTACCGGCATAGTTGATTTTGTAATTTATCATTTGCTTTCAGGTGATGGTAGTCATAAATGCCAAATTAGCTTCTGTTTTTTTTGTCCGGATTGTTTTCTTCTGCTTCCAAAATAAAACGAGGAGTATAAAATTAATTACGTTTTGTAATTAGTAAAGAAATGAAATAAAATGTGGGCAAATGGCATAAAAATTTCCCATTCGTCAGATACCATCTGACTCTCTGTATTCAGTGTACCAAACCATACAGCAATATTGTCTTTAACACTTGTTAGCACAACAAATCGTGAGTAAAATAACCGACCAGTTGTTGGTCAGATGGATAGTCGGACATTTAGCCATCTAACTAACCAACCATCGAGCCAACCTGCTAGTCAGAGTACAAGATTAATTACAACGACGTAATGAATGTAAATTTAATACGCAGTTAGTGAGTAGTAAATTTTTAAATTTGAGAGTTGCATACTCGTTAAATGTAAAAGAAACTACTGCTTTTTTCGGTTTTCATTTTGGTTGATAATATTGTGTATGAATGTATTTTCATAAAAGAAGGATGATGGTAACTATGCCTAACACACATACAATGTATCAAATACACTGAGAGAACAATAACTTTTTTTAGTTGTCATAATCGAATATCTATTAAGCACGCTTAGAATACTATGTAGGTGAAGAAAGCACACTGCAAATGTAGTTAAAAACAAATGAAATTTCACTTAAAGAAAGGACGACTTACAGTTCAGTAAATTCAACTAACATTGTCATTTGTTTTTTAATAATTAAAAAAATGACTACCAATTATAGTAAAAATGAACCACATGTTAGTAAACAAAAAAAAAACATTTTTTTTTTATTTTTTTAAATAACAAAAAACTTCTATGAAAAATTGATGTAAAATCATAAAACAGTCATTTGATGTGGTTTGTTTTTTTAAATGATCTACAAGGTTAGGAAAAAATTTAATTTGTTCCACAAATGACTGTATTACAACCCAAACAACTACATATTTCTAAAGCAGAAGTTCTCTGAGTGCACATCTGAAATTACCTTGAGACAAAGCACTGAAACTGGCTCTGTCTCACTGCGCATTTAATCCTTAATTAAAATTGAATTCTGAGCGAAAATTGAATGATCGAATTTGCTTTGCTCTCTTTCGATTTCGTCGAATTCAATAATTTTCAATCAATTCCATTTACGGAGTGAATACATCGAATGCAACCAATCGATTGGAATACCTGTCAGTAAGTTCAATAGATTAAAAGACTATTTAAAAATGATTTTGATTTCAAAAACCGCTTTTCAGAAAGTTGTATTTCAAAAAACTGTTTTTTTAAAATTAAAAAAAAAACATTTGTTAATTATAAATCACTTCATTATGCCGTCTCCAAAGCCCTATGTGGAGCTCTTTCGGTATCCTGAGTTATAATTAAAAACGTGAAAAATTTATCTAAAAAGCCGGTAACTCAGAAACATGCCGCATACCCATATGCCACATAGTGGTTTGGTGACGGTATAGTAGAATAATTTATAATTAACATATATTTTTTTTTAAATTTTAGAAAGCCAGTTTTTTGACTACCTATACCGGACACGAAAATTTAATGTCTGGCAGCACTGACTAATTTTCTCAAAAGTACTGGCAATGGCAACTCTTCAAAAAATACGGGTTTTATATACAATTTTGACATCCGTCACTTCTGTCGGGTCTGTTTAGTCTGTGCTTGCACTATCACATATTTATATGACACTTACACGCAGAAAAAAAAGTGTATCATTTACAAAAATTAGAATAAAATAATTAATAATTGTTGCCACATTTTCGTTCTATTTAGGTGAATGTAAAGTAAATGTGTCCAAATCAACCATAAGTAGGCTTCTAAAGGATTACTCGCCCGAGGTTATTACCCCGCCCCAAAACTGCTCGACTTGAATTCTCTAAAAGGAATTTACAAACCAACTAGAGAAAGGTAAGTAATGTTGGTAGGACTGTTGAAACATAAATTTATTTTAAAGGTAATTTTTTCTGATGAGAAAAGGTTCCATTCTGATGGTCCAGATGGTTTTAACAGCTATTGGAGAGACATACGTAAGTAACAACGATTTTTTTTTCGCTTGAGTACATTACAGTATTAGAAGAGAAATTGGTGCCATTTTTTGAAAATAGAAACGAAGAAGAATTAATTTTCCAACAAGAGAATGAATCAGAACATGTAAGTCGTCAGACGAATGACTATCATCAAAAAATATAAGAATTTTGCAAAAGCCCGCATGTTCTCCGGGTCAAAAACCCATTGAGATTATTTGGGGAGTATTAACCCGACGTGTTTAAGCAGAAAACCGTCAATATGAAAGCGATTTTCATATTGATAAGTGGAGAACTTCGAATAAACCTGGTAGACAGTATGTCTGATCAAATTTTCGAATTGATTAAAAAAGAGGTCTCAAGCATTATTAAAACTGCTGCTTTAAAATATTTTTCTGAAATTTTTGTAAATTTTGATATATTGAGTTAAGTGCACTTATAGTATGAAACACTAATTGATTTGGTTATTCCATTTTAAATAGTAAAATAATAAATAAATGGTTTTTGTTAAATATTATTAATTTGCCATTGGCTTTACATTTATCAAACATGGGCGGCGTCAATTACATTTCACAATCATTAATAATTTCAGACCTACGCTCACACTTGTGGGCTTAAACGCTTGCTTATAAAATTTTTAATACCAAACATGGGGATTAGTAACAACATCTGGGTATTTAATTACAGGTAAATTACACAATTACACCCAATTACATGTAATTAGACGTAAAACAATAATTAGCCTGTAATTAAATACACAAATATTGGTATTTTGGGCCATGTCAGGTAATGTCAAAATTAAAAACACTCTAGTTTTTTTTTTCTGAGTGTACTTTCCATATCAAATTTGGTTAAAATTGAAGTGGGTACAGGATATTGGATATTTTTTTAAGGTTTAATATGGAATGAGTCAACTATTTTATACCGTTTTTTTGGTTAAATTTGTATGAAACTTTAAATAAACGAAACGAAAAAATCGGTAGTAAATTATTTTGAACAAATGTTTAAAAAAGTTAAAATAAATATTTATTAAAAAAATAAATGCGTGTTCCGATTTCATTTTTTTCTCATCATTTTTATTTTATAATCATAAAATAGGCTATCGCGGAAACTAGGCGAGAGAAAGCAAAACAAGCCAAAAATCGTTACTCCGTACTTATTAAGTAGACCTGGCTCTGGTGGTGGGCTACATTGAGCACGGCCTGAGGTATAGGGAGTATACTCTTGCTGCGTTTCTGGATATAGAAGGGGCCTTTAACAGCATTAGGAAAGAGGCTATTAGGGATTCGCCGGTGGGGTTGGGAGTTCGGGGCTTTCTGGTTGAGTGGATAGTCCGTATGCTTAGCAGCAGTATTATCAACTCGAGTCTGGGGGATCATATCGTAAGGAGAAGGGTTACCAGAGGGACGCCTCAGGGGAGAGTTTTATCGCCTCTTCTGTGGCTGCTAGCGGTTAACGGAATTCTCAGGACATTTGATTCCAGGGGTGGCAAAGTCGTTGCCTACGCGGATGACATAGTGCTGCTGGTGAGGGGGAAATTTTTGCCCACGATCAGCGAGATTATGCAGGTGAGGCTGGGCGAGCTCTCGGAATGGGCGAAAGATATTGGACTGGGTGTAAACCCTAACAAGACTGAATTGGTGCTTTTACGAGGAAGTATAAAATAGACGAGTTTAGGAGGCCAGTGTTAGATGGCGTCGGGTTGACTCTATCGGACGGTGCTAAGTATTTGGGTTGCTTCATAGACAGCAAATTGTCTTGGAAAAGAAATACTCAGGAAAGGATGAAAAGGGGACTCAATGCCTGCTACACATGCAGAAACTCCATTGGTAAGAATTGGGGACTAAGACCGGATATGGTAAACTGGATTTACACGTCGGTAGTTAGACCTATTCTCACTTATGGATGTACTGTCTGGTGGGATGCATTGAGAGTGGATAACTGTAGGAAGATGCTCAACAAGGCCCATCTCTTGGTATTACAGGTGAGAGAAGAAGCACTCCACAGGCAGCGTTGCATATCATGCTGTATCTGTCCCCAATTGAACATTATGTGAGGAGTATGGCTGCTAGGAACTTATTTAGGCTCTACGAGTCTGCGTTGGTAAGACCTAGGCGGGATGATCACACAAAAATATTGTACGAAGTAGGACTGCTTGATCAGGGTAGGTATTCTCGAGGGAATATCGCATCATATGATCTTGACCTTAGACTTCGGTGGAACACCACCGGTGGACTTCCCGAACAGGGAAGTCTGGAGTGGATCCAAGGTGCTGTTCGAGGGGTGGGCAATATTCACGGACGGGTCCAAAATGGACACGGGCACGGGTGGCGGTGTTTATATTGCTAACACTGACGTAAAAAGATCATACAGACTCCCAGATGAGTACAGTTTCTTCCAAGCTTAGATCCTAGCGATCTGGAGGGCGACGGAAGTGATACTGGGTCACATCGTTGGGGAATCTAGGGTGACAATTTATGTCGATAGTCAGGCAGCGCTCAGATCACTGACAAATTACACGGTGCGTTCGCGCCTGGTAGCACGATGTAGGTGTGCTCTGAGGGAGCTCATGGAGGCATTCACTGTGAGGCTGTGTTGGGTACCCGGACACTGCAAGGTGGATGGCAATGAGATGGCGGACGAACTTGCGAGGGAGGGTTCGAATCTGGACTTGGCGGTAATGGACGGGGGAGGGGGTAAAGCCCCCCCTATGTTACTATTTTGAGGTGATACGGAAGGGATTCAGCGAAACCGTTAAACAGTCATGGAGATACAGAATGGACTGCAGGGTGTCTAGGGCATTATGGCCCGCATTGGGCGCAGGGGCAACCAAGGTTCTTTTGGGACCGGACAGGGGTGGTCTCAGGACCCTTACGGTGTTGCTGACCGGTCATTGTCATTCTGTCAGGGCTTTCACAAGCAGATGGGACAGGGACATACCGGACTTTTGCAGGTTGTGCGAGGACGTTGAGGAACTGGAGACAGTTGAGCATATAATGTGCCTCTGTCCGAGGTTGCAGGGTCTCAGACAGAAACGGCTAGGAGAGCGATTTAACGACGAACTTTGGTGTGTCGCTGGATGCAATCCAGTAGATTTGCTGAGTTTTGTCAGGGAAATACGGGACGGCTGTTTATAGTAAGGAGACGATAGGAGCTTGTTCTGGGAAGTATCTATCCGTTTTTTCTAGAACTTTCTTTCTATCTATCTGTTAATCTATCCATCTGTCTATTCCTATTTTTTCTTACCTTTTCACTGAAGGGATTCACAATGGACCTTTTTGGTCTCCGAGTGGAGATGTGCCCTTGGGCACATAACCCTTCTTAACCTAACCTAACCTAACCTAAGCACTTCAATAATATTCCCCCAGTTTTTGTTTCTTCATGTGGTAAGATCCGCAAAGTCCTTTTTTGCAAAAATTTTCTGTTGGTTCAGCTTAAAAATATGTTGATTTAGCTAAATTCTTTTATAATTTAACTACAACTGTCCACCAAAATTTAGTTATTCTCAAAATTTAGATCACCTAAATCAAAATCGTTGAAGTGCCTGCTGGCTCAACTTCAGGTACTATTTTCTGCTGTCGATTTTTCCACTACATATTTGCTCGTGCATTTTTTAAGAGTGTATTTAGGGCCACATCACAGACTAAACAGATCCGACACAGTTGACATATGCCAAAGTTGTTTATAAAAACCGTATTTTTTAAACAACTTTTTTTCTGAATTCCCTATGAGAACGTTCAATTACCCATTAGTTAGACACTGCATTGTGTATATATTTGTTTCATTCTAACACGATATTTTTAAGACTTGCCATTGTCAGTATTTTTTAGAAAATTTTACAGTGCTGCCAGACTTTAAATTTTTGTGTTCTGAGTAGATAGTCTATGGCCACATTAGCAAACATTTCCTTATTCCTAATTAAAATAATATCATACATATCATTCAGAGCCGTATGTATCGTAGTCAAAGGGTGAAGGAAATTTATTTCAAATAAAATTTATTCTTCTTCATAGGAATAATTTATTCTTCTTCATAGGCATAAATCGACTCACAACAAATTTCTTTCTTTCAGTGCATGTATTGTTTCAATATTTTTTTAATGTTACAATGTGGTTGTAGTAGTGTAATACAGTGTAAGTAGTGTTTAAATGTTACATTTGTTGTTATATGTGTTTGAGTATAATGTTTTTTTTTTTTTCATAGCCAATCATACCATTATTGTTATGACCTCTGCATGGTTGATGGGCAAAGATGAATAGCCGTGATTAATTTAATAAACTGTGCAATTTGTTTGTTGACTAACTGACAGACAAGTCTGGCAGACTGACAAAATATCAAGGCGGTAAAAATGTATAATGAGACATTGCGTTATACGTTTAGAAGATGATGAACCTTTGGTCGTAAACTCGTTAAACATTGGAAGCTAAATTTAATTACCTACAGGTTTGAAAAAAAAAACGTTGAACACACAAAATAATAAAATTAGTAAGCAGGTGCGCAGAAAAAAACAATTAATTCAATATAAAAAAACCCACTGACTCTCTTATACCCCATTCACATGAACGAGGTTTTAGTAATCTTAGAGATAATTGCATTATCTCTTTATTATGGCGATACTTCCCATACACGTTTTCTTCCAATAATCACTTCAATTTGACGAGATCATTTATAAATGCCGTCAATAATCTCTTAAAAGTCACGGTTTGATAGTGATTTTAGCGATTTTAGCTGTGTTTAGTGACATATTTGCCAAAATAGTACTCGCTAAACACATTCAGTAATGGTTGAAATGTAATATATTTGTGCTAATTGTGTCATTATTATTATTCCGGCGAAGAAATTCTATGAAAATAGTTCCTCAATAGCTGCGGCCTTCCTCTCATCAAAAACATAAAAAAATCATCATTAAAGTAGTCATCCCTATCAAAAACGGGTTTCCATATCAATATTAATGTTGTATCTTATACGGCATTCAGACTACATGGCAAAACTCGTGTTTCGCCAAAACGAGTCGAAAAGAATAAAGAGCATTAATACGTGTTTTTTCAAAACACGTGTTGTGCTGTTTAGTGTGAATGTGGCTTTCTCTGATGTTAACAAATATTGTATTCCGGCAGTGAAGAATATGCAACAAAATTAGTAGATTCAGCAAAAGTTTTGCTAACACTTAGGGGATTAGAAATAAAAAAGCCTTGCTAAGAATTAATTAATTTTTTGCTGAATTTTAGTAGACTGAAAAAAACGCAAAAAATTTGTAGAAAAATTGTAATTTAGTTAATATATTTGCTGAAAATCATAAAACATATTTTTGTGATTCTTTTAAAAATAATTTACAATAATTACGAAATATAAAAATTTTCATTTGCCCACATTGACGACAGCAATTAATTTAAATATCTGAAAATATATAGAAATAAATATATATAACAAAAATTTTCTTTCAACTACTTACATCAATGGTTGTCTAAATGATGCTATCTTTTAAAGGACGCAACTGCCGAAGATAGTTATATAAACGAAAAAAAAACTTTTTTTGCAATAAGAAAAAGGAACCATAAAAATCTACCTAAGATGTGTGTCTTTGTCTTTTGTTTTACTCTGTCTACATGTCTGTATATGTTTGTTTGCAATTTGACCACACTAGATTATTAATCTATAAACATTTAGTTTATAATTACATATTAAATTAAAATATTTTATTTTGTCTTTTATTTAATTAATAGACAATTATTTTCACAAGCCGGTGACAACGCAAAATTTAAGTTGGTTTAATCCTCAATTTTGTTTTATGTATGAAAAACAGATACAAAAATCTTGAATGGTTGATTTTTTTATATGTCTTATTAGAGTTGTACTTTTTAGTATCACTTTCCTCTTCTCTACTACATCTTGACATGCCGCGACATCTGCTTCATTCTGCGCATATCTTTCAATCTGGTTGTAGTCCACACTATTAATGCGCTTATCAGCACAATTTTTTTAGCAAAATTAATTAGTAAGACATTAGTATAATATTAGTAAAGCATTAGTATAAAACAGTTAAGTGCTGAATTAAGTATAACAAAAATTTTAGCTGAAAACACGATTTTAGCAAAAAAATTTCAGGGACCGTAACGGTTATAAGTGATATCAAAAAAGTTCCTTTATAACAGTTATTTTGTGCCTTATAAAGAAAAAAAAACATCCAAAACAGTTATTTTTCAACGTAAAAATAAAAGATCGGATGAAACTCTTAAGAAGAGAGTTTTATTTCGCCTTCATTAAATAAAACTCTTTTGAGGAGTTTTATTTTTTCCGTCTAAAATAAAACTCATTTGAGGAGTTTTATTTTTTCCGTCAGAGAATAAAACTCATTTTATGTAAATTGACACTCAAAGCTTGCCGCATGCCAGATCAATACAATTTGCAAGGCAGTGTAATCTAATCACTTGCATTGCAATTGAAAAAATCGTCATTAATATGAAAACATGTGGGTTTAATTTGTTATTGTTTGATTCTTATTATTAAATGGTTGTTGTTTTATTTCTTATATATATATGTAGATATGGAACAAGAAAGCGAAGGAAGTGATAATGAGGATGAAAAAAAGCTTTGTATGAAATCGACCATTTTTCTCCAAGGCCCTTGTCGATTGATAAACCTCTTTTTGAGTTATGGGAGGCTAAAAGAATACACTATCCGTACTTGTATACATTGGCAAAAACTATACAGTGTACCTGCAACACAGGTAAGCGTGGAAAAAGCATTCTCTGCTCTTAAATTGGTATTGAGCGACCTGCGTTCAAATCTTTCCGCAGAAAATTTGGAAAAAGTTATGTTCGTTAAATTAAATAAATAAATTTCTACACACATTATAGCAAATAAAGTCAATAAAAAAAGAAAAAAATAAACAACATGAGTTTTATTTTAGACGGAAAAATAAAACTCCTTAAATGAATTTCAAATAAAACTCCTCAAATGAGCTTTTTTTCTGACGGGAAAAATAAAACTCCTCAAAAGAGTTTTATTTCAGACGGAAAAAATAAAACTCCTCAAAAGAGTTTTATTTAATGAATTCGAAATAAAACTCTCTTCTTAAGAGTTTCATCCGATCTTTTAGTTTTTCGTTGAAAAATAACTCTTAACTGTGGAGTTGAGATCGTTTTCTTAAGATCACTATAGATTCTGAAAGAGCACTTCAATACGAATCGTTTGGTATATAATAGTATACGTCTCCGTTGACTCTAACATAAAGAGTTTTTGAGTTATAGTTTTCGGGATAACTGTTATTTTCGGTCCCTGAAAAATTAGCTAAAACCTGATTTACAAGACGTTTTATTAACTTTTCTACTAACTTATTTTTTTGAGTGTACAATAGTGTGAGGACGAAAAGTTAAAAACATTTTTGTGCAAATATGTCGTGACTGCAAATACTATGGCACCTCATATCGTTTGAAACGATGAGGTCTCCAGAGATATATAACCAAAGGAACTCTCAGAGAATTTCGTGAGAATATTTAGAGGTAATAAAGTCAACATTGGCGGCTTAATAAAATAGAACTGCATACAGAATTAAAATTCTCCAACTGCACAGATTATTAAAACGTATAGATCGATTGAAGGCATGCACTTACAAGGAGATATACATTTTGATATATACAGTGCGGAGCTCTTCTGAGTACATGTAAGTTCTTTTTGTAGCTGAAGATTCTGAACGAAAAATATTTGACACTAGAACTAAACCATACGGTGCTAAAGTTATAAAGTACGCTGAATCCAAATCTGGTCTCAGAATCACACTCCGACATCTGGCGTTCGAGCTAATATTAACCGGAAAAGCGTCGATTTCGATAAAAATTCTCCGATTTTTCACTTTTCAGAAAATATATTTTTCATAATAGTTGTAACGTCACCTGAATATGCATGCCACTCTTATCCTTTTCCATTTTTGAATTTTTTAGACCTATGATATTAATTCTATTTATATGTGGATTGGCGCGGTATAGGGTTTGATTTTATACCTATGGTTGCATGTGGAAATTTTCTCAGAATTTTCCGTTGACTTTATTTTATTTTTGATATACGATTTTCAGCTGTGCAATCTATGTATATCATATCCAAAGTTCACTAAAATCGCAGTGAACTACACGACAGATCTTCCTTGTTAGAATATATGAATACTTCTCGATAGAAATATTATAGATCCTACATTAAAAACAAAGTACTCAGTATGGCGTGCTACACAGACCATAAAAAAGCTTGACATAAGTAAATAGTTTAAAATCCCTCTGCAATTAATTGCTGAAATTAGGCTTGCCAGACGTACTGTTTTCACCAGTACACACAGAGAAATAAAGTGCCAACCGAATTCAAAAGTGTATATTAATGGTAGCAACTTATAAATTCAGTTAGTACATCGATATGTACATTCGATTTCTGAAAATTTTTGGTGTTGCAACTAAAGTTTTGTTGAATTAACCGAACTTTGTTTTGAAAAAAAATACAAAGTTGTGCCAACTGCCTGAAATTCGTATTAACCGAGTTTGAGTCGTAGTAACCGAATTTCAGTTGGCAAATAGCTAAATTTTTGTCTGTATGTACACATACTTTTTTCAAGTTGTACTTTTTTCTGCACAACAAAGTACTTTTTTAGCCTCTGTACTTCTTTTTGTACTTTTTTTTGTTAAAAACAAACAAATTGTTCAGAGTATAAAAAATTACATGGAGGTTATTTGAAACGCCCTGTAACAATGTCTGTTCAGCTCTGCCAACTTTGACGTTTTGTCCCCATTTCGACTGTTTTTGAAGTGAACTATGTATGATAAATTGACAATTTTATAAAATTCATGGAAAATGTAAATTTTTATACATTTAAAATTTTTATACATTAAATAAAATGCATTTCTGAAATCGTGGGAATCCACACTCATATGTTACTCGACCAGGGGCCTCTGTTCCCTTATTTTTTCCTTATATACATATCTCTAATTTTTTAGTTCTTAATTACACAAATTGTTACTTTTATCTAGTGTCAGTCCGAAGACTGTGGCCAATAAACGATATTTGATCGAGTTTTTGGTATTTGAAGACAATGTTGATAAATTTTGATATTGAAATCATATTAGTTGAGCAGTTTTAATCGATTTTAGTAAAAAATTTAGAAAAAGCCGCAGTTTAGCTGTAAAGTTAAATAATAGGTCGCCGAACTTTTTCAGATTTGTCCGAACATTCGGCTTCCGAATGCTGAATTCGTCGCATCTAGTAAGCCCAGTAAATATTTTGCCATTTGTGAAATTTGTTAATAATGCCTTAAAATACCGAATTCCAACAAAAAGCATTTTCTGGCCGTAATCTTCGGTCGAACACTACTTTTATGTACTGAATTTTATGATTTTTTAAAAATAAGAATGTGTACTTTTTTTCTAATTGTACTGCTGTTTTTCCTCAATGTATGTACTTTTTTCTGTCGATTTCATGCCTGGCAACCCTAGCAGGAATACGAGGGCAGCTAAATAAGTACGTGACTTTTCGAACTTTCCTTGTAGTTATATAAAATGCAACACTGCTCCCGTCAAGTACCATTTCTTAATAGACTACTACAAATTTTGAGCAAGTTCCGTCATTAACTTTGCGTTTAACTGATGTTTAAAGCTAACACCTTGCGGATTTTTGTAAAAAAGTGAATTTCGAGTGCTCATAAAGCATTGTTTTTAGCGAAAAATCTATGAACGGAATTTTATGAGATTTAGCAGAAAGATTATATTAAGCATTATTAGCAAATCCTTGAAGTTAAGAGCGTTTTCGCTCAATTTCGCGTTTTTCGAAAAAAAGCACAAAAATATAATTTTTGGACTGTAGTTATATGTTGGTAACAGGAATAATTTATGCCTAAAATTATTTATTTTTATGGATTAGTTTTTGAGATTTGCTCTTAACCTATTTTATTTAAAATAGGCAACGACAAAAATTTTGGTATCTTCTACCAAAATGTATTGTTTATTTTTCATGCCGAACAAGTGATATACATTTCATTACAAAAAAGCTTAGGGCGCACAGTGGAGTGAATCAAAAAAAAAAATGGTAATAAATATAGAACTTCTTAACTACTGGACCGATTAACACCAAATGTATATGTAATATGTATATTTTGAGCTTTTTACTGCATATTTTAAGCGCATATTTTGAGCTTTTTACTCCATATTTTAAGCGCATATTTTGAGCTTTTTACTCCATATTTTAAGCGCATATTTTCGATTTTTTAGTGCATGAAAGTCGTTGCCCTGTTAATTACTCATACACTGTTTACCATGATTTTCATACAAAGGAATTTTCATATAAATAAAATTTTTGGTCGAGTTGACACATTTTAAAAAAAGTTTTCAGACGTTTGTAAACGTATTCACCAGACATGTTGTACATCGTTGAACAGGTGAAAATCTCTGCTTAAAAAAAAATAATTTATTATAAATTTTAAAAAATTTCTAGAACAAATAAGTAAAAAAAAAATATATATATATAATAGTGTTTTTTGTATTATAACAACTTAACTTTGATAAATAATATCTAAATAGTTGTTTATGCTATGTAAACAATTTTAATACGAATTAAAGATTATATTGTCGTTAATTAATAAAAAATAAATGAAAGTAAAAAAATTTAATCTAAATATGATTTTTTTAAAAGCAAAAAAATTTAATTTCAAAATTTGACTTTTTTTAAAAAAACTCCTCCCAGGACCCCACTTTTCATTTCCCGGCTGCAAACTTGATAAAGAATAATTAACATTTTATTAGTCTATAATATTGCGTTTAAAAAAGTTAAGAAATGGGCGTGCCATTTTTTGCCCACGTGTGAAAACTTGAAATTTTGCTTGAAAATTGGTCACTATTCTTAAGCCTGTTCTTTTCGAATATTTAAAAAAATATTTACTTTTCTTCTATTAGATTATAAAAAAAAAACGTATGAGTGAAGCTACTTTTTCTCAAAAATTTTACAATTTTTTTGAGCTATTTCAAAAAATTGACTTTGCAGATTTTTCTTTACTCAACGGTTACAGATAATTAAATTAAACTTTAAGCACAACATTGATGATAAAAGTGGCAATACACAACATTTTGTTTAATGTCTTATCACTTATTATAAAGGAGTTATTAACTTAAAACCTAAAAAAAACTTGTCAAAAAATTTAAATTTTAATGTTCAACATCACACAACTTTTAAACTTTAAGAGGTAACATATTACCGTATGCATGTTTTTTATTAATCTCATCAAGCGGATTAAAAAAAGTGTAAAATACTCGAGGTGGTCTACTTTGGCACCTTAGTGCTCACCCTGTGTTAACACAGGGTGACTTCAAAATTAATTTTCTGAAAGCTATACTCCTCCTTAACGATTACATATACATTTGGTCGTAATCGGTCCAGTAGTTAAGAAATTCTATATTTATTACCACTTTTTTTTTGATTCACTCCACAGTGGGGCGGTTTGATGGTTAATTTACGAAAACTAAATTTTTTTGTACGCAGGATTAAAGTACTCAAGAAAACGAAAATGTTGATACCCATATTGCCTACATAGTAGATCTAGAGTTGCCACATTTTGATTTATTTGAATGATTTAATGTTGTTAATAACAAAAAAACTTTGAGTATAATTTCTACACAAGTGAATGCGTCTTAAAATAACCAAATTTTTATACAGTTACACACAGAAAAAAATTTAGCTATTTGCCAACTGCTGTTACTACGACTCAAATTCTGTTATTACGCATTTCAGAGAGTTGGCCCAACTTTATGTTAGTTTTCACAACAAAGTTCGGTTAATTCAACAGAATTTTAGTTGCAAAACCCAAAATTTTCAGAAATCGAATGTAAATATGGTTGTACTAACTGATTTTATAAGTTGTTACTATTAATATACACTTTTTCTCTGTGTGTACTTTTAATAGAACGAAATAAACCAAAAAAAGCGTAAAATAGGATTATTTTTGACTTAACTTAGTAAGGCCTAAACATAAGATTGCACAGCTTAAAAATACACAATATATCCGAAGTTAATTAAGATCTGCCGGTCCGGGTCGAGATACCTCCCTTGTTAGTGAAATCCTATTTTTACACAATTCTCCACAATTACCCTCCCTACAAGCACCGCTTCTGCCAGTATGGAAACAAAAAAAAATTTTAAAATAATTTCAAGAAGCCCATAGTTTGATGATGAATTATTACAACAATTTGTTGATTAGGTCGAATGAATGCCTTAAGAAGATCTACTCAGATACCCCTAGACTGGTAAATATTAATATTCAGTACAAATTTAAATGATTCAATTAATAACGTGCAATTAAAAAGTTAATTGAAAAAATAACCAATTTAACGATGATTATCTTAGTGTGATTCCCATGAATACACATTGAAATGGAAACGTGTGTTTTAAATTGGTTTTCAAAAGAGAATTTCATACAGAATAAAAACCGGATTTTATTGATTACATCTTTATGGGTTTTAGTTAATATCATCTGTTAATAAAACATATTAAAAAGCATAATATTAATTTCCAATGGTCCAACTAAACTAACCAGCCATCATCGAACCATTCATACTCGAGTAATAAACCATTTGTTTAAGCCTGGTTAAGTTCACAGATAACAGGCCATAAATTCGAAAGCAATTAATGGTGACTAATAAAAATTAGAATTATCGGCTAGTAAAAACCCAAAAACAACAAAAGCAATCCTAATTTGTTATAATCAAAACGTTTAATTTATTTATTTCTTTATTTGTTTTATTATTTATGTCTGTGAGTTAGTATCAGCTAAAGGACATCCCTTCTGTAGGAAACACTCAAGAAAATACTCATACACATACACATCGAATAAAAAAGGAAACACATGTTTGTCTGGTCAAATAATCAGTCGTATTATATGTAGGTAGTTTGATAATTTTAAAACATAATGCAAGCAAATATTTAAAATTTAAAGTCATTTAACATAACTGATCAATAGGGTGTCCCGTTAGAAAAAAAATGTTTAAGTAATAGCGACCAGACGATGAGTATTAAAGAGCTAAATACGGAAAAAGTAAGAAAAAAATGTTGGACGGTACTTTTAAGTTCCGACACGCGATTTAAGATTTCTAAAATGGTACGTTTTGCTGAAAAAAAGTCTTACTTTTTGGTGAAAATAGAGTCAAAAGTTTCGTTTTGTAGAGCTTATTATGAGAAAAATATTCATAATTTTTTTAAGAATATATTATTTATATTTCTTTTAAAAACAATGGCATTAACTGGCACTTAACTAGCGTCAATATTTAAAAAAAAATATAATTTAAAAAAAAAATTTCAATCCGCTATTCGCGAAATAATTTAAAAAAATGTATTTTAAAGAAATATGGCTTATAATTTTTGCAATGCAAAGCTTGTTTAGAGAAAAAGTATTTTAAAAAAAAAATCGAAAAGCTATTTCGCCCATAATTATTTTTTAGTTTGAGATAATCAGTAAAAATAAACGTATAAGGTTTATTAAAGTAACCTTACAAGTGACCAGCAAAAAAAATTAAAAAATACTTTTGACGTAACAAATTTTGAATTGCAAAAATGTTCAGCCCAATTTTGTTAAAACATTCATTTATCTTTTATTTCGCGATTTGCTTATAAAAAAAATTGTGCTGAACAGTTTTTAATTATTTTTCTTGAAATTTTGACGTTAGCAAACTGTTGTTTGAGTGTTGTTTTTACAACTTACAAAAAATATATAATTAGTATGTTCTAACACAAAACTAAGAAATGCTGTGGTGGACCAAAAGTATTCTAAAAAACAATTATGAACATTTTTCCCATAATAAGCACTACATAACGAAACTTTTAGGCTCTTTCTTGACAAAAAATTAAACAACTTTCTTTCAGCAAAACATACCATTTTTAAAACATTAAATAGCGTCTCGTGACCTAAAGGTACCCTAAAAAAAAATCTGAACAACAGATTTGCAATACCTGCACATCTTCTATTTTCAAAAGATCCTTTTGTTTAGAAACATAATTTTGCAACATACGAGTAGGTAATATAAAAAGAGCAAACTCCATTTAAACGACAATGAAAACATATCGGTCGTGGCCCTCGCAAATCTACAGATTTTCAAATTGCCTAGAAACTACACAGAAAAAAGTTTGTCAAAAAAAATTGTAATTAAACTGTTGTTTGACTTCAAACTCACTTTCAATTAAAAGTTTAATAATATCTATGCAATGTTTAATTGAAAACGAATTTGATGCATACACAGTTTCCAATTTTTACAAAATTTTTTTTTTTTTAAATCACCAACATTGAAAAAACTTGATTAAATTAAAAAATTCGCTCATATTTAAAAAAAGTCAAATTGGAAAAATTGCTAAAATTTAAAAAATCTCTAAAAAGAAAAAAAAATGCTAATATTTAAAAAACGCGTATATTGAAAAACAATCGCCAAAATTCAAATAAATCGTTAAGATTGAAAAAATAATCATCAAAAATTAAAACACAATTAGAAAAATTAAAAGTGTTTTCAAAATATAGATGCTTTAAATTTTTTTATGGTGATTTTTTTCAACTTTGGAGATGTTTTTATTTTAGCATTTTTAGCAATTTTTCCAATTTTGTAGATTTTCTAAAATTTTTGCAATTTAAGCGTTTTTTTCAATTTTGACAATTGTTTTTACACAGAGAAAATTTTCGTGGACGTTTTTCACAAAGTGAATGAAAAATTTCTTAAACTTTATGAAAAAGCGCCATTATTTTTATGAAACTGTTTTCTAATAAATAAAATGAATTTTTAATAAATAAAATGAAATTTTTAATATAATTTTATTAAAAAAAACTAGAGACTAGAGAAAAAACAAACACACTATAAATAGAAATCGTTCGTGGTAAATTTCATTCTAACTCAACACACAGAGTACTGTGGGATTTAACGTTACCCAATTTCTTTAACGTGTGAGTTAAATAGATGATATTTACGATTAACACTAAATGGCACGAAGAATGTTGATGAAGACCGTAGTGGGTCAGAAAATGCATTCCATTCATGCTAGTGTCTAATAACTTTTTCTGTGTTTTTTTCTAATAGTCAAAGTAAATTATCATATAAAAATTATAATTTTTCTGTTAATTTAGAGAAAAATTTGTCATGATCTAAAACCGAACAAATAAAATCTCACACATAAATTTATAGATCAACGATAAAATTCACTATTAAAAACATAAATTTAATGAAAAGTTTAAATTTACGAGTTCCAGTGACATTTCATAAAGCTAATGAAAAAGTTCATTGCTATCATGCAGATAATTCTCTCAGTGTTCATTGTACATATCAAATTGACGTTTCATTAAGAATTTTAGGTAATTTTTTTAAAATCAAGAGTTACTTAAATTCAGACCTGCAGGAATACCACAATTTTATAAATTTCCGTCGAACACTTTAAATCATTTTAAGTGATTTTGCAATGCAACTTTTTAAATTGTGGATAGCTTCAGCTATATTTCGCGGACTCATACAATCTTAGTCTTTTAATTTGGGTCTTAAAAAATTGCATCGCGACATGCACAATATTGTTATTTCTGATAATATTTTTTTATAATTATATTTTGTATGACTTAGTTCTTCCTTCGCATACAGAAATCGGAATTAATTTCAATTAATTTTTCTAAACAACTTACTAAAATTACTACATTTCGGTAGCAGATATTTTATGCAGTTGTTTCGGCTTTTCAACAATTTTTTGAGAAAACAAAAATGTTCGTGCAACGATTTTCTAGTAAAGGAATATGAGAAGAATGTCTCTCTCTCTACTGTAGTTTTTATTAAATAAATAAAATATAAAGTTTAGTTTTATAATAGAAAATAAAGTAATTTACTTTAATATTATTAAATATTGAATTTGTTTTCTTTCCGCTCTTTAATACTATTCATTCAATCTGATGCAAATAAATCAAAAAAAGCATTATTAAATCAGACATGTGGCAAGAACCATTAATCTTGTTTGAATCTTTTAAAATTTATTTATCTTTTTGTCACTAGCTTCTTTGAACTTTGGAGGTCCTTGAAGTCCTTTTTATGCAACTTTTGGACATTTTGATCTTATGAGGCTTATTATCTTTTGCCACTCTTGTATTATAAAAATTATAAATATAGGGGACTTTATTATAGGGGCAACTTATTAGATAGCGTCGCAAGTTCTTTCAAGCGTCGCAGGATATTGAACTTTGTAAAATGTATGTAAAATCACTTTTTTATATTAATTTTTGAGAGCATCATCATTTTTGAGAGCGCCTAGCAAATTCCAGCAAGTGGCCAAATTGGCCACCCTTCCGTATACGTGGGATATTTATTTTAATTTAGACATAGGGTAAAAGGAGGTGGCTTCTTCGCTGAAGTGTTGGTACTTTTTAAGATAACAATTAAAATGAATTATGGGTTTTGGTAAAAAATATAAGAATCCGTGTTGGGGTTTGGTGGTTAAACAATTGATGATACATTTTTTTAATATTATATTTTTTAAATTTTAAAAATTAAAAATATACTTTACAACGTGAGCATGTGATTTAGCTTGACAAAATATATTTTATCTTTACACTTGACAAGACCTTACAAATCTGGACAATCAAGCTCATTCCAGGCCATGTGGCAACCCTAATCGTAAGTCATCCCCGATTTTCGCCCTATCTAAAATAGTTATTAAATTGTTCTTTCAATATTTTGTGCAGTAATAGATCATCTTTGATACATTCAAATTTTACAGTTGTGCTTCACACGTAGACGAAGTTGAAAAAATAATTATATAGAGTACTATATTTGGAATATCTTTTTCATTTAGTGTGTTAAAAATAAATACATTTCAAGATGTTCAATATAAAATGTACACGAATTAAGTACCGAATACACTTGCGATATTATTGCACAACTTTTTGTTATTTATTCTATTGCAATATGTGGTAATAGATAAAAGAACAAAATCAGAAAATTGCGCAATAATATTGCTAATGTATGCGCACCTTTAAAAAAAAATATGTAACCGGTGGATCATGCAGCACATGCGCAAGGCCACCAGGTGGTGTAATTTCGTCAGTATAAAGTGGTAACATTTTAAAAGGCGTATACGTAATATTAATTCGTTTCATGGTTATTAGTGTCCTAGCAAGGGTATTTTTGTGCTGCCAACAAGTGCTTTCCAATCCCAAATAATAACCTCATTAGACAAAAGGTCCATCTGTTCAAAACGTGTCAAACCAGAACTGCTTAATTTCTAATGTAGACAAAATCTGGGTAAAACCATTAAATAAGTGTCCAGATTGGCAGTTGACAGCTCTAACCACTGTGCTAACAAGACATATAATACTTGATAGCTTAAAACGTAAGTAAATGTAGATGCTGGGAACAGTTGACAAATATGTCTGCACTGGCATAACATTCGTCTGTACAGGCATAGCGTTTGATGGATATAACTTGCCAACGTTGGACAAAGAAAAATAAGTTGGTCTTAAAAGAGCTTTTCCAGAACTAAAAACAATGAATTTTATATGAGAAAACATTAAAAAGTGTTAAAAAACACAAAAAAAAAATTTTTCGCTGAAAGCGGCTTGAACTCGGATGGTTCCGACTAATTAAAATGCTTTATCAGAAGTTAGACTTTTGACCTGTTGGTAATTTCTGACTGGATAGCACTGGGAAAACACTTTTTCCCAACGATGACATAGTGGTCTTAGTCAATTCTTTGCCAATGATTTCTTCTGTTGACCACTGAAATTATTGCAAAACAAATGCTGGCAAAACGCTTTTTAGAATCGCTGGTAAAGAATCTTAAGCAAGTGTTCTGTCCTCTGGCAGTCTGTGGCTGTGTTTTGTACCACTGGCAATTTCTGATTGGGAACTTACATACAATTTTGAATACGGTAATGGTCCTAGGTTTTGCAAGCAATACTTTACATAGTTATTTTATTTATGCAAAGTTGTAAATGTTTCACGAGTTGGACTTAATTTTACTTCAATAAATTGGAAAAAAATTAGCTTTATTTTTTAGCTGAAACAGCGAATGATATCCATCTTCATAATTAGAAATAGAAGTTGTCTACTAAAACCGTTATACTCTTTTATAGCTGACATATGGGCAAATATGCCCCATAGGTAAGGTAGATTAGCCGATCGAAGCTGCTTTGGAAATCATAAAAAAATAAATGGAAATCATAGAGATAATAAATGTTATAAATATGCAATTTAAGCTGACATATGTAGTTTTATGGGTAACAAAGAGTTTTTCGAAGAAAATGTTTGGTTTAGTAACGACAGCGCTTTGAAAAAAGTTCCGAATGCTCCCCCTATCAACCAATACGCTACGCCTTAAATTGATCAAACTATTCATATGCAACACCTTTGAGAACAACGATTTTGAATTATTTGTTTTCGATAAAAATAGTATTTTTCACAATTCTTTAGGTTGAATATTTAATCAAACATCCCTTGTAACTGAACAGACTTTCAATGGTACGATTATTATGAATGAATAACAAATGATCATTATTTAACCAAACAAACATTCGTATGTAAGGATACAAATATATGATCGTGATGCCATGTGGTTAATAATAACAAATGCCGAAGGGCAATTAAAATCAACAACAAACAAAAGCCGACCTTTAATTAATAAATTATAAATAAAACCATGTCTTCTGCTACGGATGAAGATTAAAAAACAATTTGATTTGACTTTATCGTTAATACACAAACCAAAAATAGTGTTGCCAGATGTGTGGAGTTATCCTTATTGTGAGATTTTTAAAAAAGGATTCTGTAACTGGGATTACACTATTCCCCGCAAAAAATAACCTCGAATTGGTGTTATCAAATTGGCAAGCAGTGCTATGCAAAGAAACAAGCCGATCGACGCAAAATCGGCTGCGCGCCGCCAATTTTTTTAAATTTTCAGCCGCCGCCGTTTTAATCGGCTCGCATAGGCTTAAAATGCGAGCCGGCTGAAGCGGCAGCCGCCGAATATACCAATTTTGTTATAATTTTAATCAGTCGTGTTTGTTTGTAAAACGTGTAAAAAATAACAAAAATTCACAGAAAGAAGAAAAAATTAATAATAAAAGAAAAACGCAAAAAAATTTAGATTTTTACTTTATGTATGTCGCATTTTGAAATATAGCTTTCCAAATTTTTAATCTTAAAAATTAACTTTAACCTTTTGAAAATAAAAATCACGTTGCATATAATTATAAGGTGCATTGTATACCTTTCATATGATGCCTTAGTTATGCATATACCTCAAATACTTCTAAAGATGCATGCATAATAGGGTGGGGCGATTTGTACATCTTAATGGGCGCTTCGCGTTTCTGATTCTTGGGATTGTACTGATCAAAAAATTCCACTAGACCATACGTCTACGGTGAAAATCGAGCTTCCAGATTTTGACTTTTTAGCCGTATTTTGTGAAAGTAACAATGTGTGGGATGGACAAATCTCAGGAAGTAGGAGGAGCTTATCCAAATGATTTGGAGAAGCTACTCCTACTTGAAAAGCATCTGAAATCGTCCAAAATATAAATCAAAGTGAATTGGAAATACATAATTAAGTTTAAATAAGACCTGGGCGATGCCAGGTATATTGTATATTTTTTCTTTATCATTATTTCTTTCAGACTACAATCACACTAGTGAGCTTAAACGCTTCCTTGTAAAATTTACGATTCTGTTAATACAAGACACTTCGATCTTCAAAAATGTGGAATATATGAAAAAGAAAAAAAAATAATAGTGAATAATTTGTTTAGCACTATTTAAAATAATTCAAATTTTATTAAGTTCAAAGGCAATCAATCGGAAAAGCTTCTAAAACTTTTGAGTTCACGATTACAAAATACGTAGTTTTTTGGACGGTGATAAATCTTTTAATAATACATTATTTTATATACACTTTTAAGTCCATGTCTGAAATTGTATTTAACCGAACATAATTATATAAATTCATATATAAAATTAGTTTCGTCGAAAATTTTTTATATGATGTCATATATAGTTGCGTCTTATCGAATCTTGCTAAATATATTATTGTGAATTTCATTTAGAATACTCTAAAACTAATCCAATTAATAATGACGTTATATATACCTAGACATTAAGATATTATATCATATTCAATTTAATTTTGGATAAATTTGTATATTACCCCATGCAGTGTCATACTAGAAAATTTGTCAATTATATTTTGGATATAAATATCTATTACATCAATACAATAGTACATTTAATTAATTAATTTTTTCAATGTAAATTTTTTCCGTATTATTCGTCTAAGTTACTAAATTCCATAAAATCTTCATTTTAATTATATCTTAATTTTTAAAGTTTTTTCTCAAACAACTTATTTTTTTGGTAATTTCAAGAGAATTTTTTTAATAAAATAAAATGTCCAAATGGAAAGAAATTTGGTTATTAGAAGACGAACGTTTCTGTATGCACTAGGGTTAAAACTTTTAACTTTTTTTAATTATCAAATTTTAGCTAGCCTAGCCGTATGTTAGTCCACAAAGATATAAAATTTATTTCTTCGAAGTTTTCAAAAAAAATTAATATTTAGCTAAAATGTTAACGTAATTTTACAATAACGATGAGTATCTAACTTAAAGGACGTTTTCAAATTTGACGTGTTACAGATTATACATCAAAATTAGCAATAAGTAAAAAGTTATTTAAAATGTGTTGTGCATTATTATTGGTCAACTAAACAATTATTGGTCACAAAATTACCTGAAAAAACGATTTCTATTATTGATACATTATTGCCCGTTACGTGCTGATAGGTAAAAATTTAGCACAAAAAGCTATAACCCTAGTGTGGACATATTTTTATAAGCTTCCCGGGTTACAAAAAAAAATTCGTAATCAAAAAAAAAAAAAAAAATCGAAATATTTTCAAAGAACAACAAACAACGCTTTTCATTTCCTACGAAAACACAAATTTATTGCTTCTTAGGTTACATTAAAAAAGCAATTTTCACCTGTTAAAAAGAGACATACCAAGTAGGATGTCTGCATTTGCTTTGGAAGCTCTCGGTAATTAAGAAAAGCCTTTCAGAACTACTTCGGAGTAAGCATTATTTTTTGCTGTGTATGATCATATTTAAATGAATTCATTTACATTCAAATTAATAAAAAAATCAATCAGATACGATTAAAAACTCGATTAAATTGTGCAATTTCTACCTGTGCAGTTATTTAAAAAGACCTCTTGGTCATAGATTACATAGAATTCATACTCTTCGACATTAGTTGTCAGTGCATGAGAATGTGTTGGGCATTCGTTGCATACCTATACAACAAATATTTGAATGGGTATGAAAAAGTGTGTTTGCGGTTAAAAAAAGAATAAGAGTTTGATCTCTACGTAATCTATGCTATTGGTACAACATTTTGAGGAATGGTTTCTTTTACTAAATTTACAGTGTGAATTTCACACACACTTAGAATACTATGCAGGTAAAGACCACTGCAAATGTAGTTAAAAACAAATGAAATTTTACTTAAAAAAAGGACGACTTACATTTCAGTAAATTCAACTAACATTGTCATTTGTGTTTTAATGTTTAAAAAAAGAACCACAATTGTAGTAAAAATTAACCACATATCCAGTAAAAAGTGAATAAAATTTTTTTGGTTTTATTTTTTTAAATAACTAATAACTACTATATAAAATGAATGTAAAATCATAATACAGTAATTTATTTTTATTTTATTTTATTTTTTTATTTTTTATTTTATGTGGTTTGTTTTTTTAAATGAACTACATATGTAGTCAAAAATTAAATTTCTTCTACAAGTGACGGTTTTTCACTTAAAAACAAATATTGCTGTATTACAACTCAAACAACTACAAATATTTGCAGCAGAAGTTACCTGAGTTTATTTATACTTAGTAGGCGAAATCATGTCCGTCATCCCAAGCTTCAAAAATGTTTATTTGTTCTCTAAGACCAAAGTTTTTTATGCTCTGATTACATTTTAAATGCCTGAATTCGACGATGTAGCTTCTGAAAGTGTACATATAAAAGTAAAATAGTATGAAACCTTTTTGGACTTACATATTAATATTTTTTTTTTAGATTATTTAACTGGGGCTTTTTCTTTTCTTCCTTTGGGAGTTATTTCATTATCAAATCAATGGCTATGCAGTGCTCTCACCCAATGTTAACACCTTGTGCCTGAAAATAGGAAACCTGCCGCTTTTAAGGAAAACCGAAGCTAAATTGAAAAAATTGTTTGCTGAAATCATAACAAAAATGTCGAAAACTATCAGCAGAAACATTACAAAAAAGTCAATTTAAAGTCGAGAAAAACATAAATTTTCGTATTTACAACCGCAAATTATATATTTTTCTCAGTATTTCAATCTCTTTATTTTCTAAACTCTTTGATGAAAAGACCTAAACTTTGGGTTTCATTTCATCATCTATTTTGGGCAATATTTCATTTATGTTGCGTATTGTTTAATTTTTTTCTTTGGGGACTTATTTAATTTTTTTTGCGCTTTATTTCCTTGGTCCATTTCTGAGCGCTCAAAAGCTGGTTCCAAACCTAGTTAATTCAGAATTTTTGTATTTCAATACAAAGAGCGATACAATAAGAAACGATCTGGCACTGTTACAATTGAGTATCTCAAATAAAGAGTCTTTATTATTTCATGCAATCATTGAATCCCTGGCAAGTGCCATCCTTTCATAATTTCTTTGTTGTATGATTTTCCAAACAAAACAAAAAAGCAATTTATACCTGCCGAAATAATATCTTGTATGTAATTGTGTGCGTTCTTTTTTAGAAAACAGAAAGTATTGCGGCTTTTCCAGTTATAAATAAACTTGTAGTATGTGACGAGGATTATGTCAGTAAAACAATTATATGTCGACAGAAGCATATTGTGTTGAAAAAAGGAGCAGCAGCAAATAATTTGATAATAATATCCATTATTTATATGAAGATGTACATGTATTTATATCTATTTAAAATTCAATTCTTATTGATTACACTCACAGAAATCAGTTAGTACAAAAGTTAGTAAAACGTCTTCTAAATCAAGTATACTATTTCTCAGCTAATTTTTTTGCTGAAATTGTTTCTTCAGCTATAATTTTATTTATATTTATTCAGCAGTTAACTTATTTGAACTAATGTTTTACTATTTTTTTTTTTTTTTTGCTAATAAAAAATAGAGCTGATAAGCACATTAATAGTGTGGACAACAACCAGATTTGAAAGATATACACAGAATCAAGTATATGTCGCGTCATATCAAGATGTAGTAGAGACGAGAAAAATGACACTATAAAGTACAATTCTTGTAAGACATAAAAAAAATCAACCATGAAAGAATGTTGTATCTCTTTTTCATACAAAAGGACTCTACATATGTGGATTAAAGAAACTTTAATTTTGTGTTGTCACCAGCTTGCCAAAGTAATTGTCTGTTAATTACAATAAAGATTAAATAAAATATTTAAATTTAAATTTAATAAACATTAAATGTGTATTTGAAAACTAAATCTTTTTAGTGATTATTAATGTAGTGTGGTCACATTGCAAAAAAATATATGTTCAGATAGACAGACTAAAGCGAAAACAGGGGCACACATCTTAGGTAATTTTTATGTTTCCTTTTCTTGTTACTACAGAGGGTTGTATATTTAGACAGCTATTGATGTAAGTAGTTGAAAGATAATTTTGTTTATGTTATTATAATTATTTATATACACACAAAAAAATACACTAAGGTTTATTGCCCTGGCTGGCATAGGTAACCTAATTTTATTTAAATTTAAATAAAATTGTTTTATTATTTATTCTAGTAGGTAATCATTATCGTATGAACGAAAAAATATTTTAAAGTTAATAATGTCAAAAAATTAAACCATTTTAAACATGGAAATATATTTTTTTGTTTTTATTTGAAAAACTTATAATAAATTGTATTTTTTACATGGTACACTAAACCAAAAACAGCGGTGAAATAAACTAAATCCCATGTTAAATTGATGAACAAATTTAACAAAACCTGTCCGTCATTTTAACAAATTGTTTAGTAAATGTATTTGTTGACGTTTAACTATTTGTTGATTGTTATTTTGACGAAATATTTTCAAATGTATTAACAGAAATTAGTTATAAGATTGTGTGGCGCACAAGTTGGTAGCGTGCTGGCTTATCAGTGCGGGGGTCGTGGGTTCGATTCCCACCACAGGCACTGGTCTGTTTTCGCTACAACGCGCTGAAAGCCATAGTAGCTAGTGCTCGGTTAGGGTAAGAGTATATAATTTGTAATTATATGACTATTAATTACTAAGATAATAAGATAAGTTATAAGATTGATATAGTTTTTATTAAAAATAAAAATTATGTTTTTTTCCTTTTATTGAGCAATGAAAATGAAAATCGAGGCCATACTCTATATTTCTTTATTACACTCAGGGAACTTCTAATTTAAAACTATGTAGTTGTTTTTGTTGTAGTACAGTTTCTTTATTTTTAATGTAAATGTCAGTCATTTGTAGAACAAATTAATGTTCAAAAAATGACCTTGTAGTAGTTCATTTAAAAAAACAACCCACATTAAATGACGGTTTTATTATTTTACATTAATTTTTTACAGTTGTTTTTTTTAATTAAAATAATAATAAAAAAAAATGTTTGTTTATTTTTATTACCATGTGGTTCATTTTTACTACAGTTGTTAGTCATTTTTTGAACATTAAAAAATAAATGACAATGTTAGTTGAATTTACTGTAATGTAAGTCGTCCTTTCTTTAAGTGAAATTTCATTTGTTTTCAACTACATTTGCATTGGTCTTTACCTACATAGTATTCTAAGTGTATTATATTGTCCTAATAAATAATCTAAAGAGTTTTTGTTTTTAAATTTATTAATTGACCACTTTCAGGAATGTGTTGTATTTCGGGATAGGTTTCCCCCATCAGTCAAAAAAACATAATTTTTATTTTTAATAAAAGTCTTTAAAAAAGACAAAGTACGGTTTTAGTTTACTCCCCCTTTACATTTTGTTTTTAAATAAAAACAAAACAAGTGTAAAAATAAAAAGGAGAATAAATACAAAAAGCGTATATTGTATATCTGCCAAAGGTAGAGCTTGCACATAACGAACAAGTTTTCAATTTATTCTTGATCAATGGTGATAATCTTTAACTTCGAGCTCATATATTAGTTCCCATTTAGTGGGATAACCAGGTTATATGAATGTTTTATGTTTGCATGGGATTGTCAATTCTTTCGAAACGTGTTCTGATGATGGGAACCTAGAAAATTCCCGAAATAGATCTATCAACACATTCCTGAAAGTGGTCAATTAATAAATTTGATTACAAAAACTCTATAGATTATTAGGACAATATCCTAATAAAGGAATATTGAGTATGACCTCGAACTTGAATAATTTTCATTTTTAGAAATTAGTTATTTTAAAAAATTTATTTAATCAAATTGATTAATAATTATGTTGCTTTAACAATGCTCTCTATTGAATTTAACAATTCGCTTTATTTAATGTTATATATTACACGGTGCTACAATGAAAAAAAACTTGGAAAACGACCTAGCGTGGGTTATAGGTCTTGTTGAGTACATTACAAATTGTGTCAAAAAAACCCTCAAATTCAGAAGTTATTCTAAAAAACCGTTTCAAGTGATGTTCGTCAACTTATCGACCTGTTACTCAGTCAGTTTTTGTCCGATTTACATTTTTTTAACGGGTTTGGAAAGAAAACTGATTAGGCTTTAAAATGACGTGCATTTCTTATACATTTGTAAGTTATAAGTATTGTTTTTGTTAAGAATATCTAAAAAAAAAACGAAAATTATAAACTTTTTTGATTTTAGTAGCTTTTCATTGCTTATTTTAATATGAAAGCTTATAAAAATTTATACCAACGTATAAAGAAAATTTAGTTCTTAACAAAACATGGTTTTAATTTTTCAAATCGGATGAAAATTGTAAAAGTTATTCAACTTTTCATTAACACCTGTTTTTAGCATTTTCTCCCCCAGCGCAAACCATATGAATAAAAAAAAAAAAATTAAACAAGCATTTTTGTAAGTCAAGTGGTTTACCAGAAGAAAAGTCTGCAATCTTAACATTTTACTTTAGAAAAAGTTTAGTAACTTTTGCAAATAGAAACCGATTTTAACAAATAATATCTCATTTTTTCCTATATAAAATTGTCTTTAAAATACAGTGCAAAAAAAGATAGGTTTTCATAAAAAAAAATTAAAATAACTCTTGTTGAATTTGAAAAATTTGGAAAAAAAAAATAAAAAAAAGAGAAACTTTTGCTAAACACTTACCTAATGTCTTGGAATATATATTTAATGAATACATTTCATGAAAGCCTAATTCTTTGTCTTTCCAAAACTGTTTAAAATTTTGAAATCGGTCAAAAAATGTGTGAGTTAGAGGTACTAAAGTGCTACGACCTACCCTAAAACAGTTTTTTGAAAATAACTCAAAATTTTGAGGGTGTTTCAAAATTTTTGAAAACGGTTTTTGTATGTCCTCACCTAGGCCTACAACCCCCACTAGGTCGGTTTTCAAGTTCTGACAAAAAGTTTTTTTTTGTAGCAGTGTGTTATTAATATAGATTATATATTATTATATATTATTAAATTTTAATGTTATATTTCTTAAATATAATATATTTAAATTTTTAATAATATACGTCTTTAGACAGTATATTAAAAAAATTGTAAAATTAAAAATTATAACATATTACGTACCCATACCCCAATTTTTAAAAACATACGAAACATTATATTTAATATTAATACTTCACAATTCTTTGGTTGTAGCAAAATTTATATTGTTCATATTAGGAAAAAGTTAATTTTCAAGCATTGACTTGAATAATTTTTTTTTATTTTAAATTGAACATAATAGTGTCAAATTTTATGTCAGAGGTTGAACTTTTCATAGCTGTATTTGTTTATACAGTCGCTGACTGTATTATACAGTCGGTAACATACGTTATTTTATTTTACTTATACGCCAGCTGATTTTTTTTATACAAATGGTATATTGGGGCGAATATGCGAGACAATAGATTAGCTCGGAACATGTGAATCTTCTTTACTTCCTTTTTCATCCAAGTGTTGAATAATAAAGTCGATTTGAGATCTAAAATTGTGAAAGCTACAATAAATTTTAAAGTTTTAGCAACATTATCTAATGGTTTGCTCAAAAAGAAAATAAATTTCTTATTAAAATTTGTTCAATAATATCAATAAATTGTTTATGAACGCGTTATTTATTGTCAAAGAACCCGATTCATTCCGATTAAGGATTAGGTAAGGAATTATCACATGTACTACTAGAAACGTTCCTAAGACAGGTTATTATTTTATTAGGAAAACCGGAGGAAGAATATTAATTCATAAATATTTATGACTGTGGAAAATTCCTGGGAGATTTCAATTTATATAATTTTTGAAATTGAAAATTGTACTGTGAAAAGGTAATACCCCTCTTATATTAAAATTTTACTATAACACTAATAGTAATTATTTCAGATAATTTTTTTTTATGAATGAAATTATTTTTATGAATGGGATAATCTTTGCCTTCCAAAACCTAAGTTCCATTGACTGGCGAGCGTAAATAAAAAGCTGCAAGTGGATTTACAGCTCAAGGAAACAGTTTGGAATGAAACGTTTGCTGTCTAGTTTTTACTAGATTTTTATTTTACACCAGTTCGATTTAATAACTGCGATGAAAAGACGTATTCGGTAAAAAGGGGAGAAAGGAATATATAAATTTCCCCATAGTGAAGTGCTATATAAAATGATAATTAGAAAGAAATAGCGCCGGTGAATCAATTGAAAAAAAAAAAATTAAATAGTATCAATAATAATTTTTAGTGAATAATTTAAAGAAAAAAAATAATAGAAAGGAAGAAAGGAAAAAAAAAAATTAATAGAGAAAATCAAAACTGACGGACAGACGGCAGACATAACAAAAAAAAAAAAAGAGTGAAAACAAGAAAAAGAAGAAGAAGAACTTGTAATAAAAAAAGAAAAAAAAAGTTATAAAAAAAACTATTAAGAGAAAGTACTTGGTGTTATACTAAAAGTGCAAATGTTTGTCATGATAATTATTATTAATTTTTGTTTAAAGGTAAAATATAGGTTTTAATTATCCATATCAGCATGACTCCGATAAATGGCCATTGATCGAGATCATCATGTTAAATTAATCCTCATCAACATAAAACAACAACAGCTCAATTTAATATTTGCCACAACCAGAAAATTTACAAATATTGGAGTAATTACGGTAAACCCAGAATGAAATGTAAGTCATTTGCTTTTTTCTTTTTTTTTTTCTTCTTTTTTTTTTTTTTTGCCTTTAACATTGATCTCCTAGAAATTTTGTTTTGAGACCATTTGGACAATGAAACGTACTCTATATTAATACGAACCACAATTGGGGTCAATGACTAAATAACAAAAGAAACTAAAAATTATTAATGTTTACATTTTTTTTATATACTAGAATTTAGTACCCTATAGCCTGCATACATGTTATGCTTATTAAATTGTTAGAAATAGTAAAGCTAGATTAATCAGAAAATTTATTCACGATATATAAATACTTAATAGATAGTTGCCTAATATAGAATTTGCTAAATTTTTGAAAAAAAAGGATAATATAAAAAAATACGAACTACTGAATTTAGTAAAAATAAATTATAATTTATTTTTATCAAAATAATAACAATTTAAACGATAATTTTAGTTTTAAACTTTAATATTAATACATATACTCATTTAAATTCGATAAATGAATATTATAATTATTTTTGAATTTGTTAAATAATTACTATGAATTGCTAATTTTGCAAAATAAAAGGGAATGTTGAATTTTATAAAATGTAACCCGATCTAAGTGTCACAATTTCTTTTAAAGGGACGATTTTTAGGATATCGAGTGTGCAAATCGTCATTGGTGTTTATATTTATTTTTGGGAGGGAAAAATGCACTCAAACTGGTAATAAAATCGAACCAGGTTAAAAAAAAAAAAAATATTTTGATTGAATTTAAAATTTAAGCATTTAAGTATTCCTTGTATAAGCTCGAATTAGGCGATTTTTCATATGGCATGACGATTTTTTTTTTATGCATACGCGTTCTTCGTTCGAAAGTACCAAAAACCTACGCCTTAGCCGACAGAGCTGGTCGACGACCATCAAACATGCCAATTTGTACTTTTGACGGGAAAATCTTTTTATTAAGCAAGCCGCGCGTATCATAGATGGCGCCCAACGTGACGCACAGCGTCAAATATACTTTAAACATAATAGATAACATCATGCTAAAATTTTAGATTTTTTCATTATATTTATGTGAAGTTTTATGTGAATTATATAATTCTGAATCAAATATTTTTCCATCAATGCTTTCCAGTTATTTTGAGTCCGCGTTAGCAATTTTAAATATTTCTTTCGTACGTTGCCGAAATAAACTTGTAGGTATTTCAAGTTCCTTAAAACCTCACATATAACAATGTTCTTTTTGTGAGTCCTAAGTTCATAAATACAAAATTTATGTTTTACGCTGCCACATATGGGATCACTGTTATATATAGCTATACAAGTCCATAGTAGTTTGATACAAAGCTGATTAGTTTGCTGTATAGTTTTTGTAAATTAAAATATTTATTTTAAATTTAATTTCCAAAAGGTAGATCCGTTATTCAACTCATAGTAGAATTCGTTGCTATCTTATGGAATAATTAAAGAATTGTGACATTTTGAAAACGGTTAATTTTGTTTATTCTTCATTCCCTTAAAATGATATATATACATTCCTTAAACGTTATTTGTTTGTTGAACTTTCAACGTTTATTTTTAAATTTGCTTTATATTGGTAATGGAGTTGAGAAACTCGTCCAAAGGAGCAATTCCCAAAGTTGTAGAGAATAGAAATTCTTCACGCGGTCGTGGGAGACCACCCACTAATTCAGGCAATAATATTTCTATTAGTCTAGATAGCTCAATAGGGAAACCTGCAAATACGCCACGAGTTGTTCATTCACCTGTAGTTAAGAGTTCGGTAAATACCAAGGACAGGGTTTCCATTGGTTCCGCTAAACAATTAAACACGTCGAGGACGGATTCTTTAAATCAATCGGGAAAATCTCTTAGTTATTTTAACCGATCAAACGTATCGCAGAAAGGTTCTATAAATCAGGCGAACACTACACAGAGTTCGTCGAATATATCGGATATATCTCAGGGTCATACACCCCAACAGGATATTTCACATCCATCCGAAAAGTCTATACCGTTAATTTCGGGCAATTTGAAAATTTCCCAAGTTGTTGAATCGAGTATACCGAATTCAGCACAGACAGTTCCTCAAGAACGAGTTGAGGTACATCAAAATTTATTGGAAATAGATTCGAATATTCCTGATAACAATCTTATCACCATGAATAATTATAATTCAAATCAAGGTCCTCTTCCGGGTAACCTAAATTTGAATCAGCCGTCTCTTTCTGAAAATTTAAATTTTCCAATTAATAGAAACGCAAATTTTCCACCCCAGCCCTCAAATGTGGATAATATATTAACTGGCCCAGGTTCTAGTGGTGCGAGACAAGAGGATGTGGGAAATGACTCCTACGATTCATTGATAACGTTCATGCAACGTACCTTAAGAGCTACCCAGGAAGAATTTCGAAGGGAGCTCTCTTCGGTTAGAGACAGTATTTCACAAATAGGCAACGGTGCACGTAGTAGTGGTCAAATTCGTTTTCAATCATCAAATTTAAATTTACCCCCTACAATTAATTTAAATAATCGCAATACTTTAAATGCTGATAACTCTAATGCTCATAATAGTTCTTTTGGCAGTAATGTGTCTGAAAATATAAAATTAGAGAAGTGGAAGATTTCGTACGATGGTACTACTTCGGTGTCTGAATTTCTTTTTAAGATTGAAACATTATCTAATCGCACAAGGTGTTCTGATGAGCATCTTTTGTCAAATTTTCACATTTTCTTAACCGGGAAGGCTGAGTGCTGGTACTGGCTGTATATGCAACAAAACCGACATGGTCGAAGAGTCACATACGACGCACTCAAGACCGCCTTGACAAAGGAATATGGCAACCTTGAATCTGACCACGAAGTCCTTTTGGGAATTTCTGCCCGTAAGCAGCATTTCAAGGAAAGTTACGATGACTTTCACGCATCAGTCTTGTCTATGAATTGTCGACTTAGGGAACCTTTTCCTGAACGTACACTCATTGAAATTATGAAGAGGAATTTGTTACCAAACCTAAAAGTTTTATTATTTAATTCAGATCCTGGAACATTAGATGAGCTAAAGGAAATCGCTAGAAAAGCTGAAAGGGTTATTCGGGATAACAAATTTCAGCCTAACCCTGGATTTCAGAATCGCACAGTTAATGAAATAGAAGCTTCTCTGTGCGATAATTCTGACTCTGAGGAGATAGACCCTCAATTGGAGGCTATTGATTTTTCAAATCGGATTAAACCTGATTATTCTAGAATACAATGCTGGAATTGTCTAGCATATGGACATTCTTACATATATTGCCCCGAGGAGATTCAGACAAAATTTTGTTTTAAGTGTGGTAATAAAGGAGTATTGACTCCTAAATGTCCAAATAGGCATCAGGGAAACCGCAAGGTGAGCGAGATGGCTACCGGGGACACTCGTTCCATACCTCAGACCCCGAGTCTAAATTAAATGTATCAAAATGCAAAATTTTACTTTCTTCTTCAACTGGATTTGACAAAACTCAGAGCTCGGCTAAATCCGTGGATGACCACAAAACGAAAATTTATAAACCAACTGGGAAGAATACCGGAAAATGTGGCAAACATGAAATTGTATTAATTAACTCAATGGAAGATTCAGGAAAATACTATGGTTTGCCTCATAAAATACTCAAATGTAGGGTACGGTTTGCTAAGAGGAAACAAATTCGAAAACTTCTTGAATCCACTATTTTATCTGGGGCAGATGATAGGCCTTATGTTAAAGTTGAAATTGTTGGTAAACCTTTAGTCGGATTACTTGATTCGGGGGCAAACGTTTCCTTGCTTGGTAAAAATTGTTGTTCTTTTGTTGAGAATCTTAATGTTCAGATAAAAAGGCTAAGATCTTCAGTTTTTACAGCTGACGGCGCAAGGCAAGCAGTACTAGGTTTCTGCGAACTTCCCGTGAATTTTAAAGGGGTTATGAGAAAAATAATTTTTTATTTGGTTCCTTCACTATCACAAGAGGCCTATTTTGGTGTTGATTTTTGGAGAGAGTTTGCTCTAGCTCCGGATATAATTCCTGCCACGCCCTTACCCAATATTGCCGCATTTACCGTTTCAGACATCAATACCAATTTTCATATTTTAACTCCTGACCAGAAAATTTTGTTGGGGAAAACAATCCTTGAATTTCCACCTTTGAAAAGTTGGGATTGGGATGCACGGACTTGGTGGAACACCACATTGATACTGGCGATGCGGCTCCAATTAAGTCCCGGCATTTCCCATTGTCACCTCCACGTCAGGAGGAGGCTTACAAAGAGATAGAAAGACTTCTTTCGATGGACGTTATAGAGGAGTCAAATTCACCCTGGTGCTCGCCAGTGGTTTTAGTCAGGAAGCCTGGAAAGGTAAGGTTATGTGTGGACTCTCGTAAACTGAATTCAGTTACGAAAAAGGATTCATATCCCTTACCACACATAAATGGTTTACTTAGTCGGCTTAAGGACACATTTTTTATAACTGGTATAGATTTAAAAGACGCTTTCCTACAGATAAAATTGACAGAATCTTCAAAGGAAAAAAACAGCCTTTGTTGTACCGGGAAAGCCTCTATACCATTATAAGAAAATGCCATTCGGTCTTTGCAATGGTCCTCAGACCATGAGCAGGCTAATGGACCGTGTAATACCATCACGCCTTAGGGAAAATGTTTTCATCTACTTAGATGACCTTTTGGTTTGCAGCTCGGATTTTAATACACATATTCGAATTCTCAGTGAGGTTGCTTCTTGTTTACGTTCGGCAAAATTGACTATCAATGTCAGTAAAAGCAAATTTTGCCAAAAGGAGATAAGATACCTTGGTTACGTAGTCGGTAACGGCTGCTTAAAGGTTGATCCTGAGAAGGTCAAAAGTATTAAGGATTTTCCTTTCCCAAAAACGCCTCGTCAAATACGGAGATTTATTGGGATGGCGAATTGGTATCGCTCATTCATTCAAAATTTTGCCGATTTGGCTGGACCCTTGACGGATTGCTTGAAAAAATCATCAAAACCTTTTTCATTAACTGGAACCGCCAGAGAATCATTTACCAAACTTAAAGATGCTCTTTCAACAGCGCCTGTATTAGCTCAACCTAATTTTAAACGTGAATTTATAATACAGTGCGACGCTTCCAAGGTAGGAGTGGGTGGTGTACTTTTCCAGTATGACGATGAAGGAAAAGAACACCCCATTGCGTATGTGTCACAGAAACTCAATGGGGCTCAGAGGAATTATACCGTTACTGAGCTTGAGTGCATGGCGGCAGTGGTGTGTGTTAATCGCTTTAGGCCATATATAGAAGGTTTACCATTCAAAATCATAACAGATCATTCGAGTTTGCGATGGTTAATGTCCCAGAGAGATCTTAGTGGACGCCTTGCACGTTGGAGCTTGAAACTCCAAAGATATGATTTTTCTATAGAACACCGCAAGGGTGCCTTAAATATTGTTCCCGACACTCTCTCGCGAATGGACGTAGACGAGATTGCCCTGAGTGATTTGCCCTTAGAGGTAGATCTGTCTTCTAACGATTTTCAAAATGAGGATTATAGCAAATTACGTGATACGATCAGAGATAATAAGGATCTCTTACCCGATATCTCCTTAAAAAATGATTTGGTTTACAGGCGAGTCAAGTTTAGGGAAGGTGCTCAAGATGAAGAAGACTCTTTATGGAGATTATGGGTTCCGCAGTCTTTGGTCCAAAATATTTTAAAGGCAAATCATTCTTCCAATAATGCATGCCACGGAGGCTATGCCAAAACATTGAATCGAATCAGGCAAAAATATTTCTGGCCGTCTATGGCGAAAGATATCAAAACGTTTGTTTCAGATTGTGATATTTGTAAGAGAATAAAGTCCACAAATCAAATCCTAAAACCTCCTATGGGTGTTGCGTTTAAAACTTCCAGACCTTTCGAGCGACTATATTGCGATTTTTTAGGGCCTTATCCGCTTACCAAGGCCAGAAATTCTTCGATTTTTATATGCTTAGACCACCTAACTAAATTTGTTTTTCTTAAACCGATGCGTGCAGCTACATCTGCTAATATAATTTTATATTTTCAAACTGATATCTTTCCCACATTTGGGGTACCTAGGTACATACACAGCGACAATGCGAAACAGTTTGTTTCAAGAGAAATGAAAGATTTTCTCACACTATACGATATAACTCACATAAGAACAGGCTTCTATGCACCGCAGTCAAACGCCTCGGAGCGGGCAAACCGTGAGATAATCACCAAAATTCGTTATTTTATGGAGGATCATAGGGATCACACTAACTGGGACAGATATATTCCACAAATTTTGTCTGTGCTTAGAAGTGATTTTCATTCTGCTATACAATGCACCCCCTATTACGCCACTTTCGGGCAAAATATGTGTCAACATGGATCATCGTACAAGATACTTGATAAACTTGGTTTTAGTGATGGTGAAGATTTAAACGTTTTGAACCGTGGAGACAAACTGTCTAGAATTCGAGAAAAAATACGCGAGAATTTAGATACTGCCCATGAAAAAGCTAGCAAAGTTTATAATTTGAGATCGAGGCCCAGAACATTTGAAGAGGGCCAGATTGTTTTTAGGAAGAACCACGTTTTAAGTAATCTGGCAAAAGCAACAACTTCCAAATTTATGCCAAAATTTTTAAAGTCTCGGGTTAAGAAAAGAATTGGAAACAACTTATATGATTTGGAGGATTTGGAAGGAAAATATATTGGCAGATTTCATGCACTAGATATTAAAACTTAATTTGCCCGGCTTTTAATGGGTCGTGCCCCACGTTTTTGAATTTTAGGTTGGACTATAACCTAATTTTATTAATCAATAGAGCCAGCGGTTTTAGAACCGTATTTCCATAAAATATTACTTGGAATTTTCGCGTTTCACATTTTTTTTCTCACAGCCATGTTCATTTTTTTTTACACTTGTCGTCGCATGCAAAGAAAAAAAAAAAAAAAAAAAATAATTAAATTTGGTGCAATTAAAGAAATTTTAGTATAAATTAAAATAATTTATAACGTTTTAATTGATTTCACTTTCAATTGACATTTAATGGCATCAATAAAAAAAAAAAAAAATAAAAAAAATCTCCAAAGTTGTATAAAAATCATAAAATAAACAGAGCTGCTAAAATAAAATAAAAAAAAAAAAATATTAGAAAAATTATCAAAAATTGAGTAAAACTAAATTTGAAAAAAAAAAATCGCTTAAAAAAAATAAAAAAAAAGTAAATTTTAACTTAAAAATACCAGGTTCATTCGCAATTAAAATATTTAATTTATCTTATTGGACTTTTTATTGAAAGTGAGTTAGAGATCAAACAAAGGTTTAATAATTGATATATTTTTATATTTTCTGTTCTTAATATTTCTTTAATATTATCTTTGTATCTTTTGATGCCTAATTTTGTATTTTCTTTTTAGCCCTCCGGACAACTCCTGTCTGTCATGTAGTAGCTACAGAATTTTTCTGAGAGTATAAATTAGTCCAATCTCACTTAAGAGTATTTTCGAAAATTTTTGTTTCCTATTCATTATAGCAGTATACTGTTATAATGAAGCAGGTTTGTAGCAAAATTTATATTGTTCATATTAGGAAAAAGTTAATTTTCAAGCATTGACTTGAATAATTTTTTTTTATTTTAAATTGAACATAATAGTGTCAAATTTTATGTCAGAGGTTGAACTTTTCATAGCTGTATTTGTTTATACAGTCGCTGACTGTATTATACAGTCGGTAACATACGTTATTTTATTTTACTTATACGCCAGCTGATTTTTTTATACAAATGGTATATTGGGGCGAATATGCGAGACAATAGATTAGCTCGGAACATGTGAATCTTCTTTACTTCCTTTTTCATCCAAGTGTTGAATAATAAAGTCGATTTGAGATCTAAAATTGTGAAAGCTACAATAAATTTTAAAGTTTTAGCAACATTATCTAATGGTTTGCTCAAAAAGAAAATAAATTTCTTATTAAAATTTGTTCAATAATATCAATAAATTGTTTATGAACGCGTTATTTATTGTCAAAGAACCCGATTCATTCCGATTAAGGATTAGGTAAGGAATTATCACATGTACTACTAGAAACGTTCCTAAGACAGGTTATTATTTTATTAGGAAAACCGGAGGAAGAATATTAATTCATAAATATTTATGACTGTGGAAAATTCCTGGGAGATTTCAATTTATATAATTTTTGAAATTGAAAATTGTACTGTGAAAAGGTAATACCCCTCTTATATTAAAATTTTACTATAACACTAATAGTAATTATTTCAGATAATTTTTTTTTATGAATGAAATTATTTTTATGAATGGGATAATCTTTGCCTTCCAAAACCTAAGTTCCATTGACTGGCGAGCGTAAATAAAAAGCTGCAAGTGGATTTACAGCTCAAGGAAACAGTTTGGAATGAAACGTTTGCTGTCTAGTTTTTACTAGATTTTTATTTTACACCAGTTCGATTTAATAACTGCGATGAAAAGACGTATTCGGTAAAAAGGGGAGAAAGGAATATATAAATTTCCCCATAGTGAAGTGCTATATAAAATGATAATTAGAAAGAAATAGCGCCGGTGAATCAATTGAAAAAAAAAAAAATTAAATAGTATCAATAATAATTTTTAGTGAATAATTTAAAGAAAAAAAATAATAGAAAGGAAGAAAGGAAAAAAAAAATTAATAGAGAAAATCAAAACTGACGGACAGACGGCAGACATAACAAAAAAAAAAAAAGAGTGAAAACAAGAAAAAGAAGAAGAAGAACTTGTAATAAAAAAAGAAAAAAAAAAGTTATAAAAAAACTATTAAGAGAAAGTACTTGGTGTTATACTAAAAGTGCAAATGTTTGTCATGATAATTATTATTAATTTTTGTTTAAAGGTAAAATATAGGTTTTAATTATCCATATCAGCATGACTCCGATAAATGGCCATTGATCGAGATCATCATGTTAAATTAATCCTCATCAACATAAAACAACAACAGCTCAATTTAATATTTGCCACAACCAGAAAATTTACAAATATTGGAGTAATTACGGTAAACCCAGAATGAAATGTAAGTCATTTGCTTTTTTCTTTTTTTTTTCTTCTTTTTTTTTTTTTTTGCCTTTAACATTGATCTCCTAGAAATTTTGTTTTGAGACCATTTGGACAATGAAACGTACTCTATATTAATACGAACCACAATTGGGGTCAATGACTAAATAACAAAAGAAACTAAAAATTATTAATGTTTACATTTTTTTTATATACTAGAATTTAGTACCCTATAGCCTGCATACATGTTATGCTTATTAAATTGTTAGAAATAGTAAAGCTAGATTAATCAGAAAATTTATTCACGATATATAAATACTTAATAGATAGTTGCCTAATATAGAATTTGCTAAATTTTTGAAAAAAAAGGATAATATAAAAAAATACGAACTACTGAATTTAGTAAAAATAAATTATAATTTATTTTTATCAAAATAATAACAATTTAAACGATAATTTTAGTTTTAAACTTTAATATTAATACATATACTCATTTAAATTCGATAAATGAATATTATAATTATTTTTGAATTTGTTAAATAATTACTATGAATTGCTAATTTTGCAAAATAAAAGGGAATGTTGAATTTTATAAAATGTAACCCGATCTAAGTGTCACAATTTCTTTTAAAGGGACGATTTTTAGGATATCGAGTGTGCAAATCGTCATTGGTGTTTATATTTATTTTTGGGAGGGAAAAATGCACTCAAACTGGTAATAAAATCGAACCAGGTTAAAAAAAAAAAAAATATTTTGATTGAATTTAAAATTTAAGCATTTAAGTATTTCCTTGTATAAGCTCGAATTAGGCGATTTTTCATATGGCATGACGATTTTTTTTTTATGCATACGCGTTCTTCGTTCGAAAGTACCAAAAACCTACGCCTTAGCCGACAGAGCTGGTCGACGACCATCAAACATGCCAATTTGTACTTTTGACGGGAAAATCTTTTTATTAAGCAAGCCGCGCGTATCATGGTAAAACCCCATTTAACATAATTTTATTAACTTTTCCAACTCTCACACGGTAACACGAGTAATGACGCCACAAGACTCAAAGCACGCCTAATTATTTTCTGCAGCTGTTTTACAAAAATTCACATCAATTTGAATAACATAATTGTTGTTTTAACAATAAAATTTGTAAAAGGTTGACTAAAATTGTATGTTGTTTTCACTTATAACTTTTGGTTCAGTGTAAATAAATTTGTTCAATTGACACATAAATTAACCACTGACGAGTCCGAGGAGTGGGACGAAACTGCGGCAGTCTGGTGTATCCCTTGTGTCCGTAAAATTTTTCAATAACAATGTTTTCTTCTTCTTCTTCCTGTAAAGAGACTAACTAAAGTAATATTCTACTGTCATTAATTAAAAATTAATTACGATTGTCATTATCTGACGCTTGCAAACCACTTTCTAACGTAAAATAATTTTTTACACATATTTAACAATATCTATTTATATTTTGAATATATTGTTTAGATGTACTTTTAGGCCAATAAATAAGTTGCATTTTGTCCCCAAATATTGGAAGTTAGCTTAGTGTAAAAGTTTCAATTTATTGAAGTAACACAGGTAGACAAATACTATCGTCAAAGTGTTTAAAAAGGTGGTACAAGTGTTTTCAGAACAGGTTTGAAGCGTTTTGAAACTACTCAAATAATTACCATTTTTTACGGTGTGAGGATGGTATTTTATACCGTTGTCAAATCTTTGCAAAGCAAACTTTGAAATGCTTTTTCAACCGTCCAAACGCGGGCGTATACTATATTATTCGTGTTTACAAATTAAAATCGTAGTGACACCGACCCAAATGATAACCATGATTTACAGTCTCAGGGTGGTATTTTATAAAGTTATCAAAACGTTGGGAAACAAATTTTATAGTCCTTTGTACACGGTCTGTATAATGTTGTTAGAACATACCAATTTAAAATTGTCAAAGTGTTAGAAAAGCAAAAAAATAGTACTTTGCCATCGTTTTAAATAAATATGTAAATTAGAGCGGCAGTTTTTTCAACTTTTGAATTTTATCAATTATTGTTGCGATTATTGTAAAACTATTTAAGAATTTGATAAAAAGCAGATAGCAATAACCCTTGATGCCCCGAAACCAAAGTTTTCGATTTTTGCAAATTTTTTAAAAATGCTTTAATAAAAATATGTTTTGCTACACATCATTTTCAACTAATTTAGACATGTGACTAACTGTTTTAGAGATATTGTGTCTTGATTTTTACTAAAATTTAGTTTTTTTCTCCATTCTACAAATTTTTTAAAAATAATTAAAACATTTTTTATAACTAGCACAGAAGAAAAAAAAATAATTCTCATTTGAGTATAATTATGTTAATATTTGTTGAAAGCTAACTTGTAAATTTACCTACATATATCTCGGAATAAGAGAAAATTTACATACACTAAGGATATTATGTAGGTAAAGACGACTGCAATTGTAGTCAAAAACAACTGAAATTTCACTTGAAGAAAGGACGACTAACAAATCATTGAATTCAACTAACATTTGTCATTTGTTTTTACTGTTCAAAAAATTACTAACAATTGAAGCAATATGTCCAATAGGTGACTGCTCTATACCCTAAGCCACCGAGGCATATAACATTTGATAGTTTAAAATATAAATGAATTTTTCTTCTATGTAAATTCGTTCAAGATATACCAAAAATAAGACTCTTTAGCTTACAAAAAGACGATTTATAATGAATTTAGAAGTAGATACAACTCTCATATATGGGCAGGGGCTCCATTGTCTATTCTGAAGCTTCTGGACCGTGTTCAGGGGAGGGCGGTGAAGCTTATCAATGACAGTAGTGTATCCAACTCTATGGATTCATTGGAGCATCGTCGGAATGTGGGTTGTGTGACACTTTTCTATCGATATTACCATGGGAGATGCTCATCTGAGATAAGTGAACTTATTCCACGAGCCCGAGTTTTTATTCGTAATACTCGCTTATCTAGTAGAGCACATCCGTTTATAGTTGATTGTCCTGTGTTTCGCACAACGCATTACAGAGAAAATTCGTTTTTTAGTCGAACGATTCGTATGTGGAACAAACTTCCCGCAGAAGTCTTCCCTGTTACTTACAATTTAGAAAAATTTAAATCAAATATCCACAAACACTACTCCCTCTTTCCTCTTTCCTCTTTCCTCCTTCCCATACCTTATTTTCCTGATCAATACAATGCACTGCATGAGTAGGGGGCATCCCCTGAGTATTGGTTAAATTATAAAAAAAAAAAAGATTTACAGAAAATGTTGTATCCTTAAATTACGCCTGGAAGTAATATGATTGTTCACCACTTATTATTTGTATGAGAGCAATGCAGTAAAAGTTCGTTATTGGTAGCCCATTATTTTATTATTTAAAGTAATGCAGAATGTAATAAAAACTCATTACAAATTAAGGTATACAATAATTAGTAGTCATTACCATGTATTCGTTAATATCAGATATTAACGGTGCGAAGTATTTTGCGGACACACATCAGTAAATGTTACTACGAAATGTATAATTCAACGTTAATTTTAATTTAGTTTTAATTTGGAATTTGAATACGTATTTAGTTTTAATTTTATAAAAGTCACCAATCAATCAATATTTTAGTAATTCAAACTCCCTTAACTCTCTCCAGATATATTTTTTGTTAACAAATTTAAGAAAAGTTTGTATTTTTAAACAAATAATTTATTGGTATTTTTTCAATTACTAAAGTGTTAATAGGAAATTAAACTTATTACAAAAACTTAACCCCCGCATACTATTTTTGTATCTTGTTAGTTTCAACCATAACAATTCACACCGAAACCAGTGAACTAATAAATAAATACAAAACGAGCCAATTTCATGCTTCATCAAAAATAAAATTTAAGAAAAAAAAAAAAAAATAAAAAAAATTGTAAATGCGGGAAAAAAACTTCTGGCTGAAATAGCTGGATATCTGCACAAGCAGCTTTCTATGTAAAGGTCAACAAACAAAATTAAATTTAAATTATGTATAGGTAGAGGTAATAGGTAGAGGTAGCTATTATACTGCATATCAACGTATACACTCAACATCATTTGATTAAGGAATATTTATTTTATTTATTATTAATCATATAATTACAAATTATATTCTAATACTCTATCCAAATACTACTAGCAACGAGGGCTATCTGCTCTTTGTAGCGTCAAGAGACCAGAGGCTCTGGTGAGAATCGAACCGCAAGCACGTTACCACCTTGCCTACCAGGGCGCTCGGAATATTAATATTTAGTCATTTTGGCCAATTAAAATTAAGATGGAGCAATAAAAGGGGAAACGTCTGGATGTTCAGAAAAGTAGTTTAACGCTTCTTATATTAAATATAAGAAGCGTTAAAATCAACGGTTAAAAAGGCTTAAATCTTTTATTTAATTTTCTTAAATGAACAAAATTGTACTCAAATGTTTTTCCAAAAAAGAATGTTTATGAACTTAATTCTAAGCTTAATTATTAATATGAATGAAAGTTTTGATTTCAGTAATCTAGGGTTATAATTTTTGCATTTTTTGCATATATCAAAATAAAAAGAACCACGATCTTTACATTTTACTTAAAATTACATGGCTTTTTTTTTAAGTATTTATACTATCATCAATAAAAAATATTTTCCCGCCATTCCAAGCCAGACATTCTCATTATATTATATTTGAAATAAATATTTAAATAAAAAGGCTTCTAGGAATTGGGTTTGGTGCGGAAGGTTTTTTTTTCCGGATCGACAATATTGTCCATAAGGTGGTGCCCTGTAAATTTTTTCCAACAAAATTTATAGCCCTAATGTATACTCTAATTAATTTCTGTTGAAATTTACCCAACTTATAGTAGGAAACTGTACTCCTACTATAAGTTGGGTAAATTTAATATATGTGTGTAAATGAAAAAAAAAAATACATACACTACGTGAAAGTTGGTGAACAAAAGTTTGTAAATTTACTACGCAAATGCGTAGAAATGTAATTCAACTTAGAATTAAATGAATAATTTTACTGAATTTCCGCGTAAAAAAAATGTTTTACGTGTAAATATACGGATGAAATGTGTGAAAATAAATTTTTATATTTATATATATTTACATATATATATATTTTTTTATATTACAGACTTGGGCTACGTCAATACCATTTCACAATCTTTCACTTGTGTACTTTTTCTATATTATTAATAATTTCAGACCTACGGTCACACTTGTGGGCTTAAACGCTTCGTGGGAAAATAATATAATACCATACACTCTAATTAATTTCTGTTGAAATTTACCCAACTTATAGTAGGAAACTATACTCCTACTATAAGTTGGGTAAATTTACTCTATGTGTGTAAATGAAAAAAAAAATACACACATTGCGTGTAAGTAGGCCAACAAAAAGCGAGTAAATGTACTATGCAAGTGCGTAAAAATGTAATTAAATTTTGAAATAAATGAATAATTTTACTGAATTTTTGAGTAAAAAAACATGCTTTACTTGTAAATATACGAATAAAATGCGTAAAAATACATTTTTATATGCGTAAAAACCCCGTAAATAGCCCAAAAAATGTTTCAAATAAAACAAAAAATTAATTTTTAGAGAGTTTTATTAATGTGTTGTATAATAATAAATTTCATAATAAATATTTGTAAATAAGTTGTTGTACATATACAGAGCTTCAAAGATTGAATTCTATTTTAAAAAAAATTAAATCGGATTTTTTTAAATCGAATGATTTTTTTTCTTCAATCATTGCGAATTCAATAATTGGGAGTTTAATCTATTTTTAACTTAACCGATTTACAATTTGCCGAAATCGGCGAAACTGAAAAATACCGCCAGAATTGAAAAAATCGCTAAAATCGAAAAAAATATCGTTAAAATGAAAAAAATCCCAAAAATATAAAACAATTGAAAAAAACGCCAAAAATGTAAAAATTACTTAAATTAAAAAAATTGACAAAATTTAAAAAAAATCGCCAAAATTAAAAATAAATTACTAAAATTTGCCAAAATTAAAAAATCGCCTAAATTAAAAAAAAAATCGCCAAAAATTTCTAAAAGTAAAAATATTGCCAAAATAAAAAAACTTCAAAATTCAAAAACGGCATAAGTAAAATATCGCGAAAATTTAAAAAAAAATCACCATAATTGACAAAAAATTGATCCAATTGAAAAAAGTTGTCCGTGTCTCTGTTAGTTTTTGAAACATAGGCGATGTTTCAAATAAATACTCTTTTTATCTGCGATACTTACTTTTCGAGAAAAACGTGATTTAAGAATCCAGCCAATCAAATCGAAATTTAGGATCGTTGTAGGGGTAATGGGGTTGAGTTTTGAACAATGAGCAGCAATTTTTCCCCCATCTCCATAAGTTTTCGTAATATGTACCTTTTAAAAATTGACTAAATAAAAAACGTTCATAACTCAAAAAATAAAAAAGCAACTGGAAAAATGTTTGCACAGGTGTTCAAAACTCAACCCCAATACCGGCCTGATTGGCTAGGTTCCCAGATCGCGTTTTTCTCAAAAACAAAACATCGCAAAGCAAAAAGAGAATTTATTTGGAACATCGCCTGTGTTTCGAAAACTAATAAATTTACATTTACAGCTATTTAAGTTTTTCGTCAATATTTTTCGTTTTTCAATTTAAGCTTTCTTTCCAATTTGAAAATTTGTTTCATTTTTGGCGATTTTTTTTTTTTTTGCAAATTTTTTATTTTTTATTTCGAAATTTTTTCATTTTAAGCTATTTTTCTAATTTTTGGCGATTTTTTTTTAATTTTTGCCGATTTTTTTTTTAGTTTTAGGGATTTTTCTAATTTTTTGCGATCTTTTTAAATTTCAGTGATTTTTTTCATTTTTGGCGATTATCTTTAAATTTTAGCGTTTTTTTCAAATTTGGAGATTTTTTTTAATTTCTGCGATTTTTTTTTTTATTAATTTTAACCTTTTTTTTTATTTTTGGTCATTTTTTTTTATCTTAAAGATTTTCTCAATTTTAGCGATTTTTGGCGATTTTTTTTCAATTTTGGCAATTTTTTTTCAATATTGGCGATATTTTTAAATCGATTGAGTTAAAACCGACTGAATAAATCGAATGAAGAATTTTTTTCTTTAACAATTAGGCAGCAAACACTTGGAAATAAACTATAAACTAAACACTATCGCAAATACTACAGTTATACATTTTTTTTTTTCATTAAAATTCTGAATAAATTAAATTTTTTAGATTTTTTGGCATTTATCAATTTGTTTAATTTTTTTTCAATTTAAAAATGTCAAAATATTTTTACTATTATAAGTTAGTATATTTACAAACTTTGTGCGTAAAAATTTTATTTAACAAAATAATACTACTTTTAGGCTTTAATTGTAAACACATAATTGGTAAAAATACTGTAAGTGGGTATTATTGTATATAAAAGTGTGCGCAAAATAGTTTTACGCATTTTGATGTATAAATTTACCGAATTAGCGTAATAATACATGAAACTTTACTCGTTTTATAGTAGTAAATTTACAATCATTTTTTAGAGTGTAATACCAATATTTGTGTATTTAATTACAGGCCAATTACGTTTTGATGTCTAATTACATGTAACTGGGTGTACTTGAATAATTGTCCTGTAATGAAATACAGAGATCTTGTTACTAATCCCCATGTTTGGCATAACAAATTTTCCAAGGAAGCGTTTAAGCCTGCAAGTGTGACCATAAATCTGAACTCATTAACGATGTAGAAAAATTTCACAAGTGAATGATTGTGAAATGTATGTAATTGACGTTGCCCCAGTCTGATATATTATATATAAAGGGTCCGCCATCTAACGTTTTTTTTTTTCAACTAGTGCTTATTTCGTGAATGGTAACACTTAGCTCATGTCTGATTTGACAGATAATTAGTTTTATCCTTCCGCTGAACGAATATGCTCCGTATGTTCGTTATCTTGTGAAAAAAGTGAAAGAAACTGGCATCCTCATCGATAAACCAAAGCGTGAAAAGCCAAAAACAGTGCGTACACCCAAGAATATTGCTGCTGTGGCAGAAAGTGTGCGTGAAGCGCAATCAATATAAATTCACCGTCGTTCTCAACAATTTAACATTTCGGAGACATCATTGACACGAATTTTGCATAAAGACCTTGGTATGACGCCATACAAAGTCCAATTGGTTCAGGAGTTCAAAAAAAAGAAGTTATTTGGCGGACCCTTTATATACATATTTTTATATTTTATATATTTATATTTACATATATATTTTTTATATTTACCTTGCTGTAATAAAACCAGCCCAAAAAATGTTTCAAATAAAACATAAAATTTATTCTTAGAATTTTTATTTTATTAATATTTTTATAATAATGAATTTAACAATCAAGATTCGAAGATTGAATTCTGTTTTGATTAGATTCCTTAAAAATCAAATCTGAGTTTTTTTTATATTGAATGAGATTTCGATCAGTTTCGCTTATTTGATTTTATCAATCATTGAATTCAATCATTTGGAACTTAATGATTGACAGAGAATTCAATCGATTTTTTACTCAATCTATTTACAATTTGGGAATTGCCAAAATTGCTAATACTAAAAAAAAATCATCAAAATTGAAAAAATAGATGAAATTAAAAAAATATCGCTAGAATGAAAAATATCGCCAAAATTTAAAAAAAATTTCCAAATTGAAAAAAATCGCCAAAAATCTCAAAAGTTTAAAAACATCACTAACTGAAAAAATTCGATAAAAATGTAAAAAAAAATGTAAATTTCAAATAAATGCTCTTTTTTCCCTGCGATGCTTAGTTTTCGAGAACAACGCGATCTAAGAATCTAGACAATCAAGTCGAAATTTAGGACCGTTGTAATGGCGACAGACTTGAATTTTCGCGTTTTTTTTTTAAAGTCTGTCGATTTTTTTATTTTTGCCGATTTTCTTTAAAACTTAGTTATTTTTTCAATTTGGCGATTTTTTAATTTTTAGAGTTTTATCAATTTTAGTTATTTTTTTCAATTATGGAAATTTTTTCGATTTTTTTTTTAATTTTTCTTTTATCGATTTTTTTTTTAATTTTTGCCGATTTTTTTTAAATTTTTTTTTAAATTTTTTGTAAATTTTTTAAATTTTAGCAATTTTTTTAAATCGATTGAGTAAAAATCTATTGAATTCCCAACGCTTGATTCAAGGATTGAATTTCTTTCCGTTATCCCCAAACAAATCAAATAATATCCCCAAAAAATCCCCAATTGAACAAAGTAGTAAAGTTAACATTTTTATTTTTGCTAGACACTTTTCATAAATATTCGTATCAAATCAAAACATATCCGCAAAAAAACCACAATTTCTTTGTTAAATAAGCTCAAATTTCCTTTCCATTTAAAACTGGAGTTTAATTAATAAACATATCAATGCAAACTAGTTTTTAAAATCAGTCAAATTCAGAACTATTTTTCATCTTTAGAGGTTCTTATTTTAGAAGTTCTAAACGAGCCTTCATCTTTGCAGGAAGTTATCTATAAAATGGCACAGGAATTACTCATAAGGGGTGTCTCACGATGGATTCTCTCCGATCCTAATGAAATTTGGATGTGTGATAAAGAAAAAATAAGGGACGTACATTTTTTTTAGCGGCATAATCTCATGTTTAGGATGTTAAAAAGTGCAGTCAAAAATTACCCAATTTTTCTTGTTTTTTGCTTACATCACAGAAATTTTATACAAATGGGGTACCAAATAAAATATCTTTTGGAGACGCATTAACTGGTATACGAACCATGTGCCATAACTTTCAAGTATTTTGGCTAACCAAAAAATGTGTTTTAAATAACGATATTAAAACACATTTTGTTAAGAATTAAAGTTGGTTTAAGCTAAAAGAAATGTATATAAATGCCTAAATTTAATGGAGCGGGTGTTTGAGGTTTTTCCAACATTCATAATTGTTCGGCCTTTACGCGACTTTTTCTGCTGAACCGTGAATATAGTACAGCTTAAGACAATCGGTTCTTAAGGTCATCGGTTGCTTGGAAAAAGCTGGTGTCATATAGTCTTTAAATTCACTAATTTTCAGGGATGGCAGGCAATACCGCTAAAATACCGTTACCGATTCAAAACCCTTTCATCTCATTATCGTTACTTGTGCAATCTAGTTCGTTCGAGTGAGCACTCTTTCTAGTTTAATTAATCTCAATGAACTAGGTCGTTCTTCGAGTTCAATCGATCTTTGACAATTTCGTTCAATTGTTCGTTAGATCGTTCGTTTGATATTTTTTCAACCGTATTATTCATATTAAGCAATTCTTTTTAACATAAAAAAAATTGAGCTGGCAACATTGAAAAAAAAAAAATTAAACTCAAAAGCAACATAAAGAAAAGAATATTACTCAAATGACAAAAAAAAAAAACGAAAAGAGCGGAAGACCTAAAAGAGCTGAAGATTGCGAACTAGATCACTACACTCAGGGAACTTCTGCTTTAAAAATATGTAGTTGTTTGGTTGTAATACAGTTTCTTTATTAGTAATGTAAACGTCAGTCATTTGTAGAACAAATTAAAATATTTTCCTTGTAGATCATTTAAAAAAACAAACCACATCAAATGACTGTTTTATGATTTTACATCAATTTTTCATAGTAGTTTTTTGTTATTTAAAAAAATAAAAAAAAAAAAATGTTTGCTTATTTGTTACTAACATGTGGTTCATTTTTACTACAATTGTTAGTCAAATTTTGAACATTAAAAAGCAAATGACAATGTTAGTTGAATTTACTGTAATGTCAGTCGTCCTTCCTTTAAGTGAAATTTCATTTGTTTTCAACTACAATTGCAGTGGTCTTTACCTACATAGTATTCTAAGTGTAGTTCAAAGTAAAGACTAGTTCAATTGAAGTAGGTAGTTCACGAACTACACAACTCTAGTTTTTTTTATTAATTTAAGTCGAGATCAGAAAAAATCGCTGTAAAAAAGATGTATTTTCTCAAAGTTTGACCATGAACTAGCCCTTCATTAGAATTCGGTTATGATGGGCTTACAAATATTGGTGTGTATTAATATTATCGTTATCCTTAAAATGCTGCTACCGAAATGACTAAAATAACGTTACCCATAAAATAGCGTCACCGAAATAACTGAAAAGCCGTTATCCTAAAAATACCGTTGCAGAAATAACTTTAATACCATTACCGCTCAAAACTCGTTACCGTAATAACTGAAATATCCTTACCGCAAAAATAGCGTTACCGAAATAAAAGAAAATAGAGTTACCCTTACCGATTCGAATTGGTTACTATTCATGCTAATTTTATTGCAAATTTATTTTCAATTAAAATATTTATCAAAAACTTGTAATATCCCCAATATAAAAGATTTAAAAAAAAAAAAAATAAAGGTGGGCCCCAAGCCCCCCTTAAAAATAGCATATAATTTGTAGTTTACAAACAAAACAAGCACACACACAAAGGCACAAACAGACACAAACACAAACAGGCCTAGATAAATAATTTCAAATTTCTTAGGCGGGCCCCAAGCCCCCTAAAAAATTGCATATCAAAGCAAATCCTCTCTTTTCATAAAGAGTCGGCCACGTAATGGGAAATCAAAATTTCCTACATTGCTTGCTATTTATAATAGCAACATTAAAGTTTTGATCTCAAACCTGACCATTAAAAAAGAAAATTTAAAATTATTAATTTTATAATATCAGCCGTCAGCTGCACAGAAAAAAAAAATTGCGCCAAGTACACATTTTGTTGAATAAAAAAAAAATAATCAATTACTTTTTTAATTGATTCAATTAAAAAGTAATCAATATTTTTGTTTATTTAAAGTAATCAATATTATTTAAAATATTGATTACTTTTTAATTGAGTCAATTAAAAAAGTAATTGAGTCAATTAAAAAAGTAATTGATTATGTTTTTTTTATTCAACAAAATGTTTACTTGGCGGAATTTAAGAAATATTTTTTTGTGTGTGATAGCAAATTAGTTGGTACAAAGGCTTTGGAAGAATGTAAATCAATGAATGGAGATTAACAAATCAGCGATTTGCCGCGTTTAGGGATTTCAAATTCCCAACTTTTTTCAACTCCCGGGAATCGAGACATTTTTTCCAACATTCTCTGGAATTTCAAAATAAATATTCATTAAGTTTTTGATAGTAAAATCTTCTTTTTCTTAGGAAATAGGAAAATATATAAATTAATTTAAGGACCACTGTTAATTTTGGAATATTTTTAACATATATTTTACTAAACACAACTCTGAATATTTTTTTTTTCAAAACTTTTAAAAAACTTGTTTTTACATAGTGGATGTGTTTTATTTCTTAAAAACTAGTCCTTCGACCATTCTGAGAGATATCTTCTTAGATTCAAATGCGTAGTCAGCGAATATTTTCATCATTTATAATATTAAGAGTAACAGTCTTCCCGCTTTTAAAAGGCTGATTTTTTTCCCCACTTGTAAACCAACATCACGCTTTTCCTCATTTTAGAACTTCTTAACACAATCATAAAGAATAATAAAACTATTAAAAAGGTTGGATAACGTTGGTGTGTTTAAGTTTTAGAAATGTAGGAGTTTTTTATTTGAAATAGAACCTGAAGGTTTTGAGAGAATTTCAATTAAAAAACATTCTAAGCGTCGTAGGGTCGTTTTTAGAAATATCTCTTAAGTATCGAAGGGATATAGTGAACATAATAGTTAAGCGTAAACTAAGCAGTTTTCTATAAATTTATTTTATAAATTTACTTTAAAGACTCATTTTCACAAATTGTTTCAGATAGTCTACTAACCTTTTGCAAAACGATTTTAATAAAAAAGGCTGTAGTGATAAAATAAGGATATTTACACAAAAAATATAAACATTTCGCTTTTTGCACCAAAATCCCATTGAAGTTAAAATTTTCCTAGACTGTTCCCCTCCATTAGTCGTTTTTGCAAAGTCAAGCCGTTTATTCTTCTTGACTTAAGTGGTTCCTTGTTTGGTCTTCTAACTAATAAATTTACATCTTTTAATCGATTTCTGGCAGTGTGAACGCCAATAGGAACTCACTTTTTAACCCTCCCTTGCCATTTAAAGTGAACTTGGCAGTATACTTACGCCACTTCGAAATCTGTCCCCTTGTAAAAGTACATTTGTGGCTTGTTTTAATTTAGTGCTCAAATCAATTTTGGGACACCTCAGTGGAATGGGCTAAAGATGTGACAGGTTTGAAGGTACACTAATAAAAAAAAAAATGGCACTGAAAATTAGTTAAAAATGACGTTGCAGAAAAATCTGCTAAAACTAGCAGATTTTTTTTTTGATAAATATTACTAAGATAAGAATAGCTAAAATAAAGCTGTTGAATCTACAAATATTTTGTTATATTTGAGTAAATTTTAGATAATTGAAAGTAACAAATTATTCTGCTCAAATAAAAAAAACTTGCTAAATTTTAGTAGATAACAAAATCATTAAAAATGTGAAAATTTTTAGGTTTTTTTAGATTTTTTTTAAACCAATAAAAATCTGCACTTCTTAAATCAGAAAGCTGAATGGAATTTTTTAGCAAAAATTTCAGTAGATTTTAGCAAAATATACTGTTATTTGAATTGCACTAAATTTAGGCTAAATAAAACGAGCATTTAGTTGATATTACTATGTTTGCTGCAACTATGTTTTTTAATAAAGAAAAATGTTTTTTTTTTTAAGTGAAGCAACATTCAGAAAATGCATCCTATATATTAATGTTTTGCTTTCTTTGGAAATTGGATAGTGGAGGGATGAAAGGTGGGGAAAGATGAAGGGCTTCAAACATGGCAACACTGTAATTGCGCGAGTTGATAAGTCTTAGAACAGTTGTTTCTCGCCACCTGATGGAGAGTTGGCGAACTAATTGAAGCTTTTTGGATCATAGCCCTGATTCATTGTTTTACTTCGGTGGGGGTTAAGTTCTATATGAACACCGAAGGTGGGCGCTACGGTACGTATGAGGAATATAAAACTCATACATATAATTTTTTTCTAAATTGATGTTGCCGTCACCGGGAATCGAACCCGGGACCATCTGCGTAACACTCCAACGCGCTAACCATTACACCACAGCGCCCACAAAATTAAAGGTTTTTTGAAGACATATCGTATGAGGAATATAAAACTCATACATATAATTTTTTTCTAAATTGATGTTGCCGTCACCGGGAATCGAACCCGGGACCATCTGCGTAACACTCCAACGCGCTAACCATTACAACCACAGCGCCCACAAAATTAAAGGTTTTTTGAAGACATATCGGCTAAAGTTCACTTAGGAGGAAATTAAAAAAACAAAATACATGACCCCTTTTGGAATAAAAAGAGAAAAAAAAAAATTGTAAACTTTTTTGATTTGTAAAAACGGTGCAGAAAATGAAGGAAAATTACAAAAATTTTATAAAATATAGCCATTTAAGTAATTTTAGATCATTTAGGGTGGACCAAAATAAAATTAAAATAAAGTACTTTTGGATTCCAAAAAAAATTAAAATGTGTTTGAAAAAATCGTGCTATTTTTTTCCCTGTGCCGCTACTTCAACACTAGAATTTTCAGAAATAAACTTTCTAAAATAACTCGTAAAAGTTTACGTACTCGAACAAAACTTATTTTTTCCAAAAATATATAAAAAAATTTGTAATTAAAAAAAAATTTACTCTGGTGCTTCATATTTGTTAAAATAATATAACATACTATGTGTGTTGTTAACCACAGCTTTGAAAAATAATAATATGTCTCATATTATCCTAAAAGTGCTTTATTTTAAATTAAAAATACTATTATTTTTCCGTGATTTCCTTTCATTTGAGCACAATTTTTATTTATTAAAAAGTTTGCCGTTTTTCGCTCCACCATAAAGGGCTAAAAAGCACTATATTTTATGTTTTGTTTTTCTAATTTTCTTTCATTTGAACACAATTCATGCACATACAAAAGTTAACAATTTGTCATTCCCCCATAAAATTTACTAAAATGGCTCTAGCTCGGACCACGTTTAATAAATCTGGAAAACTGGACCATTTCTGAAATCGTGAGGAAATTTCCTTTCAATTGAGTACATACATGCATGTAAATATGCGGCTCCGTTTTTTGGACCCGCTAATTTTAAATTTCGTTTTTGTTTTATTCCAGGGATGGTTATATTTTTTTGACGTGAGCCTGCTAAAGTTGTTGTTCCTTTGAGTTGAAATTAACATATAATAATAATTATTTAATTTAATCGAGGGGGTGTCTGGGCTTTTCAACGACTTTTTCTGAAGAGCTTCTAAATCCCATATTTCAAATAAGTGGAAACCTTAGGCCCACAGCGTAGGCAATATGGGTATAAACATTTTTGGTTTCTTGTGTACTTTAATACTGTGTACAAAAAAAATCTGAATTTCTTAAATTTTAAAGATGTTTTTATACAAAAATTTTGTATTTTTTGACCCAAATTTTTACCCCTAAACGTGCAATTGAGCAACTTAAAAAAAAAACACTTTTTTAATATTTTTTTTATCGCCAACAACATATCAAAGTTTCATTAAAATCTGCGGATTCACCACTGTGCAGTTTCCTTGTTAGTCAATAAAATATTGTCATTTTTTTTTAGGAATGTGAATAATTATAATATGAGCACGCCTAAAAGGATCAGTCATTAGCAAATCCTTAGTCAAAAACCATGGAGTGTTCGATTTTTTTAATAATTAAATGAATATATTTTTCACTCACTTTCTTATTGAACTTCACCCTCGCCAATAAATAGACTAGTGTAGTTCTTGAACGAACTAGTTCAATTGAACTACTCACTCAATTGAACGATATGACCTAGTTCACCATTATTCGCTCTTCTAGTTCAAATCGCTCATTTCGTTCTTTTACTCATGTCACAATTTTATATCCATTTTAGTAGTTGCTTTCAACAGGTACCTAGTTTAGAAAGTAATATTTGAAATCCAAATGAAAGAAATGCATAACAAATATTTTTTCACCAAACTCATATTTCTTTATTATTATTAAAAAATGTTTTTATTATATTTTATTAAATTTATATTATTGAAAATAGCAGAGAAAAAGAATGTCAAATATGAATAGTTCACTTAAAAATTATCAAACAAGCGATCTAACGAACGATTGACCGAATTTGTCAAAAAACGATTGAACTAGAAGAGCAACCTAATTCATTCAGATCAATTGAACTAGAAAGAGCGATCACTCAAATGATCTAAATTGCCCAAGAACAGACTAAACAGAACCGACACAAGTGAGAGATGCCAAAATTGTTTATAAAAACCGTATTTTTTGTAAATAACTTTTTTTCTGAATGGCGTGTGAGAACGGATAAGAACGTTGAATTACCCATTAGTTATTATAGACACTGTATTGTGTATATATTTGTTTCATTCTAATACAATATTTTGAAGATCGACTGTATTTTTAAGAAAATTTGTCAGTGCCTTTAAATTTTCGTGTCCGTTCTAGTTAGTCTATGGCCCAAGTCTACAAGTAAAGCAAACGAGTGGGTAAGGTGTGTAGGATTCAGTGTTACCATATTGCCAGTTTTAACTGTTTTTTAGAGTTTTTTAGGATGCGTTACAGTTTTCCAGTTTTTCATGAAAAAAAAACAGTTTTTGTTTAATTTCACCCTTTTTGTTCCAGTTTTTCCAGTTTTTAACAGTGTAGCTGCTCGATTTACTTTCTTTTATTTGAATTTGTAAATTTAATATAAAAGTTGCACAAAATGTTTCAATAAAAAATAATACTACACATTGAATGCAATGCATTTTAATTCCCTTTTTAGCATTTGTTTGTGTTAAAATTTTGTGTGGAATCAAACTAAATGAAAATCAAATTTAATCAAAAAATGTATAACTAATATTTTTATGTAATTAAGTAAGATCTCAAAATGTGATGAATTATTTTGTTTTTTATGATTTTGTAGTTATTTTTTGCTATATGTTAAATAATTAATATAAATATAAATATGTTTTTTTATATTATATTTTTTTTTTTTACTTTAAAACAAGTACACATAAAAAAAACATATTATTCCTATTGTTAATTAAAATGTAGAGCACAACTTGTGATCTGTAACAACATAAATTTGAAAATATTTTTTTTTTGTTAGTATAATTAAAAGTTAGTCCACAAAAAAAAAATATTTTTTTCTGTGTATATAAATATGTTATGTGTTTAATGTTTTTTATGTTGTTTTATGTTTAAATTAAATGCAATTGAATTCAAAATGCACATATTAACTGTTTTTCCTACTGTTTTTTATTAAAAGAAAAAAAACAGTTTTTTCTTAAAAAAACAGTTTTTTCTTACAGTTTTTGAAAAAAATACATGGCAACACTGGTAGGATTACACAACAACATCAGTCAGTACGACCTGAGTATGAGCCAACAGAAGAGACCTGTAGTTTTCTTACTACATAATTTTAAATGAGTATTTGCACATGCGCACACATTAGGAATAAACAATCTATAGACTGTAATTATAATGTTAACAATTGAATTTCCGGTTGAATATCATACACACATTCATACAAATATCTGTGAATGAGTGTGTGTGTGTGTGTGCAGTAAGTGACTAACGGACAGATGTCAGAGGAAATGTAAAACCATTTCTCATATCTATAAAATAACCAACGAAATAAAATTGATGTGCGCATTTAATTGCGCAATTAAATAAAACGAAATTCATTAAAATGACCATTTACGCAATTAACCATGTTCATAAGTAGGAACGTACAAATGTATGCAATGTATGTGTAATTCACACAGGTGATGTTAAGGTAAAGTAAATGTTTGTTGTCCGGCGACGATCGAGCCTCCTAGACAACTGTTTAAAGTGATAATGCTACTGCCACTTTACAATTGTTGTCAATCCAGTTAGGACCAGTTACCGCAATAGTCAAATACAAATTTATTTATTTCTATTCATTATGAACATAATCTATAAAGTCGTCTACTATTTACTTTATTTAATTTTGTGACACATTCAAACAACCAATATAAATAATTTGTGGCCTGTTATCAATACGACCTCCTTTGGCATTGGTATTATTAGAAAATTAATTCTAATCAATTGGTATATCAAAAAAGTAGTTTATGTAGGTTTTACTGTTTAAACGTTTTCATATGTACATTAGACCGACTCACCTTATATGGAGAAAAAAGTATGTTTTGTCCACCCCTCAAAATAATTTTGGTTTGCTTTATGAGGATTCCCAAAATATCTCGTGTCTAGCATTGAGATCCCGAAAGCTGGACCGTTTTCAAAAATGGTATTTTTTGGTTTTCCAAGGAAGTTGGTACTTTAAATATAGAAAACATATAAAATATTTGCATCATATGGAAGGGATTTTTATGACGCATCCAGCGGTATATAAAACATATCAAAGCATGTTCAGACATATCCTTTTTTAAGGAAAAATCTGTAAAAAAAAAATGATTTTAAGTTTTTTGTGATTTAAATGTCAGATTGACGTATTTTAATGTTTAGTCGATTTAAGTAAATACGATTTCACGTTTTAACAAAAATTTAATGGGTTTGGAAAACTACCCAGTCAGAGAAAGACAAACGGACCACCGCTGGGAAGGCACTTTGGCAAGTGGTAACAAGTGCTTTCCCAAACCCAAAATGATAACATAATTAGAAAAATATGTCTATCTGTTTTAAAAGTGTCGGACAAGGATTAAGAAAACAAAATTTCAAACGTTGGCAAAATTTTGTTAAAACCATGAAAGAGGTGCTCTAAAAATTTGTTTCCAAAAATAAAATTGAAAAAAAGTTCATGGATAATTTGTTCGGTCCCACCGGGATTCGAACAATGGCCGCCAGATTGACAGCCGAAACATATAATAAACGTAAGTAAATTATAACTGCTGGGTAATAATTGGCTGCTTAAATATGCCAGCACTGGCTGAAGTTTTGATTGGAATAACTTGCTAACGTTGGGAAAACAAACTAATTTTTGGTCTTAAAAGACCTTTTCCAGAAACAAAAAAAAATCAATTTTATATGAAAAAATATTAAAAAGTATAAAAAAAAATCACAAAAAAATTTTTGTCTGAAACCTGGCTCGAGCTCTTAACCTTCCGACAATAAACTTTTTCAAAACAAAGCATCATCGTTTAATAAAATAAATGTTTTACCAGTTTTTACACTTTTGAGCCGTTGGGAATTCCTGACAGGATAGCATGGCGAAAACACTTTCTCCTAGCGTTGGCATAGGGGCCTCAGCCAATTCTTGGCCAACCACTGAAATTATTGTAAAACAAATTCTAGCTATACGCTTTTGAAACGGTGGTAAACCGTCTTAAGCAAGTGTTTGACAGCAGTTTTTTATACCAGTGCTTGATTGGTTGGAATTCAGTCAAAGCCATTAAAATTTATTTGATAGAATTACCGATTTATTCAGAATTGCAAACATTGATTAATAAGGCAAAAAAAAAAAACGGCATTAGAAGTTAAAAAGAGGGAGAAGGAATTCAAAAGCAATCCTGTTATCCAATTATTGCCAATTCCTATCAACTTGACAAATTAAATTCGGTTAGTAATTGTGTAACGTAGAAGCAACAATTTATTTACTGAGAATACAAGCAAATTTTTACAATCTATAACATTTTTTAAAAAATTGTCGATAATCAAAATAGTTACAGTAGTTCCCGCTTAAATGAGCCCGCTCTAGTGCGTTCGCCGTTTGAGTTGGCAAAAATATATTTCATACAAAATGCATGGAAATAATTCCGTTTAAATGAGTTTTGCCTAAATTAGTTCGGCTGATTTAAATTTGTAAAGTCAGAATGAAATTGATCGCTTAAATGTGTTTTGCAAATACGAGCTTTTCGCATAAAAAACAATACACAAATACAAACATTTTATTTTTCAAAACTAGAAAGAAATCAATTTTTTGTTAAACAAAAAGTGTAAAAACATTTTTAATTAAAGAAAAATTGTTTAATTAAACCGGGGTCTTACGGATTTATGCGATATTGTCCTAAATGCGTTACTGCGCATTTATCCGAGTTTTCGGATAAATGATTCTGAACTTAAATGCTCCGAATTTTTGATTGCGCATTTAAGCGGGGACTACTGAAACTGTAAATACAGGTTTCGCAACCAAATATGCCATTAAATTAGGGTTTTAGTAGATCCAACCGAATTGTAAATTGATTATAGACGCAACTAATAATAAGTATTGTCAAACGAATTTTTGACTATGTTTGTTTTCCTAGATACAGATATGCACCAAAATTTTAAGCCATTCTACAGCTCTTCACTTCGAGATCAATTTTGGACAGCAGGGGGTCTTCCGTTTACAAAGAATGCCCCATATATAAACAAAAAACTGCCTACATTTTTAATTCGCGAAAAAAGTTATCCCGCGAGTAGAAAGCGTATTGGATTTTTTTCTCCTAAGCTACATTTTCATACTTACATCAACTAGAATTTTCCGATTGGATTAATTTAAAATTTTTCTCAAAACTTGATCCAGAGCTCCGGGGATAATACACTAAATTTGCAAAATTCAAATTTATTTTAACACATAGATGATGTATTTTTACAAAGAAAAATGTTGATACCGATACTGATATGATTACCATAACTTGGTAGAACGCAAACTAGTGAGAATTAAATAAAAAAGCTGAAATCGACTAAAGATTAAAATATGCTAATTTGACAAAAATCTAAGAACAAAAAACTTCAAAAATCCTTATTTAAATTAATATTCCCGAAGAAAGGATATTTCTGGGCATACGTTGACATATTTTATATACCGTTGGACGCGCCATGAAAAACCTTTCATATGATACTAACATTGTATACGATATATTTATTTAAAGTATAAAATTCTTTAAAAAATCTAAAAAAATCACCTTTTTAAAAACGGTCTAGCTTACGCGATCTCAATGTTAGGCACGAAATAATTTGGAAATCATAATAAAACAAATTAAAGTTCATTATGAGGGATGGGTAAAATACACTTTTTTCCGTGAGTCGGCCTAATGGACATTGTTTTGTAAATATGTTTGTTTAATAAATCGAAATATAACTTTAATCACATTAAATCAAATACAGAAAGTTTTTATTTAAGCTAATCTATATATATAGGGCGTTTTGTCTTAAGTGACCCAACTTTCCGATCGGGATGAAAATTACACCAAGGTTAGTCCTATGGGATAGTAGTTTAGACAACAAAATCGGTCAAGAACTCCCTGAGTTAGAGGAAGTCAAAATTTGAAATTTTGGCCAAACATGTGTTTTTTCTCATCCATGTAACTTAATACGTATTGTTCGTAGCAAAATTGTTTAGAATAGCTATTTAGATAGCTATTTCTTCAATCTTTGGGAAAAAAAATATTAAATTAATGTTAATTTTATTTCAAAACCAAAAAATTCTTTTACTTTTTTTTCAAAATATGCAAATTTTTATATATTTTTTGCTCCAAAGAAAGCTTAGGTCTTTTCCTTTAAGAGCTTTTTGGTCGCTTAGTGGGATGCGATTGGGATAACTATCAAAATAAATGTTTTGTAACTCAAGACAAAGGTTTTTAAATTTTTAGCACATGCACTACTTTGAATTTTTTTCCTATTTGTGTGTAAGTGTTTCTAAAACCTTAAAAATAAAAATGCTACTGAGAAACTAGACAAGTTAGCCTTTCCGACGGTATGTAACATACGTAACTAAAATTTCATACCCTCGATACTGTAATACCCGCAATATGTTAAACCCCCAACATTTTTTCTGAGTCTTGTATATGCCTTTCATTGCGCCTTTTTTTGTCAATCCTATAGGTAGTTTTGAGCGCACGTAATATTAATTGTGATTTTTATTGTCAAAATATCAGGTGCCCCAGAGACAAGTTTTTGAATTAGGTGGAAATATATTATGACCATTCTCCGAAATACCAGTTTATTTAATATTTTATTACACTTGACTTTAAAAAGTGTTTGGAGAGGTAGAAGTTAACATGTAGTTTATTTTAATACTATGTTGAAAAGGTATACTATGTCGTGGACCCAGGCTGCCACTTATTTGAATTATTTTAAATTATTTTTTATGATCGGAGGGAGCCCATCGGGTCTCTACTCCATGTCTTGTATTATCAAAATCGTTATTTTTCCAAGGAAGCGTTTAAGCTCACTAGTGTAATTGTAGCCGGAAAGAAATAATTATAAAGAAAAAATATACAATTGGAAATTTTTAAAATATATCTGACATCGCTCATGTCTTAGTTAAATTAAATTATGTATTTCCAATTCACTTTGATTTATATTTCGGACGATTTCAGATGCTTTTAACTTTTTCGTCAATAATTATGATTTTTTTTAATTTTTTAATTTTTTAAATAAAATCCTTCTAAAATTTCTAAAAGAAAAATAACATCGTTATAACTCAAAGACTAGTTTAGCTGCTTAATTTTAAAATGTCGCATTTGAAGGAGTGAACATCGAAATTTGTTTACATTTAGTCTAAAAAAGTCTAAAGTTAAATTGGACCACGTTAACGCATGATGCATATCGATCAAATTTTGAGGCTTAAATTTATTTCGAAAAATAAAAAAATATAGTCTCTGTGTGCTGAACACGAATCGCTTTAACGGATTTTGAGATATCGTAAGAAAATAGTGAAAACTATGTTACCAGATCCGTGCGTAGCAAACCAAATAAAAATAAAAATGTTGAACTGTAAGTAAAGTATTAACTTTTGAAATGACACACTACTGCACACGTAAACTTAAGTTTGGGTCGTATTGGTATCTCGAATTTAAAATATTATGTCGAAATTCACAGATAAAATAATTGTTAGAAAAATGTCAATTAAACTTTTGTTCGATTTGAAACTCACTTTCAATTAAATATTTATTAATATGTATTAACTGCTTAATTAAAAATGAATTTAATATAAAAAAATTTCCAGTTTTTATAACGTATAATAACAGCATAGCAACAAATGCAGACATTTTAAAAAATCACCAAAATTAAAAAATCTATTAAGTACAAAACTCGCTTTTTTTAATTTTGGCAATTTTTTTTTTATATTATAAATTTTTTTTTTTTTACATTTTTGACATTTTTTCGAATTTTGGTTAATTTTTTTTAAATTTTAACTGTTTAGAGGATTGCTTTTAAATTCTTGGCAATTTTTTTTTTAAATTTTGCGGATTTTTCAAATTTTGTCGATTTTGAAATTTTGGCGATTTTTTTTTTTTTACAAATTATACAATTTTTGTGGTTTTTTTAAAATTTTGTAATTTTAGAGATATGTTTTTGAAATGAAAATTATTCAAGTTCGAGGCCATACTCTATATTTCTTTATTAGGATATTGTCCTAACAATTAATTTATAGAGTTTTTTGTTTTCAAATATATTATTTGACCCTTTCAGGAATGTGTTGATAGATCTATTTCGGGAATTTTCTAAGTTCCCATCATCAGAACACGTTTTGAAAGCGGTAACAATCCCATGCCAAACATCAAACATTCATATAAACTAGTTTACTCACTACATGAGAACTAATATATGAGCTCGAAGTAAAAGATTATAACCATTGATCAAAAAAAAATAAATTGAAAACTTGTTTGTTATGTGCAATGTCCACCTATGGAGGAAATGTTATGTTATGTGCAAGGTCCACCTATGGAGGAAAAAAAAGGTGTAAAATTTAAGACTACACAAGTAAAAAAAAAATAATATGGGCCATCATAAAATTATATTAAATTATATATAACTTAGATATGCGAAAATATCAAACTTGATCCGAAAAATGAGAACGTGTCTAAAATGCAACACATAAAATGTTTGTGTTTTATACATAATTGTATCGAATTAGATATAATTCCGTACTTTTAGATAAAAGTTAAATCAAGCATTCGCTAGTTTTTGTCAACAGTTATATCAAATAATATCTAATTTGATTAAATTTTAAAAAGGATTAATAAGTCTTTTTAAACTAATATAAAGGGTCCGCCATCTAACGTTTTTTTTCAACTAGTGCTTATTTCGTGAATGGTAACACTTATCTCATGTCTGATTTGACAGATAATTAGTTTTTTCCTTCCGCTGAACGAATATGGTCCGTATGTTCGTTATCTTGTGAAAAATGTGAAAGAAACTGGCATCCTCATCGATAAACCAAAGCGTGAAAAGCCAAAAACAGTGCGTACACCCGAGAATATTGCTGCTGTGGCAGAAAGTGTGCGTGAAGCGCCATCAACATCAATTCACCGTCGTTCTCAACAATTGAACATTTCTGAGACATCATTGAGGCGAATTTTGCATAAAGACCTAGGTATGACGCCATACAAAGCCCAATTGGTTCAGGAGTTCAAAAAAAAAAAAGTTATTTGGCGGACCCTTTATTTAATTATGATTTGGTAGTTATTAGCGTATTTTGACTTATATTATTTTTACAGTTTTTTACGAAGGTGGAACTCTGGAGCCAAAAAGTCAAGGCTCTATTACAACAATTTAGCTCTACCTTTTTCTTAATTCTCTCTAAAAGTACATAGCTAATACTTCTGCGCTAGTGTGTGCCCGCAGGAGCTATACTCGTTCTTGTGAATAAAAAACAAAACTTTTTAAGTTAACGAACTCATAAGTCACAACTCCGCAATTATATCTAAAGTCACTCAGAAAATATTGTTCACATGGTACCACATTTGGTACCACTTTGTACACCCAACAAAATCGTTGTAAAGTAATTATTAGCATTTCAACTAATAAAGTTTATTCGTTAAAATCATGTGTAACTGGTAGTATTTTACCAAGTTTATTCTTCTTTCTACTTAATGTTTGAATAATTTATGTAAAAAAACTTTATCAGTTGAAATTCTCCTAATTACTTGGCAACGACTTTTTTGTGTGTAGTGGACCATATATAATCAATCATATCTGAATTAAATTAAAAAATATCCAAAGCATTTGACCTCATATATTTCTATATAATTTTGTATGGAACAATATAAGGCCTGTTATGTTGAATTATATACGAACGCACATACAACTATATATTGCATATGGTATTAGGTATATTAAGTATATTAAGTATAATTGTATATAAGCCAATATAAAATAATATACCTCCAAATCAAAATTTTTTAAGGAACACAAAGTACACTGAACCAAAAGTCGTAAGTGAAATCAACATAAAATTGTTGATAAATTTTGACAAATTTTATTGTTAAAATAACAATTATTTTATTCAAATTGATGTGAATTCTTGTAAAACCTGCTTTTAGTGTGTGGCGTCATTACTCATGTTAGCGTGTGAAAGCCATTTGTAAAAGTAGTAAAAATTAATAAAATTATGTTTAATTTGGTTTCTACAAAAGAATTGTGAATTATTAAACTCAGTAAATTATAGTGAATAGTTAATTGTGTGTTTATTATTTATTTTAAAATAAATTTATGAATTTCATACTGTTTTTTGTAGGTAAATTGTGAACTTTTATTACTGTCATTACTTTATTTTTTTTTATATATGTAAGTGATCATCTGTAATAGTGAAGAAAACTATTTATATAAATATAAAAAATGTAATTAATTATTAATTTAAATATTAAATAAATTAACGTGTTTTGTAAATGTAATGTTTCAAATGTTTTAAAAATTTGGGATTAGGTACGTACTACGTTATAATTTTTAATTAAAAATTAAAATTAAATTTATAAAAGATAAAAGATAAAGAAATATTAAAATAAAAATTAATGTTAATATTAATATTAAGTCGACAAAATACGAATAGATAAAATAAAGAGCATTGTTAAATTGAATAAAAAGCATTGTTAAAACAACAAAATACTTATTCAATATGATTAAATTAATTAATTAAAACAACTGATTTCTGTTAGCACATTTTGCTGATATTTAGTCAAAATAACAATCAACAAATAGTTAAACGTCCAAGAATACATTTACTAAACAATTTGTTAAAATGACGGCCATTTTTTGTTGGTTGTATAGTGATTACATACACACAGAGAAAAATTTAGCTATTTGCCAACTGAAATTCGGGTACCGAGACTCAAACTCAGTTAATACGCATTTCAGTCGGTTGGCAAAACTGAACATTTGTTTTCACAACAAAATTCGCTTAATTTAACATAATTTTAGTTGCAACACTCAAATTATTCAGAATTCTAATGTTAATATCGTTGTACTAACTGAATTTATAAGTTGTTAACATTAATATACACTTTTTAATTCGGTTGGCACTTTATTTCTCTGTGTGTATTCATCAATTTAACATGGGATTTAGTTGATTTCGCAGCTATTTTTGGTTCAGTGTATATACAATTGGATACAAACATTTATGTTTTAACATATATGTTTATATTACTATATATGTACATTTATACATTGACACATTTAATTGCATAAAATTATATATGAATATATATATATTTTTTTACTTTGCTAAATACTCTAAATGGTGTTTTTTTAGAGGTATAGGACTTTAAAATGAAATAAAACAAAGATGAATTTTTTAAATTGACATGAAGTTTACTTTATTCGAAAGATAATCTTGTGGCATTATAATTTAAACATGACTTCTGGCATATGACCGCCACGGCTGGCTCAAACGTAGTCTAATCTGGAGGTAAAATTTTCTATGACTTTTTAAAACATTTGTGGCCGTATATTGGCAATAACGCTGCGAATGTTGTCTTCCAAGTGGTCAATCGTTTCGGGGTTATCGGCGTAGACTAGCGACTTCACATATCCCCACAAACAAATCCCCAGCGGCGTTAAATCGCACGATTGGAGGCCACTTCTGAAAATCGGGATCAACGGCAATCGTGTGGCTTCAATTGTTGCACGAGTTGGATTTTTGTAAATTCTTAAAATTTATATCAAATTACTCAATATTTAGTAAACACTTTTTTAGTGTATAACCCATATTTTACGTATTTCAACCCTGGGACCACAGCATGTGCAATATGGGTATCAACATCATTGCTTTCTCGAGTACTTTAATACTGTGTACAAAAAATTTCTTAAATTTGAATGATGTTTTCTTTCATATCAAAATTTTTAAATTTTTTACTCCAATTAGCAAACCTAAAAAAAAAAAATATTTGTCCAATATTGTTTTGTCCTCTACAATCCAATATCCAAGTTCAATTAAAATCTGCGGATTCACCACTGTGTAGTTTCCTTGATTTTTTTTATTGCTTTTAATATTAATAGCTTTTTCTACTAATTTTACAATGCCCCGGAAGCGGGGCAAATTACAATACTAATCATAACTGAAAAATTTGTTCATTTTGTTTGTTATTATTTTCCCATTTTAGCGAAATAACTGTCAATATGATTTGTTGCTGAATATATAAAAGTTCATTATTTATAAACAAAAACATGGTACATAATTCAATTTACGTAAATTTCAGAAAAGTTAACAAATAAACAAAGACCTGTGACATCAATCAACAAAGTGTCGCTGTAACAAGAAACTCATTAAATGTTACGTTTTTAACACAAACAATAAAACGAAAGGTAAGGAAAGAAAGAAAAAAATGAATCCAGCAGGCGCGATGTGAAAGAGAGAAATAAAATAAACAAAAATAAAAATAAAAATAAGTTAAATAATGATGAAGGAATAAATAAATGAACATAAATGACTTGCCTTTAAAAGCTTTATTCCCCATTTAACGTAATGTATGTATTGCTTACATACATATTTTCAATATTGAATATTAAATTCACACACACATACACACACACACACACACTAAACAAATAAAACAAAACCACGGACATAAACTCCATTCAGATGGCTTGCTAAAAACGCAATATCAAACATTCTAACTGAAGTCCAGAGTTACAAAGGAATGCATTGTAAAATCAAACTTTATTTATACAATATATTGAATTTACCTACAGGTTTTTCATTAGAGCAGCGGTTCTCACCATCGTTTGCTTAACGGACCCCTTGAGATACTACCACTGATTCACGGACTCCTAACATTTTTTTTATTTATTAAAATAAATTCAAAAGTAATGAAACAAACAAATAAAACTCAATAAAGAAGAAGCCCGAGGGACCAGAAAAATTAATTACTTATAATTAGCTTTTCCGCTCTTTTTTCAATCCCGCAATCTCGGGAATTTTGTGCGGGATTTGACGGAACTTATTCTCTTTATTATTTCAGATAATTTGTAATAAATATCAAAAATGTTTGATGTTTTATTTGATTTTAAACCATCATCAATAGATTTTTTTCATATTATTCTTGATAAAAATATTTGAAATTAAAAAAAAAAATAAAACTATTCAATACAAATTTAAATGATGTTTACAAAAAATATTCGTAATTTTCTATTTAATTAATTCGAATAAAAAAATACTACTCGACGAAAGAAGTTCCGATATAATCATATAAGATTATATATAGTATCACATATAACTAAACATCACATCTCATCTGGTCCAAAAAATAGCATACATAAGCTGATCTCATGGGATCTAACCTCATATATTTGATCGGAAAAATTGGTCTATCTATAAACATTTTTAAATGTTTTAGAGATCAGTACTTTTTATTTTAATCCAATTAAGCACTACTTGTAAGTCCTTTATAAAACATAAAAATATTAGTGTTCGGCCGAAATGTTCAGCTAAAAAACTATACTTGGTCGCATGTTTGTTGAGCCGATTTAATTCGATTATGTGTATAAAATTTCATGAAAAAGCCGAAGATTAGCTATAATGTTGAAAGTTCGGCCACCAAACTATTTTCAATTTGGACGAACTTTCGGAGACCGAACAGAATTCATTGCCTAACTTCAGATTTTTCTTTAAATTTGACACTCAAAATCGCATCTAATAATGCTTTAAACTACCGAATACCGACCAAATGCATTTTCTAACCGAACTGTTCGGTAGGACACTAATAAATATTAATTTTAAAAAATAATCGTAGATCTAAATATTCATGCTTTTTATGAACCTGAAGTTGGAATATATAATAATGTTTAACGCTAGGTATATCAAAAAAAACATTTACCGTGGAAGAAAATCAAATTCTTTGTTTGCAAACTTTTCAAGAGCAGTAATAGAAAGCAAACTTTACAAGTCCTTGTTATACAAAATAATTAAAAATAATAACTTTACGGTCGGTATTTTGGATCAATATGATATCTTGTTTATGAAGGATAAATTTCCGTATTTAGTACTTCAGCAATTTCAGATTGTTCAAAACAACTATTTTGTTAACAACAAAACAGGACCAGTGGTATAACTTATGTTGCCTATAGTGGAACTAAGCAACTATTTAATTTTTAAAATTGAAAGTTTAGAATCCATTACGAATGTTTTAATGGCTGGGTGTTTCATTTGTTTAAAGAAGCCGTTTCCAACGCACTCTTCTAAAAACCTGAACTGGTTTTGAGAGAATTTCGAAAAAAATGTGTTAACAGTTGCACTTTTAATTAATTAATGTTCATGCTTTTAAGCAATTTTCATTACATTTTTGAGTTAATTTGTATAATTAACGCCAAATTTTGTTTATATATACTAAAAAATATGCATTAAAAAACCTCTAAAAACTGTTTCTCTTAAAACCAGTTGGCATATAAAATTGAATAGATGTAGAGTACCTTGGTTCTTCTTTAGTCTATATTTTTGTTGGCTTAAAATCGTGGTTGGCAAAAGCTACCCATTCATTATAACGGTATTTGCCGGCCACGCCTATCTCAATACCGATATGAAAATTTTTAAACTACGATTCTAGTAGTGCCATGTGTCTTCTAATATCAAAGGGTTTATTTAAATATTTTACAAATTAAATTTTGTTATATCAACAAAATACCGTTATAAATTGATGTTTCGGTATTTTAGCGTTATTTTAACTTTCGTTCAAGATATTTCAAAATCGAGCCGTTGAAACAGCAAAATAGGACCCATTATACAAGAAAACACATGTCCTTAATGAAACCGCTTTTTTAAATTTTCAGTTCAGTCTTAATGTAACTGTGGTAGCCAACTACCGTTATTAAAAAAGGTATTGCATGCCAACCTGCTTAAGGTCTAATAATTATAACGTTGTTTTTTAGTACTTTAATAAAAAATATTAATAATTATTACAGAACAAAAAAGCGTAGTTTTTAATTTTTTTTTGCATTAAATTAAATAAATACGGTGCTAAAAAATATAAAAATGTGATAGATTTTTTCATTAAATTTTGTTATATATATGTATTTATATATAATGATATGTTCTGCCATATATAATTATATATAAAAGTGATAGAATTATTTTTGATTAATTGTACCATATACACATACATATGAATATGGTAGATTATATGGTCATATATAGATCTATATATATTTCATATGATCTGATATACAAGATATGCTAATATATAACATACGATACAATGATAAATTACGCCACATCAAAAAATTTGCATTAACTAAGATATTCCATTAAGTAAGATATCAACATATATCTTAATATTTTGCCACACATATAAGCATATATAATGACATCAACTTGTATATGAGTATATAGAAACTTTTTTCGTCAGGTAAAAAAATACTATAAATCTATTCAAAACGAAAAAATTCTGTTTTAAAACTGCGTTATTTGAAAAATTATGTGGAAAACACTAACTTTTAAAATCTTTTATAAACAAATTTTTCTGGAAATAGAAATTTTTGTATATTACGTTAATAATTTATATTCTGAATAGAAAGTAGAATATTGGAATTTTCGTTAATCCTTAGAACAAAATATAAATTTTTAGCTTATTCCATAATTTCTTCGTTTAAAACTCGTATGAACACATTTTTAAAATAAAAACTTTAAATTTTGTATGAGATTGTTAGTTTGATTAAAAAATAAACAGTGATTTGTCCACATGAACCGCTAAAAGGGTAGATCGATCGTCTTTGGATCGGTTTGGCAATCTTTTTCTTCTATTTTTTAAGATATTTAAAAATATTATTCCAAAAGCATTTATCGAAATCGTTTGGCAGATACAGCCATTTTTGTGAAGAAATGTTTTTGCCTAAATAAGGCATTCATTGTGTGCCAGAAAATTTAACATAAAACTTAAACTTAACATGGCTATCGTTCCATGCTCAATCATCTTGAAAAAATTTGTTTAATATTTGTTTTTTATATTAGCCTCCAAAAAAAAAAATGGTCAAATATGGACTTTCCATTATCAAACTAAATTTTTTTTGTGAGCATTGGACGATGAAGGCATTTATACTCAACAATTCCTCGTTTTGCTTTCAGATAACCGTGAGTCCCGGAAATCTGTAAACCAACAAAACTCATTTTTTTGAAAGACCCTACTTTGGAGGCCGAGAACTTTTGAAACAGACAAATTTTTAAATTTGTATTTTTCTTGATGAATTGTGCAACCAAATACAAAAAAAAAAAACAGAATTAAAAAATCTTTTAAGTTTTCTTTTCACAAATTAAAAAAAAAACAGCTAAAATTCAGCCGTCAAAACAAAAAAGAAGAAATCTTCTTGTCGATAAAACTGCGATTTAAATATTGTACGAAAATATGAATTATTGAATATTGCAGTAACTTAAAAGTAACTTAAATTTTCAAAAATGTCGGTCTAAGGTTCTTTTTAAGTCAATTTTTTTTCTCCAAATTTTATAAAAATTACTTCGATTTGGGTTAATAATTTTGATTTTGTAATAAAATTTGAACTTTCAAATTCAAAGTTATATAAAATTTGCATATTTTCTAATGAAAGGGAAATCCCGGGAAATTTAAAAAAAATTCCCGCGAAAAGTCTGGGAATTAATAAACCGAGACTCGTACTTACTGGCGTAAATTTTCTGTACAATTTTTTATTGTCCCCCAAATATTAATTATTTCTATATAATTTTTTAAATATTGTGAAATTGATTTATTTGATTTCAAAAATAAATAGTTTTTGATACAGTTGAAAAAGCATTTCTGTGTGTTCGGTTTTAAATTTGTTAAAATTTAAAGGAATTTTAAAAATTTTGGGAATTTCGTATTAAAATCGGAACAATTATAAGAAAAATTTTTTGTGGGACTCTCAAAGGCAGATTTTACATTGAAATTGTTACCAAAACGTCAGGGGTATAGCGGCGAAAAAATCGAAAACAAATGCTCGGCTTCGTAAATCTGGCATATAATGTTGAAAATAATTCTTAATAAAGAATCAACTTATTTTCTATTTTATTGTTCTTACTCTTACTATACTTTGATAATAAAATTCAATAATCTGCAAGCGTGGTTTGTTTGTAAGTCGATTCACGATTAAATTGTGGACCAAACTGTACATGTCTAACAGTAACATGTTACACGAAAACAGCTGAGATGCCAAAAACAGTGTTGCCAAAAAGAAAGTTGCTAAAAAATCACCCTTTAATATACATATAAAAATTAAAAAAGTGAGATTTTTGCTACAGACTTTCTTTATAAAAAAGGTTCAAGATTTCCGAATTCTAAAATTTTTATCCGCAAAACACGTCAAATTTGAAAATGTGTGTGTAATTTAAGTTGGATATGCATCGTTGTTATCTAATTACGTTAAAATTTTAGCTAAATATTAATTTTTAGCTTAATTAAACAAAAAGAGTATTAAGCGGAAACCTTTTTGAAAACGTGAAAAATTAAAATTGAGTTGCTTTATAATATTACGGACTAATATACGAAGAGGGTAGCTAAAATTTGATAATTGCAAAAAAAAGTCAAAAACGCAACGTACACAGAAACTTTCGACTTTTAATGACCCGATTAAAAGAAATTAATATGATGCTTTACATAATCATACGAAATTTAATATGAGTCTTAATACAGTTTTATCCGAGAAATGGGCCCATAGAATTATATAAGTTAGCATTAGTTTAGTTTTAATTTGATAATATAAAATTAAACTACATCCTAATAACGGCACGAAACAATATAATCCGATTTTATAAAGCGGTATAAATTTATATCTGAACTAATACTAATACTAATACTAATACTAATACTAATAATTAATAATTAACGTCGGTTACGCGTTTTGCTTCAACGTTATTAATCCTTTTCGAATTTAACCACTTGCAAAAATTTTACAACTTTATAATTTGTAGCAAATTCCTTTCAATTTGAACATTTTATTTTATTCAAAAAATTGTCTTGAAATTACCTAAAAAAAAATAAGTTGTTTGAGAAGAAACTTTGAAAATGAAGATTTTATGGAATTTAGTAACTTCCACCATTAAATAACAAACACGAAAAAACGTTGAAACTGAATACATTGAACAAAATCTAAAAATAAATTAAAACATCATAATATTACAAATGACACAAGTTCTTTTTTTAGGGTTCCTATATCGTTTATGTATCAGGAGTACAAATTTAAGAACCAGAAATAAATCAATTCAAAAGTCAAAAAATTGGGGTAAATTTTGTGTATAAAATTATAGTTACAATTATATATTGAGCGAGATGCGGTAAGACACAAATATATACCACATAATTTTAAAATTTTTCCGCGAAAGTAATTTTATATATAAATTTATATAATTATGTCCGGTTAAATGCACTGGCAGACAAAAACTTATAAGTGTATATAATATAATGTACTATTTTGTGCAAACTTTTTCAAATCGGGAAATTAAAAATTTATAACAGCCCGACTAAAAGTTTTAATATGGAGTTTAATAAAATTATATTTCATTTGATAAGTTCCCATATATAAGCACATACAAATTGATCCGAAAAATGGGTCATCTACATGTATATAAAAATATCAAATTAGATATCTTTTGATACAATTTTATCCGAGATTTGTCCATATCCGGGATATTATATTATATCTAATTAGATATAAATATATCTGATTCTATAAAATTTTAGCCGATAGTAGCATACCTACTAGTAACTTGAAGTTATGTTTAAAAAAATTTAAGTTTAAAATTAAAATTTCGAGAAATCAACAATTTTAAAGCGAACATTTCTTAAATGAAACAACGAAATGATTAAAAATTATTAAGAACCAATTTGGTGTTTCTAAAATATAAAATTAAGTGGTATTGTCTTAAAAAAGGTATACATTTTTTTTATTTGAAATTATATAAAATAAATCGCTTGTTGTGCGCCCCGGTAGGCTAGTTGGTAGCGTGCTGGCTTATCAGTGCGGGGGTCGTGGGTTCGATTCCCACCAGAGGCACTGGTCTGTTTTCGCTACAACGCGCCGAAGGCCATAGTAGCTAGTGCTCGGTTAGGGTAATAGTATATAATTTGTAATTATATAATTATTAATTAATAAAATAAAAAAAAAAAAAATAAAAAAATCGCTTGTAAATAATTTCGTTATAAAATTAGTAGGGTTATATGTGAAGCCATATGTAAGAAAAACTTAACTTGCATGGATGGAATTATATATAAAACTGCTATATAAAATTGTAATGAAAAGATTTCTGTATTGCGTCACATATAGCTTAATAAGACTTAGAATGTGACCTTATATAATCTAATCGATCACACTACATATATTTGGATTATTATTATATGGCTTATGTAGTTATATGTGGAGCAATATTTGGAGACATATAATTATATAAAGAACCATATAAAAAAATTTCTCAATAAAAAGTATCAAATGTATTTGTATATAATGATATAAGCTGTAATGTGACTTCATTCAAAGTCAGATATGCTATAATCATATTTTATATGACTAGATATAACTATTTTTACCCGAAATTCCAAAAAACTACGTATTTTTTATTCGTGAACTTAAAAGTTATAGATTTTGCATACAAATTAAAAGGCAAATATCCAATGTAAATTGCCTGAACTTAATAACATTCGGAAAGATTGCTTTGAACTTAATAAAATTCGGAAAGATGCTAAGGAGCAAAAAATATGATAATCGTATTTTTCAGCGGCCCAATCCCACGTTTTGTGTTTTAAAAGTGGCGGTGAAACTTAACACATCTTTGTATCAAAATGTGTTTAAAGTTTAGGAAATTTAGACTTATTTAAAAACAGCCTTAAAATATTATATAAAACACATTTTGAAAGCAATTTTGACACTATGGCGTGGACCCAGGATTAAATTATTTTAAATATTAGTGAACAAATTATTCACTATTTTTTCTCCTTCTTTTGAGATCAGAGTTTTTTAAGATCAGAGATTTTTTAAGATCAGAGGGAGCACAAATTTTCCAAGGAAGCGTTAAAGCTCACTAGGGTGTTTGTAGTCTGAAATAAATAATGATAAAGCAAAATATACAATTGGAAAATTTAAAAATATACCTGACTTAATTAATCAATTTTTTTAAATAAAAACACTTTAAAATTTCTAAAAAAGAAAACAACTTCATTATAACACAAAGACTAGTTGAGCTGCTTAATTTTAAACTATCGCACTTCAAGGAGCGCCGACCGAAATTTGTATTTAAATTTATTTAAAAAAAATAAAAATTATAGTCTCTGTGTGCTGAACACGAGTCACTTTAATGGATTTTGAGATATGGTACGAAAATACTGAAAACTATGTTACCAGATCCGTGCGTAGCAAAACAAATTTTAACTGACACTTTGATTTATGTTTCATTTAAAAAAAAAAATCTGTTTAAAAAATACGAAAAAACTAAATAGAATACATTTTGATTTACTCGATTAATTCGATTAATCGACCGAAATTGTTTAAGTTATATGTTACTCGAAATGGTCCATTTTAATTTACTCGAACAATCGTTTTTATTGAAATTCACCGATTAATCAAGCAACGCTTAGCCGATTGAATACCCCATTAAACATACATGTTAAAAAATGCAATATGTGATAATATTGTGTTCATTCTGATTGTAAAAATTAAGCATTTAAATGGGGCAAGGGAGAAATTTTAAAAGCTTCACACTTTAACAAGGCAATATTTCTTTCCAGAAAAGAAAACGCCATTAATCAACAACACAAAAAAAATTAAAAAAATGAGCTTCGAAGAAAGGTACGAGGGCGGATCAATAAGTCCGTGACCTTTTGAATGAAGACAGTTTTTTTGCAAAAAAAAAAAAACTTTATTTTTCAACATAATCTCCTTTTAGCTAAATACACTTAGTCCAACGTATCTCCAATTTTTGTATCCCTTCCAAAATATATGATTTTTCATGGTCCATAATATAGGCATTTGTTTGATCAATAATTTCATCGTTTTAGCTAAATCTCTTTCCACCGAGCCATTTCTTTAGGTTTGGAAATAGGAAATAGTCACAGGGGCTAAATCCGGAGAATATGGCGCATGAGGTACCAATTCGTAGCCCAACTCATGGAATTCTGCAATTGAGACTGCACACGTGGTGACCCGTGCACTATCTTGATGAAAAATAACTTTTTCTTGGCCATATGTGGTCGATTTTTTATTTTAAATCCTCGTTAAATCGGTCCAATAAGTTGGCATAATATTCGCCGTTTATTGTTGTTCCCTTTTGAAGGTAATCGATGTGGATTATCCCGAGTACATCGCAAAAAAACTGTTGCCATCACCTTATTGGCCGACAAACTTACCTTGGCCTTCTTCGGAGCCGGTTCACCAGCAGAAACACATTGTTTAGACTGTTGCTTGGTCTCCGGAGTGTTTTAATGGATCCATGTTTCATCCATAGTTACAAAACACTGCAAAATTCCGGTTAAACAACTCCAAACAATTCTTTGAAGTTGTCACACGATTACGTTTATGGTCAATTGAGAGCAAACGCGGCACCAATCTTGCAGACAGTTTTCTTAAACCCAACTGATCATTTAAAATCGAAACCACAATGCCATATGAAATGCCTGTGGCATCAACAGGCATTTTCGGGTGTATTGACCTCAATTGGCCGTTCAGAACGTTCAGCGTCATTTGAACTTGTGCGACCACAACGAAAGTCAGTAAACCACTTTTTTACCATTGAAATCGATGGTGCAGAGTCCCCATAGTATTTATCAAGCTTTTCCTTGATTTGATTGACGGTTTTTTTTCTCAAAAAATAATGTTTAATGAGCACTCGAAATTCACTTTTTTCCATTTTAAAAAAAATCCACGAGGTTGTATGTTTTGAACACCTGTTAAACGAACAGTAAATGACGGAATTTGCTCAAAATTTGACAGTAGTCTATTAGCAGGTGGTACTTGCAGTGTTGCATTTCATATAACTACGAGGGAAGTTCGAAAGGTCTCGGACTTATTGATCCGCCCTCGTATTGTTCAGGTTCGTAGATACAATTAAGAAAATAAAAATGATTTCAATTTTCTAACAAAAATATTTGTCGTCTTTATTTAGTATCTAAATATAATTACAAGGGGAATCTTAATTCAGAGCTCGAAAATATTTCAAGGATTAAATGAAGATTTCATTAATATACTCATGGAATCCCAGAAGGAAGGCTATTTCAGAGGAAAATATGAGAGGATTGCAGTTTTCAAATGTTTAAAAATGAAACGCAAAGATTTTAAAGAAAAAACATGGTTGAGGGAACCATATTCGAAGAGCATCATACATTTTTGGATCATAATATGATAAATAGATTACCATATTATGGTTACACATTGATCCCAATATTTGCATATTATGGTTCTGGAAATTTTTATGATTTATCATAATATGAGCCTTACAGAATTCTCCCAGCATTCTTTTGAAGCTGGATTAAAAATATATACATGTTTTTTAATAGTATATTTATTTAATAATTCAATTTAAATAAACTTTGGTTTATATAATTTAAGTAATCAAATTGTCTATGCGTTGAAGAATAATCTTTGTGAAATATTGTGTCATCAGCTATACAAGCTATACATGTGATTACAGAATAAAGCACACATAAAAATATTGTTAAGAATACAATTCCACAATACATTAATAATGATCAAACCATGTTTGCAGTAATCATAACAATTGCATTATAACCATAGTATAGTCCTGTATTATAACCATAATATATTCCTAGTTATCATATTATGATCATGGACATGAATTTTGTCATCATTTATTACCATGTTATGATTATTGCAAACATATTCTGATTATTTCGTACTACAGACTTAAAAGCACGTCCATTTTGCATACATTTTTCTTTCATATTTTTGTCTTTAACAATATTTTTTTGCGTAATTACAAACAATTAAAAAATAAAGCACTTTTTTTTATCAATTTATACTTAATTTGCAACACTTTTATGTCAATATAATAAAAATAACTTTACTTAAGGGATGCGCTACAATTAAACTTTTGCCTAGACTTTCAGGGTAGACCGGGCTGAGACTACAAACTTATTCCTTCTTCCGTAAAACAAATCAGCATTAAAATTAACACCACTACGTGTTTATCTATTTTTAATGTCATTTTGTTTATTATTATTTAATTTAATGAAGACGAAAAAAAAATAATTTTTTAATTTATTGTGGCAGACTGTTTCTCACAACTTATTTTCACAAAATCTCAAACAAAAATGACACTAAAAGAACGAAGACGCTCATAAAAAGCCGACTGATCATCTTATAGTTGGCGCAACTATAATATGGCTGTAGTTACTTAGAGCAATATGATAATAAATATTATAGTATGATTGTAGACAATACAATAATATGATAACTGAAAAGAAAGTAATTACACCCCAATATACCTTCAAGCTGTACAAACGAACTACTCTAATGCCGATCCTTATAGAAGACTATGTCTGCAGTTTATTGATATGTACAATTTTTTTGATTATTCTGAAAACATTAGTCTTATGAAGCGTAATATAATTTTGTTTTTAAATACTCAGAATTAAATTTATTATTATTATTATTATACTTTTTTATTATTTAATATTATAGTCTGTAAGGATGTAATTCCATAGACTCAAAATAAAATAAAAAAAGAGAAATTTTTACTACAACATGATGAAAGCAACCATATTATTGGTGGAATATGATTGATACAACAATAATTTAATTGAAACAACTATTTATGGCTGTGGGAAACATAGTTTTGTGGCCACAATCATATTGCAACCATATTTTTCTCTGCGTGTATGTACTAATTGTTTATTTTTATATTAAAACATGTAATGAAACAGAATAATATTGGGAAAAGTGTTTTATTTAACACGAAAGTAACTCAGTGCCTCGTTTCTGTAACTAATGCGAGAAGTTTTCGCATCGAGAAATACATGGTCACCCTGCTTTTCACAGGGTGAGTTAAGAGATGATTTAGAGATCTTGTAACTTTTAAAACAGTTCACAAATGGATTTTAGTAAAATACGTTATTAGAGAATAAAATGATGTGAATGATGTGTTTGATAAGCTTTTTTATTGACTTTATATTTTATTGTCTGTGACTCACCCTATGTAAAGTAGAACAAGGTTGTATTTTACATGCTCTTTGCGAAACTTTTTTCGATGCAAAAGCTACAGAAACGGGGCACAGGAGTACTGAATATGCTTTTATAGTATGGTAGACATAACTGCAAATGTCTGAAGCTGTAACAGAATAATGTGATAGTACGTATAACTCCCTAAATTCGGTTGGCGACAAATATCGCCTTTAAATCTACATCGAAATTTAGAGGTTTTAATATTCACCACCTTAAAAAACAATAAAAAAAAGCTTATAGGATTAAATTTTTGAGGATAATATATGTTTAGGACCAAGTCGAATTTGAACTTGTATAAAATTTTATTCATTGTTTGTTTGTGGTGAATATCAAAATCTCGGTATTTTTATGCAGAGGAGACCTTTAATTCTTACCAGGGGTTTCTTATAAATTCGGCATAACACAATGCTTGCCATCTATCCAAAGCAATTTGGCATACCTGTGTCAAGCCAAAAGGAAAGGGATATTTCTTTTATTTGCGATTTCGTTTTTTTTTGGCATATGTTTCGTGCAAACACAACCAAATGGCTTTCGTTGTTTTAACTGCGATCCTGGGAACAGTGGATTTTCCAATGCGAAAATCATATAACAAGCAGGAGTAGCTTATTCCTGTACCTAAAAATCTGAAAATATACATAGGTGCCCATTTAATGACGAATTCTTAATCGAGAACTTTGTACGCGATTCGTTTTCCTTGAACAGAATTCATATATTTTAGGCCAAAGGGGGAAAAATTAGTAAGTTTACTAAACAAAATTCGGCAATACGTAATTCAAGGGACACCTTAATGTAAATACATTCCCAGTAAACATGGCAATAGGAATACGATACCGATACGATATTGAAAAAATTTTATTTCGGCGACAATTGATAGAACACATGTCCCTAATCCAATACTTCTAGGTAATATGAAAGCAATTCTTCCAGAAGATAGATATGCGTTATTTCCAAATTATCATCTGGGAGATAAAAAAAATATTGCCAAATATCGCCTATATATCATCTGGAAGCTAAAAAAAAAGATATCGCTAGACAACCCCCCACAAGAATAAATCACCTTTTCATATATTTTCTAACATTTTATTACAACCAAGATAACACAAAAACTATCAATTTGAATCTATAATGCTATTTTTAACTGATGTTTTTATAAATCTCAACTTATTTGCAAACCTTTCACGATACGGTTTTTCTGAAAAAAGAAAGAAATTAGTTAATATTTGTAATACTTTTTAAATCAATGAAAATTATTTGTACTTACATTTGTATTTCGTCACCTAAAATGCAAAAGGGCGTAACAACACTTTTTATTTCATTACAGGAGAAGCAAAAAACGTTGTAGAATTAAAGATACAATCAAAAAAATAAGTTAGTACAAAAGTTAGTAAAACGTCTTGTAAATCAGGTATACTATTTTTTAGCAAATTTTTTTGCTAAAATCGTGTTTTCAGCTAAAATTTTTGTTATACTTATTCAGCACTTAAATGTTTTATGCTAATGCTTTACTAATATACTAATGTTTTACTAATTAATTTTGATAAAAAAAATTGTGCTGATAAGCACATTAATAGTGTGGACGACAACCAGATTGAAAGATATACGCAGAATGAAGCACATGTCGCGGCATGTCAATATGTAGTAGAGAAGAGGAAAATGATACTAAAAAGTACAACTCTAATAAGACATATAAAAAAATCAACCATGGAAGACTTTTGTATCTGTTTTTCATACATAAAACAAAATTGAGGATTAAAACAACTTAAATTTTGCGTTGTCACCGGCTTGTGCAAATAATTGTCTATTAATAAAATAAAAGACAACATAAAATATTTAAATTTAATATGTATTTCCAAACTAAATGTTTATAGATTAATAATATAGTGTGGTCAAATTGCAAACAAACATATACAGACATGTAGACAGAGTAAAGCGAAAGACAAAGACACACATCTTAGTATGGTTCCTTTTTCTTATTGCAAAAAAAAGGGTTGTTTTTTTCGTTTCGTTTCGTTTGTTTTTGTTTATTTTTACGTTTCGTTTCTATAATTATCTTCGGCAGTTGCGTCCTTAAAAGATAGCATCATTTAGACAACCATTGATGTAAGTAGTTGAAAGAAAATTTTTGTTATGTTATATATATTTATTTCTATATATTTTCAGATATTAAATTAATTCATGTCGTCAATGTGGGAAAATGAAAATTTTTATATTTCGTAATTATTGTAAATTATTTTTAAAAGAATCACAAAAATATGTTTTATGATTTTCAGCAAATATATTAACTAAATTACAATTTTTTTACAATTTTTTGCGTTTTTTTCAGTCTACTAAAATCAGCAAAAAATTTATTAATTTTTACCAACGCTTTTTTATTTCTAATCTACTAAGTGTTACCAAAACTTTTGCTGAATCTACTAATTTTGTTGCTAAAAATCAGCTCGCTGATTTTCAGCAAAAGATTTTGCTGACATTAGCAATTTTTTTGCTAGCACCCTCCTGACTAAATTTTTTGCTGACTTTACAAACTTTTTTTTTTGAGTGTAGTTTAGATTTAATGGACATATTTTCTTCTCTTGCCTAAAACACGACTATAGACGTATATCGAAAGAATTTGTTTTATTTTTTGTTAATATTTTTCGAGTTATGATTGTTACGCCTTTTTAATAAGTTATTTCTGAATCAAAAAGATGTAACAACATTGAACATGAGAAATAGGAGATGGTAAGTCAAAAATTGTGATTTATTTTTTGGAAATTAGTATTTTTCCGTACAAAAATTTATTTTTCGAGTTATGATTGTTACGACTTTTTATAATGATTTTTTCTGAAACAAAAACACGTAACAACATTGAACATGAGAATTGCTCAAAATTGTGACTAGTTTGGGATATTAATATTTTTCCAAACAAAAATTAAAAAAAAAAATCAAAGCCAACATAGTTATTCAAATAAAACGAGTTACTTTTTTCCATACAAGAGTGTTGTTACGTCTTTTTGTTTTTGAAATTCATGAACTTGTTGTAACGTCCTTTTGAATTTCGTTCATTGTTGACGAGGGAGGTCCCAAAATTAGCCAACCTAGATGGAGGCAGTAGTTTAAAGAAAAATAATTTGGTGAAAAGTGGAAACTCTATAAAACATACACTCAGGGAACTTCTGCTTTAAAAATATGTAGTTGTTTGGGTTGTAATACAGTTTCATTATTTTTAATGTAAATGTAAGTCATTTGTAGAACAAATAAAATTTTTAACTAACATTGTAGTTCATTTAAAAAAACAACTCACATCAAATGACTGTTTTATGATTTTACATTCATTTTTTACAGTTGTTTTTTGTTATTTAAAAAAATAAAAGAAAAAAAATTTTGGTTTATTTTTTACTACCATGTGGTTCATTTTTACTACAATGTTAGTCATTTTTTGAACATTAAAAAACAAATGACAATGTTAGTTGAATTTAATGAAATGTAAGTCGTCCTTTTTTTAAATGAAATTTCATTTGTTTTTGACTACAATTGCAGTCGTCTTGACCAACATAATTTCCTAAGTGTATGTTTTAAGTTTCAAGCCGACACGGTGTTTAGTATTTTTTTTTATGAGTTTGTAAACATGGAAAAAATTGGTCACCGTTTTGTAATTCAATACTTTCATTTGAAACATTTCTGTCCAACCAATATTAAAGCCGAACTAGATTCTATTCTGGGAAGTCTGCTCATTCGTTTACGACTATAAAATATTGGGTGGCAGAGTTTAAACGAGGCCGTACGTGCTGCCAAATCGATCACCGTAGAGGTCGACCAATTGAGGTGGTCACTACAGAAATGGTTAAGAAAATCCACAGAATGGTATTGGATGATCGTCGGCTGAAGGGTACGTGAGCTGGCTGAAATAATAGGCATTTCAAAAATTTCTATACAAAGCATATTGACCGACAATTTGGAGATAAGGAGCTGTGCGTAAGATGGGTGCCGCGTTTGCTCACAATAAAACAAAAGCAGCATCGTGAAGATGTTTCACCGCAATAAATCCGTGTTTTTGTGTTACGAATCCATGGCCCACCACTTCTCACCTGAGAAAAACGAACAGTTAAAGCAGTGGAGTGGATGGGAGAATCGTGTCCAAAGAGGGCGAAGATCGTTCCATTTGCAGGAACTGTCATAGCGTCTGTTTTTTTGGATGCGCGTGGGATAATTTTTATTGATTATCTTCAAAAAGGAAAAACAATCATTATGCAATTAAGGAAAAAGGCCGCATTTGGCGATAAGAGTGTAGTTTCATCAAGACAATGCAAAAGTTCACACATCCACTATTGCGATGGCCAAAATCAATGAATTAAAGTTCAAATTGCTTCATTACGACGCACCTTATATGCCAGATTTAGCTCCCTCGGATTATTTTCTATTTCGAAACATGAAAAAAGTTACTCGATGGTAAAAGATTTTCCAACAATGAAGAGGTGGAGGCTGCTGTTGATATTTTAAGGAGCTATATAGTTCTTACTATAAACATGGTATCGAAGCTATTGAAATTCGCTGGGAAAAGTGTATCGAGCTAAAAGGAGATTATGTTGAGAAATATAGACATGTAATTTAGTCTAGTGCATTATAAGCAATCAAAAACTCGATTTTGTTTTTTTTTTTTTTTGTTGTATTTTAAGTGACGATTTGAAATTTAGTTTGAAAAATTGTTGTTTGTTAATATTCTTTTCAATTTTTTTATGGCAAAACTATCGAAAATATATTTTTTCAAATGACGCATTTTGAATTTGTTTCCTATATCGCTGGTATGATATACATGTCGATATATAGAAGATATTTTTAAATACTACTTGATTATTAACTTCTAAATGAAAAATTGAAGATATTGCCAAATGTTACCTTATGCCCCTTTTACATTGTCACATTTTGTATTAGTATTTTCTTTCACACATTTCCCTTTTACATTGTCACATTTTGTATTAGTATTTTCTTTCACACATTCACAATAGAAATACACATACAAAAATCGTTGTGAAATAATTGGTAATATATCAACAAATAACGTTTGTTCGTATAAATAATGCAAAAAACAAGTAAGATTTTGCCAAGTTTTTACTTTATTCTGCTTTTATTTGCATTATTAATGAGAAAAAAACTTAATAAATGAATATGCTAACAATAACTTCTTAACGGTTATTTTCTCTTCATTTGTATTGTGAATGTGGAAAACAAAAAGCAACTCTGATACTTAAAGAAAGTGTGATAATGAAAAAAGGCCTTAACGACTTTTTGGATAATGATGGTCCCAGCAAACTAAGCAATTGCTCAAACTGCGATTTTGTCATACGTAAACAATTATAATACATATCGCAATTTATTGGAAAATTTTCGTTATATTTTAAAGGACAAAGATCTGTTTGTAACATAGATCTCAAACTCTTTGCCATTAGCTGTCAGTGCACGTAACTCTTGAGAATACAAAAAGCATTTGAATGTGTGTGAGAAAATGTGTTTGTTGTTAAAAGAAGAAGATTTTGAGATCCATACAATCTATAGTTTGTAGATATTTTCTATTCGTATATTTTATTTTTTTGTGTTGACAAATAATGTATACACCACCTACTTTGAAAGTGGTATGAGTCCGTTTTCAAAAAAAATAATTGAGGTAATGATGGATTTCCATAATATTCACTGTCTTCAATTCACTGCACTGAAAATTGAATGGAATTCTTGTATTGTAAGTTATTTCGGATAATTTTATTGTTCCAAAAAATTACAGGACAATATTTCACTGATAGCAAATATCGCTTTTTTAAGTCAACTCGGAAAAATAAAAACCTTTTCTAAACAAAAACCAAATTCTTAAACCCTTTTTTGTACCAATATTTATTATAAATATTATAACATGATGTGTGTATTGGAATTGCAGAAATATACCGAAAACTTCGGCCAAAAAACGACATTTGGTCGGTTTTTTGGTATTTAAAGAAAATGTGGACAAATTTTGATATAAAAAACATATTTATAGATACTTTTTAATTCGATTTTGAGTATAAAATGTAAGGAAAAATCTGAAGTTTAGCTGTAAAGTTAGATTTGGCCAAAATCGAAGTCATCGGTCGGACTCTAGAAATGTACCTTTATTCATACTTTCGCAAGTTCCTATGTCTACCAATAAGTTTGAGACTTTTTGCAGCTGTATCTCCCCAGACATACTCATTCATCTTCGAGTCTAAATGTTGGAATTTAGCAAACAAACAAGTTGCCTTTAATTTAAATTTCCAGTTTGTCTTCTAAGGATTTCTGCAAAACCTATTTTCCTTTAATAGAAATGGCTATTTCGGCCTTAAAAACCAAGTATTTGTGATTCGAACAAGGAGTCTTACTCAGGATTGTTCATTCTGTAGAGTTCAATTGAACTAGTCTTTACTTTGAACTAGTGATCTAGTTCGCAATTTTCAGCTCTTTTAAATCTTTTCGCTCTGTTTTGATATTTGAGAAATTTTTTTTGTTTTATGTCGCTTTTGAGTCAAATTTTTTTTCAATGTTGCCAGCCCAGTGTCTAATATGAATAATTCGTTTAAAAATGATCAAACAAATCTAAAGGTACAAAAATTCTTTCAAATATTATTGCCAGTATTATTGTCATTTTGGCCTACATAGTGCAATAAATGTACAATACTTTGCACAAAAAATGGCACCACTCTTGTGCTCTGTTGTGGAGGGATATAAAAATTGCACAATGTGGCCAACACACTACAAAATATTTTTCACATTTCTTGGCTGCGCAATAAAAACCAAAACCTTTGTTATTTTTCCAATTTATTGTACAACCTTCCAATATGACATACACACTGGTATTGAAATAAACACAAGTTAGTTCCATTGTTTTTTTTTTTAATATTCTTAATATTTAGATTAAGTGCCATTTTGTAAACTATTAAATTTGAAAAAAAAAAAATTGTCTGAAATTTACATTTTCTTGACAACTATGTCAAAATAGAATATGAATTGTGAAAATCAAAATTAATTTAATTTAAACTATTTTAAAAGCATACATATTTTTAATTATCAACATTTTGCCAACGGTCTCCAGTTCGCTAAAACCAACGGTTGGCCACTGTTATCAATAGGGTAGCAGGACAATACGGTCAAGTTTGTTAATACCACGTTCTGCCAACGCAAAAGCGATTGTCGCCGACGCTTTAGCAACACTGTATTTTTCTGCCTGGGTATATACAAAAATTGTTCCATACGATTTCACTCCGCAAATCACTATAATGTACGCAAAACTTTACGGCTCAAGATTACTTTTTTGGGATATGTCATTGGTAACCGGTCTGTGTAGTCGGTAACAAAAACCGTTTGAATAATTTCTAATTCTGAGAAACAACATGAGTCCAAATTAAGTATTTTGAGTGAAACTAGTACCACAACCAAAAGCTAGTAGTTTTTAAAAACTTGTAATATTTAGTTGTCAAATTCCATACAAATGTTAAATAAAAAGCTAGAGGTTATCAAAAACTACTATATTTTTGGTTGTAGTATTAATCAGGTAGTTGTAGTATTAATAATATTGAAATAAAAATAAATTAGATAACTATTTTGCCAACGAATCGATTTGATTTTTTCCTTAAGAAAAACTCAATTGAATTTTAAAATGTTTTGGGAGATAAGGGTCTGAATTATGTAAATATACTAAAAAAAAATTAACAAATGGTAAATCGACTTCAAGGTCAACTTTGGGTTGACCTTGCAAGGCTTTAGTCTGAAAGCCTACAATTTACAAGCTACAATTTATAAGTTACGCTAAAACGCTAAATCTCTCTAGGTTCGACCACAGCAAAATTTTGTTAAAATCGTCCTGCAGGTTTTGCTAAAATAGCAAAAAGTAAAAATGGGACATATATCAACCATTCGTCGTCAAAGAGTTAGAAATATATATATTTTTAGAGGTATATTAAGACTTTTTCGGTTAACTGGTGTTTTCATACAAAAATTTTCGAATTCAATTTACCTGATTTGTTTTGAGGGATCGATGTACAAATCGAATAGAGGGATATTTGTACTAATGTATGATTTTTTTCAATTTTCAAGATTTGTTTTTCAAAATCAAGATTTTTTTTTGGTAAATGTCAAGCATTTTGTAAATTTAAATCTGGCTAATGTTTAATATGGAGAAAAAAGATCTTAAAATTATATTGCAATAAAATATGTTATATGGGCATTTCCATAGTAACACATATGACAGTCGTACGTTTCAATGAGATGCTAAACTACGAAACCCTTATTTTATTTTTTACTTCTTTATATTTTTTTGTAGGACGTAAGTAACTCTTTATTTAGTAAAAGATTTGAAAACAATCGAACAACTTACTTGAAAGTTATAAGCAATTAAAGGCGGTTACGTCATGTGACAAAAATAGAAGTAGGTTTTTTCTTTTTGCACAAAAACGCAAAACTCTGCGAATTGCTCAGGACTTTTTTGATAAAACTTTTTTTGGTAATAATTAGAATTTATTTAGTTATTTTACAACTTTTCGAATTACAAAATTTTTTATTTTTTTTTCTTACAGCCCATAATGTGGTACGTCATGTGACGAGTCGTCACGTGACATAAATTTCCTTTCTAATAAATTTTACAAAAATACTTTTTTTTATGTATTAAATAAAAACAAAATAAGAAATTTATTTGCTGGCTTTATTTTTTTAAGTAAAAAATGGGAATTAACTTAAATTAACATAATTATAACTCAAATGTATGAAATTCTAAGAATAGCAACGATTTTTATCGAGGTTGGTTACCGAATCAGTCGGTAAGGGTAACGGTATAATTTTTTGGTTTTTGTGTTGGTAACGGTATTTAGCATTGTTTTGATAATGGTACATCGTTACCGAAACAAATTTACCGGTATGTACCGGTATCCAACCTTGATTTTTATTAAATATTATTTTTGGAGGAAAATGCAGTTGCAGCTGTTTTTACTTGTAAACTTTCATCAGACGAAATGAAATGAATTTTTTGTATTCCCGGTATATTTGGCACTCAGCCTTCCACTTTTCGATCAAGGGTAAAGAAAAGTTTTCTATTTCCTCCGAAGAAACGTAAATTAGATTAACCCCATTAATGTGATTTTGAGCACATTCAAAAAACGAAAAAGCATTTCGCAATACCAAATTTTTTGTTTTTGTCAACTGCCAAACTTTTCTTTTTATAACGGCTTCTACTCCGTCGACCGCACCTTTTCCGTGAGACGTTGCGAAGTAGTTCCATTCGATGTTTTTGCAGCCAAATATTGAGAGCAAATCAGGTAAGCTTCGGGCAATAAATTTGTTTTTAAACTGGGAGCTGCTTCCATCCGAAAATATATAAATATTTTGGAATGGCCCGTGTTCGTTTTTTATCTGTTGTACAAGTTTTGTTATGAAGCAGTAAACATCAAATTTATTGTGACTGAGTTTGTCGCTTATTATTGCATACGATTTTATTCCATTAATAATCCAGGCAACGCATGTAAAAATTGTAACTTGGCGATAGCTAAAATGCGCGCTCTGTACTTCATTTTGACAGATTAACCGATAGTTTTCCGCAAAATCAATTTGTATTATTAGGTCTTCAGCCTCAACATTTTTTTTTTATTTTCAAAATAATTTTGTTGGGCACGTTTAACGAAAAAATGCCTTTTGAAAGACGGAAGCTGCACCTGTAATTCATGTATCAGATCAGATAGAGGTGCTATAGTGTACGTTAATGCTATGCGATCATCCACTTTACGCCAATGTTGCCATTTAACGGTTACGTCCATACTTGATAAGTATTTTAAAGGCACTAAATCATTTTCTATATTCTTAACACAATTTTCGCAATTGTGTATCATACATATTTCTTGCTCTATATTACAACACGCGGTTTCTAAAAAACTTTGGAAATCACAGGAAAATGATTTTATTATCTTTGAACCGCCTTCCAAAAGGAATCTAAAATTAGCATGGTACATACACACGCACATGTTATGTGGCATCTTGCTTGAAAGTTGGATGTGTTTTGGCCGAAATTGATAAAATGTAGACTTACCGACACATACGATTTTTGTCTCATTTTTATATAGCTCGTAAGCTTCAGAAACAGTCATAAGCATAAAACGTTTACCGATTATTTCTCCATCGATTATACAAGTTTCCTTCCGTCCTGCGGCTTGGACACTTATGTCATCACGCCCGTAAAAATTTGTAATTAATTGGATTTGTTTTTCTGTATTCGTAGTTGATTTGGTTTCTTGTTCCTCAGAAGTAGTGCCATATTTTTTGTGCAAAAGATCCACAATTTGTTGTCGTTTTTTTAAGTTACTGGGCAAAGACTTTTCAACCTTTTTAATGCTTTTCCTAATGTTTGCTTACAGGTATACTCATTACACGTGATGCTGATGTTCGATTCTTGATTTTTCTTTTTTGTGCGACATGTTTGCTGCCTTATTCGGTCTTTTTCTCTTCTTTCCTCCAATATTTTTTTATTAGTTTCTTCCAATTCCAAACGTTTTTTTTCTGTACTTTTGTCCTCGCTCTTTATGTTTTCTACGGTAAATTTCCAACTTAAGTGGGCCAGTTTTTAATTTTTCTCTCTGCCGTTGAGCCTTTTTCTTATTCCTATCAGCTAAAGTTTCCATCTACTTCAAAAAATATATAATTTAAGATAACAATATTTCACTATGCAAGATGTTGCACTTACGATAATTTGTTCCAGGTTACGCCCGTGACAAACTTTGAATTAATATAAAAAATTTAATTTCTTTATTATTTCCGATTTTTTTTTGTAATTTAATTTGCCACACTTAACTGATTTTACATTTAAACTTTAATGCGCTTTCTATCAACAATATAGATATACATAGAATAAATTGTGTTTTGCAGTTACGCATGTGACATTAGAACGTCATTGAAAGTAAATCGAAAATTCAATGTTTACTGATCTTAATTTACACCTTTTGTATTTTTTTTAGTTAATTGTTGTTGAAACAAATATATTGATATAAGAGTGAATCTGCATCATCGCTTCTACAGAAGAAATTATTAAAGAGAAAATTTTATTAAAAATGATAAAAAGGTGACCAAATCAGGAACGCAACTTTGAAGTCAGTTTAATCATCATGATGAATTAAATGGGATTTGGGCTCATTAATATAATAAAATATAACTATTTTTCTTTAACAATACAAGTCAGAAAATTTTTTGGGAAACTTTTAATTGTTTGGTCGTGGTTGACTTTTCTGTGGAAATGCCCATATATGATACAATAAAATCAAACAAATTCTATTACTTTTATATATAATTATATATAAACCTATATGGTAGAAATTAACAACAAAAATCTATAACTTTTATATATACCCGAGTAAAAAATTTTATATAAAATTATATATGATGAGATAGTTTCCGAAAATATAGTAGGATATAATTTGATCCGAAAAATGGTTCTATTAAATTATATCACTTTAGATATAATTATATTGAAATAGATACAATAAAAAAAAAACTATTCAATTCTATCTGAGTTTTGTCCCGATATAATAACATCTAATTATATTATTATTGATACAATTATATACATAATAATCCAAATATATTTTAATTAAAAAAACCCTCCATAAAACGGGTTCAAAACACAAAATGTATTTATGAATGAAATTTGTAAATAACTTAAATTTTATTTAATATTTTTTTTAGACATAAAATTTTTGTTTTAAACTAAATTGTTAATTTTAACTTAATTAAAAAAAAATATTTTCAATATTAAACTGGCCCAGTAAAATCCAAATAACATGTTGCAGGACTATACTGTATTATACTAGCTTATAATTTCTGTTTTACAACCGTTTATTTTTATATGGAGTTTGTCCTATTTGTAATAGGTTCTTTACCTCTAACTGGTGCATAGGTTATCTGAACTGGTTCATAGGTTATCTGTTCTAAAAAAAATTTTGCTTGAGGGTATGTTATTTGTAATGGAAATCGATTTCGCAAATTGGAAAACATTCTCGTAAAATATTTTGCGATTTTTGAATTATGTATAGAAACTGACTTATACTTATACATAGAAACTGACTTGTGAATTTTTTTCATTTTGGGATTATATATGTATGTATGTCTAAGATAACAGAAGACGCTTTCGATGTTTGTATTATATATAATTATGTATTAGGTTATATCTAATTTTATAAAAAAATGTAATGTAATGTAAAAAAAAAAAAAAAAAAAAAAAAAAAAAAATGTAATCAGTGCGCCCCGGTAGGCTAGTTGGTAGCGTGCTGGCTTATCAGTGCGGGGGTCGTGGGTTCGATTCCCACCAGAGGCACTGGTCTGTTTTCGCTACAATGCGCCGAAGGCCATAGTAGCTAGTGCTCGGTTAGGGTAATAGTATATAATTTGTAATTATATAATTAGCAATATGCCAAAAAAAAACAACTTTTTCATTTTCAAGCTATTAATTCCGAATGATTTTATATGTTTCGGGGGTAGAGTCAGGTACCCTACTTGCTTATTAGAATGCCACTCACTTGTCCTAAAACGGATATTTAGGGTGGCCCTTAAAACTTGGATTTTTTGACTTTTTATGAATTTAACGCATTATTTATGTTAATAGCTACAAAAGCAATGTTTTTATGTGTTGAATAGTTAGTTTGGGTAGTAATCTTCCATTTTTGGTTTTTGTTGGAATAATACACTGAAAAAAACAAAGTGGCAACAACAAAACTTGGAAGTAAGAAAATACTACTTCTAACATTTAGCGCGGCACAAATTGGGCTGAATATTATGGCTTGCCATGCAACACAGTTGTTAATGACATTAAAATCTAAAATTCTGCCGTGGTGCTTGGCGATCGCATTTTTCGTTTACAAGAAAATTAGGAAAATGTAAAAAAAAAGGCGAAAAAAATGAAAAAAATGGGGTTTTTTGACTTTTATTCACTTACATTCACTTCACTGAAGTAGGAATGTTATCTTCAAGCACCACGGCAGAATTTTAGATATTTTAGTCATCAACAACTATGTTGTCTCCCAAGGCATAATATTAAGCCGAATTTGTGCCGTATTACAAACAGTACAGCCTATTTTCGACAAATTTTATTAATTGATTAAAAAAACAGGGTGAATTTTTAAAAAAAACGTAAATTTATGCTACTGAAATTAGTTATACATTAGTTATTAAGAACATAGACACTGTTTTCACTTTGGGAAACAAAATTCCTTTCCATGTGATAAGTAAATATACTTATATTTCATTTACTATTGCGATAAAGCGGCAGTAGATATTTTAGCCGTCACCTTTGCGTGCTTATGAATTACACAGCCTCACAAAAATATAAAAAGGTTCTGACCCAGAAACCAGACCCACCAATCCTTAAGTATTATGACCTCCTGAATGCGATGCCGCCATAAGAATTGAATTATATCGTTGGGTTTTCATGTAATTTACAAGCAAAGTCCGCAAAGTGAACTTACCTAATTTGTAAATTTGACCATGTTAAAAAGTGTTTGTTTAAATCCATGTTACTTTTAAAATTTTTGACAGATTTTATTAAAACACCTCTTATTTTTTTCGTAATAAACCAGACTTGATCTTATACATAAAGAAAGAAATAAAATTTTAAAAAATTTTAACTAACAATAAGTCAAATTTACAAAGAAACCGGGTAGGTTCACTTTGTGGACTGTCTTTGTAAATTACAGAAAAACCCAACAATACAATTCTAGTAAAATAACTAAAATTTTTTTCGCAAAACTAAAAATGTAAACTTTAATGATCAATTTAATAAAATTTACATACATATTTTAATATAAATTTGGTACTATCTCATTATCTTATAGATCTCTTCTTTCTCATTCGGTTATTTTTCATCCGATTTTCAAGTGTTTTTTTTGTTGGAAAGGTATTCAATTGCCTTTCTAATTGTAGAATTTTGTTAGTACAAATTATTGCCGCTAGATGGCGTAAAATTCATTTCTTTTAAAAAAGTCGATTTTGGCATATTGCTATATATAATTATTAATTAATAAAATAAAAAAAAAAAAAAAAAAAAAATGTAGGCAAATTTATCAACCATGTATTATCGTATATAAAATTCAGAAGTATTTTTTTAAATACATATTGATACATATACTTATTCATATGATCATATATTATACATATGTATATGTATATATATTATATTATAGTATATCATATATTATATATCGTTACATATAACTTTTTCACGGGTAATTATCAGAGAATTTAAAAAAGGAAAATTCAATGCATTTAAAGCAATAAAATGTAAACAAAAAGAAAAAGTAAAAGTAAAAACTTAGAAATGCTGCACATAACATTAATTTCGCAGTTAATAGATAAAATAATATTTATGAGTAAAAAAAATCATTTTAAGTCAGAAAATCATAAAAAAAAAAATCGTAAAAAATCCAAAAAAGTGAAAAAAAAGTTACAAATGAAAAAGTTAATTTGCCTTCTCTGATATTTAAATATAAACACAGGCACATGTATGGTAGAAACAACAAAACTAATTCGATTGCTTGTACATATAATTGTATATGGCCTCACATATTCGTCAAATTAAAATCACATCTAATTTTAAAATCCATTGATTTATATTTAAATTTTCATTATAATTTTAAATGTGTAACAAAATATTATTGCGGGTTTCTAAACAATTTTAAAGGATTTTATGAAGTTGTATCAAATTGTATCAAATTATACATAACTTGATCAAATTAGATATACCCATTAATATCAGATGAGATCATATGGGATCACATGAGAAGTGATATGAAATTATTTTTGTATATATATGACCATACCCATTTCGGAACTTTTTTCATCGGGCATTAGATTTTTCGGACTATTTCTGAAAATGTTTGTATAGACTCTAGAGTTATAAAGTCCTATTTTTTCATTGTAGTTACAGCAACTTGTTTACTGAATTTGCCATAAAACTTCTCCCAATCTTGAGGAACATAAATTTGACAGAAATTCTTTCTTTTTTTGTAATTTCTATAATACCGATATTTTTGTCACACTCCATGAATAAGTGACCGAAGAGTAAGTATAACAAGTGCTACCATTAGTCGCTAGGTTTTAGCTCACACTCAGGGAACTTCTGCTTTAAAAATATGTAGTTGTTTGGGTTGTAATACAGTTTCATTATTTTTAATGTAAATGTAAGTCATTTGTAGAACAAATAACATTTTTAACTAACCTTGTAGTTCATTTAAAAAAACAACTCACATCAAATGACGGTTTTATGATTTTACATTCATTTTTTACAGTTGTTTTTTGTTATTTTAAAAAATAAAAAAAAATCTCGCTAGCGGATGGAAACTCCACATAGACCTCTTGTCCTCTGAACTTTATTGAACTTAACCCACTAATTCTATGTGTAACGACTGTGCTTTAAACGACTCAATTATAAATTTATAATATTATTTTCTATTATTTTTTTATATTCTCCCAATCTTGAGGTACATAAATTTGACAGAAATTCTTTCTTTTTTTTTGTAATTTCTTTAATACCAACATTTTGGTCACACTCCATGAATAAGTGACCAAAGATTAAGTATAACAACTGCTACCATTAGTCGCTAGGTTTTAGCTCAGAAGTTCTCTGAATTCACCCACTCAGTTCATGTGGAAAACGAATTTTAAGATTTGCTTAGAGCACAAGGGATTAAGTGCTCATATAAGACTTGTGCTCCAAGTAAAGCAGATATTTGAATGAGAATAGCTTAGTATTCGTCGCCACATATCGCTACACTCATAATAATCCATGCTAAAAATACGAAAAAAAATGTCAAAATAACAAAATCTTTCGTAAAATGAACAAATATTCGTTTATTTTACAAAATTTTTAGTTATTTTGACATTTATTTGTATTTTTACGCATGTATTATTATCAGTGTAGCGGATGGAAACTCCACATAGACCTCTTGTGCTCTGAACTTTAATGAACTTAAACCACTAATTCTATGTGTAAACTAAAACGAGTCAATTATAAATTTATAATATTATTTTCAAACACAATTCATTCATTCAAATTATGATGACAATTCACATACAATGGCATAAAAACACACACACTCAAATAATGTGGCTGCTTCTTAAACAAGCAGCAAATTTACGTGCGAACTTCCACTAATGAAATTTATTGTCCCCCACTCAAAACATTATTCAATTACCCAGTTGTAACATAAATCAACGGTAACAGGCCTCTTGCCTTATTTGACGTGTCTCTTTCATTATTTTGTTGTTGCAAGTGCTGTTGTTCGTGTTGTTTACGAAACGAATAACCAACCCCAATCTAAACATTGGTGTTGTGCTAAAACAGTGAGTGATTTCGAAGACGCCATACTTATTTGCCATGATTTGTGAGTATAAAACAGAGTGAGAGAAAAACAAAAGTAAATTCAATTAACACAGAAAACTACAATTGGTGGTGGCTGCCATATTGAATTAACGGTCTCAACCCCATTAATGGAAATTTCATATATAAAGGCGGAGCTTCCGGTAGAACTTCAATTAAAACCTGTTTATTAAAAACGACTCAAGTGAACGAGACACATATTACATCTCTTGTTATTTTGAGGTGAGTACTTTAAGTTCCGAATTCATCTCTTGCTCAACTCACACACACACACACGACACACCTGTTTAAGTTATTTTAACGATCTTTCGTTGGTTGCACGATCAAAGAGATTCATAGAGAGTGTGTTTATAACGCTAACGAGTATTGCTACCTCTTTTTTGCTCCCGGTGTTTGATGGGTTCGATTAAATGTGTGTGCAGAGTACGACCATATCTGTTGGTATTAACTCATTTTAGCCATGTGTCCATACAATATAACCGGTATTTGAACCCACCTGATGTTTAAATGAATGAATATTTTCACCGGTAGTCTACTCACACCGTTGGCCAAACAAAACAACTTTAGTAGTTTATTAGCGGCTTTTATACAGCGCGGTTGTATACAATAATACTATCGTATCGTACGTACAAATACAATTTTGTTTGATTTCGTCAAACATTTAATACCACTGTGTGTTCAGAAATTTAATGCAATTAACACGGTTATTTTTGTTAACCCAGACATTAACTAACAGACTGATTGGTACTCATCCATCGTTGTCATCATCATCGTCATAATTATTATAGTTAAGAGCTGGAAGAAGAAGAAGAAAAAAACCAATTACGTAAACTCGTCCGCGGTTACATTTTATTGTTGTTATTTGTCGATCGATTTTAAACTAATTTAAATACAAGTGGGTGCAAATGAGAGTGTACGTGATTTTCATTGCACAATACATTCAAAATTATTTCATAGAAGTGTTAAAAAATTTGCAAACAAAAAAAAAAATTATATATTTTTAAGGAATAATTTCATTTGCAATTAAGTATAACTAAGAATTGATTTTGTAATAAATCTTTTAAGCCGACGGTAAAAATAAAAAAAAAAAAAAAATTAATTTTTAAAAGTGTGGTGAATATTTTACAATTGGATTTTTTAACACAAGTGGTGAGTAAATATCAACAAGGATCATATATTCAGGATATACACTGCGTTGCTGAACTATAATTACACATTAATTTCACTAAATTTCGTAGATTAAAAAAAAAATTAGTAAAGTTTAACCGGCATTAATGTAAAACCAATGGAAAATTAATAATATTTAACAAAAAAAAACTATTAATTTATTTTTATTTCACTATTTAAATAGGAATAACAAAATCAATTAGTGTTTCATAACTATAAATACACTTAACTTAATATATCAAAATTCACAAAAATTTAAGAAAATTATTTTAAAGCAACAGTTTTGAAAATGAGTGAGGCATATTTTTCTTTTACTACTCGAAAATTCGATCAGACATACTGTCTACCAGGTTTATTAGAAGTTCTTCAGTTATAGATCTCCACGAATCAATAACTGCTTTTTGTAGATTAATAACGCTTTCATATGGACGGCTTTCTATTTGATTTTGATCCAGAGAACATGCTGGCCATACCAGTACTCCTATCAAATCAAGCATAACGTCGGAACAAACAATGCCCCAAATAATTAAGGACCCGCCTCCGAAATTTATTTCTAAGAAATACCGTAGTTTCTTATGTAGGTCTCTCCAATAGCTGTTAAAACCATCTGAACCATTAAGATTGGAGTTTTTCACATCAGAAAAAATTCCGTTTAAAAGAAATTTATGTTTAGGCAGTCCCACCATCAAGAGCGATTATTAACTTACCTTTCTCCAGTATGTTTGTAAAACTCTTTACAACGGTTTTGTGGTGCACTCAAAAAACAAAAAGCTAGTAAAGTCAGCAACATTTTACTTAGAAGGGTACTTGCAAACAAATTGCTAATGCCAGCAAAATCAGCTCGCTAATTTTCAGCAAAAAAAAAAATAGTTAATTCAGCAAAAGTTTTGCTAACATTTAGTTGATTACAAATTAATAAATTATTAAAATGTTTGCCGAATATTAGTAAGCTGAAAAAAAATCAAAAAAATTGTTGTATTTGCTAAAAAATCCTTTTTTGAATTGACAATACATTAAAAAATATAAAAACGTCCATACATTGACGACATAAATTAATATAATATCTGAAAATATATAGAAATAATTATATATGTATAACATAATCAAAAATATATTTCAACTACTTACATCCAGGGTTGACTAAATAATGACAATTTGGACTGAAGCTTAATGTCGTAGATAATTCTAGAAACAAAACAAAAAAATAACAAAATATGACATACACATAAACAACATTTTTTTACAAATAGCGAAAGGAAATATAAAAAACTATCTAAGACGTGTGTTCTTTTCTTTCGTTTAGTCTGTCTACCTAAAGGTATATTTTTCTGCAATTTTTCCAAATTCCATAAATTACCAATATCAAAATTTGGTTTTCAAATGCACATTTAATTTTTATTAAATTTAAATATTTTATTTGGTCTTTGATTTAATTAATAATCAATTTCTTTGACAAGCCGGAATCAACACAACATTTGAGTTTATTAAATAAACAATTTATATGAATACACTAATGATATTATGTAGGTAAAGACGACAGCAATTGTAGTCCAAAACAAATGAAATTCCACTTGAAGAAAGGACGACTAACATTTCATTAAATTTAACTTACATTTGTCATTTGTTTTTACTCTTTAAATAATTGCTAGCAATTGTAGTAAAAATAAACAAACATTTACTTTTTATTTTTTTAAATAACAACAAACAAAAGTAAAAAATTAATGTAAACTCACAAAAGAGTCATTTGATGTGGTTTGTTTTTTAAATAAACTACAAGGTTAGTAAAAAATTAAATTTATTCTACAAATGACTGACATTTACATTAAAAATAATAATAATAATAAACTGTATTACAATCCCCACAACTACATATTTTTAATGCAGAAGTTTCCTGAGTGTACACATTGTTGGAGTCCTTTTGTAAGAAAAACATTTACAAAAATGATCCATGGTTGATTTTTTTATATGCCTTAGGTCGATCACAGATGGTCAATATAATTGATTTTAATTTTTTTTACACTTTCATTATTATTGAAATATTATAAATTAAAATTGACCAATATTTTCCATTTGTTAAAATTTTTTCGAAATTTCACACATTATATAATACAACAATGTTTACATATAATATTTTTTATTTTGAAAACATTTATACACTTTTTTATTTAATTATTATTTAATTTATTAATTTTCAAAAAAAAACACAAATTTCAAACAACTAATTTTTCAACATTGCCCACAAACTTGTCAATAGTATGGGTTTGAAAAACAAAAATCCAAATCATTTTGATTTTTTCAATTTAATTGATTAACTTTTAATATTGAGCACACACGTTTGTTTTTTGTGTAAACAAACTAAAATTGAGCAATAATATTTAACGTGTGTACTCCACTTTACAAGAGTTGTACTTTTTAGTATCATTTCCCTCATCTCTACTACAACTTGATATGCCGCGACATCTACTTCATTCTGCGTATACCTTTCAATCTGGTTTTCGTCCACACTATTTACGTGCTTATTAGCATAATTTTTTTTAGCAAATTAAAAAAGTAAAACATTAGTAAAATACTAGTAAAACATTAGTTCAAAACTGTTAAGTGCTGAATAAGTAAAACTAAAATTTTATCTGAAAACACAATATCAGCAAAAAATTTGCTGACCTCAGCACAGACTTCTGCTTTCGGCGAGTAATTCTCTGGGAATCCTTTGAGAGCCTAGTTATGGTTGATTTGGACATATTTGCCTTACATTCATCGATTACACTGTGCAACAAATTTCGGGTCATGGCAGACATCCCGAACCATTCCAACGGAAAATGAAAGTATACCATCAGTAGACTAAAACTCCCAAAGAGTTTTGAAATCTTTGCTCTTGTTTTGTTTTTATAGGACATTGAAGTTGACTCTTTTTTAGCATATTTTTGCTCTTTTTTTACTATGGATGAAAATAAAATGTTGAAATGGTTAAAAATAAAATGCAATAACGACGAAAGCGAGGATGCTCATTTTCACACAGACTGTTTGGTAGCTTCTTTAGAAGTGTGGTGTTCAAAATGAGCTAAATCGGTCCAGCGCTTCAAAAGTTATGAGTGAAAATGTAATTCTGCCTCAAAACATTTCATACAAATGAACTAATTTTACTAAATTACGTTACTTGTCCATTTTGTAACCAGACATATAGAGGTGAATAGTGTTGAATATTCACCTCAAGTACTTTTTTCAACAAATCTTTTTTCACCTCAAACTTTTTTCACCTCGAAATTTTTTTTCACCTCAATTTTTGTTTAATTTAGTTAAGAGAAATTTTAGGTGTAAATGATAAACAGCGATTAGCTGGAATAAATGAAGAAACAATGATAACTAGGGACTTAACAAATTTTTGTGCTTTCATTATGTCAACGGTTATAAAAAAAATAAATGAGAGAAAAAATTATCGAGGTGACAAAACATCTCTGAGATTAAAAACATTTTAAAACGTGAAAACATTTATTGTAGTAAAAAAATATCGAGGTGAAAAATAATTTTGGTGAAAAAAGTATTCGAGTTGAAATATTCAATACTATACAAAATGTTCAACTTTTCTTGAGGTGAATATTCAACACTATTCACCTCTATATGTCTGGTTACAAAATGGACAAGTCATGTAATTTAGTAAAATTCGCACATTCGTATGAAAAATTTTGAGGCAGCCTTACCTTTCACTCATAACTTTTGAAGCGCTGGACCGATTTAGCTCATTTTGAACACCACACTTCTAAAGAAGCTAACAAACAGTCTGTGTGAAAATGAGCATCCTCGCTTTCGTCGTTATTGCATTTTATTTTTACCCATTTCAACATTTTATTTTCATCCATAGTAAAAAAAGAACAAAAATATGCTAAAAAAGAGTCAACTTCAAGGGCGTATAAAAACAAAACAAGAGCAAAGATTTCAAAACCCTTTGGGGGTTTTAGTCTACTAATGGTCTACTTTCATTTTCCGTTGGAATGGTACGGGATGTTTTTTCTTGTTGCACAGTGTTATCTGATTGAGACTCCTCATTGTGTTGCTGGCACAGTTGATTAATTTATGCTGGTCCTGATCAGAAAGCTTTTTTTTTTGGGCCGTCTGTTATATTTTTACCATAAGCACTCGGATTATTTGCAAAATTTGTGACAACCACATGTTTATTTTTCTAGCAATTTCCCTTTGCCCTTTTACAAAAAGGGCATTTTATTGCAAATTGATAAAAATCGCATAAAAATAATTATTCTATTTTTTTCTTTATTTGTTTACCGTTATATGTAATTATGTTTAATAACACTAACAAAATATTATTACACAATTTTTCTCTTTAATTAATTATTTAATCTCTTAAATCTTACACAATAAGAGATCAGTTATCACATTCTTAAAAAGATTTATAAGTTTTAAAAAAATGTTTGTAATATTAGAAAAAATAGCAAAAATCATTTGTAATTATAGTTATGCAATGCAGTGTACGAACACTAGTAGAGTGGACCGGTTTAAATTTGAAAATGTGTACCACTGCAGATTGCAGAAAAACTATGCCAATTTGGGGAACCTATAAATTTTGAAATGTTTGCTATTTTATGTAAGTGCAATCAGCTATTTTTAACTGTCACTTCACCTGGTATAAAAAATTGTATTTCTAAAAGGTTGGCCCGTAACGTAACATTACATTACGCTACAGACAAACTAACGCCATGAACGTTTTTTTCATAAACCGAAAACAAATCAGCTTATTTGTTACGGAACGTTAACAAACTAAATCTGCCTTAACTCTTAGAAATGTAAATGCATACCGGAAACGGAAGAAGTTAACCGGTCGACAAAATTAAATTTTTTCTCGATTTGGAATACTTTGCACAACTTTTCTGTAGTAGTACAATTTTTGAATCGAAATTCTTGAAATTCAGACTAATATAACAATCATCTTTTAAAAGAACTAGATCTCTTTTTTTTTTTAAATAGATACACTAATAAAAAATTAAGTTCAAAAGTCTGTTAAATGAGCTCCAATTCAGTTGAGCTAATGTTTTCTGCTGTAGTCGTTTAAATCAGTTATTTAGCTAAATTTATTGGTTATCTCATTTTATCTCAAGAACAAACTTCATCTGCATTTGAACTATTTTTTCGACCTAACATTTTTTAATTCGTGATTCTCAAATTAACAAATTTTGCCTATTAATTTAAAAAACAATTGTAGTCTTTTTTTGTGTCTCCGCTATCAGTCTTACTTGTCGATGATTTTATTTTCTCATATTTTTTACTCGATAATACATAATCGTGAAAACTAAGCCAGATAGAGCAAAATGGACCAAAAATCGTTACACCGGTCATACGAACAACTTATAGTCCTAGTAATAAATATCGACCAGAGGGTCAGATCCGGAAAGACCTTTTTATCAGAAATTTTTCATTGATTCAGATTAGGAATTCGGTTAATTTAGCTAAATTCTTAGTTAATTTAACTACAACTGTCAACTCATACTTAGTTCTTCTAAAAATTAGGACATTGAAGATTCTGCTGGTGCAAATTCAGGTACAATTTTCTGTTCTTGTAACTGAAATTTCAACTATTTGTACGGCCTTTTTTTGAGAGTACAATATATTTTAAATTTAGATAATTTCGATAAAGTTGTTTTAAAGATTTCACATACAATATTTTACATACATACAATACAATGAACATGTAGCTAAAAGGGCCCAGTAAAACCTTTAAATAACACACACTACCAATATGTTTCAAAAAACCGACTTTGTGAGAAATCGTGAGAAACCAAGCGTGAAAAGCCTGCTATCTGAATATTACTTAAAACGTAATTTTGGCACTTCAGAATTTGGATTTCATGCCAAATATTTTTTTTGAGTTACTGAGTATATATCCGGCTACTACGCCCTGAAAATATTTATTTGGGTGTAAAATACCGTCTCCCGAAGAATTAGGAAAATCGGATATCGGGAAGATGTACCGCATCGGCACTGAAGTTTGAAAAACGGATAACAAGGAGAAAATGTGACTTTTTGTACATTTTCTGAAATATTTTGATATTTTAAAATAAATTTGAAATGAAAACATTAAATAATCCAGATTTGGAATGAATTGTCTTAATCGCTTAAAAACAGCCGAGTTATTATAATTTCCAACGGCCACTGATGTGTCGCAGACCAAGAAATGTAAGACCCAAATTCGAAGTTTATTAAAATTGTCTACTACAAAAAATTGTTGTTCGATTATAACGAACACATGTTATAACGAACTATTTTTATAACGAACGATTTTTCTAGTCCTAACGCATTTACTAACATATTTCACACAAAATAATACAGTTAAAATGAACTTTTTATATAACTAACTAATTTTTTGGACCCTTTTACGAGTTTTCCTACAAATTTTTACGCTTATAACAAACACATAAAAAATCGAGATTCTAAAATGAAAATTCTGCTGCTAATCTTAATAGTTTTAGCTTTTTAATTACAAATTTAGTTAAAATAATTAAAAACTGTTATTTAATAGAAGAATTGTTTTAGAATTTCAGAAAATGTTTTAAAGTTAAGAGAACTTCAAAAAAATCCTAAAATATTAATAATATTTTGGAAAATGTTTACCTCACTTATAGCGAACTTTGTTTATAACGAACTAAATCGTTCGGTTGCCTCGAGTTCGTTATAACTGTACTAACAAAAGGAGTCTCCCTATGGGTTCTCTCCGATCTTAATGAAATTTGGATATGTGATGAAGTAAAATAAAAAATAAGGAATTCGTATTTTTAGCGACCCACCAATCGTACGTTTAGGGGTTAAAAGGTGGGGCCAAATTTAATCATGTCTTAAACTAATGAAATTTAGATTTTTTTGAACGCAGTTTTGATGTACTCGATGTAATAGGGTTGCCATTTATACAAATAATTTTAAAATTTCAGTTGAAATCTCATCGGAATTAATATACACATTATTAAGCTTATTCCAACTATAATTCCTTAACAAAAAGCCAGTTTTGTTACATTTTTTAATAACAAAAATACTTGAAAGTTATTGAAAATGTTAATGCGTTTTCTTTCATTTGGTACCTTATTTGTCTAAAATTTCTCTGAAACAATTCGAAATAAGCCAAAAAACGAAAAATTTGGTTATTTTTAACACCACTTTTTACCCCGTAAACATAATATTTTCTCGCTAAAAAAAATATGCGTCCTTTATTTTTTTTCTCTCTATCACGTATCCAAATTTTATTAAGAGCGGAGAGATCCCATCGAGAGACTATCCTTGTTAGATGGGAGCAGTTTGATTTTGGGACAATTAAAACAAATCATTAGTGTAAAACCTGACACTAGAACGGGTTATAAAGAAAAATAATTTTTTCTTCGCAACTTGCATATTTTGAAATGGTAAATTCTTAGGTCTATAAAAAAAAAACTGTGTAACTCTAAGGATTTATTAGCACTGAAAAGCAAGTTTAAAATGCAAAAGAAGTAAAAAAGCAATATTGGCACAAAAAAAGGCAAACATGGCATACAATTCCAAAAATTTCGTAAAATAACAGTTCATTTAAAGTTCTTTGTTAGATATTTTTAATAAAAATCAATAATGAAGAAATTTACAGCTAAAGTGCTTAATTGTTATCGTGATAAAGGCCCATTTACATTATCACACATTTGTTTATACTTTACTTCACACAAATATAATGAAAAGTGTGATAAAACTCTCTGCTTGTCAATAAAGTATAAAAGAAAATATTTTCAGTGTTCAGACTGTTATAATTTAAACAACTATTTTTTTCTCCTAATTATTTATGTGTTCCACCATTTGTTGATTTTGGTTTATTAACACATCGCATTATTTCATCTTGACGTTTTTCTTATCATTTATTTCCTTGTCCGTAGTGATAAGTTGTAATTATTTAGCGATTTATTGTTAAATTTTTAAGCAAAACTTGAAAAGTTCGAAAAATTTGGCGATTAATGGTTAGATTTATAAGAACATTTTAGAAAGTTCCGAAAATGTAGCTAATTTTTTAGTAACTTTTAAACAGATTTTGAAAAATTTTATATATTTAGCGATTTCTCACAAAATTTTTTAATTATTTTATAGTATATTTAGATATTTTCTATCGATTTTTTGTTTGATTTATTTTTAGAAAATAAATTGACAACAGTGCATAAAAAGTACATACTGCGCAACAAATTTTTCTCATTCAAAATATTTTCATATATGTCCTCAACCAAATAAGAATATAACTTTTATAACACCGTTCTTCTCTATTTAAATTAATAATGTTTCTAAAAAGTGCTATAAAAAATGTCAAAAATTTTAGTTTTTATTTAATTATATGGCAACTCCCAAACAATAGTCTTAATTTATTTGTATCAGACTTGGGCGACGTCAATTACATTTCAAAATCGTTCACTTATGAAATTTTTCTATATCATTAATAATATCAGACCTACACTCACACTTGTGAGCTTAATCGCTTCTTCTTCTCTATAGATTAAAATGAAGGCAGTGAGTTCAAATACCAGTACGACACTAAAAAATAAAAAGTTTTTCATATAGAGCAAATTAACAATATAAAATACTTTGTTCAAATTGACATATAAATTAACCACTGACGAGTCCCAGGAGGGGGACGAAACTGCGGCAGTCTAGTGTTTCCCTTGTGTCCGTAAAAATTTCAATCTTCTTCTTCTTCCTGTAAAGAGACTAACTAAATTAAAAATCATTTGTCAACAAAATTAAAATTTGACTTTTTGTAAGATGATAATTAAAAAGGATGCAAAGAAACTTTTTTAACAAAAAAAATTAGGAACAATTAAAAACAAAGTCTGTTTAGGGTTTCCATCGCAGGGAGTGTAACGAAGATGCGAAGGAAAAAGTATTTGTGAGTTTTTCGGTGTAATAATTAGAGCGTTAGATCTAATCATTATATTTGAAATCATTATAAGGTTGTTCACAGGTGGTGTACTAAATGTTGTATAGGCGTATCGAAAATAGAGATGGTAAAATTTTGGTTTAAAATATACAACAATAGATGATATACGATACAAAATTTGTACCTATATTTAGTGTGATATCTTCAAGTGTGCTAGCAGAGTGAAAACCCTATCCAAAAAAAAAACCCAAAATCATCGTCAAATTGAAAATAAAATTTTACCATCGCTATTTTTACAATACGACATAAACAACACTTAGTGAAAACACTTTATATTTCCGATTTCAAAAAACCAATTTTATTAAAAAAATCTATCGACAAACTTAAAAGTTATGACAGGCCTACAAAATTTTAGAGAGGTCGGGGCCCTATGATTAAAATATACTTTTGTAAAGGTTTGAGGTCCACTGAATACGAATCTGACATCATAATTTCTCCATCACATCTGTTTTTTTAAATATTTTATTATAAAGCTATATATTAACGTATTGGCTATAATCGGGACGTTATAAAATCCAGACTTAGGAGACGTCAATTTCATTTTACAATCATGCAATTGTAAAATTTTTCTATACCAGTAATTCATCTGGGTATTTAACTATTCAATTACACGCAATTACACGTAATTATACATAAAAAAGTAATTGGCCTGTAATTAAATACAAAAATATTGGTAGTATGTCCCATGTCTGGTATTGACAAAATTGAAATTTTCCAAGGAAGCGTTTAAGCGACAAGTGTGAGTGTGAGTGTAGGTCTGAAATTATTAATAATATATAGAAAAATTTCACAAGTGAATAATTGTGAAATGTAATGGACATCGCCTAAGTCTGATAACATTGCGTATTATGACTATTTCACAAAATATGTTATGTCATCAGAAATTCCTGTCTATTGTTTTCAAAACTCAGATTTAACATCTCTACTATCTTATCCCCTTTCGGAAAATTCGTGCGTTGAAATTTATTGATATAAAATTTTTGCTATAAATACAACGCACAAGTTTTTAAAGAAGATACAAGATATGACAAAGGTTAAACCTCAGTTTTAAAAACAATAGGAAGAACTTCAGATTCATAACCAATTTCGTGAAAATGTCATAATACGCGATGATACAACGTCTCGAATATAGGTTAAAATGGGGTTTTCAAAACTTGATGTTTAGATATCTCGAAGACATGATGGAGAAATTATTAGGTCAGATTCGGACTTAGCGGACATCAAGCATTTATAAAAGTATATTTTTATAGGCCTGTGTTGACATAACTTTTAAACTTGTCCACAGATTTTTTTAAAAATAGGTTTTTCTGAAATCGGGAATATAGTGATTTCAAACCCTATAATCACTTTTTGTGATGTATTTTTAGTGTCAATACCTAATTATACTCCACCTGTGTAGACTTCTACACAGAAGGTTGTGGGTTCGAACCTCAGAAACATGAATTTATAAAAATAACCTCGACTTGGTAAGCAGTAACTACATTTGTATGCTACCAAAATAGCGCTTAACCGTCATGCATACAATAAAGCAATTAAGGAAAGCATTTTGTTGTGCTTTCCAAATGCATTATTTTGAAGCAGTAAAGAAATCAATAAAGCGATTTAATTAATTTAATAGAAAAAATCTCATAGACTGTATGAAAATTCATTAATGCTGCCAAAGCAGAAGAAAACATCATACTGATGTGGGCCATATCAAGTGGGACATCAAACACAAAAATCATGTCTTTTGGAATTAGTTTAGGATGCGCTCTGTAATTAAATAATGCCATTCAGAACTGCATTTTTGCTGGGAATATATATACCGCTGCGCTTTTCTCTTAGATTTACTCTATGCAACAAAAAAAGTCATATATTAATATAAATTACCCAGTCTTGCTTCTCTTTAAAGAAAATACGAATTTGTAAAGCGTGTTTTTCGAAAACGCCTAATTTTTGGGAAAATACGACATTCGACCGTTATTACATTAACAAATGCGAAAAACATTTTGACATGCATTTGTACCGCAAATATGTCAAAAAGTACATTTATATGGTAACTAGAGATGGGCACGTGAGTGAATTTTGACTCACACCCACTCACTCACGATCACGAGAGATTCATTCCACTCATGAACAATCACTTACGATAATTTGTTTACTATTCACACTCTTCTACACACACGTCTTCACCTTTAGGTCAGGTTACTTACCCACCCCACCCACTAAAAAGGTGGTTTCCATTAAAAAGGCAGCCCTCCCTAAAGAGGAGGTAACTTCCATTAAAATAAAATTTAGAATTTACTCACAGTCACGAGTGATTCACGCGAATCACGCAACAAATTTCTGCCGGAAAAAAATAAATTGTAAAAATAAAGGTAAGTTCTGAATATTTTACTTAAAATTGCTCTGAACATGTAGTTTTGTTATTCATTTTGCATTTTAAAAACCCAAAAAGATTTAATCGGCGAAGAAAATAAAGAAAATATTTATTTAAATAGAAACTTTTTTTAAAACTCTACTCACGCACACCCACTCGCGCAAAAATTTGGCCCACGCACACTCTCTCACGAAGAATTTTTTACTCACACTCACTCACTCACGCTCACGTGAGTAAAATTATTTTGGCTAACATTCACGCGTGATCACGCCAATATTCGTAATGTGAAACTTAAATGTTTTTAAAAAATAAAGGGACCTTCATAATTCCAATTAAACCCCTAAATTCGGCGATTGAAAAGAACGCCAAAAATATAATTTTTGGCATTAAAAAGAAGTCCAAAAACACTATTTCAAAAATGTTAAAAAAATCGCCAAATATGGCCGTTCTGACAACATAAAGGGTCCGCCAAATAACTTTTTTTTTTGAAAATGCTATAAAAAAAAATTACTGAATATTTTCTCAAATTTCTTTTTTTATTTGAAAGTAAAATCGTTCCGGTTAATAATGGAAAATAATTTCATGCAAATGGCTTTATGCAAAATTCGTCTCAATGATGTCTCCGAAATGTTCAATTGTTGAGAACGACGGTGAATTGATGTTGATGGCGCTTCGCGCACACTTTCTGCCATAGCAGCAATATTCTCGGGTGTACGCACTGTTTTTGGCTTTTCACGCTTTGGTTTATCGATGAGGATGCCAGTTTCTTTCACTTTTTTCACAAGATAATGAACATACGGCGCTGACGGTGCTTCTCTTCTTCCAAAATCCGTACGCAATTTTCGCACACATTCTACAACATTACCATGATTTTCAAAGTAATGTAGCAAAATTTCCCAGCGTTGTTCAAGCGTATACACAACCATATCCGTACAGCGGAAGGATAAAACTAATTATCTGTCAAATCAGACATGAGCTAAGTGTTACCATTCACGAAATAAGCACTAGTTGAAAAAAAACGTTAGATGGCGGACCCTTTAGATTTTATTTTGTTTAACTCTGGACGGACTATTTTACAGTTGACATGAGAAACCGAAAAAAGTAACACGTAATTTAATTGATATTGAACATGTATTATTTGTTACTGATGAACAGGGGCAGGAACTTCATGCACTTAAAAAGCAATGTTTTAGCGGCCAAGAATATGCATGAAAAATCTGAAAATATGCACTAATAACTAAACAAATATGCACTTAAACTTTTTTTAAATTAATTATCTGCAAGTTTTTGAGCAATTTTATTACATTAAATTTATTTTTATAAAGTTAATTTGTATTGTTTAATATATTCTCTGCACACGTTTTTCACAGTTAACACAACATTTTAATTATTTGTATTGAAAAATACACACTTAAAAAACCACTACATCTCTTTATCGCAGTTTTCAAATTAAATTTAAAAGAACACTTATAAGGGCATGAGCAGCTCGGTTACTCTTTACATATAGACTAAAGAGTAACCTCGTTTGTCAAATATAAAAAATATTATTAAAAGTGATTATTTACTAAAAAAAATATGTAAAATTCAATAAAAATATGCAAAATAAGTAAAAATATGCAATGAAAATATACACTTAAAGCAAAATATGACAAAATATGCATTTATGGCAATATATGCAAAAATATTCACTAACATATCGATGCGATTTTAACGCCAACTCTTTGATTCGCAGAGACATTTTGTTTACCCTGTTGACAGAACTTCCGGTCCCTGCTGATGAAGAACGCTCTTGTTCTGGTAGTTTTTCCATTATCTCAATTTGATAACAAAATAAAAAAAAATATATGTAATTGTTTGCTTTACCGTTTACATGATTTGATATATTTTTGGATACATCATACAAAAAAATGTATGTAAGAAATGTTTTTTTTTTTACTATAAAATGGAAAATGTTTTTTTTTTATATCTGATTTTTCCAATTTTTAAACAACAAAATTGTTCTTAACAATTGGAATAACAGTTTCGTGTTGATATCTAACAGTGTATCTGTGTTATTTATGTTTATTGTCTTGTAATTGATTTGAAATGATGAAAATTGTATCATCACCAGGGACCAAAAGTTCATGCAAATGCATGTTTTTTTTTAAGTCTGAGAACAGGGCAACCAAAATATCTTCGCGAGTCAAAGAGTTTGCGTAAATTTTGTATATTTTTGTATGCTATGTTATAATTGCATATTTTTGCATTTTTCGCTTTAAATGAATATTTTTGCATTTTTCGCTTTAAATGAATATTTTTGCATGTTTCGCTTTAAATGAATATTTTTGCATGTTTCGCTTTAAGCGCATATTTTTATTATATATTTTTACTTATTTTGCTTTAAGTGCATATTTATATTGCATATTTTTACTTAGTTTGCATATTTTTAGAGAATTTTTCTTAGTTTTTCGTAAAAAATCACTTTTAATCATGGATGGTAACCGCTTCGGTATTTTAGTTATTTCGGTAAATTTATTTTAGGGATAACGGTTTTTCATTTATTTCGGTAACGGTATTTTAAGGGTAACGTTATTTTAGTTATTCAGGTAATGTTAATGCACACCGAAATGTTTAGCCCCATTATGCCCGAGTTTTAATGACTGGCTAGTTTAAAATCAAACTTTGGGAAACTATATTTATTTACCGAAATTTTTTTTTTTTCAGATATTGTTAGATTATTTCGGTATCAGTATTTTAAGGGTATTGATATTAAAATTATATCGGTAACGGTATTTTAGTTATTTCGATAACGGTATTTTAAGGGTAATGCTATTTTAGTTATATCGGTAACGGTATTTTACGGATAACGGCATTTCAATTATTTCGGTTACGGTAGGGATAACGATAGTCAGTTGACAGGATTTTGTAGCGATAGCGGTATTTTAGCTGTATTCCCTGCCATCTCTGCTTTTAATATTATGTTATATTTGACCAACGAGCGTATGCGTATGTATTCAATCGGTTAACTCTTACTCGAATAATCGATGAATTTTCCTCAAACAACTGTTCGAGTAAATTAAAATGGTCAATTTCGAGTAACGAATAACTCGAATAATTTTGATCGATTAATCGAGTAAATCAAAATATGTAATATTTCAGTTTATATTTCATTTAAAAACTTAAACTGTTTCATATTTTTTAAAAACAATTTTTTTCTACTTTCAAATTCCAGACAAATTTTAAATCGAAAACATATTTTGTTGTTCAATATGAACGTAGTATAAAATATAGAGCAATGTGCCAGTTACCGTGTTAATTTACATATTATATATGTGAAGTAGGGCTACAACTTTTTTACGTGGCACCACTATATAGGCAATACTGTACTGATAAAAAATATTTGTCTTTGGTAATTTTGGAGAAAAGGCGTTCGGCACAGAGACCAGTGCCTAAAATATTACATTTTTTTTTTAGCACTTTCTAAAGATATTTTTAAAATATCATTGAACAATTACAGAATTATACTCAAAAAAATGCTCGAAAATATAAAACAAATTAACACCCAAAGGTCTGATTTCCATAAATGAAGAGAGATGTTTAAGTATCTAAATCTTCAACAAAATAAAATCGCAAAACCATTAATTTGTGTTACATTTTTTTGCAGGATTCGAATTGTACTTAACTTATCATAATTGTTTGGTGTTACAGCTCGGATTGACCGTTCACTCTGTTCTTCAATTCGGATCTATATTCAACTTAATCAAATAAATTAAAAGTTAAAGTGATTTTTACTCTATACTTTTCATAGGCATAGACTGCTACGCCATATTATTTTTCATATTCTAAAAATCTAAAAGTTATAAATCGAATGTCTCCTTAAAGTCGAACTTTATAAAAAAGAAAGAATAAATTTTAAAACCGCTCAATTGTATATTATTTCAGAATATTTTTTAATTTGAAATTAATTACCCGCGCGCCTCGGTAGGCTAGTTGGTAGCGTGCTGGCTTATCAGTGCGGGGTCGTGGGTTCGATTTCCATCAGAGGCATTGGTTTGTTTTCGCTACAACACGCCGAAAGCGATAGCAGCTATTGCTCGGTTAGGGTAATACGATATAATTTGTAATTATATAATTATTAATTAATAAAAACAATTAAATTTCCCAACCTTTTTTTTAATTTTGATAAAATACATTTCGGAACTCCTGATTCTGTATTTATTTTGTGAATTTTTAATGAAAAACTAATTAAAGACAATTTTAAAACTATTGAAATACATATTCGAGTTACTCGAGTAATTTGAAAATCTTACTCGCTTAATCGAGTAAGTTAAAAACCTAAAAGTAGAGTTACTCATTTACTCGAACAAAAACAAACCCGAGTAATTTGAATACCCTAGTATACACTAAAGAGGATCCAATATGCTCAAGCTCTTTTAAGTGTTCTCTTAAATTTTATATGCAATCTTGAATTTTTTGTTAGAATTGTGTGTAAATTGTGTAAAACGTGTGCCGAGAATAAACTAAACAATACAAATTAACTTTAAAGTTTAATTAAAATTGATTAAAAGCATGAAAATAATTTATTTAAAAAAATTTAAGTGCATATTTTTTGTAATTTTCAGTGCATATTTTAATATATTTCATGCATATCATGGGCGAGTAAAGAACTCTTTTTTTAGTGCATGAAGTTCCTGTCCCTGATCAACACAAAATCAAATAATTAACGAAAACAAACAATTATGAATTGGTTATAAATCTTATCATTTTCAACATTTTCCTGTTCCAAATACATTGTATTGCGCAGATAAATACATTCATCTAACATTATATTTTAGTTGGTTGGCGTTTTCTTTCTTTAAGACCGTTAATGTGACATTCCTTAATTAATATTGTTATGTTTTCGCTACCTTTTGATGATTTGAAAACATCCATCCATTCATGTACTTTTTTTCTTGTTTCAAACAAAAACTAATGAAGAATGTATTTAATTAAAACAGTTTTGGAAAAAATAATGTTAGTTTAAACAAAACAATATCTGACAAATTATTTCAAAATCAAATTTTGCCAATGTATAGTATATATTGTATAGTAGAGTGGCAGTTTTTTGTAGGAAGAAAAACTTTTTTTTTTTTTGAAAAATTTCAATTTATTGTTCAGACTATTGTAGTATTAAGGCTAAAAGTTTTTTGGTGAAAATTTGAAAAAAATCGAATATCTTTAACCCGTGACGTCGGTTTTTGACATTTTTGTTAAATTGCTTTAATGAAAATATGTCTTGCGACCAGGCGCGGTTCCAGGGGCAGGGAAAATGGAAAATTTCCTAACCCAAAATAAAATCTTTTAATACAAAAATGTAAAAAAGATTTAAAAATTAATTAAAATTACTCTAAGTTCCCTCCCCAAAACCTGCTTGCGACACATCATTTTTTATTAATTTTGAACACGAATATTTTAAAATTTTTTGAAATCGGAGTGATCTGATTTTTCACTAAAATTGGCGTATTTTTCCTCTATTCTTGAAATTTTTGAAAAATCATTTTAGATTTTTTTGCTTTTGCACTCAAATACTACATAAAACATGCTTTCCTTTGATCATAATGATTAGAGATGATGTATTACAAAATATATTTTTTAAAATTAATTTTATTTGTTTTTTTTTTGCATCAGAGGATTTGTGTGCTTGTCACCAATTGTTAAAAAATCCTGGTTTTTTTAAATTTCGCTCCACAAAACTATTGGACCTAGTGCTACAACAATCATTAATTAATGAAAATCAAAGTTAAAGTAAATATGTATACAATTGAAAGTCATGACAGTTTTACTATGTAAATTTTGTGTGTTTTCGGGGATATTTGTAGGTCAATTTACAAGTTATCCTTCAGCCAATATTGACATAATTAAAATGAAAAGTAAAAATAGTGCAAAAATATGATATCTTTTAAATAATTTGTAGAATAGTTTTTAGTAAAAATCTAGTATCTCGAAAATCGTTTGTCCGATTTAAAAATTTTCTTAAATATTCGTGCTTAGCATGCCAAAATTAATTAAGAACAAGTACATGCATTAAATTTGGTTTTACCAATTTTCTTTCTTTATACCCTCCACAATGAAACATTACAAAAAATATTTAAATAAAATATGTTAGAGGTGAAAACAAAATTTTGAGGTGAAAAACTTTTTTGGATGCAAAAAAAAATATATTGTGTGGAGAAAAAAAATTTTTGAGGTGAAACAGTATTTTTGTGATGAACCAATTTTTTTTGTGGTGAAAAAAAAATTGATGTGAAATAAAAATTTGAGGTGAATTTTAAATATTATTCACCTCTTAGCGTCTGGTGGGAAATTATGACGTTATATTCTATACCTCGGACGGCACTATGAATTTGAATTAATATAAAGTGAATTACACAGTAATTCGTATGGAAAATTTAGAGGTACATTTTCACTCATGACTTTTGAACCGCTGGATCGCTTTTGCTCATTTTCAATACCAAATTTTTCGGGAAAATTAAATTATAATAAAAATGAGCAGTCCGTATAGCGTTTTCACGCCAAGATCGCCATTTCAACAGACTGGCAGACGGACATCGCTATATCGTTTTAAAATTGAATAAGGATCAAAAATATATATACCTTGTGGGGTCTTAGACCTATAGTTCGCTGCGTTACAAACGAAATGACATCGCAGTATGTGGATGGTATAATGATGTGTGACAAGACATATTTTTATTAAAGAAGTTTAAGAACAATTTTCCAAAACGAAAACTTTGTTCGCGGAGCTCCACGGGTTAATGCTATCCGTTTTTTCTCAAATCTAGTTCTACAATAATGGCAACAATAATTGATAAAAATCGAAAGTTGAAAAAAATGCCGCTCTATTCTATAGTATACATAACCTGACCAACTATCCGGCTTTTGGCGGGATTATCCCGCTTTTTAAACCTGATCCCGTTTTGATTTTTTCCGCTTTTTGATGCAAAATCACGCGAATCATGCAACAAAAAAAAAAAACAAAATATAGCTGAAAAATATAATATGAAAAAATTAATTTAAATTGTGAATGTGTGACTCAAAACTGCTCTACACATGTAATTTTGTCATTTATTTTGTATTTTAAAAACCCAGAAACAGTAAATCGGTAAAAAATTAAAGAAAATATTTATTTTAAGAGGAAAAATTTTGTTTTGGAAACTCACACTCACTCAAGCAAAATATTGGCTCACGAACACTCACTCACGAAGAGTGTGCATGTAAAAATACTTTTCTCTCACACTCACGCGTGATGCAAGTGAATCACGCAAAATTCTGTTCAAGTGCCCATCTCTAATCCTGACCAACTATCCAGCTTTTTAAATGCTGATCCCGCCTTGAGTTTTTTCCCGCTTTTTAAACCACAATCCCGCTTTTTATATTTTAGAAAGTTTTTTTATTTTCACGGATTTTCATTTATAAATTTTTTGAATATTTTAGAATTTTCGGAGTATTTTTGATTTAAATAATGTTATTAGTACCAGTGAAAGGACTTCGAAATTTTTGATTAATGCCTTACAAGAAAATATCAATTTATTTCTTGATTTTTTTTATAGAAATGTATCTCTAAATATGCAAATTTTGAGTGGTTTTAATAGTGAAGTTTATTGAGAGCTTTATTATGATAAAAAAAATTAAAAAATTTTTACAAAAATAAATAATAAAAAAACAATTAAAAAATTTTGGTGTTTTTCAGAGCAACTCTCTTTGGGAGAACTTAAAGTTTTTAATCGCTTTTATTGCTGGTAAATATTTTTGAAAACAAAATATAAAACTTTTCTATTAAGATAAGAACAATTTTAAATAATATTTTAGTTTTTTCTCTCGGAACATAACACAAATTTTCCACACGCTTTTAACTAAAATAATAACAAATTTGCTAAAATTTGAGTTTTTAGACAAAAAAATTATATATCGCTCTTTTTACAGCAAAAATGGTACTCGTAAGACGAAAAGGAGGGATTTTCGTCTTCCGCCTTTTGATCAAAAGCAGTTGGTCACATTAAGTATACAATATCTATTCTCAAAATAGTATTTTATCGATTAAAACAAATACGAAGATACATAAATACATAATAATAGAAGAACCTTTTGAATTATGTAATTATAAATTCAAATAAAAATTTATGTTAATGATAAATAAATCTACCCAGCAGTGACATGATTTATTAATAAACAAAAGAGCCAACTATTTTTACCTTTATAAAATTTTGTTTCTTTTATGATATTTTAATTTTATTTTATTTTTTTTTAATTCGTTATATCCGTTAATATTTATTATATTAAAATAGGCTATTTGTGAAACATTGCATACAACTTTCTGCGAAGTAAAAAGTTAAATCATTTTTACAAATATTTTAATTCGACATGTCACGAATAGTATATGGGGCATTTTTAAACTGAATCTATGTATATATGGGTTGAACCATATCAATTCAACTTAAAATCGGAAAAAAATACAAAAATGTACAAAGTTGTACTTACTTAACTCATCGGGGTCGCATTTGAAAGGTTATTATATTACATTTGATTTGATATGCAACACGATTTTTTATTTGGAAAGGTCAAAGGTCACTTTTCTTGCCCTATAAGTCGGGAGGCGATATATTTGTAAATGACATTTTTAAAAATTTTTAAAAAATATATGTTAAATATGGTTTCCTTCTTTATATGTTGTGCCAAATTTCAAAGGGGAGGTATTTTTTGATCCAGAAATATAAATCATATAGTAAAGGTAGATATTTTAAAAGAAAACTAAAACTAGTTATGTAACAAGAAGAGTCGGTTCATGGGTTAACGCCGATTGCGATGAAATTTGGATATGTTATAAAGAATCAAAAATAAAGAGACCCACGTTTTTTTAGCTGCCCGCTGTCGGATAATTTTGGCCGTCCCAAAATTAGCCGGCTAATTATAAAAAATCAAATAAATTCTTTCAATTGTCTAATTAAGGGATACTTTAATAAAGAGTTTACGAGTAAGTAAAAAAACCTAAATTGTTCGCTAAAACTTAATAGAGAATAATATATGTGAGATTGTACCTGAACTGACTATACATCCTAGTACAAAACCCCCAAAATGTATGTGTTTTTCGAATACCACGTAAAGTGGAGCATGCGCGTACATGCTACTTTATACCGGTGATGCACATTTTAAATACTTTTTATTACATACCAAATTTATGTATAGTTTATTTGGAAGAAATCTGAAAAAAAACTTAAAATATAACGCCTAAATGTGAAATTGGACAGCTTTAAAAACATAGGTCTCTTAATTTTTGATTGTTTATAACCAGGGACAGGAACTTCACGCACTAAAGACCAGTGTTTTAGGTGGCTATAATATGCATTAAAAATCATAAAATATGCACTAAAAACTACAAAAAATCCACTTACATGTTTTTGAGCAATTTTAATTAAATTTTATAGTTTGTATTGTTTAATATATTCTCTGCAGACGTTTTGCAAAATTAATACAAAATTTTAATTATTTGTATTGAAAAATACCCAATTAAAAACCATTAAAACTTGTATCCCAGTTTGCAAATAAAATTCAAGAGAATACTTAAAGAGCTCAGATCCTCTTTAGGCTATATGCTCGTAGGTCAAATATAAAATGATATTAAATGTGATTTTTTACGAACAACTAAAAAAATCAATGAAAATATGCAAAATATTTAAAAATATGCAATAAAAATATGTATTTATAGCAAAATATGCAAAAATATACACTAACAAACCGTTGCCATTTTAACGGAAACTCTTTGATGCGCAAAAATATTTTGTTTACCCTGCTCTAAGACTTAAGGAAAAACATGCATTTGGATGATCTTCTGGTACCTGTTTATAACATATTCAAATTTCAAAATTTCATCGCAATCGGCGGGATGCTATGAACGGAATCTTCTAGCTACATAGTCTTAATTTTCTTGTAAAATATCTACATTTACAATATAATTTATATTTCTGGATCTGAAAATACCTCCTCATTGAAATTTGTAGGGAAAGAAACCAGATTTAACATAAATGTTTTGCGAAATTGCAGTGTTGCCATGTTTGAAGCCCTTCATCTTTCCCCACCTTTCATCTCACCACTATCCAATTTCCAAACAAAGCAGCACATTAATAAATAGGAAGAATTTCCTGAGTCTTTAAAAAAAAAAAAAAAAGTCAAGAAATGTGACCTCAGACCTTTCCAAAGAAAAAATCATCTTGTCAAATGTAATTTTATAACCTTTCAAATGCGAACACGATGATTTGCGTACCTACAACACTTTTCAAGAAAATGACAATTAAGTAAGTACACCTTTGTACATTTTATAGTTTTTTTCCGATTTTCAAAACCTTATATTTCCGGATCCAAATGTGTCAGTGCCTACGAAAATCACAAAATTCGGAGGAGGTACGGAACACAATTTGGTTGATTTGACATGGAATTGCCCATATATAAAATTAATTTTCTGTTTGTTTGTTTCGATGTTCGCTATAGAAATTTTTATTTTTGAACGGATTTCTCTGAGATTTGGTACACTTGTTGCTCATTTACCAGGGAAGGTCGTCGTATACTTAAAAAAAATATATGAATATTACTAAAATTTTGTAAGAAAATTTTGTATTGGTTATTATGAATTTCACTCGGTAGGTACAACTGAACATTATTTTTAACAATAAAGTTCGGTTAATTGAACTGAATTTTAGTTGCAACACCCAACATTTTCAGAAATATAATGTTAATATAATTGCACTAACAGAATTTATAAGTTGTTACCATTAATATAATTTTTTCAATTCGGTTGGCACTTTATTTCTCTGTGTGTATGTATTATTTTTTGTAATATATAATTCCAAATAAAAAAAAAGTTCTGATATAGTTATATATTACTTTCTACAGTTATTTATAATTATATGTTGCAAAATATATAGTCATATAAAATCATATAAAATAATATCTCAAATATATATTTATATCTATGTATGAGTACATACGTCACATGTAATCGCATATATTTGTGTACAATTGTATATAATTGGCTGTAAATGTATTACTTTATATATAATTTGATACATTTGGATGAGGACAAAATTCGGATACATTTATATCGAACTATATCTAATTGCAGCAAACTAATTGTATCAAATAATTTATGATACAATTATATGTTCTCATTTTTGGATATAATTATATACTGGCGCCGATACAGGAAAATTATTTGGGAGGAAAAGTTTGAGTATTTTTGAGTATCTTTTTAATATTTTTTTTTTTTTTGTATTGAAAATTTTTATTTTGGGGGAAGAAATGTCCCATTTTCCCTCAACTGGATCCGAGCCAGATTATATATTATATATTATATTATTATAATACTAAAACTTACAAAATATTTTTTTTACTTGGGATATTACTTTTCAAAATATGTCATGTAAAATTGACAACTTTTGAAATTTAAAGAGTAAATTTTTAATTGCGCATTTAAGCACGAACTACTTACTTCTACTAAATTTTATTAGCATGACAAAAAATATTTTTTGCTGGCATATCAAAAATCTTATAAATTTCAAACATGAAATTTTTCATTGCAAATTGGAGTTAAAAATGATTGCAGTTTCATTAAAGTTTAAATTTCACCAACAAATATTTAATTTTCCGTGATTTACACCAATTGCCGAATTTAATTTTTTGCTACAATAAAATTTTGTCACTTCTAGGTGACAAGCGGCCACCGCTTCCAGACGAGGTATTTTGTGAACGAATTTCTTGTGTTTATGGCAAAGTTTGGAAGCAAGAAAGCTTTGAATTTAGAATTTCGTAAAATTTCAAAAAATAAATATTTTGATATGAACACAATTTTCAAAAATCTTGAAAGCATATGTATGTTGAATACTTATCGCAGAGTAAGATTAAAGCTTAAAATTTTCAAAAAAGCTCTAATTTTGGTCCAAGCACAAACAGGATTCCAAAAGCTTAATATAAAAGATTATATTTAGTAGTATTGTCAAATCTTTTAAGTTTAATCAATATATGTTGCAGTTTACGTACGATTTCGCTCAATTTCGCATTTTTCGAAAAACGAAAATCGCCATATATTCTTAAGGAAAACCACAAAAAGGGTAATTTTTGGACTACAGTTATATCTTGATTAGATGTATAATTTACGCCTAAACGTATTAAATTTTGTGGATTTTGGCAATTATCGACTAAAATAGGCAGCGAAAACCATTTTTGTACAAGAACATATTGTTTAAGTGCCGAACATATAGTATAAATTTCATTACAAAAAAGCTTAGGTCAGTTTTATGGTTAATAGTATACAATTTCTAGTGCCGGTTGAGCCGATTTAAATCGATTTTGAGTGTCAATTATAAGGAAAGAGTCGAAGTTTAGCTATAAAGCAAACTGTTCGGGAGCCTAATTTTTTCTGATTTAGCCAAACGGTGAATTCGTACGTAACTCAAAACTTATCCTTAATGTTGACCGCAAGCCATTGGACCAACAAATATTTTTTCATTCGCAACATTCACCCATAATGCTTCAAAATAGCGAATACCGATTAAATACGAACTGTTCGGTCGGATAATAATAATTGCTTTATATCTATATTTTTACTCTTCTATTCGATTTGATATCATCTATATTGACATTTAGAAAAATTTTTAATTGGAACTAAAGAAAAATTTTAATAAAATTAATAAGATTACAACCCATTTAACAAATGTTTGTTTTTTTTTTTTATTAATCAAATACTGCTCTACCTGCGCTCTCCTACTCGATTGCCCCTTTGATTAAATTAAATATTTACGATGAAATATAACAAATATCAGTAATAAATATTCTTTCAAATTCCTATAATTAAATAATTAAAATCATTTTATTTTGAATTGGTGTCATAAATCAATTTAATAATAAATATTAATCAATTTTTTTTCAAGTACATTAAATATAAAAAAAAAAATCACATGTGTACTACAATTGCTTAGATAATACATTTCACAAGTAACCCAGCATACATTTTGACATAGTAATAAAGATTACTGCTTCGTTTCAGTTAGAACTTTATACACACAGATAGACAATTTGACAGTTTTCAACTGAAATTTGGTTACTAGGAGAGATATTGGTTGGCACAACTGAATATTAGGTTTCACAACATAATTTGGTTGATACAACTGCTTTTTATTTACGGCACCTTAAGTAGTCAAAAAGTTAAAAAATAAGGCGAAATTTGTAAGGAATAAAGTGTAAAGCAGTGATTTATTGCTGGGAAACAGCAACTACTGCAGTCATATCAAAACGTTAGACTATTGCTAAGAATATCGTTTATTATTTCTTTCAATTCTTTTATTAATTAAGTACTAATAGATCCCAAATTAATAATATTACCAACAACATTAAAAGTAGCCAGTCATCGTAAATCAAATCTGGTGTTTTGAATCATATCTGTGACTCGTTCAAACACCAACACAAGTATGTAGTGAGATAATATATACCGGCCATTCCACGCAAAATCGGCCAATCGGCTGAGTCAGCAAAATTTTAGTCATCTGACCTTGAGTTTTCCGATTTCAATTAAATTTTGCATTCTAAAAATCCACGGTTTTATGGGCGATTTAGTTTGTTTGAAAAATGAGAAATATGCAAAAATGTGTGTAAGTCTGTGCATTTGGATTTTCTGTAATATTGATCGGATCATAGCCATTTAAATTGCATTGGAATGTTAGGGTACTCTTCTTTTATACTGCAAATTAGAATTTATTTCCAGCGTCAAAAAGAATTGCATTTTTATGCAATTTATTTTAAAATGCATTTTTCTAACGTTTTGTCACTGTCGATTTCAAAAAGAATGCATATTTGTATTTTCACCAAAAAGTTGCACATTCACTTTTTAGGGTCCTGGAGCTTAACTATTTTTAATGATTTTATCAGAAAAAGCTTATAGCTTTTTATTATTTTTCAAATTTATTAAGATTACATATAATAAATAAAAAGTAAATGTATAGTTTACATTAATTGTTTGTGGATTTTTCTTTACGTGAAAGATAAAATAATCTACTGAAATATTCTGTTTTAAAAAATTAAAGTTTTTAACACTTTCTAGCACACGTTTACCATAAAATATCAGCTTTTTATAGAAATAAACTTGATGTTGAAAGGGTTTAAAATAAAATATTAAAAAATTAATTCGTTTATTTTTCATGTAGAGAAGAAATCTTAAAAATTAAATGTATAGTTTTTAAAACAGCGACATTTAAACGGTGCCTTAGCTCGACATTTTTAAATTTGGTCCTTTTAATTTTGAAAAATGAAAAAAATAACAAATTGCTTTTTTTCTTATGGAAACACGATAAAAGCTTTCCTGCAATAAATCGGGACCGAAAAAAACGAAAGTTCTGTTTTTTAGTAAAAATTCCATATTATTTTACAAATATGCATCTTTTAAAATTTACACACGAATATTAAAATTTACACACTTTTTGTATTTTTCTCATTTTTCCAAAAAAACTAAATCGCGCTGAAACCAGTGGATTTTTCAAAATTTAAAAAACGCCAATCTTTAAGAGGGTCCATAGATTTTCTAAATGCAATATTTTTTTTTTTGAAATAACAAGACCGAAGGTCAAAAAAATGCCAAGATATTTTTCGTGGAGTGCCACAAAAGACAATTTTCTTCGTAAAAATATGCCACTTGCCACCTTAAGATAAAAAATTTTTGTATGAAAACCTTTGAATGTAGACTTGTGTAGCTCGTGAAAGAACTAGTTCAATTAAACTACTCACTCAATTGAACGATATGACCTAGTTCACTTTTATTCGCTTTTCTAGTGCAATCGTTCATTTCGTTCATGGCACAATTTATCTCTTTTTAATAGTTTTTTTATCAACACATACCTAGTTTTGAAAGTAATATTTGAAATTCAAAATGAAATTCTTTTTTTACCAAACTCGTATATCTTTATTTTTATTAAAATATTTTTTTATATTTCATATTTTTATTTTTTTTATATTTATATTATAAAATATTTAGTTTTATCGATTTTTTCATCGTTATTTCTAAAAAGAAGTGGCAAGCATTAATAGTTCGCTTAAAAATTATCAAACAAACGATTGACCGAAATTGTCAAAGATCGAGCTTTGAAGAATTCATATTTTTTTTTTGAAGTGAATTCAAATTTTAGGAATTAATTCTTTGACTAACTCCAAGGAATTTAGTGAATTCCTTTCTTTAATATTCGATTTGTCTTGAAGAAATTCATTCCCATATTTTAAATTCTTTCATGAAAATTATGGAATTCATTCACTAGGGAATTTATTCATTGTAGTTAAATTTAAGTCCATAGGGAATTACACAAAAAAGTTAAGTTAGGGATTTAAACAAAAAAAATTTCCCTAGGGACTACAACCAAAAATTTGAGTCCTTAGGGAATTAAACAAAAAAAAGTTAATTCCCTAAGGGAATTAAACGAAAATAGAATGAATTTCTAAGGAATTCATTCCCTTACCAACGTTGAATTAACTAAACTTAAATTAATTATTGTTGAATTAGAATTCTTAATGTTTTAGTCATGGAATTGGAATTCAGTATTAGTATTTTCTTATTAAAGAATTCATTACTTGAATTAAAAAATTTAAATTACTGTTAGGGAATTCATTCGCAAATTGAATGAATTCTTCAAAGGTCTGGATCGATTGAACTAAAAGAGCCCTAGTTCATTCAGATCAATTGTACTAGAAAGAGCGCTCACTCAAACGAACTAGATTGCCCAGTCGATTTTAATGTAATTTTCCATATTAAGTTTTTTAGATCTAGTTTTGTTACAGACCGTTTAACACTTTTACCACATTTTCTGGCACTTCCTCACTTTTCCAATTATCAGCTTTCGTTTTCATTGAAACAATTTGAACTTCTTTCAATCAAAAATGCCAAAAAATTTGTACGGAATAGGAAATAAAAAATAATGAAGTGGTTTTCAGATTAATACATTGCATTTAAGAAAATACTAATTGAATTCCATATTTTTCAATTATATTTAAGAATTTATCAAGTGATATTCATATTTATCAATTAAATTTAAGAAATTATCAATTGCAATTCAAAAATTATTAATTGTATTTTAGATGTTACAAATAATCAATTCTGTAATATATGGCGCAAAAGTAATCCTCCTATCAGAAAATGCTATAAATTTTGCGATTGGCCCCTAATGTCAGTTCTGTTTTGACATTTGTGTAGTAAACACGTGCGAAATACACGTTAATAAACAATGTTACGCTACACTGCTCCAGAACGCGGAATATTGGTGACTATTTATTTGACCAATAATCGGTCGGTGACTTTGGCACAACGTGAATTTCGTCGCAGATTTCCTGGCCGTCCAACGCCTACTGGTGAAACACTGCGACGTTTAGCCGCTCGCCTCGAAGAGACTGGCACAACACGAGATGCTGCCAGGCGTGGCAGACCCCGGAGTAGCCGTTCTGCAGAGAATATTGCTGCTGTAGCCGAGGATGTCATGGAAGCGCCGTCGACATCGACCAGACGACGTGCCACGCAAATGGGTATCAGTCGACGGTATTTACAGCGAATTTTGGTACAAGATTTGAAGATGTTTCCGTACAAAGTCCAGACGGTGCATCAGCTGTTAGCTGCTGACCGCCAATCGCGTGTAACATACGCTCAAGCCATCCTTAATCACCACCAAGAGGAAGATGATTTTTGGTCAAAAATAATCATGAGTGATGAGGCCCATTTCTATCTTAGCGGGTACGTAAATAAGCAAAATTTACGCTTCTGGGGCACTGAAAATCCGCGTGTAACCCACGAGAGCCATTACACCCGCTCAAAGTCACTGTATGGTGTGCTGTTTTCGCTGAAGGAGTCATCGGACCTTTTTTCTTCGAAGACGTCGCGGGCCCAACGGTTACTGTGAATGGTGAGCGCTTCAGAGCAATGATCAACGAGTTCTTTTTGCCGCAACTTGATGAATTGGGATTGGAAAACATGTGGTTCCAACAGGACGGTGCAACGGCACACACTGCACGTGCCACAACCGATATGCTGAAGGATGCATTTCCTGGGCGCCTAATCTCCCGTTGTGGCGATTTGCACTGGCCAGCAAGATCGCCTGATTTGACCGCTCCAGACTTCTTTTTGTGGGGCTTTTTGAAGTCGCGGGTTTATGTCAACAAGCCTCAGACTCTTGCAGCTCTTAAAGACAATATCCGTCAAGAATGTGAGGACCTATCGCCGGAAGTTTTGGCCAAAGTGATGGAAAATGCCATAAAAAGGGCTCAAATGACAATCAACTGTGGCGGCGGCCATATACATGACATCATATTCTCGACTTGATGTAAAAAAAATTAAAATACCAAATAAAAATAATCCACAAGAAGAATCAAAGTTTTTCAAAGTTTTAAATTACAGCCAAAAAACATCGGAAGGTTATTTTTGCGCCACCTTGTACAATTGATATTTTTTAAAATAAAATTGATTATTTCTGAAATACACTTGGAACTTCCTCAAAACCAATTGATAGTTTTTCAAATGCAATTGATAAATTCTGAAATAGATTTGTTAAATTTGCAATACAATTGATTATTTATGAAAAACAATTAATTTTTGCAAAATAGAGTTGATACAACAGAAGCGCAATTGATAGTTTCTGAAATTCAATTAATAATTTGAAATTGAATTGATAATTTGAAATTCAATTGATAATTAATGCAATTAATGAATCTTAAATGTAATTGATATTTTTTAAATTCTAATTATAACTTCTGAAAAACAATTGAAAATGGTGTATTTATCTTCCGAAATACACCCAAAAAAAAGTCAGTAGTCAGGAGGGTGCTTGCAATAATTACATTTTTTCTCAACATCTTAGCAAAAAAATAGTAAATTCAGCAAAAGTTTTGTTAACATTTAGCTGATTAAAATGAAAAAATCCTTGCTAAAAGATAATAAAAGTTTTTGCAAAATATTAATAGGCTGAAAAAAAAAACTCAATAAAATTGTAGAAAAATTACACTTTAGTTAATTTATTTGCTGAAAATCCTAAAAAAACAAACTTGTGTTTCTCAAAAAAAAAAAAATGGACAACACATTAAAAAATATAAAATTGTCCATACATTGACGACATAAATTAATTTAATATCTGAAAATATATAGAAATATTTATATGTAACATAAACACAAATATATTTCAACTACTTACATTCATGGTTTTCTAAATTACGACAATTTGGACTGAAGCTAAATGCCGTAGATAATTCTAGAAACAAACCAAAAAAAAAAAAAATAACAAATATGACATACACATAAATAACCCTTTTTGCAAAAAGAGAAAGGAAATATAAAAAATTACCTAAGATATGTGTCCTTCTCATTCGCTTTAGTCTGTCTACCTAAAGGTATATTTATTCAATATAAAAGTTAGTTTACAAATGCAAATTTTATTTTTATTAAATTTAAACACTTTATTTTGTCTTTAATTTAATTAATAACCAATTTCTTAGATAAGCTGGAATCAGCACAACAACAGCTGTCTTTAACAATAGCGAATATCGTTTAAAAATATTAATGAACAAAAATCGTTAATTTTGTTGTTTACTTTTTTAAACAATTCGATTATCGTTAAAACAAGTCACTGAATCGCACTACATGTGTTTTACTTGACTTTTTCTACATTTTCTGCTATTTTTTTTACGGAATGGCAACTTGCAAGCCTTTTTCACGGGATTGATTTTAGATACTTTTGCGAATTTGGAATATAATTTTTATTTTTGGATAATTCAAATTATTTCTGCCATTCAGGATTGTTAATTAAACAACATGAATAAAACAACAATAAGTTGGTTTTATGATGAGTTACAACAATAATTTTTAATTTCCCACCTTTTCAATTCCCGGGAATCTGGAATTTTTTCGAATATTCCCAGGAATTCCCGGGAGTTCCAAAATATACAATTATTAATGTTGTGATAATGAAAGCTTACTTATCTTAGGAAAAACCAAAACATATTTAAATTTAACGATCACTATTAATGCAGGAATATTGCACACGGAGAAAAATTTTGCTATTTACCAACTGAAATTTGGTTACTAGAACTCAAATTCGGTTATTACGAATTTCAGTCGATTGTCACAACTTAACATTTGTTTTGACAACAAAGTTCTGTTAATTCAACCAAATTTTAGTTGGAACTCTCAAAATATTCAGAAATCTAATGTAAATATTGTTTTATTAACTAAATTTATAGGTTGTTACCATTAAAATGCACTTTTTAATTCGGTTGACACTTTATTTCTCTGTTTGTAAAGAAAACACTAATATTGAATTCACATAGACAAATCAATCTTCTAAAAATGGGATTAACTGCTTAATCATGCGCTAAACAACAGTTAATTTAACTTTTTATCTGACTACTATTTCTGAACGTCTTTGTATTATAGTACTAATTGTGCGCCACACCGTGTTTTTATATAAGTTCGGTTGGCAGCGCTAACAAAGCACACATAGAAAGTTAGGGGCCGAATTACGGCATTCGTAATCGAATAAGATAGCTAGAAAACAGTTTTTTTTGATGAGTAACTACTAAAACACTAATGATAATAACAACAAGTTTTACATTTTTTTCTAATTCAGGACCGAACTACAACACCCCTGATCAAAAAAATTTTGTTTAATTTTTAGAAATAGAAAATTAATTTCGATAGAAAAATTAATATCACGAATGCCGTAATTCGACAATAGGTAAAAATTAACGTTAAGAGGCTGCCACAAAATAATGCCACCTTGGTATTTTAAACTAACAAAGTTAATATTTAGCTGTGAAGTTAATAAAAAAATTAATATTTAAGCCAGGACGATTAAAAAGGTGGATTAACGTTAATCAAGTAGATTAATTTCGCAGTTTTAACTCCCTATAAAACAACTCTTAATTTTTTTTTCAAAATTTGTTTTTATATCTTTGTTCTTTATATATAAATTTTACATAATAGTTAAAAAAAAAATTAAAATTTTCAGGATTTTATACACTCAGGGAATTATGAAGTTAGAAACGAATAAAATGACTCTTAGACCAATTACAAATATAATTAAAACTGCGTTGAATACACTTGTCCGAAAAATGACTAAAAATTGTAGTTATTATTAAAAAAATAACTGCAATATTAGTAAAAATAACTGTCAACACAATAAAAAACAACTTTCAAAATATAACTTCATTGCTATATTGTTGAATTAAGTCTATTCCGAAAAGCTAGAATATTTAATATACTAAAGGTTGGTCCAACCAAAGCGCACGATGTTAATTGTAAAACAAAAAGTTTTCAGAGAATTATCTTAATATTCTTTATTATGATAGAAGGATCAATGACAATTATGTGTGAAACAAAATATCGGCCTAATGCTCTCTACGGCTTCGGTGGCATACCTCTATCCGATGGTCCATATTTTCAATGACTCTGACGTCTTGGCTTATTGACGTACACTTTTTCTTTTAAATATATTTTAAAGTCCAACGGTGTCAAATCACATGATCGTGGCGGCCAATTAACATCGCCACGACGTGAGATAACACTGCCGATTTTCTCACGCAAAAGAGCCATTGTTTCGTTGGCAGTGTCACCATCTTGTTGGAACCATGTATTGTCCAGGTCCATATCCTCAATTTCTGGCCACAAGAAGTCCGTTATCATCTCGTGATAGAGAATACCATTCACACGGTAACTGCTTGGCCTACCTCATTTTCGAAGAAGTACGGCCCGATGATGCCGCCAGCCCATAAACCGCACCAAACAGTCGCTCTTTGTGGATGCATCTTCTTTTCAACAATCACTCGTGGATTCTCATTTGCCCAAATGCGTCAATTCTGCTTGTTAACGAAACCACTGAGGTGAAAGTGTGCCTCGTCGCTGAAGATGGTTTTGTTTGTAAAGTCAGCATCTTCTATCTGTTCAAACAAACATTCGGCGTATTGACGGCGCTTGAAATGTTCAGTAGGCTTCAGCTCTTGAGTCAATTGAACCTTGTTAGTGTGTAAATTCAAATCTCTATTCATAATACGAATCAGTGATGTTCGTGAGATGTTCAATTGTTGGGCACGAGGACATCAAGGTTAATGGCTCTTCTGCCACACTATCGCGAACAACAGCAATGTTTTCCGCAGAACGAACTGGGCGAGCATGCATAGGTGTTTTCACATTTCCTACAGACTCAGTTTGCTGAAATTTGGGCACAATTCTCCCGATTGTGGACACATTTGTTCGATTATGCTGACCAAAACAATCACGAAGTGCACGAAATGCATTTTGATTTAAACGCTCATTTTCGTAAAAGGCTTTAACATTCATAACGCGCTGCTCAATTGTGTACCTATCCATTATTGACTTTGTGAAACACTGAAACAAAGAAATGTCAAATTAAGTTGGGCAAAAAACTTGACGTGTGACTCAAAATTGTGGTTGAACCACCCTTTATATGGAAAGGGTTGTAAGTTCAATATATGTTTTTAATATCATGGCATAACAATACAAGATATACCCATTATGGGTATGTGTTTTTCTGTTTACTTTTTGTATACATTTTTGTCATTTGGTTTTTAAAAACGAGAGCAAATTTTTCTAATAAGTCGATCAGGGATTGTTTTGCCATGTTTAATATAATTAATAGTTTTGAGGTTTTTGTGATTTTTTTAATATTTTCTGGAATCAAAAAAAATAAATATAACAATAAAAATATTTAAAACATAATTACGCAAAACAACTGTTACTAAAATACGGTATTTTTGGTTAATTGTTTTTTTAATGACTGTCAAAAATAGTTATTTTACGTTTCTCAACTGTTAATTGACTACAATTACAGTAAGAATGACTATTACCGTTTACTACACAAATGAGTGACATGTACCTACGGAGAAAGAATTTTCTGCGTGTACTTTTTTTTGTTTTGCTTTTTTAAGGATTTTTAGTTCAGCATACATGGCTATTTTGTATTCGTTTTAATTCCCGGAAATCTCGATCAAATTTTGAGGGAATCGGAAAATGAAACAACTACAAAACTCCCAGGAAGTTAGTGCCGGCAATTTCCGGGTTAAACTCCCTAGTTATGACCAAAACAAGCTAAGGAGTGGCAACCAAGAAACATTTCCCTACTTATTAGTTTAAAGTTTTTAAATTTATATTCTTACTTCTTATGTACTATTAAAGTTTTTCATTTTTCTTTTATGGTAGCTCAAAGTCGACACTAGGAATCTTACTAGTCCAACAATAGATCTGACAAATTTTGAAAATTTAATTGAAAACCATCATATTATGAGTGAGTAGATTTCTATTAATTTAGTAAATAGGAAAATAACAAATACTTAATGATATAAAGTGTGACTTGGATTTAACATTTCGCCATTAAGAAAAAAAACTTATTTATTGGGACCTTCGTTAAAATGTTGTGTTTTTTTGAGATCTTATATTTTATAAATCTAATGTGATAAAAACTTTATAAATTTGAATTCAAAAATTAAGATAAAATTTAATTGGTACAGATTTGTGTTCAGCTAATCTTAATGGCAAATTTTTGAATTCGTGCAATAAACCAACGGTTCTCATACGATTAGCCCTTTAAACTTTTTTAATTTGTTTATATTGAGCTATTATAATATAGTACTTGTTACGATATTGCTGACCGGTTACATATATCTGATTATGGACTACTCCACAGTGGAGTAAAAAACCATGTCCAATCTGTTGTATATCATATTATGGTATTTAAACTAAAAGGGAGTTTAGACTGCGAAATTAATCTACTTGATTAACGTCAATCCATCTTTTTTATCCACCGCGTTTACATATCCTTTTTTTATTAACTTGGCAGCTGAAAGATTAATTTAGTCAGTTTAAAATACCAGTGTGGCGCCAATAGCGATCCGGCATAAGTGGAGCGAGAAAAATGTCAGCGTTTAGAAATAGTAGCCAGATAAATAGTTGGTTTAACTGTTAATCAGAAAGAATACATAATGATTTAATCGCCTTGTTTAGTGCTTGATTAAGTAGTCTATTCCACTTTTAATAGATTAACTTGTCTGTGTGAATTTAAATATTGTAACCCGAGCACAGACGGCCAATATAATCGAATTAGATTTTATTGATCTTTGCATATACACTTTCCATATTATTGGAATATTATTAATTATATTGCAATTGATGAATATTCTCAATTTGTTAAAAAAAAAATCGCGAAATGTAACAACTTTTAAAATAACACCACGATTACAGAAATTATTTTTTATTGTTCAATAATTTATAAACATTTTTATTTAATTTATTAATTTTCCAACAAGAAAAAGAAAACAAATTTCTAAAACCTACAACTTCAATATTGCCCACTCACAAACTTTTCAGTAATATGGAATTGAAAAACAAAAATCCAAATCATTTTGAATTTTTCAATTTAATTGATTAACTTTCATTCTAGGGTACACACTTTAAAGTTTTATTGTAAGCAATCTAAAATTGATCAATAATATTTAACGTGTGTACTCTACTTAACATTTAATTTAAAATATTGAATATGTGCAATTTTCTAAAATATTTTAAATTGGGGTTAATTTTTTTTTTAAATAGGATTAAAATGATTTTACACTACTATAAATCACTAATTAGGCACATCAAATCCGTTTGCGTGATTGACTTTCAGAAAGGGGTGCAAAAATTATACCGGGTTTAAGTTACTAAAATTTCTCAAAATTACATTTTTGATTGATTTCAACAAAAAATTCGCACATGTATAAAACTAATACATGACCATCAATAAAAAATGTAACATAGAAAATATCTTTAACATAAAGTGAAATACACTGAAAAAATAATTATCAATCAATTATATTGAAATCAGAAAACAATTCTTAAAATTTAAGTTTAAGAAAAAACTAATTGCATAACGCCAATTTATTTATCTTCAAAACGGTTAATATCGCCTACAGGTCAAAAAATATAGGTTTTTATACTTTAAAAAACAAGTATTGATACATGTATAAACATTTATTTGTTTTTTAATTTGTAATTTATATCTCTTAAGGACTTTTCATCGCTCTAGCTAATAAAAGTTTTAGGTTTTTACCACCTTATATTGTAACATTCACTTTTGTTTTTTGACTGTAATCTGGATGGTTTCCTTCATTCAATTTGAGAGTTTCTCTTTATTGATATATTTTTGTGATGTTCACTTCTTTTAAAGGATTTTTTTCTCGATCAGTCTTTTTCTTTCACTTTCCACGAATTTGCATTGCTTTAATTGAAACCATTACAACAAGTTAAAATTTGAAAACTGATTCAAAAATTTAATTGAAATGTTGAGATTAATATGTTAATTAGGGCTTTCTTTTCCCCGGATTTTTAATTTCCTGGGAAAGCGGGATTTTTTTTTTTGAGTTTTCCGGGAATTCACGCTTAGTAGGAAAAAGTTTCTTTTTAGTTGACAAAGTTTCCCATAAAAAGATTAATTCACAGGACCTAGCAAAGTTACATAAAAATCACTCTTTTTACAACTCTTTTAATCAGAATCTTAAATTTTATAATATTTTTCCTTTCCTTTATTATTTAGTTTTGTAGTTTCATTATTTTTATGATAGAATTATCCTTCATGAAATTAATGAAACAATTTTATAAAAATTTTTCGTAAATTCAATGAATAATTTCATTATATTCAAAAAATAATATTCTGGCGTTTGGCGTGGAAATTTACTTTTTTATTTTATGCTTTCCAATTTTTTTTTTGTAAAATTCTGAGATGTTTCAAAAAATTGAGTTTTTGACTTAAAATTACGGTTTACGCGATATTTAAAAATGATAATTTGGTTTAGAGATTATATTTGAATTTAACGTAATCAGTTGATGAGAAAATTTTATATAAATTAATTTCAAATAAGTGCAATTTTTAAAAATGATGATAAATTCACTAGTAGTTACATAAAATGCAACACTGCTCCCGTCAACACTGCTCCCGTCAAGTTGAGCAAGTTTGCTTATTAAACAAAGCGTTTAACAGGTGCTCAAAGCAAGCCTTTTGTAAAAACGGAAAAAAGTAAATTTCGAGTGCTCATAAATGATGAATTTTTGCGAAAAACACGCTTTTCAAACCACGGAAAGTTTGGTTATCCACGCCAAACGCCAGAATATATAAAACAATGGATTGTGTTTATTAAAAAAAAAAAATACTTAAACTTATTAAGTTTCTTTATTTCATAAAATTTTAAATTTCCCCCAGGTTTTGTATTAAAACATTAAAGAAAGGTTCAAATAATGTTGATTTTTAAAAATATCGCGCTGCAGTTTTGATGTGCCGGAGCAAAATGTTGTTAATTAAAAAGAGTCAATTTTTTTAACACACAGTCCCTTTAAAAAAAAAAATGTTGATGGCAATCATTTAAATGCGTTGCCACTATTATTGAAGGTTTTTAAAATCTGTCAATATCATTATTGTTTGCTAAATAAAAAGTAAAAACAAATTATGCAATTTTTGGACAAAAAGTCCCCTAAAATTTTAGCGTTTAAATTTTTCTTATGGCTCTCTTATTTTTGTTGTAAAATAACAATAAAAACTCAGTTCACTCAGCAAACTGGCATATTTAAAACTGAACAGCGAATGTGCCATGAAAAAGACTGTTTTTTTAACAAAATTCACGCACATGTTTTTCAACTTTTGTGACTGTCGTACTCTTTATCTGTTGAGGTCACTTCAAATACATCCAACTTTGCATAGTTGCAACATCAAATTTTAAATTTTTTTCCAAGATGGGCCTTCGGTGTCCACACTCACAATATATTTTCCTAAAATCATTAAATTAATAAAAAGGACTACTTACTTTTCGTTTAAAACAATTGTATTTTTTAGGTTATTTTCAACTGCTAAAAAATAAAATGACAAAATCAGTAAAAAAAAACAATAGATTTGTTCGTTTATTTCAGTACTCAATATAATACGAAAACTTTTTGCTTCAAATAGAAATGTTTAACTGAATAGTTTAACTACTACCGAAATTCCGTTTTTTTATGTTTATTTTGTTTGTTAAACAACAGACAGAAAAGTTCAAAAATATATTTCTTTGGTAACAACATTTTAACAAAAATTTATTAGAGTGTAGATTAACTTTTTAAATAACTTTATGAAAAAACATGACAAATTTGAAAACTAAAAAAAAAAATTGGTTTAAATTTTCTTCTACCATGTATTTATTTGCTGGGTGATGGCAAAATTTCGTATTGAATTTATCTCTCAAGTGTTGGGAGATAGCTGTAATACCAAATAAAAACCAAAAGTTGAAAGCCTCAAATAAAAAAATAAAAAAAAAAACAAAAAAAAAATGGTTTATATTTAAATTTTCTTCTACCATGTATTTATTTGCTGGGTGCTGGCAAAATTTCGTGTTGAATTTATCTCTCAAGTGTTGGGAGATAGCTGTAATACCAAATAAAAACCAAAAGTTGAAAGCCTCAAATAAAAAAATAAAAAAAACAAAAAAAATGAGGTTGTTTCAAAAGATTTTTTAAAATTTTTCATCTTTGCTTCACGATAACATTTATAAATATGGACTTATTGCCCTAAAACTTTAAACTCCTACGAGTTGAAAATACTATCAGTTTCAAAGGATTTACAATTTTTTGATATAAGCCCATATATGGCTTCGCGCAAATGTATTAATTTTGTATGCACATTCGTCATAGAGAGATAATACTGTATTTTTATTTTTTTTTTTTTGTAATAACTGATTAATGTTAATTTCGATTAATTTATTAATTACCTCTAGACAAAAACATGATTGTTGATTTTATACAAAGAAAATAATAAAAATTATAATGAATCACTATCCGAAAGAGTTTTCATCATCTTTGTTGGTCTTTTATCGATCGAATCATTAATGAAGAACACACAATGAGCACGCGCGTTAGTCCATTAAGACCGAAAAAAACCAATCCAAATAACCCAAAAAAATAAAAAAAAAATAAAAATAAATAACAACAACAATAACAGAAAACGTGGTATAATGCGCCAACAAATAAATAAATAAATTAAACAAATTTACCTGTTGTTGTTTTTGTTGATCAAACAAACAGATGATTGATAATGTTAAATAATGAAATAAAAGAAATCAAAAAAACAATCTCATACATACAGGGTGGGGCAAAAGTAACAAAAGGATGTGTTTTTTTTTTTTTTTTTGAATAAATATTTAATGGACTGAAAAAACAAACAAATTAAGTTTTAAAAGGAAATTTATTTTATGCCATTTTTTACATTATGTATAAAAAACTGTATAAGTGAAATGAGAACCATTGTTTCGAACGTAAAAAAATGTTCTTTTTAAGACATTTTTCATAGCTTTGTGGAGTATATCTTGCGGCATAATATCCATTTCTTTGTGAATATTTCCCATTAGCTCCTGCAAAGGTTTGGGGCTTATAACATGTTCTTTGAGATAGCTTATCAGGAAGAATTCTGAAGCAGTTAAATTAAGCTTTCTTGGTGGCCACCTTAAATCGCTCAAATCGATTTCTAAGCCTAATGTGCGGAAAAATAGATTGAGTTTTTGAACTGGCTAGATTTAGGTTAAAATCCGCCGGTGAGTGTGATTAGAAAGCAGCTCTTTCTCTCGTTCATATCTCTGGGCTTGCTGCTATGTTCTGTCTTACAGCAGCAATATTTTCAAGCGATCTGCTAGTGCTACACTCAGAAAAATAAGTTAGTACAGAAGTTAGTGAAACGTCTTGTAAATCAATTACATTATTTTTCAGAAACTTGTTTACTAAAATTATGTTTTCAGATTGAAAAAACTTAAATTTTGTGTTGTCACCGGCTTGTGAAAGGTTTTGTCTATTAATTAAATTAAAGACAAAATAAAATATCTAAATTAAATAAAGATTAAATGTGTGTTTGTAAACTAAATGTTTATTATGATTATTAATGTAGTGTGGTCAAATTGGCAATTTGCAAACAAATATACGTTCAGGTAGACAGACTAAAACGAAAGACAAGGATACCCATCTGATGTAATTTTTTATGTTTCCGTTTTCTTATGTTGTATTATGTCATATTTTGTTATTTTTTCGTTTATAGAATTATCTAAGTCATTTTGCATTCTTTAAAAGATGTTAGTAGTTGAAAGTTAATTTTGTATATGTCACATATAATTATTTCTATATATTTTCAGTTATTACATTAATTCATGTCGTCAATGGGGGAGTATGAGCCTTTTTATATTTTGTAACTTTTTGTAAATTATTTTTAGAAGAATCACAAAAAATGTTTATGATTTTCAGCTAATAAATTAACTAAAGTAATTTTTCCACAAACTTTTTGAGATTTTTTTTAGTCTACTAATATTTCGAAAAAATTTTGTTAAGTTTTAGCAAGGAATTTTTAATCAACTAAAATTTTTGCTGAATCTAAAATTTTTGTTGCAAAATATTTTGCTGACATTAGCAAACTTTTTTGCAAGCACTATACTAACTTTCTTTTTGACTTTAGGTCTGCGTGTACGTTTTTCCCAAGTTTTATGTGTAAAATAGGAAATAAAATATTCACAAACAAAGAAGTTAAATATCACAGTCAAAAAAGATAAATGCACCATCGCTGGCAAATGTACTTTAGCCCGTGGTACAAGTGCTGGTAGCAAGTGATTTCCCAATCCCAAAATGATAACATCAGTAGAAAAAAAGGTCCGTCTGTTCAAAAAGTGGAAATAAAATTTTCAACGTTTGCAAAATATTTGTAAAACCATGAAATATGTGGTCTAGATATTTATTTTCCAAAATAAAATTAGAAAAAGTTCATGTATAATGTTTTTTCTCCCTCCGGGACTCGAACCCTTGCTACCAGATTGGCAGCCGACAGAAACAACTTGCCAACGTTTGGAAAACAAAAAAAAGTTGGTCTTAATAGAGCTTTTCCAGAAACAAAAAAATCAATTTTATAGGGAAAAAATATTAAAATGTATAAAAAAATGAATTCGGCTCGACTAGAAACCGTCCGACTTCATACTTTTTTAAACAAAGCATCATAAGTTTTATAAAATAAACGATTTACCTGTGGTTTGCCTTTTGAGCCGTTTGTATTTCTGACAGGATAGCACTGGGAAAACACTTTTGCCCTACGTTAGCACAGTGGTCTCAGCCAATTCTTTCCCAATGATTTTTTTTGTAAACCACTGCAGTTGTTGTAAAACAAATATTGGCAAAACGCTTTTTGGAAATGTGGGTAAAGCGTCTTAAGCAAGTGTTCTGCCAGTAGTTCATTTACAATTTCTCGGTACCACTGGCAGTTTCTGAATGGGCGGACTCAAACTCGGAATCCTCCAACTACAAAGTTTTTTAAATGACGCATCATCATTTTTATAAAATAAATGCTGTACCAGTAGTTTTACTTTTGAGCCGTTGGTAATTCTGACTGTGTGCTGTGCTGGGAAAACTCTTTTTCTCAACGTTAACATAGTGTTCTCAGATAATTCCTTAAAAATTATTTTTTCTGTATACCACTAAAACTTCTGTAAGACGAATACTGGCCGAACGATTTTTGGAAACGCTGGTAAAGCGTCCGCAACTGGTGTTCTGACAGTAGTTTATTCACGATTCCTCGGTTAGCCAGTGCTCAATTTTTTGTTCCACTGGCAGTTTCTGACTGGGATTGCGCACATCATATAGTTACTTTTGCCCCACACTGTATAAACTTTATTATTACTGTTGTTGTTTGTATGTTAACACACTTTACTCACAAAGATGAAGAAGAAGGAAAAACAATAAAAATCAGTCATAAAACGACATACGGCAGGCGCCTTGAGGGTATCAATTATACGCCAATACTAGTCAATTAGCCAAAGAATCACGGTGGTGGACTTAAAATTGAAAAAAACGAAAAAAAGATGAAAAAAAGGAAGAAAGAAACAAAAAAAAAACACTGATGCTTTTTTATACTTTGTATGTCAACAGAGTTTTAAAGAAGAAATTCATGAATAGAGTTCAAAAAATGTTGTATTCAACAGAATGCTTTTCGCCCGAAAGAACAACTTAAAGATTACACTTTTTAAAACGAAAGCTCAATGTCCAAATATTGATTGAAAATCAAAATTTCGTTTAATTTTAAAAAATAATTTTTTTTGAAGAAACATACGAGGGTGGATCAATAAGTCCGCGACTTTTCGAAATTCACTAGTAGTGACATCAAATGAAACACTGCTCCCGTTAAATACCATCTATTAGTATACTACTGTCAAATTTTGAGCAAGTTTGGTCATTACAACAGATGCTTAAAGCATACAACCTAGTGAATTTCGATTTCGACTGCTCATAACACCTTAATTTTTGAGAAAAAAAAACAGCTCTCAAACCAAGGAAAGCTTGATAAGTACTCTGCATCATCAACATCAATGGTAAAAAGAGTCGTTGACTGAGCTTCGTTGTGATCGTACAATCCATACTTGGGATTTTTTCATTAGCATTAGATAACTAATTCTAATGCCAAAAAAAAATTCATTACCATTTAATTGTAATGAAATTTTTTTTCATTAGCATTTGTCCTACTAATGCTTATGAAATCACACTAATTCCTGAAAAAACTAATTACAAATGAGCAAAAAAAGCATTTGTTTCAAAAAAAAAAAAAATGAAGTGTAAATTGTAACACTGAATACGGGAAACAAAATGAAACGAAGAACTAACTTTCTATTATCCGATAACATATGTTTATGTTTGTATTATTACGTAAATAAGTTAAGTAATGAAATCACCCTGTGGCTGTTTTTTAAAAAAATTATCACTCGGGATCTCTCTTGGACCTAGCCTATTTATATTATAAGGGTATTTTAATACTCTATCCGAGCAAAAATTTTGTCCGTTTTTTTTTATCTCGCTTAGGACATTTTAAAATATCGCCATTTTGTAAAATGGCTAGTATCTCGAAAACTAAGCAAGATATCGTTCTCAGTTTCATGCCATATCGTTTCATTTTGGACCACTGTTCACTTCTACTATCTTTCCCAGACCTAGCATATTTGCATTCAGTCAATTGCAATTTGCTTCCTTTAATTAATTCATTACTAATGGTAATGAAATTTGAAATCATTATCATTAGTCAATGAAATCAAATCAATGAAATTCATTGTCATTAATTAAACAAATGCTAATGAAAATAATTTCATTACAATTGATATCAATGAAATTTTAATGAAATCATCAATTAATTAGTCTCATATATGGTAAAATCAATAATAACCCTGTACACTCTGAATGGTCTATTGAGGTCATATTCAGAAATCTAATGGTAATATCATTGTTCTAACTGAATTTATAAGTTGTTACCATTGAAATACACTTTTCATTTTGGTTGTCACTTTATTTCTCTATGTGTTACTATTGCATTTGCAGTAGGATTATTCCGGAAAAGTTTACGAAAAAGACAAAGACAAGTGACTGCTTTTTTGACACTTGAAAAACGTACTTAGTCCACATGAAATCACTGCAATCAACATAGAGATTCTTCAAATGTTCCGCTCAAGTGTATAATTCTAAATCCGCTTGACATCCATAAATGCAGCTCAAGGAAGAAAAATTTGTCGTTTTCCAACTGAAGTCGTTTGGTACAACTGAATATTGGTTTTCACAACGAAATCCGGTTAATGCAACTAAATTTTAGTTGAAACACTCAAACTATTCTGGAATCGTGTATTGCCTGAACCCACCCAAATACACTTTTTAATTCGGTTGGACCCTGTTTCTGTGTGCCCTAAACGAGATAGTTAGACACTCATCTGGGTGCCAGAATATGAGAACAGTAGCGGCAACATTGCAGTCGATGATATCGACCAAGCATACCGAACGCTGTGAGCAATCGGCAGGTCGGGCAATTCAACCTGCAGCTTACCGGTATCATGTAAATTAACAAACCGACTTGCTCAATCCCTAGGCAGGTTTGACCCACTTATGATCGCCGCCGTACTAATACGGTCATTGAACTGCACCGTATTCATTTACGCAATCAGCTGGGGATGATAATATGACATGTCGCTTACGTATAATGACTTCTGCGGAAGATGTTACGATAAGGAACAATACATTTTATGTGTCACTGTCGGCATGTGCAAACCAGAAGGCTGCTCTCTTCAGTCATCCAAATTTTGAATAACCTAACGGACGTGCCCGACATGGATATTGGTAGTAATAGTCTTTTCACCAGGGAATTTGACTGATTGAGTGGGAACACTAATGTAGCCGCTTAGGAACAACTCTGAATTATTCTAAATACCACATCTTAAACACGTTTTAGTAGGACCCACGTGAGCTGGCCATATTGACGGCAGCCATTTCTATCCTAATCTGATTTTGCTTTAAGCCTTCGCATGGATTATATAACAATCAGAGAAAATGAATGGCAAATGTTTTCACCTGCGAAAGAAAGGTTGGAAGTTTAATCCAGGAATTTCTAAACCAGAAAGTTCAAGCATACATGTCAACAGCAGGCAAATCGTTTCCGAATTTCCCACCGTTACCTTCTGCGTTCATAAAAGCAAATAATCCATAAAAAGATGTGTACATTACAGTGGGTCGCACCCCATACAAAAAAAAAGTTGTGCCGGTCACCCCCTAGAATTAAAGATAATTTGAAGAAGATTTGAACAAAAAATTTTTTTTTTTGCCACGCCCCTTGACCCCGCGCATTTGGATTTTTATTTCCTGTGGCTCCAACGTCAAATTCTAGAAGTGACTTCTGGAAACTCGATTTCTACCACCCTAAATCACGAGTTTTCTAAACGACAAAAAAGTTTTTTAAATTCCATGAAATTTTGTCTTTTACAGTATATATGTTTATTCAGTAACAAAAAAGTTACGAAGGTTTAAAAAAAATCGATTTGAGTTTTATTCCAACAATCGTTAACAATAAGCATTGGTCTTTTTGTGGCGCACTGTTTTTGCACTATGATAATGTTCTCTTTTTCGTAATCTCACTTGTTTCTCTATTTTCTATTATCTTTCTCCTCCGCATAGTACTCTTTTTAACCGTCATCACAAACCGATTCAGCTGGCAACACTTTTGTTAAACATATTATTAGGGCTCGGAACTTCATGTAAATACATGTCTGTTGTCGTTAGCTAGAGAACAAGGTTAAAAAAATATCTTTGCAAATCAACAAATTTGCAACAAAATGGCATCGATACTTAAAATTTAAAAATATGCATTTATTATTGATTTTTTCATTTTTTTCTATATAATTTTTTAAATTTTAGTAATTTCTGTTTTAAAAAGTCGTTACAAAATGGAGAATTATGCTATAAACACATAGACGACTGCAGCTACACGACTACAGCCTGTCAAAAATAAAATACACACGTTTATATGAAAACGATTATTTTGGCACCAACACAACTACACGGCTACCCGACTACTTTTGCCGCTGTAGTCAACTTAGGTTAATTTCTATTTTTGTTGGCTGCAAAACAAAAATAGTGTTGACAATAAAACAAAATATGTAACAAATTAGTGCTTAAAAATATTTTATTTTGTTAAACACAAAAAACGTCGCAACATCAAATGGTATAATTGCATTAATATTCAAGAGGGGTTATATAAATTTATTTTCACGTTATAATAATGTATTATAAATAAGTAATTGTATTTTTAAGTGAACTTTATATACGTGTCTACAACCAAGCATGTTGTTCTATTTTAATAAAGAAAAAAAAGATGTAATTGGCACTACTGAAACAAAAATGCATTTGTATCAGGGATGTTAAATGGAGTTTTCAATTTTGTACCAACATCCAAAAAAATTGTACTTTTTGGACGTTGACGGTACCATTTTCTTTCCTTAGTTTTTATTATATTTTGAAAAGAAAAAAACTCTTTCCACATTTGCAGACCAATGTGGAATGGATAGAATTCCAGCAACGACTAGAAATGTCTTGAAACATATTGACATTCAGTTCATTTTGAAAATTAGCTACTACCGACCAAAAACTACAAACGTTTTAATTTTTTAACGACTTCAGTTAAAAAAATTTTAGTTTTTACTCTGGCTCAAGTAATATTTTTACTAAGAAGACAAGAATGGAGCAAAATTAATGATTAATCGGTTTTTTGTTAAAGTTCTGCCTATTATGGAGGCTATAACTTTTCTAAAACATTGGGTTCTGATGAGATCTTTAACCAGATCGAAATACTAGTATTAACCTAGCTAATATGTTTGATTTGCTTTATTTTTGTAAATATACGGAGGTTGAGAGCTCGTTCTAAATTAAACATATATAAGATTGTTTGGAATTTTCTTTCATTTCTTTAAAAATAATTTAATTTTCGTTTGAGTTTGAATTTTAACGTCTTTTTCAGACAATTGCAGTTAATACTATAATTTTATTTAATTTAATTGTGAAAGGCGTGGTAGAGAAGAATGAGTGTATTTTCTACAAATCATAACTACATTGCAAATATTCAATTTTTTCTGAATCAGACTGCGCAGTTTCTGGTATTGAACGTTCGTCAGTGACCCTGTTTTTTTTTTTAATTTTTGAATTTTTGAATAATGTAATATTTGTTATGTTTTTATTTGTTCGATTGCGTCTATATGAAATTTTTCTGTGCAATCACTGACCGTGGTATAGATAAACTGATTTCTAATGCCACATGCACTCGCACTACACGTTAGACAGAGCGCTTTAGCCCTCTGAGCTATAGTTAGGTCGAGTTTTGTTGTGATTAAAACTAGTTTTATTCAATACACGGTGTTTTTGTTCTTGCATACATAATCTCAGAAGTACAACTCCAACAACACAACAGTTCTATTTTTAGAAACTCACCTCACTCTAATGTCCACTGTTTTCCCATATGTTGTAAGTGATGCCATATCTATATATCAATTTTCACTTCTTCAGAATTTTAATAAATTCAAAATAAAAGTGAAGTTGGCTGCAACAAGTGTTAATATATGTAAGAGCTGCCAGATAAATTTTGTAAAAAATCGTAAATTTTTAATCGATATTAAAAAAAAAAAAATTGCCAACTTTATTCTTCAAAATCCTTAAAATGATGATAAATCGTAAAATCTGGCGGATATAGTCGCATATATTTTAAGAGCTCATTACATAAAACGAATAAATGCAATGAAAAAGGACACAATAACAATTTGTTTGCTATACTAAAAATTCAAAAAGGAGAAAAATTAAAAATTTTTAAATTGTACCAAATGAGTCGCGGTAGTACCACGGTACTTTAGAAGGTCATAATGTACCAAAAAAAGTACAATTGTACCAACTTTAACATCCCTGATTTGTATAAAAAACAGCTGTTGATATTTTTAAATTGAATCGTGATCAGCTGTTTACTATGCTGCTGTCGTTTCCAAAATAATAAGTAGCTGACCACACGGCGACGATTGCAGTCAACGGCATTTGCAGTCGTGTAGCTCTGCAGTCTGCTGTGGTCTATGTGTTTATAGCATTACAATTAAAAATCTTCTTAAAGTTTGTAGTTGAATTTTCTGTCATATTACATTTCTTGATAAAAAAAATGAAATGTATAAATTTGATAAGATTTAATTTCTAAAAAAATTTAAATTGTAAAAAATTTATTTTTAGTAAAATATCAAAAAAAAAATTGCAAAAATATGTAAAAATATGCAAAAAACATCTAAAAATATGCAAAATATGTAACAAAAAATACAAAATATGCATAAGAATATGCATTTATAGCAAAATATGCAAAAATATGCATTTATAGCAAAATATGTAAAAATATGCACTAACAAATCGATGCCATTTTGTTGCAAATTTGTTGATTCGCAAAGATATTTGGTTAACATTGTTCTCTAGCTAAAGGTGTTATGATACTTGCTATTTTTTGTATTGGATTTTTTTAGGATTAACTGAAAGAAACAACAAATTCGAGAAAGAACAAGAAATACTTTTTTGTTATTTCAAAATAAAATGTAAACAAAACAAAAAATATTGCCCACGTTTTGTTCCCACAAAAACCGGCAAAAAAAGCTAAAAATCGCAAAAAAAGTTAAAACCCGCTATTTTCGATCAAAAACTAAAAAGTTGTCAGCAGTGTTAACATTTAATCTGGAAATGTCAATTTTAAGCTAAAAAATTTTTTTATATTTTTTTTTCAGTCTAAGATTATTTATCGATAACACACGTATATTTGTTTGACATATCTAGATTTTTTATGGTATAATCATACTCTTTACACTTAGTCAGTTTTCCTATGCAAATATATTTGCACTGTTCTCCAATATAGAAAAATACAAAAAATAGCAAGTATCATAATACCTTAACGACAACAGACATGTATTTACATGAAGTTCCGAGCCCTAATAATATGTTTAACAAAAGTGTTGCCAGCTGAATCGGTTTGTGATGACGGTTTAAAAAGAGTACTATGTGGAGGAGAAAGATAATAGAAAATAATGCACACTAACGCCACAAAAAGACCAAAGCTTATTGTTAACGATTGTTGGAATAAAACTCAAATTGATTTTTTTTAAACCTTCATAACTTTTTTGTTACTGAATAAATATGGTAGAAATCGAGTTTCCAGAAGTCACTTCTAGAATTTGACGTTGGAGTCAAAAGTGATCAAAGTAGAAAATGTAGCCGTTGTCATTCCAAAAACACTGATATATCACACGTTACGATCGGTCTATAAATGGAGCCACAGGAAATAAAAAACCAAATGCGCGGGGTCAAGGGGCGTGGCAAAAAAAAAAAAAATTTTTTTCAAATCTTCTTCAAATTATTTTCAATTCTAGGGGGTGACCGGCACAACTTTTTTTATCGACCCGTCCTAGTGTACATAGTGAATGCAGGAAAATGCTATGGAATCCAGAGAAAAAAGTTTTTTTCTCAAAAAAAAAGTTTTTTTTTTTGTTAAGAAAACAAAATAACAAAAAACTTTTCTCCAGGTTTAGTAGCGTTTTTTTTTTTGTACTTATTAAAGTTTAGAATTAGAAAACAAAATAAAGTTTCCTCAACCAAACTTGGTTGCTACGACCCTTAAATTCAATAAGAAGTAAGTCTTTGGAACAGATTTTATTTTCTTAATCATTAAATTTAATGATTAAAAAATGTATCCCGCTCCTTAATTTATTCGATATAAAATATTTAATTTTTTGTATAAACAACTTAAATGAATTCAGATTAAGTCGGGCTTCAGGATTTTGAAAAATTCGTACTTAATGCTCAATTAATGTTGAGATGAGAGACAATGATAAAGCAATCCTAGAAGGTAAAAGTAGATTAAAATATAGTAGGTATATTTTTCTCTGGGAAACGAAATAAAGGAATTTATTCCTTAAAATATCTGAAAATCTTCCTGTCTTTATGTGGAGATGTGATGGAGAAGTTCGGAAACAAAAACTACCTTATGCCCACATATAAAAACAGCAGCTAAAATAATTCATTGTAGTGTGGTTGTACAAGATGAGGCAGTCAAAACAGTCAGTTAGCCTGGAAACCAGACCAAAAGACCTACAAGTCATTTCTTTGTATGTTACCCTTCATCACTCTCTTATCAAAGTTTCGACCTCACCAGTGTTTAAGTTTCCTGAGTTGAATTTTTTTTCGTTGGATGTCTTTTGAAAAAAAAAATAAAAATCAGTCGTTTATATGAATTTAAGTTTTTTCTTTCTTTATTTTTTATTTTCATTTCAAACTCACTTGACAAGAGCGTTTAAAGAAATGTATACAATACTCGTATTAAGTAAGAATCAAGTGATAAAACCATTAATAATTTATTAGTGTTGTTGTCTGGTGACACCAACAAAAGGCAACAAAACATTACAGATAGAATTGTCTCGCAACATATAGACGGACGGACGAATGGAGAGACAGACATACATACAATATGATTATCCAGACGATCCACTACATGTATCTCATACGGTTAGATAGATGTGAGTCATATATTTGGTATCCAAAAAAGTTTTCTGTTTTTTTTTTTCTCTTTCATGTATGAACTGTAACAAATAATGGAGTTTGTTGTACAACATACGACAGTCTCACTCACCTGTTTTCTCAGGTTAATTTTTTTGTGTTTAACTGTTGCTGCTGTTTTGTTTGGGGGATTTTTTTTTTAAATTTCTTTTAGCAGTGGCGGCAGTGCTATCAGCACTATTTTAGTCGATCACTATATGAAATGGAATGGTGTCTGTATGTGTCGTCAGCTTGCGTAGGGGTAATTAAATTTACTTTATGGATTTGAGGTCACTAAAGGTCAAACAGATTGATATATTCCATTTAGGGCAATTGTCTAGTTAGTAAAATCAAATATCCAATTTTTTTTTAAAGAGAAGCAACATTCAGAAAATTCATCCTATTTATTAATGTGTTGCTTTCTGTGGAAAGGGTATAGTGGAGATATGAATGGTGGGGAAGGATGAAGGGATTCAAACATGGCAACTTAGAAAAGAAGTTGCTCTCCACCTGATGGAGAGTTGGCGAACTAATTAAAGCTTCTTGGTTTATATCCCTGATTCATTATTTTACTTCGGTGGGGTTACGTGCTATGGTAACACCGAAGGTGGGCGCTGCAATACATATGAAGGATAGAAAACTAATATATATTTTTTTTTCTAAATTGATGTTGTCGTCAAAGGAAATCGAACCCGGGACCATCTGTGTAACAGTCCAACGCGCTAACCATTACGCCACAACGCCACTTTTTTTTGACATGTCGCATTTTTTCCACTGAATTTCAAATGTTTTCACACTTTTCGGATGCCGGAAGTGTTTTCTAAGATTCTATACTCAATAGCTTTCAATGGGGAGCAGCTCTAGACGAATTCATTTCTTTTGGTACAAAATTTGCGTTATGTGTTGCGTACCAGTCAAGGACATTTTTGCAGTAGTGTCAGCTAACCAAGTCAGGCCAGAAAAATGAAGCGATATTATTTTCTTTATTTTATCCACAAGGGAATTCGATATTCCAAATTTTCGTGCCATATCTCTGAGCGAAAGGCTAGGTTTTTGTTTCCAAGCCGCAATCAGTTTTTCTACGATATTAGGATTTCTAAATCCATTAGGTCCTCCGCCTTTATTGCGTTTGATAGTCAGAATTTTAAAATATCATTACGAGCTGTTTGTATGGGCACTTTAGCACACGAGCTACGTTTTTTTGTGTAAATTTGAGAAATATCGGATAGCTTTAACCCATGGCGTCCCGCGACCAAAGTTTTCGATTTTTGAAAATTTTGCTTAAATTGCTTTACTAAAAATACGTCTTGTGGCACATAATTTTTTTATTAATTTGGGCATGAATATTTTGAAAATTTTGACTTTGTCACTAAAAATGTCATCTTTTTCCTTTATTCTTCAATTTTTATAAAAATTATCTTAGAACTTTTTGTTTTTGCATTTAAATACTGCAAAGAACATGCTTTCCTTTGATCATAAATATGTCTGAAATTAGAGATGCTGTATAAAAAAAGTATTTTTCCATATATCAGAGACTTTTTACGAAGGTCGCCAAAGGTTGATTAATCCGATTTGTCTCAAATTTCGCACCACAAAGTGATACAACAATCAAAACATTCATAAATAAAAATCAAAAATTAAAGTAAATATTCCTTCAATAATTGAAAAGCATAACAATTTTACTATGTAAATTTATTCTTCAACTAAAAAATTTTAAAATATTAGTGTTTAACATGCCAAATTAATTAAAAATAATGTGTCGCAATACATATTTTTACCACAGTATTTTAGAAAAATTTTCAAAAATCGAAAACTTTGTTCGCGAGTTCTGCAATATTGCAACAATAGTTGATAAAAATCGAAAGTTAAAAGAATCCACTCTACTGTACTTACTTTTCTTCTTTTATAATGATAGTTTAACAAAAACGTGTGAAAAAATTTCTTTTTCAAAACAAATAGTTTTAGGGGTAACGATATTTCAGTTATTTCGGTAACGGTTTTTTAGAGTTAACGGTATTTTACTTTTTTAGTAACAGTATTTTAGCAGTAACGTTATTTTAGTTATTTCGCTAACGTCACTTTAAGGATAACGGGTTTTCATTTATTTCGGTAACGGTATTTTAAGGGTAACGTTATACCGAGTAAAACCGTTTACATAAAATCATGCATTATTTTATATAAATATGTGTATCAATATATGCCATTATATCTAAATACATATGTTTATGCATGTTTATATATACATAAATATTGTTTATTTCTTTATTTCCCTCAACATTTTTTAATATGATTGCCACATATAATTACATATTATGACACATACAATTATATATGGTTAATGTAATTATGTATGAATAGATATAGATTAAAAAAATTTATTTCATTTTGGATAAAATGATATCTTTACTTATTGATAGTTATATATAAAGAAATATCGTTCCATACAAAAAATTAGATTTTCTTATATATGCAACTATATATTGCCACATTTAAAGTGTGGTGGCTGCATATTAGTGTGTCCCTAATTTAAAACATTTTTCCTAACTACGTCTCGTACTCAAACGATAGGTTTTACATCCGAGTTTTTCATTACGATTGAAATTTCATTAATATTAGCTGATACTAATGAACATTAAAAAACTGTTCATTACCATTTAATGATAGTGACATTTTTCCATTAGAAAAATCATCATTAATGATGATGAAATCACACTAATACATAAAAAACTAATTAAAATTGTTAAAAAAAAACATTTGTTTACAAAAAATCCTGTTAAGTGTTCGGATTATACTCGTTTCCCGTTCCATTTTGGGCCAATGTTCCATTCTATTATCAGAGTGCTTAAATTTTTTTAATTTCATGTAAGTATATGATAAACAAATAATTAAGACACTCTGTGGTTGTTTCATAAAAACTTTATCTCTCCGGATCTCTCCCGACCTAACCTATTCTTATTATCAGGGTGTAGTATGACTCATTTACCTTTTGCCCGCTTTGCGCTATCTCGTTTAGTTTAGGAGATATCGACCATTTAAAAAGAGCCACTTTATAAAATGGCTTGTAGCTCGGCAGCACATAATGTGTTAAGTGTTCCGATTCCACTTATTGCCCGTTCCAGTCCATAGCGTTCCATTTTGGACTGAGTGTGGGAGTGCTTAAATTTGAATTTTCAAGTACGTATATCGGTAAACAAATAATAAAGACACCCTGTGGTTGTTTTATAAAATTGAATCCCTCACGGAACCTTCCCAGACCTTGCCTATTTATATTATCAGGGTTAATTAATACGCCTGAGGAGCAACAATTTTGTCCGTTTTGTGTTTAGTGCTTCAATTTCACTCGTGCCATTTCATTCTACTTTACTAAGTTACGACTGAAAATTAATATCTTATTTCTAATTAGCATGAGCCTGAGCGAGGGCTTCCCATCACTGATTTGAGCAATTTGTCACAATTTGTAAATTATATTTTTCAATGATACTTATTCTTTTTAATTGATTCGTTATTAATGGCAATAAAATTAAAAATCATTTTCATTAATCAATGAAATTAAATCCTCAAATCATTATCATTTATTAAAAAAATGATAATGAAAAAAATTTCATTACCATAGATATCAATGCAATGTTAATGAAATCATAATTTCATAAGTCCACTTAATTCATTAGTGTCATGTATGGGTTTAAGTGAGCTGTGTATGGATAAAAACCAAAAAATTTTGAGGCTGCTTATAGTTGCTAACAGCAGCCTTCGTAAAGTATTTTTAAAATTTTTGGACAAAATAGTGTTTAAAAGTTTGACAATGCTGGGCATATTATGGGAAAACATTTATAAAATTTTCATAAATTAATTTGGTCCACCACAGCATTATTTTGTTTGAAACAAGTAACTTTATTTATTACTTGTTTTAAATTGAAAGATGTTTTGAACCAAGATTACTCTGTGAAAATTATATAAATATATTGTCAAAATATTGTCAGCATTACCACACTATTGAGTCCAATTTTGTACAAAAATCATTAAAAAACTTTTAGTGAACTATAAGGATTCTCGAATTTTTTATTTTTCCCAAATCATCTGGACTTAAAATTGTCTACTTTCGGGCCACCCTAAAGTGTATTAAAACTTAAAAAAACGTTTATGCGAATTTTTTTTTTGCTTCTTAATATGTTTTGATGGACTTAGCGGATATGATAGGATGAACATACATTTGTATGAAATTGTGTATATTTTTATACAATCATATACAAGATTGTAATATTTAGAGAAATTTTACCAGACGAAAAATCTGATCTAATTATATTTGGATGTATCGGTTTACATGCAATCTTATAGAATTATATAAGGTCAAAATACGGATACATATATACAAAGAAAAATTTATCAACCTAAAAGATCTAATTAAAGATTTGATTTGAATTTAATTTGTTTCTAAACAAATATTTAATTGAATCAATAAATATTTTTATTGACTTTTAAATATATAAATACATATTTTATTTTAGACGCAATTATCATATTATTTTTTTCATACACTGTATGCATAAATAGAAAATTTTCAGTATAAAATACCAAATACATTTGAAGTTAACAAACAAAACAAGCACACACACAAACAGACTCAGCATTGCAAAATACACACATACCAACGTATAGATCACACACTTTTTTTGTGAGTATCATATTTTTTTTTTGTAGAAGTTATTTATAGCTTTGTTTTCCTTCTTAATTTTAATAAAAGGTTTAATTGATAGTATCATTGCCGTGATAGGTGCAAAATCAATTAAAATATTAATTGATTCAATAAATTTTTTAATTGAAACCCGTTTTTAGTTTTTTCTGTGTATCTGGTTTCCATATAATTATATCAATTTGTATTAGTTTAGATAATAACTGATACAATAAGATGCAAAACTGATGCAATCTAATGTTATAGGGCCATAATTCGGAAATATTGTTCTGGAGATTTATCTAATTGCATCAGATTATATCTAAACAAATACACGTTGATACAATTATATGGGATGAAATTTAATAAGATTACATACAGCGTCACATAGAAATTGATATGACTACATAAAGTTCCATATTAATTTCTTTTAATCAGGAATCAATGCACAACGATATTTTCAGACCCCTTATGCCCGAAGTCCAATGACGGACTAGTTTATGATCAAACTTGGTTAAAATATATATATTTACAGCGATTATTTTTTCTGCGGTATTGCCTGCCATCCCTTCATTTAATTGTATTTTTTATATTAATTTGTTATTTTTGAAGTTGACACAATCGTTGACACAAACCTTTGGATTCGGTTGGGACAACTACATACTGTTACCACAAGCGAATTCGATTCAACCGAATCGGTCTGTGAGTGTGTCGTTTTTGCCATTTTGTACGGGTTTCTTATGAATCCTCGCATCAAATATATCGATCTTCTGATTTCATATCAGTTTTTAAAATTTTGATATCACTTATAGTTTTGTAACAACTCGCGATTAAAAAGGCTTTTTTCCATGTTTATAAATGTGGAGCGTCATCGAATTTAGATTTAAAATTAGTAGTCTAAAATCTATCTGAAACACTGTAAAAAACATCGAAACTATACAGTAACACAATCAGAAAATACCTTGGATGTAGGAAGACATAGGTTATGATATCAGCAAAGAGTTTAGAAAATAAAGCGATTGCAATACTCTCACTTATTGATAAAAAATATGTAACTTGTGGTTGCAAACAGAAAAACTAATATGTTTTCGCGACTTTAAATTGATAAATTTACTTATTTTAACAAACATGTTTCCAATACTTTGGATCCTCATTGCCTCTAGATACCAAAAAACCTACCATATATAGTTTTTTGCCCGAACTATTTGGTCGGCCACAAAAAGCATTGTACATCTTATTGCACTGTGTGGGGCAAAATGACATAAATATTGGCAATAATATTTGCAATAATATTGCAAAGTGTATGGGTACCTTAAGATGTTTATAATCTTGAGGTCAACATCTTACCGGTTTACAGCGACTGGCTTAAATATGCAATTGTGTATTTTCCATATACGCTATAGTACCTCAAAAGGAATATAGTACTATCCTACGTGTAATAGATGGAACACAGCTTAAGCTGAAGATTGACTAAATTTCTTAGAGTTGGGCTCAATAATTCATTTCGTTCATTTTCATTTATTGAACTATTCGTTTAGTTCATATGTTTGTTCGACATTTTTTTTCAATAAATATTAATAAGAGCATACTTGTCGATGGGTTGTTGAATAAATCTGTATAGTATGAGCGAAAATAATAAATAAAGGGTTAGAATACACCTGTCAGTTTTAACCGCTCCTTTGTGATTTTCTTTAATATTATTCAGAATTGTATTATACAGACTCGCTAGTGGTTTCCGTATTTGTTGCCAATCAAACGTATTAGTTGATGCCGCCGAATTTTTCCGTTTTTGATAATAATTATTAAACTAAAAGAAAATAAATTCTGCCACGACAATAGTATTTCGATGGATTCAACAGAAGTTCTACTATTCGATTGGCTGCAAATACGGTTGCTACGACCGAGTCTGTTTTCTGGGTGTACGATAAATATCGATCAATAATCTAGACTATTTTCTGCTCAAGTTGCCTTTAACTACTTTTTTGAATTATCTTTAAGAACTAACTCAGCTCCGGGCATAATTTCCTTTAAATAGATAGGGAAAGAATAGAAAACTCGTAGTTGAAGATATTCCTTTTAAGCTACTCATATCCAAAATGATACTACATTTAAACCTGAAAGTTAGGTTAATTTGAGTTTTTTTGTGTTGGATATCGTTCATTCTGGTATTTTGGATCTTATTTAATTGAATAGATCCTGCATCGCTATCCTAAATCAAAGAATTAAGGAAAGATGTAAGGAACAAATGAAATATGAATTATTAAAAGAGTTAGTTTCGTTTTGAACGCACATTGAGACACTAAATAAAATGGCGACGAGTTTGGTGGCAGTACTGCAAACTTCTGAGATTCCAGAATTTAATTCGAATATAAATTGGAAAATTTGGAAAGACCAATTAGAAATTTATTTTTGTGAAATTAAATGCTAAAAAGAAGATTCAAAAAAGGCTGTTCTACTTAAATCAATCGGAACTGAAACATATTCAATCCTCCACCAACAATAATATTTAGTGAAAGAAAAAATTGTCATACAGCTTAAAGAGACGAAGGGGAGCCAGTAAGTCGTTGGTATGCTCGAGTTAGAAATTGGCATTCAATTGCAAATTTGGACAACATTTAAATATAATGATTCTGGATCGTTATATAATTGGACTTCCAATTTGCAAAGAAGACGAGAATCTTACGTTAAAAAAGCAATGATAATGGAAACAAAGTTACCCACAAAAGCCGCATGTCAAGGCAGCGGCGTAAAACCGTGTGTACATTGAGAATGGAGAAATCTCGATTCAATGTCTTGAAAATTTAAAGAGGCATTTGGCATCGGTCTGTAGTCAAAATAATGAAAAAGTTGATGGTGAGAAACCAATATTTTTAGTGTGGAAGGAAAATGTTGAACATAAATTAAGAGAGATGATAAAGGATGGTAGTCTTGAACAGGTAGATACTTTAGATTGTGGAACTCCACTTGTCACAATCATAAAACCAAATGATGACCACATATTGACTTTAAGGTTACTTTAAGCAAATATCTAGTCGATTTCAAGTATCCTCTACCTCGCGCAGAGGAAAATTTTGCTTTACTTCAGGGTACAGAAATATTTACGAAAAACGATTAAATTTTGGTATTAAAACAGCCGCATTTATATTTCAGAAATCGATGGAAAATTTATTGCGAGATTTGTAGAACGTTGTGATTTATCAAGACGACATAACCGTAACTGGCAGGAATTTGCAGGAACATTTACATACTCTTAGGAAGTATTATTTAAGCTAAAATCGACTGATTTGAAATTGAATCTTGAAAAATGTAAATTTTTTCGGATTCGGATTTTCAATTGATCCGATGAGATCAATTATAAAGATGAGACTCGTATATCTAGTGTTGTAAAAGCACCAGTTCCAAGTAATATCTCGGAAGTTACGGCTTAGAATGGTAAAGTACTATTTAAAATTCTTGGATAATTGTTCGCGGAAAATGTTGCCTCAGTAAGTGACACTTACACCAAATTCGCCCATCACCATCAAACTATAAGCCCATCACCATCAATTGAAGCTGATAAAGAGTTAAGACCACGCATTAAGGGAAAGGTAGTTAATATAAATGAAATCGATTGCAATTTATTGATTTAAAATATTTGTCTTCATTTTAGATTTATTTTATGAATTCTAATATTTTTAGATTAGAAATTTAAAGAGCATATATATATTTGGAGCCTCATTGAGTTATTGATTGAATTAACCATTAACGTAATATCCTTAAATTTTATAAGTTATTTCATAAATGTTTATTTTGTTAGATATGGTTCATTCTGGTATTTTGGATTTTATTTAATTGAATAGATCTGGCATCGCCATCCTAAAGCATAGAATTAAGTAAAGATGTAAAGGACAAATGAAATATGAATTTATAACAGAGTTTGTTACGTTTTAACCCACATTGAGACACTACATTTTGTGTAGATGGTTTCCATCCATATCTCTTCCGTAAACTCCGTTTTGTTGAAGAAACTCTGCAATATTCTCTCGAATTCTCCCATTCCACAGAAATCTGCGAAAGTTAAGATATTGTCAAGAGGTAATTGAGTATTGCAATAGGTGAACATCTCAGAAGGGAGTGTTTCAAGGGCTCGTCATTCCACTTGCAGCACATTCATGCTCGATAACCGAAGTTTAAATAAATCATTTTTTCAAACACTTTAATTTAACAAAAACAATATTATCTCTTGTAAATGTACACCAAATGGCTGTCCTTAACGTGCCAGACTTAATGTTTTAATACATTAAATGATCATCACTTAATGTTTACGAAGAATAAAATAAGAAATTTTCCATTTTCTAAATAGACATTTAAAATATCATTAAAATGAAATGAGCATGAGCTATCAGTAAATTCTTGACTGATCAATAAAGTGTGACTGATGTGGTTAAGCCTAATGTAAATCCATAAATAAAATGCCACAATGGATTTCAAACTCTTATTATGCATTAGCACCAGCACACGGATAGAAATACAACACACACACACACTGAGAGGCACACACAAACACTCATACATATTTGCAGGGTACACAAAGTGCTTCTGTTTAAATTTTATCATAAAATTTGTCTGCAAAATAAAAACAGGGTCTGGTTGCTGTTGTCTATCCTTTAAGTTTTGACCGTACGTACCTTCCCATTCATTTCATTTTATCTGAATGTTTTGTTGGTTGGCTGAATATTTAGACAACATGCTACCCAATGCAACAGACTCCAACGAACTGCTGTAGTGGTACACCATACACAATAAGCAATCGTTGCCCAGCAAAAAACACAAAATCTTGTACATGAATATGTTCGTCAACACCATTAAATGTAAACAACAACATCAGTTTACGGTAAAATTATATCCTGAGGAGCAACGACACATGTAGTCAGTTTGTTGATGGTAAAGCTTTGATGCTACTGATGGTTTTAAAGTGTGTATAATTTGTGTTCTCCTGGGCTATAGTTACAACCATGGATGGTAACCGCTTCGAATGCGGGTATCGGTAAGGGTAACGCTATTATCTTTTATATCGGTAACGGTATTTAAGGGATAACGATATTTCAGTTATTTCGGTAATGGTTTTTTAGCGTTAACGTTATTTTACTTATTTCGGTAGCGGTATTTTAGCGGTAACGGTATTTTAGTTATTTCGGTAAAGTTATTTTAAGGATAACGGTTTATCAGTTATTTCGGTAACGGTATTTTAAGGTTTACGTTATTTTAGATATTCAGGAAATGTTAAATGCACACCGATATTATTAGTGCCTAGTTCATGATCAAACTTTGGGAAAATATTTATACTAACAGCATTTTTTTTTTTCGATCTTGTCAGATTATTTCGGATCGGTATTTTAAGGATAACGCTATTTCAATTATTTCGGTAACGGTATTTAAGGGATAACGAAAGTCAGCTAAAAGGGTTCTGAATCGATAACGGTATTTTAGCGGTATTGCCAGCCATCCCTGGTTACAATTTAGCGAACAAAAGCAATCTATGTCTTTAAATATATTTTTTTTTGTATAATGAGATTATTTGTTTAAATATGGTCTGGAAGATGGCACTAGACTACAAAATATAGTTATTTCAGTGAGCTGGCCGGTGTTACCAGATAATAAACTATAATCCCCACGTTAGGTCAGACACTGGTGATGGTAGCCAGAGTACCCTACTCCCTGTTAGCAAATGCCAGAAGCCTTAAAATTACGACTCCAGAGACTTCGTCTAGATTTCAGAACAGATAGTCCGCTAAACATTTTACACTGGAACGTGCGAGAGCTGAACAATGGCACATTAGGTGTTCCACCGTCTGCCTGTTCCCTGGTACCCCCACACAATACTCCCACCACAAATCTGCAATCGCCCCTGAATAAGGACAGTAAAAGTTCAGTTCGGTCTGCAGTAATTTTAGGCTCCAGAACATCCGTCTGAAAGACGCTGCTGCAATCAGAAAGTGTATACGTTTCCCCGCTAACCAGTTCTCGACAGAAGACTGCTGCTACGATTCTCTCCCACATCTTCGAACCACCGTGAACGTTGAAGGTTCTGTGGTCAGTATGAAGATCTTCCTTTCAGCCATATTCTTCCGTAGTAACCCGTAAATCACTGACAGAATCTTCGCACTTTTCTGTGACTATGACTGCTGCTTCGTCTGCATACACACTCGTTAAAGACGCTTCGGCCTTCAGCTCTTCGAGATACCTATTTATATCAAGTGTCCCAACAATGGGGACAGAACTCCAGTTTGATTTGCGCTGAATCCAAACTCAGAACTTCTCCATCGCCTCAGTTTTTCGAGATATATTAACCTTTAGTTAAGAACAAAATTGATCACTACTATTTTCGGGACCTTAAAACATCGCGTATAACGGTTTTTGTGTCATCTAAAAGTCCTGACTATTGCCTTTAAAATTCAGGTTTAACCTTTTTTAATATTCTTTTTATACGTTGAGAAATCGCCTGTTAAAATAAATTGGTATGGTATTTCTGCAGCATTTTGCCAATTTTTGTACTTATTATATTTTTTGGGTATATTTTTATTCTCTGGGATATAGTCTATTGAAATTATCATGAACTCACTTATATATATTCATAGCGTTTTCGCTATATACTATATAATTCGATATATACTGTACTATATACTAATGAATTTTGAAGGTAAGAACTTTCAGATAACATAACCGATATTGTGAATAAACTTAATTTGTTATGTTAAAAAGTACCAAATATAGCGAAAACACGTTTTTTTATTTTAATTTATGTTTAGATATATAAAAAATCTGATGTGATAGAGGTCAGATTCGGAATCAGCGCACGTAAATCTTTTAAAAAAGTATTCTATAGTTTTATAATCTTGATTATTTTCAAATTTTATCGCCATGAGAGATATCTCAAAAACCTGGTGTGATAGAGGTCAGATACGGATTCAGTGTACCTCAAACTTTAAGAAAACTGTGCTATAGTTTCCGAATTTTGACTTTTTAAAATTTTATCGGCCTGTGTTAATAACAGAATTAGTCGTTTAACATTCCATTACGTATAAAGTACCAACGAGTTTTTTTTTTTATAGATTTCCAATGGAGTTGGTTATTTTGATTCTGAACAAACTGTTTTCATTTAAAATGTAATGGAAATTATAAATACATTTCAAAATGAATATTTTGATTATATCGACAGGTTGCAATTTGCCACCATACGCAAGAGAGTATACCATCCTAAGTTCATAAACAGTAGTATTTTATGATTCATACTAGTAAATCTTAATGTTGCTAACATAATTTGATCAATTTTAATTTTTCTTTTTTTTTATAAATATAGTCTGCGTGTTTTTTGAGTGTTCTACTCTCTAGCTCCGTATCTCTTTTCGAAAACAAACACGTAACATTGAACGATCAGCCAGCCAACATATCAAACCATACTACAGTAGATATCGGATATAAGAAACTCAAAAAAAGCCAGAGATTTCTTTCTTATATGCGATTTTTTCTTATATGGAAATATCGGATATAAGAAAGTTGTTTCTTATACGAATATATTCTCTAAAATTTAAATGTTTAAATGAAAAGTAAAAAAAAGTTTAAAAGAAAAACATTTTATTAAACAAAACAATTCAGTATATAAAAAAACAAAATAACAAATATGCAGGTGCTTGTGCAAATTTAAATGTAACTGACACTAATAGAAAACATATGATTTTCTATTGTCGATTTACTTGAATAAACGTCACTACATTGCTAGGTCTGTCAAAAAAACAGAGTAGTATTTGGAAGATGACAAAGCCAATTGTGACAATTTTTTGTTGTTGTTTTTGTTTTTTCTTTGATATTTTAAATTTTGAATCTCGCTCCTAGACGAGGACAAGAAATTCTCATTGAGTTTGTGATTTAACATAACAAATATCTCTAGAAATTCTAATAACAAAGTCCCCTGAAGATTTCCTTGAGCAGGAATGAAATCCGGATAGGGACACGCCTACATCAGATTGCTTTTCACAATTTGTTAAATAAGTTTTGGGACTTTAGCACGTTTAATTACTATAAAATAAAATCAGTTCACAGTTTGACAACAATCTTAAATACTTTCTTATATGAAACCATTTCAAATACGTTTGTCAGCTTTGGTGTTTGACAAACATTTCTTATATCAGTGTTTTTCTTATACGTGTTTTTCTTATATGAAGCAATTTTTACACTGAGAAGATGCAAATAGGCTCGGTGTTTTTGCTAATCTTTCTTATATGCGATTTGTTCTTATATGAGATGTGCTGTAACCAACTGGTCAGTCAGCTGCTGCTGCTGCTGCCTGAAATATGTCTTAGTGTAGCACACAGACGACCCTAATGAAAGGAAGTAAGTAAGTAGTCTTGTATGGGTTGAAATGAGAGATAATCGTAATGGTAAAAGTGGCGTCTAGTGGTGTCGTAACATCACATTAATTACATGTGCTTATAATATTAGACGAGTTGATTTTTGTTGTTGTTGTTGTTGTTATTGTTTTTATAATAAACAACATGCAAGGGCTTGCCAGAAATTGATAAAAAGAAAAATTACATGAATTTCAATTAAAAAATTTAATTGAAACTTCGTTAAATATTCGTATACACAGAAAAAAATATGTTAAAATATATTAGGGTTTATTCTTTACTTACGGAAATCATCGTCAATACTGAGGAAATTATAGAAGAATGATTTGAAGCACCGATTTAACAGCAGTAGATTCCAAAGCCAGAATTTTTATAAACTACGTAGAAGACTATATAACTGCTGTAGTGGTAGTTAATGCTATCAAGCTTGCCTATGTGCCAATGTTCTGTGTTTCGTTCATCTCCAGTTGGCTCTCGGTTTTCGAATGTTGTAAGGAGGTTTAATGGGAGCTGGACATAACAAATATATGAAATGTTTCCCTTGTACATATATGTATACTAGATTTTATAAAAAAAGCAAAGTGATTAAAAAATAAGGTGGCAGCTTTATCTGGCATCCACTAGATAAGGCAGCGTTCATAGATTATATGTGTAATTCATTTGCGACCCCAGCATTTAATGTAAATAATACTCAAGAATGGGTGTGAGACTATTGGAATTTAATGTTATCCTATATTGAGTTAGAATTCAAAATAATACCCGATTGCCGACGCATCTAAAATGTGCTAGAATTTGTGCTTGTGAAAAACAGTGTTCGCTACCCAATCTTCTTTAACAAAAACCCATATTTCGTATGTTGTTCTTAAATTTGTATATAATACATTGTAGGACCTTAATAACTCGCTATCTAAGATCTGGTTTAAGTAGACACCGAGTGAGTCTCATTGACAATTCACATCGGTAAGATTGAAATACTATGCCTTAGTGCTGTAAGTACACCAAGGCATAATATCATTCTGAAAGTGAACACCAACTGGCTGTTGTAAGTTCAAAAAACATCCTGATAGTCCCCCATTTTAGCTGGCACAGATCCAGCTTTTCAATTGGAAGTGCATTTTTTACTTCAAAATATTTTTTTTTGGATATGTCAGGAAAAGTTGGTCTTTATTCGGTACTCTGCATAAGGTTCTACACAGAGAGAATTTTAGTGAACGAAAAATAATGAATATTCTCTCTAATTTTCTTCACAAAGTGAACGAAATATTTCTTAAAATTAATGAAGAGGTCATACTTTTTATTAAATTAGTTTTTTAAAGTAACTTCTTTATTGAGTCAATGGAACTTTTAATAAATAAAATAATATTTTTCATAAAATTTATGAAAATTGGGATTTTTCATTAGCAGTTAAATTTCAGTTATCAAAAAAATTTCATTAAATTGTGTAAATTGCTTTACATGGGAATGGAACGGAGATCGATTGGAACGGAGATCGATAGGAACGGAGATCGAAATGGAGCGAGAAACTACATTTCTTTTATCCGAGTATGTTTATTTGTTTTTAGTTATCACGTAAATAAGTAATAAATAAATAAATCACCCTATGGCTGTTTTATAAAAATTTATCACTTGGGAGCTCTGCAGGACCTAGCACATATACTATAAGGGCGTATTAATACTACTATAGAACAAAATTTTTGTCCGTCTTGCCCTATCTCGCATAGTTTCGGAGATACTGGCCATTTTTAAAAATTGTCATTTAATTAAATGGCTAGTATCTCGAATACTAAGCGAAATAATGCAAAAACGCAAAATTTTTTGCAAAACTTAACCGAAGTAACACGTTCCGATAATACAAATGTATTAAATGTTCCGTTTTCACTCGTTCCCCGGCTTACTCCATATCGTTCCATTTTAGACCAATGTTCTATTTATTATCGGGGTGACTAAATTGGTATTGTCATGTACGTATTTGGGAAAACAAAAATTTATGCCGGCCTGTGGCTTTTCCATAAAAAAAATAAACTCTCGGGATCTTTCCCGGACCCTGCCTATTTCTGTTATAAGGGTTAATTAATATTCCAATGGAGCAACAATTTTGTCCGTTTTTCCCTATCTCGCTTAGTTTTGGAGATGCTGACCAATTAAAAAATCACTATTTTATTAAATGGCTAGTATCTCGAAAACAAAGCGATATATCGCAAAACGGACAATATTTTTGCAAAACTTAACCGAAGTAACACGTTCTTATAATACAAATATATTAAGAGTTCCGATTCCACTCGTTCCCCGTTTCATTTCATATCGTTCCATTTTGGACCAATGTTCCATTCTATTATCGGCTGTTTTATAAAAAATTAATCTGTCGGCATTTTTTCCGGACATATACACATATTTTTTTAATGGTTACCTAATTCACCATTAGTTTTTCGAAAATCTTATCTGTCAATTGCAATTTGTTTCCTTTAACTAATGCATTACTAAAGGTAAGAAATTTTAAATTATTGCCATTAATAAATGAAATCATATCAATTCATTATCATTAATTAAAAAAATGCTAATGAAAAAAACTTTATTACAATTCATATTAAATTGATAAATCAATTAATTAGTCCATTCGATTAATTAGTCCCATGTATGATTGGTTGTACATATTGGTTGTATTGTTCATTAATATACGGAGAATTCTCTTAGTGTACTATTAAATATGCCGACTACCCTATAGAAGCGTTATTTGTCCAAATTAATTGGATAATGGATAATTGTGTAAAAGTTTGTATTTTTGCGAAAAAAAATCGAGAAAATGTTTTGCACAATAATTTCGGTGGTTTATGCTAAACATATCAACCTAAATAAGTTTGTTGAAGATAAATTCTACACAAAGAAAATTTTAGCGGACTGAAAATAATGAAAAATATAATGTAACTTTTTTTTATAAAATGAAAAAAAAAAATTTCTTAAATTTAATGAAAAGCATATTACATTTTATGAAACTAGTTTTTTAATGAAACTTCTTCATTGAGTGAATGAAACTATTAATTAATAAAATGATATGTTTCATTAAATTTTATAAAAAGTTGTATTAATTTAGTTAAAATTTTATCTGCATGATAATAATGAATTTTTGCAATAAATCAATGTAATTTTACTGGAATTTGTCTACTGAAACTTTTCATTAAGTTAATGCAAGTTTTCATAATCCAAATAAAATAAATACAATTTTAGTTTTTTTCTTTACGAGCGTTATCCCGCAAAAAATATTTGATTCAGAAAAAGTTTAGGTTTAAATGATTTTTTTAAGATTTCGAAGATAAGATAGCTTGGCAAAATAATCATAATTATAAAAATTTTTGTATTGAATGTCCATTAGTTTCTTTTAAACTATAAAAGACTTTTTTAAACTGATGTGATGGGGTAGTTTTTGTATGAAACCTAGGATAATTTTTCCATGACGACACCTTTGGAAGTGATATTAAGAATATTCATAAAATTGTGTGTACTTTTTGCCCCTAAGATGTACCTACATGTTGACCTCCATTCTATACATTTCCGGAAATTTTTTTGAATACAGTTATTAGGTTATTAACGTAACAACTTTTAAATTTTGAAATCTCTTTCTTTTCCTTATTCTTTAAATTTACCTTTTCTCTTTTTTTTTGTTTTGGGGGTGGGGGATGTCATATTCCCCTCCCCCTGGGTCCGTGCCTTATATAACAAAGTGAACTTACTGTAAAATTTGAATTAAAAAACCCTGAGACAAGAGCATACTTTTATTAAGGTTTGAAGGGCGCTGAACCTGAATCTGTTCTTAAAATTTCTTCACCACAGGTTTTCGACCTATCTTAACACAAAATTCAAAAAAACTAGGTTTTGGGAAGCTAGCTATAACATCGTGAATTTTGATTTATTCACAGAATTTGTTATGTCATCTGAAAGTCCTACCAGTTGATTTCAAAACAACTAGCCCAAAGTCCTCTTAATCTTAGAGCAATGTTGAGACAACTAGTTTAAAAATCTATTCTGGGATAATACACAGAAAAAAATGTTTCCCTACTTTTTTCAATTAAATTGGTTTGTTGAAAATTTTAAAAGCTGTCAATTAAAAATAAATTGAATCAATTAAATTTTTGCTCAAATTCGGATATTGCTTAACATTTTTTTATGTTATCGCTCAAAATGGACTAATTAATTGATGATTTCGTTACAATTTCATTGATATTAATTGTAATGAAATGATTCTCATTAGCATTTTTTCAATTAATGGTAATGAATTTCATTGATTTGATTTCATTGATTAAAGCTAATGATTTTAAACTTCATTACAATTGACAGAATACAAATATGCTAGGAGTGGGAGAGATTCAGATAGATTTTTTTTTTTTTTTTTTTTTTTTTTTTTTTTTTTTTGTTTTGTTCATCTTGTTTAATTTAAATTGTTTTTTGTTTTCCATATAAAAATTGTAATTAGTTGTTAAGTTATTAATTAATGATCTTATAATTTTTCAAATCATCAGTTCCATACTGCAAATAAGACTCTTAGTCTTGTGTATGGAGCAATTCAATAAATAAATAAATAAAAAATAAAAATAAAATAATGAAAAAACCACATGGTCTCTCAATTATTTGTTTACCCAAATACGTACGTGAAAATACCAATTTAATCACATTGGTCTACAATGTAACCATATGGAGTGAAACGGGGAACGATTGGAATCGGAACACTTAACACTTTGTTTTGTCGGAAGTGGCAGTTCTTATTAAGGTTTGCAAAAATTTTGTCCGTTTTGCAATATCTCTCTTAGTTTTCGAGATACGAGCCATTTTACAAAATAGCGATATTTTAAACTGGCTAGTATATCCAAAACTAAGCGAGATAGAGCAAAACGGACAAAATGTTTGCTCCGCAAGAGTATTAATATACCCTTATAATATAAATTGGCTAGGTCCGAGAGGGATCCCGAGTGTTCAATTTTTTTTATCGGATAATAGAAACTTAGTTCCTCGTTCCATTTCGTTTCCCATATACACTGAATATAGTTTCGCTCCATTTTTTTTTTGTAAACAAATGCTTTTTTGCTCAATTGTAATTAGTTTTTTTAGGCATTAGTGTGATTTCATTAGCATTATTAGGGCAAATGCTAATGCCAAAAAATTTCATTACAATTAAATAGTACTGAAATGTTTTCCAATGCTAATGAAAATCCCAAGTATGCTCAAAAGCAAACATCAACACATTGTTGCTGTTTTCTGTAGTATTTATATAATTGTTTTTTATTAATGTTTATGTATTTGTAATAATTATATTAAATTCATTTCAATTAAATTAGATATTAATTCTTATTAGGTTTATTACTTTATTAAGTTAAATAATTTAATTTCAGTTGTTTAAATCTGAACATTTCTTTATTCTAAAACATTATCATAAAATTGATAATGTAATTTTTAAAGTTTAATTTAATTTCGTTTAATAAAAATTAAAAATAAATTTTAAACAAAAATAAATTAGAAATTATTTCAAACAAAAAAAAAATTACTCTGTTTTCAACAAAAGGTATAATTTCTGCGAAGGAAAAACTCAAAAAAAATTTGGCATAGTCCGTACGCTTCAATAGAAAGAAAAAAAACTAATTTCTGTGTCAATTTGTTCACATAAGTATAAAAAAATCTGGTAACTAAACAAGAATTGCATGCCGGTTTAAATTCAATGTTATAAAGTTCAAGCTATAAAAAGCATTTGGTATGCCAACCGAATAGAAAAGTGCATACTGTTGGCGTCAACTTATAAATTCAGTTAGTACAACGATATTTACATTAGATTTCTGAATATGTTTACATTAGATTTCTGAAAAAACTAATGTTAATTTGTGCCAACTGTCTTAAATTCGTAATAGCCGAATTTCAGTATTAGTAACCCAGTTTCAGTTGGCAAATATCTAAATGTTTCTCTGTGTGTATAATTGAAAAAAAATTCAATTAAAGAGCTATCAATTTCTAATTGAATTAGCAATTTTCGATGTTGGCGGAATTTCAGCAATTAAAGTTATTGAATCAGTGGTTTTCGTAATTAAACGGGTTTTTATTTTTTTGTGTGTATGTTAGAGAAAAACATTAATTAAGCTGCAACAAATTTAAAGGGCCCACGACTTGATTTTTTTTTCCACAACTGCATCTGATAGGCACCCCTAAATTGTATTTTATGTGAGTTTACAACAGGAGGATCTTCTTTTCTTCAAATTTATTTCAATAAAAAACACTATTTTTAAAAATTAAAACCCATAATTTCCACCTTATAAATGATATTGCATACATTTTTTTAGATGAAATCTCAGTGTTAAATAGCTTTCTCTAATGCCCTGTTTCTAGAAAACGTTTGCCACTACACGAATGAGATACTACATGTATTTTGTTTTTGTATTGCATATGTTTTGTTATTGTTTTGTCGTTCGTGTGAAGATAAACGTCATCTAGAAACAAGGTCTAAACCAGCATTTTTAAATCATCTCAATTTTGAACTTGTAACATGTCCAAACATGTCATCAAATCTAATTATATAATTAATGCCACATCCAACATGTTTATCATATGTTGTGTTTCCCTGTCATTTCAAAATTTTTATTGTTAAACGAACGAACCAAAAAGACATAAATTTTATGATGCCGAAGGCAAAAAACAATGAACAGAAAACTCCTTCAACACAAACAGCAAAAAAAAAACTGATATTCAACATAACAATCATACTGAACGCATAACTGAATAAGTGAAAATTGCTAACAAATAATCAAATCCAGTCTCAAACTATCATTATAATGTTTATACACTCAAAAAAAAGTTAGTAAAGTCAGAAAAAGAAATCCCGATGAAAATAAATTTAAATAACAAATATGCAGGTGCTTGTGCAAATTTAAATGTAACTGACACTAATAGAAGACATATGATTTTCTATTGTTGATTTACTTGAATAAACGTCACTACATTGCTAGGTCTGTCAAAAAAACAGAGTAGTATTTGGAAGATGACAAAGCCAATTGTGACAATTTTTTGTTGTTGTTTTTTCTTTGATATTTAAAATTTTGAATCTCGCTCCTAGACGAGGACAAGAAATTCTCATTGAGTTTGTGATTTAACATAACAAATATCTCTAGAAATTCTAATAACAAAGTCCCCTGAAGATTTCCTTGGGCAGGAATGAAATCCGGATAGGGACACGCCTACATCAGATTGCTTTTCACAATTTGTTAAATAAGTTTTGGGACTTTAGCACATTTAATTACTATAAATGCAATTAATGTTTATCCCGATGAAAATAAATTTAAATTAGAAATGCAGATTATTAGCAACAAAATAAGTAGATTTGCAAAAGTTTTGCTAACACTTAGTTGATAAAAATTAAGAAATCCTTGCTAAAAGTTAATAAAATTTTTGCAGAATATAAATAGACTGAAAGAAACTCAAATATGAAATTTTTTTTGTGATTCTCTTAGAAATAATTTGCAATACGTTACAAAGTATGAAATTGTTCACACTCCCACATTGACGATATGAATTAATTTAATGTTTGAAAATATATAGAAATAATTATATATAACATAAACAAATTATATTTCATCTACTTCCATCAATGAAATAATAGAAATGAAACAAAAATAAATAAAAAAATATGAAATAAATACACTTTCGCTTTACTCTGCCTACCCGAACGTATGTTTGTTTGCAATTTGACCACACTACATTAATAGGCACTATACTCAGTTAGTTTACAAATACACATTTAATCTTTATTGTATTTTGTGTTAATTAATAGACAATTACTTTGACAAGCCGGTTACAACACAAAATGTAAGTTTTTTTTTAATCCGCATTTTATGTGTATACGATACACCTTGTTGGCGTCTTTTTGTTTTATTATGTATGAGAAACTGATACAAAAATCTTCCATGTTTGATTTTTGTACATGTTTTACAAGACTTGTACTTTTTATTACCATTTTCCCCTTTTCTACTACATCTTGACATGCCGAGACATCTACTTCATTCTGCGTATATTTTCCAATCTGGTTGTCGTCCACACTTTTAATGTGCTTATCAACACCATTTTTTCTTAACAAATTAGATTAGTAAGAAATTAGTGAAACATTAGTTCAAAACAGTTAAGTGCTGAATAAGTATAATTTTTGGCTGAAAACACAAGTTCAATGAACATTTTTTTGAAAAATAGTATACTTGATTTACAAGACGTTTTAATAACTTTTTTACGAACTTATTTTTTTTTTGAGTGTACGAAAGAATAAAATGTCAGTCAGACAGTGAGTCTGAAGCTCGGCACCCAAAACGACAACATACAATTTTGTTTTCTTTATTTTGTTGTGTTTAAGTTGATTTTTCGTGATCGTTGAAATGGTCAAAGTGAGTGACGGCTATCTACTTTTTTTGTCATGCGTGTGACATTATATTGGAACGCAAAATATGTCAGAATTGTCCAAATACCATGTTTATAATGTTTAAATGGCAAATTTGTGTTCATAATTGATTTTTGTGTGTTTTTATGATTTTTTGTTGTTGTTGGACTGACCGCTGAATTCTATGCGAAATGCGAATGACTGCTGGGTTTGTATGTCTGTCTGTTTGATTTGTTTTCGATTCAATTAAAGACGTCGTAGTAACAATTTTTGCGGCACGTTAAAAATAATCACCAACAGAATCTTTTTAAAAGCAACTTTAACGTCAACACAACATTGTCAGCATCTTCATTTGATCAAAACTACAGCAACAACAAACCCAACAAGAGAAAAAGAAATTCAAGCAATATAATTATTATATGTATTTATGTCTGTTGGTTTAACTGGACGATAACTACTGTTTAAGGACTGTAACGTTAAAAATTTATTCACTCACGTAACAATTCTGTTTTACAAACTAATTATGAGGCAGTTGATGTGATCTCGTAAATTAGGTAGTCACAAAGGAATTCGACTTGTGCAACCGAATAAGTGGGTGGTAACAAGTGGCATTACGAGAGTTTTGCATATTTATGAGATAAAGACGTATGTATGTACGTAATTGGTAAGGTCTTTTTCGAAAAATCTTACATTTTTGAGTAGACTAGATAGGCTTCTGAGCACAGATTCGTATCCGAATACTGGAGGTTATGATCGTAAGAAAGGCTTTATTTAATGGAAATGCATCATAGTGAAGAAATAGCAAGTTTATACTACATATCTCGTAACCATGTTGCCAGTCTTTCGGGATGCAATTCTACTGCTTAGTCATCGGTTCATTGACATGTTAAAATTGCTGAAACAACAGCAATTTGAGTGAGACAACAAAATTTCTAATATGTCAACAAAAACTCAATAGTCTGAACAATATATAATCCTTTACTTCAACCGAACTAGTATATTCGGTTATAAGCACGAAAAGTTTTGATCAACCTTTTTAACCCATTCATAACCGACTTTTTGTTTGTGGATATATTTCTATTTGGACTTCAGATTCTTGTCCCCATCCTACTCTACAAAAAATGGGAACAAAAATCTCATTTTGGAAAATTCTCAGCAGATTTTTAACACTAAAACATTTGATTATTCAAAAATGCTTTGTTTGATTTTGTTCTGGTTATAAGATGAAGCTACGTGCCCAATTTCGAGTTTCTAGCTTTGCAAATTTAAGAGTTACACCAAACGCCCATTTTTGCAAAAAAGGCTTATTAAAAATTGGACGTTGTTAACATATATCGCGGCCTAATTTCCCTGATGAACAGATTATGCATATAAAGATTTTTTTCAATACCCTATGAACAAATTTAAACAAAAATATAAAATCTTTTTGCATTATCAAAAATTTTATATATTTTTAAAAATGTGTACACTGTAGTATACAATGGTAGTTACGGACCTGCATGATTGTCCCAGACACGATTCAATTTCATTGAAAATTGGTACTCGAAAATCAGAAAAAAAGTGTGTACTCGAAAATCAGAAAAAAAGTGTTGTGGAATATTCTAAGAATATTTCCGAAATATTTAGTGTTTTGCTTTAACCGTTAGTGGCTCACTAACGGTTAATTAAAAAATGGTATACTTTTTAGATTTTTCAAGATATTTTTTTTTTCATTCCAAGAAACTGCATACAAAAGGGGTATCAAATGAAAGATCTTTTGATGACGCATTGTTCAAAATGGTCCAGCTCACTAACGGTGGTTGGCAAAACTTAAATATTTTTGAAATCCTCATAAAAAAAAAATTCAAAGTTCATTTTTAGGGGCTCACTAAAAAATTTTTGTTTTTCGACCACTTTAATATATTTATGTAGGATTACTACACAACTGAACAGTATGTATTTTACCGTCCAGCTTTCTCCAAGATCAGACAGCTTAATTTGGGTAGTGATGGATTCGGTTCATAAACTACATCTGACTAAATTTCTTTGGCTAACAGTGAATAGTGAACCTCCTCTTTTTTCTTCTCTTCTGATTTAATCAAATTTTTTCTCTATATATTTCTTTCCTTTATTTTGCATCTCTAGGGTATGGTACAATGGACAATATGTAGTCTTTGGGCCATAGACTTGCCTCTGTGATTGTCCAACCCAACCCCAATAAAAAGGCACCAGACACTGACTTTAAAATTATTTTGCTTGATATCGTTTTGGACAAGGAGGTTATGCTATTTTCGACACAATATAATACAGGACATCAAATAAAACGATGTATTTTGAATTCAGGGTCGGATGTACCCGTTAGCTCAGTAGAATATAAAAAAACATTGAATTGAAATAAAGGTTTGATTGATGACGGCCGAAAAATGTTTAGTCACAGAATAGAACTTTTCTGCCTAACCAGAAATTGCCCTGACTTAGGCGGTTGCTAGTTAGTGGTATGACAAATGCCGGCTTCGCTCATTAAAAATCTTCAGTTCTAACCCCCAAATCCGTAAATTTGCTGTCATAAATCTCAAATAGAAAAAGGGGCTAAGACCTGCAATTAAAACGCATCATTAACATTTAAACATAAAATCTTACTATCATTCATAAAAACGTCAAGGCTTTTTCGGAGTTTGGACGATCTTTCAAGAGCCGCACACAGTTTAAACGGGAATTATTATATATATAAGCTTCTTTTAAAGATACGTCGCGTTAGTTTCGCTTGATCGCTTCGCACAAAATAATCTCCGCTGACACAGTCCTTTATATGGTATTGCATAAACATGATCATATGTATATATTAATTCTTTACTACCTCTTGTCCATTTGTTTGGTCGATACCTGTATGTTATGGCTGCAGCTGACAATGTTTCAACCAGCGAGTTTAAAACTATATGGTCGTTCAAAACTTCTATTATGGTGATGGTGGTGGAATCAGTTAATAACTCAACATTCATAATTCTTTTTTTTTTTATTTGTTCGATCATCTTTCATTATGATGTTATGATGTTTTATGACAGATATATTATGTTAACAAATTCTTCGCATGTCCAAGTGACAATATTAATTTGGAAAACGTTAAAATCTTATTTATAATTATGTGTACAGACTGACAGTGTAGTGTAGAGACTGTATTCTACAAACCTAGAGACTGTTACAAGAAACACGAAAACACTTTGGCTAACAAAAAAAAAAAAAAAAAAAAAAAAAACGGAGTAGAATTTGTATGAATTATTATGGAAGAACATTATGTTATAATTGCACTAATTAAGTAATAATCATTGTTATGGTTGAATTCTAAAATTTTAAACATTCTAAGAAAAAAAATATTAAAACAAGGATTCCAAATAAGAAAAAAAAAAACTTTGTAGAAAAACGAATAAAAAACAAACGGAAATATCTTATAAATATTTATAAATTTAGTCAGTCATTCTTAGTGAGTAGGAATTGTCAATTTGAAAAACTTCTACAGCGAAATATAATATTTAAGTTGATTTCATATTTTGGCGCCAATTATTGTTGCAATTTATAATTATGGTTAAAATGCCGACCGCAATTTTATTGCTTCTTTTTCCATTAACAATTTCTTTATTCCTTTTTTCGGGGTCTACCGTTCACGATTTTTTGAATGTGTATGAGTAAGTGAATGTCACTCAGTATGGGTAAAATTTAGAGGTGTATTTGTAGCTGACATTCTCGTGCGTTTGACATTATTGTGTTAATTTGCTGGTTAATGCACGCAACAATTATAAAATAATGTGGCGGCAAAAGTTTTGAAGTGAAGCACTCAAATGTCAACATTAAAAATCGACAAATATCTGTCTGTATTTCGTTTGTCAGCTTTTAAATGTTCGTTTGTCATCCGTACGTCTGTTTATATGTATGTGTGTCTGTCCAATTGACAATCACATTTTCTTAAGTTGTGGAATTTTTTTTTCGTATTTCTTTAATCACGTTTCTTTTAGCAATTCTTCTTTTTGTCTTGTATGATCTTGTTTTAACTGTCACACACATACATGCATCAATTCACACTGTTAGAGAGCAGCATGCAGTAAGATACATATTTATATAACCCAGCAAACAATGTTATTATATGTAAGAGCATTTTTTCTTCATGGAAAGTCCCTTCAAGAAAAAGACGGACGGTATGAAAAATTGTTAGGACACAAATATAAAAAGCTGAGTTTAGGTTAAAAGGGAGGTCCCCCAGCCTAAAATCATCCGGTTTTCTATAAATATACCACGATTTCCGATAAACATACATCAAGCAGATTGTAATATATCATCAAAAAATCTGCTTCCCATATTCACCGTTCTCAGAGTAGATGTCGAAGTTTTTTCTTCTTCTTAGCTTCACAGTTCCCATAGTAATTGCTGGGTAAGTGAACAATCAGCCCGCAGTTTCTCAGAGTGCTAATTGTTCACTTGTCATTAAGCAGTGCGAACCATGGGAGTCTGATTGAGTACCGACAACGTATCGTATTAGAGTTGAATTTTCTTCAGCCTAATGATTAGCTTATATCCAGTGGATGATATGCAGCTGTGGACCACATCCTACTAAACGTCTTCTTGTTGGTGAAAAAATCATATAATTCCTTTTGATCCTATCCTTAGAATTCCTCTTCCATTAAAGTTTAGAGTCCAGAATTCAACCTATTTCGCACTCTTTAAAAGTCGAAGAATGGCTTCATCTAGTCGAGGGAGATCAAACTCATCCACGTCAGAAGGGCCAGTCGACATTATGTCCAGCGCACTTGGGCCCTGCATAGAAAAGTGATTCCGTTGTGATATTTTAGAAGAGTTAACAACTAGGCGGCTACATCAGGATCAGAACCAAACTATTCTGACTCCCTAATGAAGAGCCTAATCCTGCCGACAGCTAGGTCGTACATGTCCGTCAGAACATTCAAAACCGAAGGGAGCAGCCCTCAGGTTAGCGAACGCCGTGCAGTAACACATAATAAGGAGCGAATCCTCCCCCTCCACTTCTGTAGAAGTCTTTATAAGGAAGTTGCATTCTCCAGGCGTGTATGCCAAAAGGGCAGTGGCACATAACCATCGCCATCAGAAAATGCAAACGGGATAGTCCAATGACCGCAGTGTGCCGGCAATCATATTCGGGCCGGACCTGCCTCGTGATCGAGAATATTGGCTCGTCCGTACAACTGGCAGCAATAAGCCGCGTGGAGTTCTGCGCTTCCTGCAGGTTGCTAGCTACCAGCAGCATTCCCCGCGTGTTATCGACATCATCGTCCCGAAGCATCGTCCCACGAGCAGCCAGCACATTCTCAACCATGTTGCCGCTGTTGGCCCTGTGTCCTGACACCCAGATGAGTGTAAAATTCGAATGTCTTCTCTACGTTACACAAGTTCCGTTTTTGGAGGATTGACTCACAGACCGTTTCGCACATTTATGTCAGCGTATGGAGCGATCTTTGCCCTCGTTCCCTAAAGTAACGCAAGGATTTTATTCATTACAATGTTCCAAAGATAAGAAAAATCACTACTCCTTCTGAGATAACTTTGGAAGTTTTTCCTACCTGTTTTTATATAATATTTTAATGGTAAAATATTTTGGTATACTGGGATACAATTAATCTTGCTCACTTTGTATATGTATCCGTCGTTTAGTTTACTATTATTAACCATATTTAATATTTAGTATTACTTGTGTAGTGCGCTGTAAAAGTATGCATTATATTGTTGCATGCAATTTAATAAATGCTACATGGGAGAATTTCATCAATTAAACTGACTAAACGTGAATGGTACCAGGCATGTGCAACATGGCGCAGCAACAATAAAACAAAAAAATAAAACAGAAAGAAACAGAAAAACAAACATTTAAAGTTATGCACTTATTAATAAATTTATTTCTTTATTTAGTCATATAACTTTATTAACCACAAATTTTTCTTGGAATGATGATCGGTAATTAAATGTTTATGTTTTTTCTTTGATGTTTTACCCAAAAATAACCTGATGCTGAAATAATTGTGGGAATTATAATCAGTTTGTATGGTAAGATAGGATGATAAATGGAAAAAATAAAAATAATGGTGGTGTTTTGTTGCTATCGGGTCATTTAATGAAAATTATATTGGAGTAGCTAGATGTGAATCTTGGAAACGCTTTTGTGATGGCAATAAGATGGCTTTGAGTCATTTACGCTGCCATCATTTTAAATACTCACTTTGAATGTAGCGAAAATGTTTTGTGCCCGACTTAATTAATGTGCCTAAATTATCCAGACCAACCAACGTTTTCAAACCTCCTGGATACGATTAAATTATACCAATTCAGGTGGAATCAGGGGGAAAATCGATTACACTATTGAATCCATTCCTATGGACAATGACTCCAACTCAACGAACTCAGTTGTTACAACCGAATTCGATTGCCACAACCCAAAACCTCACCTACAGAATTTACGAGGTCTAAGCAACCAAATCAATTCGGTTGGAAAAATATCGGTTGACACCACAGAATTTGTTATGTGAGTGAAGCTACTTTTAAAGTTATTTTTCAGCAGAGGGCAAAAAAGACTCGATTGCCATGTATTAATGCATAAAGGCTATTGGGAAACGATCAGGTCTAAATTACAATATAGTTGCCTGAATCTACATCTCTTGTATGAAAAATTTGCATTGAAAAATACAATCTTTCTTCAACTTCCTCAACGAATATATGGAATAATTTCAATATGTACAAAAGGCTGTCCTGAATAAAAAAAAATTATGAATGCCACCCAATCAATGCGTATTATAGAGCCAAATATGTGAAAAATAAGTAAAAAGTTTTGAATTGGATCTACAGTTCCCTACTAGCGATTGAAGTTACCGATTGCAATGAATTTTGACTAACAATAAGTTTGTAACTTTTTTTCGAAATAGGGCTCAAAAGTTTAGTAATTTTTGGCTTATTACTGGAAAAATAATTTTAAATTTTCTGTACAGTAATTTTGGTCCACCAGAGCATTTTTTGTTTGCCAATCGAAAGTTTTGAATTTCTTCCTATAAGCCAATACAAAGACGTTAGTTTTATACCAAGTTGTTCGCGTTTGGTGAAAATATTGTTTTGCCGTGGGGATTCCTGGATATTTCGCGTTGTCGGATTGAGAAATAGTATAAGCTCCCAACATTACATTAGTGCAAATTTTTGTTTGTTTTTAACGTAAAAGTTACATGTACTGATTTACTAGCGTTAGCTTTCATTTTCCAAGCCACACGCGAATTTGATTGAGATGTATTTGAAGGTTTATTGAAGCAGTTATATGATTTTAATGGGAAGACAGAATTACTATTTATGTCATCAGCCAAAGTTGCAATGGAGATTAGGTAATTTTTAAGTAGATCAGCAGAAAAAAAGATATAAAGAATAGGTCCTAACACACTGCTCTGTTTTAGTGTATTATGACCTATTCGGTTGGGGCAATCGAAACTGGAACACTGCGTGATTGAGTCCAATTTAAAGTGTTGGCTTAACCTTGCAAAAAAATAATTTGCTGAAAAGAAAACCAAAAAAAGCATAATTTTTAAAATCATTTGCTATAACTTTTCATAACTTCTCAGCAAAACTTTGGTAATGGGTGCGATAAAGTAATGCATTACCTTGTAATGTGTACTCTTTACCTGTATCATTATTTTCCAACAAGAAGTAATGAGTTACCGATAATTGAACACTCATGGATTACCTTGTAATGAGACCTCATTACATTTTACATTACTTCAAAACATAAATTATGACTTACCGATCATCAATTACATAATGCATGAATTATAAACGTAAAATAATTATTAATATATATTTTTGAAAATCTATTTATAGACACATTACTTTGTGATTTTTTGTAAGCATAATGGTAAGGTGTATATTTTTGATATCACGAACGAAAACACGAAGCACAACAACTCATCTACATTTTAAGCAATAAAATATTGTATGTATCGATAGCTCAGTTGGTAGAGTTCTCGCCTAACGAATTGTTAAATACCAGAGACCCCAGGTTCAAATCCTAGCATGACCATGTTATTTATTTAATAAAAAAAAAATTGTAAAAAAAATTTTTATGCATTTTTTTTTTTTATGAAAATCTATTTATAGACACATTACTTTTTCCCACCATGTAACCATATAAGTAACCAGTTACTTTACCCCTACAAGGTAATGAGTTACTTTGAGGCTCATCGCCTGTATAATTCATCAGTGAAGTAACGTGTAAAGTAATACATGAAGCCCTATGGCGATACATTACTTTACCCATGATTTGGTAATGTGTGGTTTTGCTGGGTTGTGTTCATACATATATAACTTTTCATAATATATGTATGAAGACCCGTAAAATAATTTGAGAAAACTACATTCACAAAAACAATTTAACTGTTAACTACACTCAAAAAGTTTGTAAAAATAACAAACAATTTTGCTGAGTCAGCAAAGTTTTAGTCAGGAGGGTGCTTGCAAAAAAATTGCAAATTAGCGAGCGGATTTTTGGCAACGAAATTAGTAGATTCACCAAAAGTTTTGCTAACACTTAGTTGATTCAAAATTAAAAAATTCTTGCTAAAAGTTAATAAAATTATTACTGAAAAAAACTCAAAAAAATTGTAGAATAATTATACCCAGCAAAACCACACATTACCAAATCATGGGTAAAATAATGTATCGCCATAGGGCTTCACACATTACATTACACCTTACTTCACTGATGAATTTTACAGGCGACGAGCCTAAAAGTAATGGGTGGACTCATTACCTTGTAGGGGGTAAAGTAACTGGTTACTTATATGGTTACATGGTGGGAAAAAGTAATGTGTCTATAAATAGATTTTCATAAAAAAAAAATGCATAAACATTTTTTTTACAGATATTTTTTTTTTAATTAAATAAATAATTTTTTGTTTTTATTATTGAATAAATTACGTGGTAATGCTGGGATTCGAACCTGGGGTCTCTGGTATTTAACAATTAGTTAGGCGAGAACTCTACCAACTGAACTATCGATACATATAATATTTTATTGCTTAAAATGTAAATGAGTTGTTGTGCTTCGTATTTTTGTTCATGATATCAAAAATATACACCTTACCCTCATGCTTACAAAAAATCACAAAGTAATGTGTCTATAAATAGATTTTCAAAAATATGTATTAATAATTACTTTACGTTTATAATTCATGCATTATGTAATTGATGATCGGTAAGTCATTATTTTATGTTTTGAAGTAATGTAAAATGTAATCAGGTATCATTACAAGAGTGTTCAATTATCGGTTACTCATTACTTCTTGTTGGAAAATAATGATACAGGTAAGAAGTACACATTACAAGGTAATGTATTACTTTATAGCACCCATTACCTAAGTTTTGCTGGGTACTTTAGTTAATTTATTTGCTGAAAATCTTAAAATTTGTTTTGTTGTTCAGTATCCGAAAATATATAGAAATAATGATATATAAGATAAACAAATTATCTTTTAATTACTTTCATCAATGGTTGTCTAAATGATGGCATATTTCTAGAAACAAAAACAAAAAGAAATAACAAAATATGAAATATATAACCCTTTCGCTTCAGTTTGTCTACCTGAACGTATGTTTGTTTGCAATTTGATCACACTACATTAATAGTCAATATAATCATTTAGTATACAAAGACACATTTACGGTCTGTTTTTGTAAGACGTGTCACTCAAAAAATTCGTGTAAATGAGTGAAGAAATTCATTTTGGGGTTTTGTAATGCAAATGTCACTTTGAATTGAGTGAAAACGTAAGAGTTGTCGTTTTCGTCTCTTTTTTTGGTTTCCACAATGCGATTTGAAACGTCACAAACGTCAAAAACAGACGTTCACAAAAAAGTATTCGTCAAAGAAAAAAGGCAACACAATTTAATATTAAAAAAAAAAAATACAGTAAAACTCGGTTAAGACGAACCTTCAGTTAATACGAACTAATTTAAAAGTTCCGACGTTTTGGCAAAAATATTCATATAAAATACATCTTATAATACGAACTCGGTTAGTACGAACCCTTGGTTATTACGAACTGTTTTAAGTAGTCCCAAAAACTCGTTTTCATACAAATTACCATGTTTAGTACACTCTTTATCCGTTTAATGGGATAGAAATAATATGAATTTCATATCCGTGGATGACTTTCTAGATATAGATGCTAATGTTTTAACGTCACATACTTTATCAGGTGAAGAAATATTGGAAATTGTTAATCCTGCCGATGTTGAAAATTTGTCAAGTAATATATTCGAACAAAATCGTGTGCCGAAGAAGCTGACAATCATATTTTGGCAATAGAAAAACTTATAACGAATGAAATCGTTAATTCACGCCCTGTTTCTAGAAGACGTTTTGCTTCACGTTCGTCTAAAAACAATAACAAAATACATGCAATGCAGAAACAAAATACATGTAGTCACCCGTTCGTGTAGAGGCGAACGTGTTGTAGAAACCAGGGGTCAGTCATTCAGAAAAAATAACATATTTTTTTTGTTTTAAATGAAGAATTTTAATTGAATTTTTAATTGTGAATGCATGAAATGCTAATTTTACTTTTTATTTATGTAAAAATCTTGTTTTTGTTTTAATAAATACATATTTTTAATCGTTAAAAATATCCGTTTAATACGAACCTCGCTTAAGACGAACTAATTTTTTTGGTCCCTCGGAGTTCATCTTAACCGGGTTTCACTGTAATACTTTTTAACAAAAAATTGTAATAAAAAAAAGAATAATGATTTTTATTTTTATTTTCATTTATATTTATATTTATTTACATTTTTAGTTGTAAATATTTTTGTTTTTTATACGAATTATATTTTTATCTCCACTTTTAAAACAAAATAAATTAATTTCTAAACAAAATAAATTAATTTTTTTTTTAAGAAAAAAATCAGCTGTTTTTGTTTATATTTCAATTATAGTGTTGGGTTGCCATCTAGCAACGAAAAATGAGTTATTTGTATATGAAATAAACTAACAAAAACCGAAAAGCAATGTCATGGCAATCTCTACTGTTTGACATAACATAAAGCTTAACGTACTCAAACGTAAGTCACACGAACGAATTATAAAAACTCATTTCCTTACGTATTCGTTCGGGTGCCACACGTTCGTCTGAAATCTTTATTAAATTTAAATATTTTATTTTATCATTAATTTAATTAATAGACAATAACTTTGACAAGCCGGTGACAAAACTAAATTTAATTTTTTAATCCACAATTTAGATGTATACGATACACATTGTTGGTATCCTTTTTCTTTATTATATATGATGATACAAAAATCTTTTTTGGTTGATTTTGTATATGTCTTACAAGTATCATTTTCCTCGTCTCTACTACATATTGACATGCTGCGACATCTACTTCATTCAGCATATAGCTTTCAATCTGGTTGTCGTCCACACTTTAATGTGCTTATGAACACAATTTTTTTTTTACCAAAATAAATTAGTAAAATATTAGTCAAATATTAGTAAAACATTTGATCAAAAGAGTAAAGTGCTGAGTAGGTATAACTAAAATTTTAGCTAAAAACATAATTTCAGTAAAAAATTTGCTGAAAAATAGTATACTTGATTTACAAGACGTTTTACTAACTTATTTTTTTGAGTATAAGAAAAGTAAAAATAAATACTTAAACTCATTATTTAATCAATTACGATTTGTGCATAAAAATATTTAAACTATACTTTTTGCTGTTGTTAACCGATATTTACTCAAGACCACAAAGAAAATTATACACGATATATTGAACTTTAAAAATACATGCAACAAGTTAATAAATTAGTACGTGTTGATCGATATTTGTATTACAACAAGTGTTTATAAGCCGTTTGTTACGACGAGGCAAAATTAAAGGTTGAAAAATCAATAATCATTATTTGCATATAATAATATCATTTATACACATGCAACCAGATTAATATGTACAATAGGGATATAACTTGTTTTTAAAATCCATAATATACAAATTACGATATCAAGAGTGATTTCACTAGGAAATCCAATAAAAGCTCGTATCTAAACTCTTCATAGAATATTTAAACGACTTAAATATTAAATATAAGAAAAAACCGATTAGAAAAACGCATGCTCATTGGTATTACAGTACTTTTCGGTTATAGTCACTTCGCTTATAGTCCATTTAGCGATAACTATAATTTTACGCTTTTACTGTAATCTAAAATCAAATTTCATACAAAATGAGTACGATATAGTCCATTAACGATATAATCGCAGTTGATATATATGCCACGTAACTTTGGTTACCAAAAGTAAAATTATGTGCAAATAATTTAAGTGATAATCACAATACAAAAAGTTTCCGAAATAATTCTGAAATCTAAAAATTTCTATGTTTGCAAATTGTTTACAAATTTCAGATGCTTAAACGAAAATATAAATCAGAGGAATGTTTTGCTGCAGCTTTTCAAATATCGTTTTTATATTACAACTTTTTCACTCATTATAATACTAAGTAAATTTAATATAAAAGTGTTGAAGTTAAGAATAAGAATAAACATTTTTTTCTAAAAATTATAAACACTATTAATTTTTTAATCAGACTAGACTAGTTTCTGCCTTTTTATTTACAGGCGTCTTCAGTGATTTTCCATTTAAATTTTTCAACAACCTGCTACTGCAAGAATCAAACCTGCGCTCTTCTTACATTTCAAACGTAACAATACCCAGTCATGATAATGCAGCTAAATTGCAGTTTTCTTTCCTATTAGCTTTTCTGTTATTGTATATTATACTCAGAAGTGACCAACACGAACAAACACAAATATAATCTCCTCCGTCTCTATTTCACAACGTTACCAGATTGACGTATGGTTTTACGTTCAGTGTTGATAACTTTTGCGTTTTAAGTTGAGACATCGCCACAGGGCAAATTTTATAATGTATTTTAGTACAGTGTTATTTTAACGTCATATAGACAGTCGCAATTAATTTTTAATTAATATGCATTAATTGATGACATTAATTATGACTATATCCAAAGTCGTTTGTATGCAACGAAATTGCATATTTGAAAATTAGGCATATAGTCGCATTAGCGATATAGTCTACAATTTGTATGCAACTAAGAGATATGACAATAACATCACATTTCCAAATTATGGGGCAATCGGTGGTTATATCCTGGCATACGGTACCATGGCCATATTTATACCCCTAACGTACATGTACTACATTTATGAGAATTCCATGAGAAGTTTATTTAATTTTCGTTTTATAGCTCAATTTTTGAACATATACTTTTTTTTTAATAAAATCTTTATAAAAAAAGTCCTAAGAGTAAACAAAACCTGACGGGAAATTTCCATATTAAATTAACTCAATTCCCTGGCCAATTTACAAGGCGACCAAAGATACTAACATGTATGCTGGCATATTTAGTTTGGCAGCATTAACTTACATTTCGACTGATGTTGTTCATGTTTGCTATTCACACTTGACGTAAATTAAATTCTTAATAGTTCATGAACTTATTAGCAGTTTCCTGTTAATATTGCCACCGAACTACTCACATACACACTCACACACATATGTAGAGGAAAACATTGATTTCCTCTTAAGAAGGTCATCACATCTTGTTTTCATTTTCATATGCATAGTGTTGTGGTAGTTGTATTTGCTACCGATTTGAATGATACTTATGCAATACCACATGTTGCAACATATATGGAGTAGTATATCTTAGGGTGGTGCTTAAAAGAATTATAAAGATTCTGCATAGATATCCAAATGAGTGATGTGTATGTATGTGAGATGTATAAAAGTTACAGTTTACACAGAGGATCAATAAGTCCGTGACTTTTTCAATGAAACACATTTTTTTTTGGATAAAAAGTTTTTATTTTTCAACGTAGTCTCTTTTGAGCGCAATGCACTAATACCAGTGTAAAAATGTTCATATCTAATTTGAACCATGGATGGTAACCGATTCGATGCGGGTATCGGTAAGGTTTTTTTATTTCGGTATCGTTATTTTAGGGGTAACGATATTTCAGTTATTTCAGTACCGGCTTTTTAGCGTTAACGGTAACATACTTTTTTTACCGTTTTATTAGTTTTGTTTTTATATACATCGAGTTTATTTTTATGTTATTTTTAATTTATAACGAGCTTTCAACCTCAGTATAATTATAAAAATAAAGCAAATCAAACATATTAGCTGGGTTGCTACTAGTATTTCGAATTGGCTAAAATCTCATCAAAACCCGAAGTTTTAGAAAAGCTAAGCATAACTTTAACAAAAAACCTATTAATCATCAATTTTGCTCCATTATTGTCTTCTTAGTAATCAAGCACGTGGTTAGGGCCTTTTCCTAACAAGCATCATGACGTTACTAAACTTTGAAGACCAAAAATGTTCTATTTGTATAAAAACTTATTACTTATTGCAGTTCCAATGTCTGGCTAGTTTATTATCAAACTTTGGGAAAATATATGTATTTACTGCGATTTTTTTTTCAAATCTTGTCAGATTATTTCGGTAACTGTATTTTAAGGATAACGCTATTTCATTTATTTCGGTAACGGTATTTTAGCTATAACAGAATTTTAGTTATTTCGGTAACGGTATTTTAGCGATATTGATATTTGAGTTATATCGGTAATGGTATTTTACTGATAACGGTACATCAATTATTTCGGAGATAACAATAGCCAGTTGAAAGGGTTTTGAATCGATAACAGTATTTTTGCAGTAATGCCTGCCATCCCTGATTTGAACATATATGAAGCGAGATATGACATGACTGATTATACATGGATCCAGATATGGCTATATTTGATCATATATCTATCTAGATATAGTCATATATGATTATTAAACTCCCTATAGGGAGTTTTGACTGAAAAGCTAATCTTTTAAAAAGTAGATTAACTGCCTAATCTCAGTGCAAACATATGCAGTTAATCTACTTTTGACTAGATTAAATTTTCCGTTTATACTTCCTATTAGTCCTTCTAGCTCAATATACTTACGAGGGCAGTCTCCCGTGGGGTATGTGATAAGCGATATAATCTCATGTTTAGTGATTTAAAAGGGTCGTCAAAAATTACCAAATTTTTCGTTTTTTCGGAATATTTCGAATTGTTTTAGAGAAAATTTAGACAAATGGGGTAAAAAAGGAAATAGCTTTTGGAAACGCATTAACTAGTATACGAAACCTAACCGATAACTTTCAAATATATTTGTTATTAAAAAAAATTATTTTGAGTGATATTAAAACTGGTATTTTGTTAAAGAATTATAGTGGAATGAAGGTAAAAAATATGTATATTAATGGCAATTAAATTTAATGGAGGGGGTATCTGAGTTTTTTCTGATATTCGTAGCAGTTCGCCTTTTATGTAACTTTTTCCAAAGATCTTTTTAACCTCTATTTTAAATAAATGGCAACCCTAACACCCTACATATGCAATATAGGTATCAATATTTTTGTTTTCTCGAGTACATTCCAAAAAATCTAAATTTCATTTGTTTCAGACATGTTTTCATACAAAATTATATTAACTTTGCCCCCACCTTTTTACACTTAAACATGAGATTCGGCCGCTAAAAAAATACGTGCCCCTTATATTTTTTTCTTTATCACATATTCAAAATTCATAAAGATAGAAGAAAACCAATAGGCAGACTCGCCTTGTAAGTCGAGGTCTACAAAATAGGCATGTATATAAGCATATTCCACACAGCCTTTTTGTTTTGTTGGGCAATAGAAAATAGTCACTGGGGGCTAAATACGGAGAATATGGTGGATGAGGTAACAATTCGTAGCCAAATTCGTGGAATTTTGCCACACATGCCAATGTCTTGATGAAAAATAACAATTTTCTTTGCCAAATAGGTTCGTTTTTTTAAATCGTCGTTGAATCGTTCCATAATATTCGCGGTTTATTGTTATTCCCTTTCGAATGTAATCGATAAGGGTTATGACGCATGCATCCCAAAAAACTATAGAAATTACCTTATTGGCCGACAAACCCACATTGGCCTTCTTCGGAGCCAGTTCACTTGGACAAACCCATTGTTTTGACTGATCCTTGGTTTCCGATATGTTGTAATCTATTCATGTTTCATCCCTTTTTTCCATTTTTACAAAAATCAAAGAGGTTGTATGCTTTAAACACCTGTTAATGACGGAACTTCCCCAGAATTTGACAGTACTCTATTAACAGATGGTATATGAAGGGAGCAGTGTTGCTTTTCATTTAACTACGAGGGAAGTTCGAAAAGTCACGGACTTATTGATCAGTCCTCGTATTACATCCGATTTTGTATAGGAATTATGTATATAAGTAATTCCGTGTCAAACCAACAATTTTTGACATCATTTTTGTTTGCTTTGAAATTTGGCAGCTGTAGTATTATTTCAAAAATATTTGACACGTATTTTTAGAAAAAAATATTTTTTTTTTTAATAGTTATTTATGTTTCTAAATAAAAAAAAAAACATGGACAATGTTCCGACATGTCGATATTTAAATTGATGTGGTTTAAAAACTAGTAGACCGATTCAAATGGTTATTTGAATGGCCCTTTACTCTACTTTTTACTAAAGGTTTTCAGGTTGCCACACCTTGTATTTCGACATTCCAGCGGTGTAATGCCCTAAACTCCGACTGGAATCGATGTAACAAGATTAGTTAACACGTTTAATCTACTTCTTGAGCGGGTAGGAGCTATAACGCAGTGTTTGCTTAACAAAGTGTGAATTACTTATGCTTAAAAATTTAAAAATTAAAATTGTGTTTTTTGTTCAGTAATGATTAAGTTTTCAGCGAAAACTCAAGGTGAATATTTTAGCTGTGTTTATTTTTCATTCAATTTACATAATTCATGCAGAATTCAAAACATACATTAATTTGCAACTTTTTTTATTTTATTAATTGCACAAGTTCACCAGAGTGCATGTTGCCACCTACTGTTCTCACCCTACCTTTTTCGCTGGTTTGTACTAATGTTATCTATTTTTAAACAAATATTGCTTGATTAAAATCCACAGATAAACTACTACACTTATAACCAGTGCAAAAGTTTAACGACTTTATCGCCAGATATACAAAAGTGTTATAAAGCTATTTTTACAAGGGCTTTTATTTAAAATCTTATGAAAAGAATGCTTAACTATTATATCAATTAATATATAGACTAGGAAGTACAATCATGTGCAACAGATAGTTGTTCTGCAGACTAAACTATCGTTCGCGAACGCAAACGATGCAAAAAAGTTAACACAGTGAATACGGAAAAAAATATTGATTTTTTTTACAAAGAAATTAAAAAAAGTACTTATTCCAAAAAATCCCTTTTTTTGAAAAAAAGTAATTAAAATAAAATACTTTTTGCAAAAGTAATTTTTCTTAAGTTACACTTAGGGAACTTCTGCTGTAAATATTTGCAGTTATTTGAATTGTAATACAGTAATCTTTATTTTTAATTTCTTCTTCATTTGTAGAAGAACTTTAATTTTTGACTACATATGTAGTTCTTTTTAAACAAACCACATCAAATTACTGTATTATGATTTTACATTAATTTTATACAGTAGTTATTTTTTATTTGCAAAAATGAAACTAATAAATGTTTGTTTATTTTTTACTGCATTGTGATAAATTTTTACTACAATTGTGGTTCATTTTTTGAACAGTAACAAACAACTGACAATGTTAGTTAAATTTACTGAAATGTAAGTCGTTCTTTCTGTAAGTGAAATTTCATCTGTTTTTAACTACATTTACAGTGGTCTTTAACTACATAATAGGTAAAGCGTATGTATATGCTTTCCCGCATTCACTGTGATCACATTTGTTTCGATAGGTTAACCTACAGAAGAACTATGTGTTGCACATGATTGTACTTCCTAGTTTATATATCCAACACATTTACTTTCTGTTTACACTACTCGACAAGGTGTTTTTAAAAACTTTCAAAAAAAAAATGATTTTCATTAAATTAATTACTGATTTTGTGATATTTACTTTGTAATTTTAATTGCCTTTGAACCAAAAAGATATTTTCTGTGAGTTTTTTTACATTTTCTATACATTTTTATTGTGACAGCGTGTCCCAAGGACAACCGAATGTGGTATTAAGGATTTTGAATCATTGCTCTACGAAATTAAAGCAGTCAAATTTGAAAATAAATCAAAAAGTAACACTAATATTTTCTAATTTTATTTCTTGCACTTTCTGTAGGCTTTTAATGAAGAACAAGAGAAGGCGCTGGTCGAATACATGGTGATGTGCGCCAAACACAATTATGTATTGAACATCATTGAATTACAATAATTGGCTTATTAGTTTGCTCCTAAACTTGATGACAAATATCCATTAAGCCTCGAATGCAAAACAGCCGTTCACGCGAAATGTGCCGACATGCTCTCACTTATTTACATATGACGAAATTGTGATTCCAATACTGACTTGGAATGACTCCATACCATTTTGCAAAAAAAAAATGCATGTCGATTTTCACAAAATTTTTAAATGCACAGGCACCGACTGCAAACAAAATTTAATAAATTTTCTAAATCATTCGTTTAACATATTTTTTTCCAAATTTTCAACTATTCTTTGGGGGTGGCAACCTGCAACAACTTTTTTAAGGGTTCGATTTTAGGAACTTTTGAAAATTTGAAATCAAATTTTTATTTTTTGCAAATTGAAATTATTTCTAGCTCAGGATTGTGAATTGATATTTTCTTTTGCCAATCTGTGAATATGACATCAGTACGTTGATTTTATGATGAGTTATGGTCAAAAGGCTAAGGGGTGGTAAACTGCGAGCCTTTCCTCTATGTATTTAAATATCAAATGTTTTTTTTTTAACTTTCGTTTGTATTTTTTACCACATTCGATCCCACATTAAAATAATGTAATGCCCCGTTTGCAATTATCTCAAAACTGTTCACATGCGTTGGATGAGGTTATGATTATCTCGTAAACAGCTGTTTGGTTATTTTTGTAAACAAAAAATATTTGTGATCTAACCTAAAATCTAACAAAATATTTTTAAAAAAAAAACATATTCTTCACTGCCGGAATACAATATTTATTAACTTTAGATAAGATACAACATTAATATTTTGATATGGAAACCGTTTTTATATAGGGATGACTAGTTTAAAGATGATTTGTTCATGTTTTCGGTAAGAGGAGTGAGGCAGCTATTGAGGAACTATTTTCATAGAATTTCTTCGCCGGAAGGATATAATATATTAATGCCACAATTAACACAAATATAAGTGAAATACACGTTTTTGTCATGCTATATTTAAGATTTTTTGATTTTTATTAAAAATTAAAATTATTTTTTTTCTCTTTTTTGTTGACATTTCCACCATTATTGAGTATGTTTAGTGAGTACTATATTGAAAAATATGTTACTAAACATAGCTAAATCGATAAAATCACTGCCAAACCCTGACCCTGATTATAGGAAGAAAATGTGTATGGGAAATCTTATCATAATAAAGAAATAATGCAATTATCTCGAAGATTACTAAAACCTCGTTCATGTGAATGTGGTATAATATCGCATGCACACACTTTTACTAACTAAACACTGAAATTTTCAGTCTGGGACGGTGTTGGGATATATTTCTTTTTTAAGAATTGTTTACAAAAAAAAAAAATATTAAAAAAATTTGTAATTTACATGTAAAATATAAAGAAATATCACATTATAATTACGAGCCACCCTAGGAAGTACGCATACATGCAAATATATTTTTGCATCTTGTTGCAATCTTAATAGAAATGTTAAATTTACTCTCGTATCATCGAATTTGATCGTACAGCGATCATGTTATTCTTTTCCTTTTTTTTTTTTTGTTTTTTGTTTTCATTCCTTTATTTATACGATTATTGATTCGATATTAAGATGAAGTTTTTGTTTGTTGTGTATTCACTAGCAACATGTTGTATAAATTATTGATAGGTACGTGTGTGTATTAATGAAGATACAACACTGGATGTATCAAGCGTGTACACTACTTACTTTGTGATTATGATACACTTACTACATATTGTTGAATGCCACAAAACATGCTCCAGATAAATACGAGTAAGAGTGTTTGTTCCATACAGATACAATTATCTGATTGTATTTATGTTTTTGTATCTTAAAGATGTTTTGTTGACTGGATAGTTTTTGGTTTATTTAGTTCATGTGTTTGTGTGCTTTTTTGTAATATCTTTCAATGATTAATGAATGTTTTACCAAAACATCGCGTAAAAAGAGCGATATGTTGTACAAAAAAAAAGGCAAAAAGAAGGAAAAACGAAATGAAAACGGCTGTTATATGGCTTCTTTGGCAGTTATCATGTTGTTCTTATTGACAGGCATATTATCATATGAACGTGTTGCGATTTAATGACTTACATTATACTCATATGAATAATGATAATTGCAATTTTAATGCATGTAAACAGTCTTTAAATTTAACACTGTTAAAATCTTTATTAAATTAGGACTTAAATGACGTTTAGTTTACATATTTTTAGTGTTTTATTAGTTTAGGATGACCTGAATTATAAGCCTCTGTCTCAGCAAATAAACCCGGTGACCAGTCTTGTGAAATTCGTATCAACGAATTTGATCGGAAGTCAATATGATACATATTTTAAATTTACTGAAAACGCTTTCTGGGAGGCTTTGTCAATAGTTTATGTTTAAAAGAATTCTTTCAATTCTCTAGAGATCTTTGACTACGATACATTTTTAGCCAACTATTAATTTTGTTGTGATCTTTGACCTAATAATAATGTCTCTGGACTTCCCCATTTCGTTAAATTAAATGTAGTCTATATGTGCCCCTGAAATAAGGAATACTTTTTGATCAACTTTAAGACCGTTAGGTGGCAAATTTGACCACATAGAGACTTACCGTTCGCTACATTTTTGATGCCCAAATCCTTGTCCACTAATGAAAATATTTACACTAGGTATCTTGGCTACCTTTAAGTCATTGAACTTATTGGTAAGGGATAAACTGCAGTAATTTCTGTTGAGAATATATTTTCTAAAAAGATGCAAAACCAACTGCAGACGTTTCGTCGATTTAAATACCAGAATATGATGGCGGGTGCATTCGACTCATATGGATTTTAGCATCGAGGCATTAGTTTTGCCAATGTTTTGGCATTAGCATTTATATGAAAAAATCAATAATTAAATGCTTTTCCCCCATCTATGATTGGAATCCAACGTCGGAGAATGTAGCCAACAACCAAAAATAATTTCGAAAAAGAAATGATGGTAATTGTCTTTGCTGCTATAAGAAGTTTAGAGATATACAAATATAAATTACGTTGTTTTGCAAAGTTAGCTCAGGTTAGTATTTTATAACCTTTAGAAATATTTGATGGAAATCACTTAAGATGTAAGTTAAATTTACAATTTTTACCAAATTCTTTGTTATTCTTCTAAACATTATAGTGTTAAAATTATTGAAATCTGTGCAAGTAGCGAATTCGGTGCAAATAGCGACGAAGGTCTTTGCGAAGCTGGCCCGCAGCCATAAAGAATAACCTAAAATATTCGGTATTATATTACTGGATTATCTAAATGAGACCACTTTTTTCAATTTATTGCTGCAATTTTTTAGTTTCTTGTTGCACCTGGTGTTGATTTTAATTTATTCCGTTTTGGAGATGTTTATTTTGAGACCACATGATGTTTTTAGTTTGAACTCCATGTCAGAGAACTTATGTGGTAGCAAGCATCTGCCATCCGCATATTCTAGGTCCTCTAAACAGTTGTTTAAGAACCATGTGATGCCTCCATGTTCAAAAGTGGCGTTTCTCATGATTTTGTCGCTTACAATATTAAACAACAGAGGATATAGTGGACAACCCTGTGGTACATCATCCGACAGCTTGCGTTATTATAAAGGGTCTTTATTAGATTTATTATGTTGTTCGGTATACCATTACACGTTAGAGCACTCCATAGAGCACTCTCGTTAAGGGTTTCGCAGCTTTTACGAAATCTATAAACACCAAATACAGTGGAAATCTTATTTCAACCGACTGTTCTACTATAACTCTTATAATATTGATGTGGCCAACACAGTATTTAAAGCTGCAATGCGGTAGAGAGTTGTTTGTTCCATATGCTCGCAATCACTTTACTGACCATACTGAGTAATATCTGTCCAATTTTTACAGAAAGTTAGGTACCCTTTTTCGGGATCTGGATAAGTATGCCATCCTTTAGGTCATCACATAGAGTTTTCGTGAAATAAATATTGCTTCATAATAGTACTATCATAAATAATATGTGCATTCAGCCTTCAGGAGCTCAGTGGCAATATTGTCAATATCAGATGGTCTCCCTGTCAGTGGTTTTCTAGTAGTCAGCTTATGTAGGGTTTTTTTATAGAGGTATAAAACTTTGAAATGGAATAAAACAAAGATGATTTTTTTAAATTGGCATGAAATTTACTTTATTCGAAAGATAATCTTCTGGCATTATAATTTAAATATGACATCTGGCATATGACCGGCACGGCTGGCTCGGACGTAGTCTAATCTGGAAGTCCAATTTTCGATGACTTTTTCCAGCGACGTTAAATCGCACGATCTTGGAGGCCAATTCACGGTTCCGAAACGTTAAACAAGCCACTTCTTCAAAAAATCAATTGTGGCACATGCTGTGTGACATGTTGCGCCGTCTTGTTGAAACCATAGCTCCTGCACATCATGGTTGTTCAATTGATGAACGAAAAAGTCAGTAATCATGGCTCTATAGCGGTCACCATTGACGGATAGACTGATTGGGGTCTTCCTCTACGCTACGATACGCTCTGCAATAGCAATGACTTCTTCTGTACGCACTGTACGACGTCTCAGTGGATGCATATTATCATTTAGAGTATACGTGGTGCGAATTAATTGCACTGATGGACTATTATGTTGAGCGTAAAATGGACGTAGTGCGCGATACGTATTTCGAACAGATCCATGATTTTCAAAATAAATTTGCACAATTTGGAAGCGTTGTTCAGGCGTCAGTCAATTCATGTTGAAATGCCAAACCAAACTGAATATAAATCGCTTGACAGCTGACAAAGTGGCCGCCAGTTAAAAAAGTGTTGCCAACTTAAAGTATGTAATGTACTGAGGACACTTGCAGTTACAATTCTAAGGTCTGGGTTTTCCCATATCTAACGGGTGCTCCACTGACCGGTAAATTGTTTTTTTACGCAGCCTACGAGGTTTCTTTGCTTTTACCCCAAGTACTGTCTACAATCTTGGATACCTGTCTACAATCTTGGATACCTTATTTATTTATTACATTGCGTTTTGTAGCAAATTGCACTGTCATATGCTGAGAATGTGTGGAGGGTTTCGCGTGCTACTGTCGAAATTTGGCTTGAATATTCAAGGCCTTGTGTCCTCATCTTTATACATATGACTTCTCAGGTTGGAAATTGCATGTTCCTCGTTCTGAAAAAAACCTGTTAGATAATGGCGATATGCAGTCAAATATGTCGTCAACACCGTGCAAGAAGTTATTTCCGTTCAATTGAGTAGCACCGAGAGGATAAAAACTGAAACTTCTCTTTTGACTTTACTGAACTCCACACATATATTTAACGAGCCACTTCTTCATGCTGCTGCGTATATAAGAGACGACAGATTATCTAAAGAGGGTGGCCGTAAGTTTACCCAAATTACTTAGTTATGCTTTCGTTTTAGTAAACAAATACATAGTTTTTAATATTTTATATTGCTAGAATTTTGGTATATACACGTACATGGTCTATGATTGAAGCCATGTGTATTATTTAAGAATATGGCAGTTGTTATATAACGCTGCTGAATCGAAGCTAAAGCTCTGATGCTTGAATGTACTGTGTTAGCTTGATAAGGGAATGGACTCAACTCGAAAAACTATGTTCGATTTCTTCATTCTTACTGTATTTTAGACATCAGGTTTAGCACAGCACATCCCACTGAACGCCAAACCAACCACTGAAATGACTTTTTAAAATCGCCAATATTGGTCCACTTCTCGAATACCTCACTCAATCTGCTCACAAGTGCCTTTTAGTAACATGTATGACACGTAAACGCTTCTTACCTCTCACTGAAACAGCAACGCTATCGTATAAATTTTTGATACTAACATAGGCAACTGAAGGCGACACTTTTTTATGACGGACCATATTCAAAGAATAACTTGAATTTTTCGTAGCTTTAGGACAAAACTCGATCTTGTCGTGACGAAGTGCTGATGAAGATAGAAAGGAGTGTTGCATCGAGATTTTCTTATTGATTTCGGCGATAGCTTTGTAGAGTTTATTTCTATATAATACATTTTTGTTTTCCTTTGTACACTTAAGGAGTGAGATCGAATTATTCCCGACACAGATATAACTTTTTTTTATGTTTAAAATTGAACTTTTTTTATCAAGTTATTTTTTTAAAAAGTCGTCGAATTAGGTGTATAATTAGCGAAATCGGATCATTATTTTGTTTACAAATGGAGTTTAAACAAAAAGTGAGGGTAAAAAAGTGTAATTTTTACAAAATAAAAAAAACTTTAAAATTCTTACAAAATCAAATGATATTAAGTTTCTTTTTAAATAATTGATGAAGGCTACAAAACAAGTTCACAATACTGTCACTTTTTTTTGGAAATGGTCTGCTCCTATCAATTAGGGCACTAAATATACCAAAAAAAAAACTCTATGACTCACTTTTTGTTCAGATTCCATTTGTACCTTCTTTAAGGTAACTTGACAAGAGTTCAGTGTCGTATACATGGGATAATGTGTGTCGGGTTTATTCGATGTCACTCCTTATATGGGTTTTCCTGAAGACATTATTTGTGAGATGAATGACCGACTGCATGTAATTTGCTTTTGTGTCACTTGTACTATGTTTTAGTATTTTTGTTCGTCTGATGGAAAATGTGATCTGGAAACACCACCAAACCCGAACTCGAAGATTTAAATGAACTTTGAAAAAAGGGAAATGTATTTATTAAAAGTAAGTTTAAAAATAATTTGTTTTTCTATTAATATTTTTCTTTAATTTAAGAAAATTAAATTTATTTCTACAAATCTTAAAAGTACTCAAGAAAACAGAACTTCTGATACCCTACGTAGTTCTCACAGAGTTACTGCATTTTTGAGTTATTTGAAATATAGGAGAAAGGGGTCTTCGGGAAAAGTCGCATAAAAACCTAATATAGAAAAAAGCTCAGAAACCCCCTCGTTTAAATTAAATTGGCATTGCTATGCATTATTTTGGCTTAACACAACTATAATTCATTAAACAATTCCTGATTTAATGTAACTCAAAACACTTTTTTTTAATAACAAAAATACTTGAAAGTCTTTACACACAAAAAATTTCCATAGGTAATACGATGAAAGCATACTTAGTAAAATTCTGTGAATTTGATCAACTTTTGTATAAATTATGTAGCCCATTGTGTTAATTTTATATTTGCATTTTGCACAATTTATCTATTAATACAACTGTTCCTATTATGCTTAATCTTTACAACTTGTCAAACTTATGTTGCATACCTCTTACATTTCGTGTACATATTTTATTCCAGCATTACTTGGTAACACTTGGTAAATTAGCACACATTTTTTATTCTTGGTGCAAATGAGAAGAAGGTTTTAACATTAATAAGTAAAGGTAATATTTAACAGTGAATTTTATCGTAATATTTAACATAATTGTCATGCATTTGTTAAATATTTTATAAATAAAAATATTTTTGAATGCATTAACAAAAAGAATAGCATTTTTAATCTTAAAACATGGAACAACTTATTAAACTATTTAGGGATTTTTATGAAATACAGTTTATATTTTTATTATGATTTTCTGCTTAATTGTCCTTTATAAAATGCGGAAGAATTACCAAGTTTTTATAGTTAAATGTCATAATATTTTTAACCAAATCATTTTCCTAAGTTGATTGACAAACTTTCCTGGAAATAGTTATTAGTTGAAATGCTCTTACTGTACTTAGTAATATTATGCCTCTTTTTTTGATAAATGTTCCTTCCCCTAGATTTTTTTTTTGTGTGTAGACATAATTTTAACACCAGTAAATGTAAATTTTAATTTTATATAACACCATTTGCCTATATTTACTTAAAATACAACGAAATAAACCGAAAACAAACGTAAAATGGGGCAATTTTTGACCCAACTTAGTGAACCGTAAATATGAAATTTGACAGCTAAAAAAACACGGGTCCCTTAAATTTGTTTTCTCTGCAACATATCCGAAGTTCAGTAAGATCTGGCTGCCCGGGTTTTGATATTTTTAGAGACAAAAAACATAAGTTATTTTTAAAGACAAAAAACATTGTCCACTGCACGCCTTGAAGAATTCAAATTATAAATTGTTTGCTACCCAGCAAAACCACACATTACCAAATCATGGGTAAAGAAATGTATCGCCATAGGGCTTCATGCATTACTTTACACGTTACTTCACTGATGAATTATACAGGCGATGAGCCTCAAAGTAACTCATTACCTTGTAGGGGGTAAAGTAACTGGTTACTTATATGGTTACATGGTGGGAAAAAGTAATGTGTCTATAAATAGATTTTCATAAAAAAATGCATACAAATTTTTTTTACAGATATTATTTTTAATTAAATAAATAACTTTTTTTTATTAAATAAATACATGGTCATGCTGGGATTCGAACCTGGGGTCTCTGGTATTTAACAGTTAGTTAGGCGAGAACTCTACCAACTGAGCTATCGATACATACAATATTTGATTGCTTAAAATGTAGATGAGTTGTTGTGCTTCGTGTTCTCGTTCGTGATATCAAAAATATACAACTTACTATTATACTTACAAAAAATCACAAAGTAATGTGTCTATAAATAGATTTTCAAAAATATATATTAATAATTACTTTACGTTTATAATTCATGCATTATGTAATTGATGATCGGTAAGTCATTATTTTATGTTTTGAAGTAATGTAAAATGTAATGAAGTCTCATTACAAGGTAATACATGAGTGTTCAATTATCGGTAACTCATTACTTCTTGTTGGAAAATAATGATACAGGTAAGGAGTACACATTACAAGGTAATGCATTACTTTATCGCATCCATTACCAAAGTTTTGCTGGGTATATATGAAATTCTTTATCTTCTTGTAATTCACTACTCATGTCTATCACAAATTTTCCAGGAAGTTTAAAAAACTCAATAATGCCTTCACAATTCCTGTCGTTTTGCAGTGGAAAATTCAGATGAACTGCCACTGAAAACTGACAATCTATTTAAACACACAAACAAATATTCAAAATTTCACTGGTTTGAGAAAAAATTGGTCAAATTATGCAACCACTAAACCTTACCTAGTCTTCCCGAAATTTTGCACATATATCTTTTACATCACTTAGACTCAGAAGCAAAATCAAAGTCATATGAAAATCATATCATTGGAAAACTGAAACACCCTAGCCCTTAGGTAAAGAGTTTTCAAATGGAAAACGTCAACCACACTTAACCGAACTTTATTAAATTGTTAATGTCTATAAATTGACTTTATAAAATTACATCAAAATAGTTATTCCTTAATTAACATTGGAAAATAGTTTAGTTTGAAACTTTCAATTAAATATGCATTTTTTTTCTTTTTTTTCAATAAAACTTCAGCATTAATACATAAATGTGCATAATTGCTGGTAGGCATAAAAATTAAAGAAAATCAATTAAGTACATTTTGAGCAGGACTAAAACGACATAAAAAACATCTTCATTATTTATGCAAAAATTCGATTTGTATTTTGTGTATTTGGTGCGTGTGCCTGTGAGAGAGTATTATTTGTGCTGCTGTTTATTTGTGTGTTGGTTGATTGGTCGTGTGCCTTTCGGATAGTTTTCATGGAATTTAATTTAAAGACGTTTTTGGAATGATGCTGTTCACGCATTCAGTAATGCATTGAATAGCAAATGGAATTGCATGTTTTTTTTTTTGTTTTATTGTAATCTTTTCCTTTGTTTATAGATGTAAAAATCATCGAATGAATTCAGTTTTTTTTTTTTTTCGTTTCTTAGCCAAAGTGATTGATAAAGCAGAAAGGATTCTTTTGGCCATTTTTGTATCCATGACTATATGGATGGATGTATGGTTGTTGAAGTGGGGAGGGGGAAATGTAGTATTTAATGTATGCGTGGTGTTTGAATAAAGCGTGACTTAAAGTTGTGAAATGATATTGTTTGTTGTACACCTTAAAACAAATTGTTTCATACCTCAATCTGACAATCACATATAGCAGCAGCAGCAGCAAGCACAAGAATATTTTACACTGACTTTGGATGCGGTATCAAATTCTATGCTTAATTGTTAGTTGATGATTAAGTTGTAAGTCACAGCTTCCACTTTCCCATTATATTCAGCGTCTTTTCGCTACTCCACAGCCATGATCGGTCATTGATATGCCATATTTGTAATTTGTTGTAATGTTGCAATGTAGACTCAATTAAATTTTCTAAAATAAACCTTGTCTACTCCTTTGGTTTGGATGGTTTGACAATAATAATAATACATAATACAAACCATAAATATACAAAAATTCTTCAGAAACATCATAACGTATAGAATTATTCACGGTCCATTAAATTCAATATTGTATCCGTATAATAAGTACGAATGTAAGGTACTCATGTATAGTTAGTTGGTATGCATCAATGTCAATCAGTATTAATGATGTAAACAATTAAATATGTTTTTCTATCTGTCTGATTTTTTTTTTTTTTTTTGAATTTATAAATAATTTATAACATTCTTTAATGTTTCGTTAAGTTTTTTGTTTGTTTGTCTCATTTCAGTTGAAATTTCTGCATTTTATTGCATTGACAAATTTTGGCCCATACAGATTATGGGCATATCAGAGGAAGTCAAACTGGAGGAATTACCACAAGAAGCCAAATTAGCTCATCAGGATGCTATTCCTGACCGTTCGGTCTCCTGCATTGTGGCTACTGGTGCCAGTGGTGGTACCAATAGTCCCATCTCGGATGCAAATAGTGATGGTGAATTAGACGATTATGCACCTAAACGAAAACAGCGCCGTTATCGTACCACATTCACCAGTTTTCAATTGGAAGAATTAGAAAAAGCTTTCTCGCGTACTCATTATCCAGATGTTTTTACAAGGTAAGTTTTAAAAAGTATGAAAAATTCATGTTGCGTTTAATCATTATTACACTACACTAATCGATTGATCCGGGGGGATGAGGGTAGGACATCGCACACCCCAAGCTGATTAAAAATATAAATAAAAATTCTACGACACGAAATAACTTTGAAATATGAGGTTTTGTAACTTTAAATCATGGTTAAATTTGTAGCAAATTTGTCAATTGTGTTCGGGACCGTTCCCTTTGATTGTGTTGTTCAAGAACTAAATTATAATAAACGACAGATGTTTACCCTCCAAAATGCCATATATGTTATTAAATCTTTTCTGAATCCCGAATTTTTAAGTTATACACCCAATACTTAACATGATAATTTTTATGACATTACAATTGAAATGTTTCCAAATAATAACATCAGAAATAAACAATGCATGGGCGTAATATGAAATTTATATAAAAAGGGATTTTAAAATGTCTCTCATTCATTTTTGAAAACATATTAAGTAACTATGTTTATTAGTTAAAAATGTTTTATTTTTGATTTGAATTAGTTCAATTCTTCCAATTTTGTTTTTTAATTCTCATCGGGTAAATAAAACAATACGGGTAAAGCGTTGATCTTTTTCCTTCAAAATTTGGTTAAAAATATTCTACCCCTTCTACATTGGTTCTCTGAAAATGTTTTTGTTTTTCATTTTTAACTATTGGTAGAACAACTCCAATAGTAGTAAAAACTACTAACGAAATGGACAAAATCAACTAAGCTTAAATGAATGCATAAACCATAAAAACGAGCAACAAAACAATAAAGCAATAAACCTAAAACATCTACATAATTTGTAAAAACTACAGTTTTTAACAGTTATTTTTTCGGTATTTTAAAAATATTTTTTTAATAAAAAAAATTAATTTTTTTCTCTTAAGTATTTACAATAAAAATTGAATGAACATAGCAATAATAATAAATAAAAACTAAACCAGAATTTTTAAAAACTCGACATAATCTTCTATTTTTGAATAACTAACAAAAATTAACTGTTTACTGCAAAATTACTGTTTTGGTAGTTGTTTATTAAAATATTAAAATATTTACTTAAAACAACTGTTACTAAAGTACCTTATTTTTGGTTAGTTATTTTTTTGAAATGACTGTCTTAAATAGTCGTCACTCATTTTCTCCTAGAAAAATTACTAAAATAACAGTTAAAACAACTACTACTGTTTACTACCCGAATGACCTGCATGCAGTTACTGCATGTTACAAACCGAAACTGGGACATGTCACCGTACTATGCCTTTTAGGGTAGTGACATGTCACATAACTGTGTTTTTTACGGCAAGTTCTATGACGTATCCAATGTTAAGTCTGTAACATGTCACCTATGACAACACCATGTACAAGTGGCTGGTCCGTTTCATATAAAGGTCTTGATAAAGTGGCAGTTCGTCTAAATTTCCTAAAGGACATATGGTAACACAAAAACTGTCAAAAGTTCAGTCTAAACAAATGACAAACCATAAAGGGACATCTATAAAAATATGTTTAGTTACGGCAGTATCCAAAAATTTATATCGTTCTCCTACTGTGGGGAGCACTCGTAAGTACAAGTAAGTACTTTTTACACCTAACGATTCAGGCCGAAATATATTTGACTTTGATTCCAAATCTGCTCTCATAACCACTCTCCGGCATTAGGCATTCGAGATATATTAACAGGAAAAGTGTCGTTTTTGATCAAAATGCTCAGATTTTTCACCTTCCAGGAAATATATTTTTTATAATACTTTTGAAGGTGCCTGAACACACTGCTCTTACCCTTTTTTCAGGTTTTGAATTTTTAATATATATTATTCTTTCTTGAAATTATTTTCGTTTGAACTTGATAATTAATTCGAATTTATTAAAATTTTAAAAATTTCCCTTTAAAATTGCAGTTACAACTTCAAATTCAATTTACAATATACATAAGTTATAATAAAAATTATAAGTTATAACAAAAATTCAAAAAAATGGAAAAAGTGTAAGAGTAGTGTGTTCAGGCACCTTTAAAAGTATTTTAAAAAATATATTTCCTGGAAGGTGAAAAATCTGAGCATTTTGATCAAAACGACACTTTTCCCGTTAATATAGCACGAACGCCTGTTGCCGGAGAGTGATTCTGAGACCACACTTGGATTCAGCGTACCGTATACTTTTAGAAAAGTATACCTTAGACTCAAAAAAAAAAGTTTGTAAATTCAGCAAAATTTTAGTCAGGAGGATGCTAGCAAAAAAATTGCTAATGTCAGCAAAATCTTTTGCTGAAAATCAGCGAGCTGATTTTTAGCAACAAAATTAGTAGATTCAGCAAAAGTTTTGCTAACACTTAGTAGATTAGAAATAAAAAAGCGTTGGTAAAAATTAATAAGTTTTTTGCTGAATTTTAGTAGACTGAAAAAAACGCAAAAAAATTGTAAAAAAATTGTAATTTAGTTAATATATTTGCTGAAAATCATAAAACATATTTTTGTGATTCTTTTAAAAATAATTTACAATAATTACGAAATATAAAAATTTTCATTTTACCACATTGACGACATGAATTAATTTAATATCTGAAAATATATAGAAATAAATATATATAACAAAAATTTTCTTTCAACTACTTACATCAATGGTTGTCTAAATGCTATCTTTTAAGGACGCAACTGCCGAAGATAATTATAGAAACGAAACGAAAAAATAAACAAAAACAACCGAAACGAAAAAAACAACCTTTTTTTTGCAATAAGAAAAAGGAACCATACTAAGATGTGTGTCTTTGTCTTTCGCTTTACTCTGTCTACATGTCTGTATATGTTTGTTTGCAATTGTCAAGATGTAGTAGAGAAGAGGATGTAGTAGAGAAGAGGAAAATGATACTAAAAAGTACAACTCTAATAAGACATATAAAAAATCAACCATGGAAGTTTTTGTATCTGTTTTTCATACATAAAACAAAATTGAGGATTAAAACAACTGAAATTTTGCGTTGTCACCGGCTTGTGAAAATAATTGTCTATTAATTAAATAAAAGACAAAATAAAATATTTAAATTTAATATGTATTTCTATAATAAATGTTAATAGATTAATAATCTAGTGTGGTCAAATTGCAAACAAACATATACAAACATGTAGACAGAGTAAAGCGAAAGACAAAGACACACATCTTAATTAGATTTTTATGGTTCCTTTTTCTTATTGCAAAAAAGGGTTGTTTTTTTCGTTTAATTTTAAATTTCAAATATTTAAAAGAATCAACCTTGACCAAAAGATTAAATGTGGATAAATAATTCCTTCTGACTTACTTAAATTTTATTTAAATCAAAAGCCACATGCATATCTTAGATGGCATGGTGACAAAACAGACTACAAAGTTACGTTCGTGTTTTTGTTCAACTTTTTTAATTTTTAGTGATACAAAAAATGTAAACGGAGTATACAAAGATCTGTAAACGGTACATCTTTTGAATTGCTTTCGTTGACATTCTAATATCACGTTCGTCACCGCAAAATAACCCAGGAAGAAAAATACAATCGGCACAGTACAGGAAAAGCGTCGGCGGTTGGTTACGCGACGACGGTCGTTTATGCTTTGGCAGAATGTAGGATTAGCAATGTTGATAGTATTGTCCTGTTACCCGATTGATAACAGTAGCCAACCGTTGGTTTGAGCGAACATGCCACCATTGGCCTAACGTTGGTAATTCAAAAAAATTTGTGAAAAATTAAAAATTAATTTAGCTATTTAAGCTAAATTAAATTAATTTTAAGCAATATGTATAATGAAACACATTTAAAAAACAGCAATACAGTTCGACCTTAGTATTATATTTAAATAGGTGAAATATAACAAATTATTAAAAAAAGTTGCTTTTACTTGGTTGTAATATTGGTAAACACGATTTTGGCAAAACATTTTGAGGGTGGTACTGGCAAAACTTATGCTTTAAAATCAAAATAGTGTTTTCCTAGTACAATATTAGTTGTACTTTTTGTAATACTTACCATGGTGGGCTTTACAAAAATATCAGTGGTTTGCCAGTACTATTTTTATTGTACGGTTGGTAATTTCTAACTAGGAATATTTATTCTCATTACTTTAGCATTGCTGGTAGCTTTTAATTTCAATGAAGTTTACACACAGAGAAATAAAGTGCCAACCGAATTAAAAAGTGTATATTAATGTTAACAACTTATAAATTCAGTTAGTACAACGATATTAACATTAGATTTCTGAATAATTTGAGTGTTGCAACTTAAATTCAGTTAAATTAAGCGAATTTTGTTGTGAAAACAAATGTTCAGTTTTACCAACCGAATGAAATGCGTATTAACCGAATTTAAGTCTCAGTACCCGAATTTCAGTTGGCAAATAGCTAAATTTTTCTCTGTGTGTAATAACAAAAAAAAAGTGGGTCATATCAAACTTTGTCGCGTCCTTCGCAAGTATTTTACTTTTAAGTATTAAAATATTGTTATTTAAATTAATTATGTTTTACATAGACGGTATAGCGAAAACATAAAAATAGACCCGCTTAAGTCATAAAAAATTAATATATTCTAGTAATAACACAAGCTAACCAAATCTCTGGGACTAGAGTATAAAGGTTTAATGTGTAAAAAATCCGTTTTTTTCGCTCTATTCGTTACGTTACAACATTGCGAACTAAGCTTTATTCACAAAACTTTTTATATCATCTGAAAGTCTGATCTATTCGTATTCAGTGCATATAAAACCATTAGAAAAGTATACTCCAGCATCGTGGCTAGAAAACTCGTTCGCCTGTGTAATTGAATTTCTTTACATGTAATACATTGTATTGCTCAAAAATAAAGTCGCCACATAAAATTCATAATTCTTTTTAATTTTATAGTTAAGGGATAAACAAATTTTTTTAATAATTGTCAACTTTTACCTATGTCACATCACGGTACGTAAAGTCACGTTTCACACTATGGGTTGCAAAAGAAAATCAAAAAAAGTTTTATTAATTCAAACAAATAGTAACACAAACTTTAGATATTCCAAATGGAATTTCAGTTGAATTAACAGAACTTTGTTGTAAAAACTAATTTTCGGTTGTGCCAACCGACTGAAATTCGAAATAAACGAATTTGAGTAGTAGTAACCAAATTTCAGTTGGCAAATAGCTGAATTTTTTTCTGATTATTGAAAGAAAGAGAGTATATTGCTAGATTAAATTCTTTAAATTCGGGTACAAACACATGAATTTGTTTAAAATGTGTTCCATTTTTTTGGTAAAAGTATAAAAGTTGAAGATCGAATTCACATCTTTTTACGACAACGATTTATTACTATAAAAATAAAACATTTTTCAGAGCATATTTTTAATATAATTCACATTACAATTAAGGAGTTTTATACCTTATTGGAAAGGTAATTTGATATAGATTTCGATTTTATAAATAGCGGATCAGGTTTTAGTGAAAACATTCAAAATTTTAGCTCCTGAATGATGTAATGTTGTTTTGGCTGCATGTAAAAACTTTGGTAAGGCTTTTAATTAGGAGCTCTGTTTAGCTCTGCGGTCATATGTAAAAAATTTTAAAGCTTAATATATTAATAAAATACTATAAAAATATTAGCTGCATATTCGTGCATAAACAGAAGTTACATTCAATAATGTTAAAAAACTCAGTTATTTAGATAATTGGAGAAATGAGTTTTGTTAAAGTAGCTTTGCATTGTTATCTCATTTTTTTTTGCTAAATTTAAAAATAAATTTAACAAATTGAGCAAAAAATAAAAATTCCGTTATATAAAAAAAGTTGACTAGTAGGCTATTGATGGAAAGTTTAAGAATAGTCACAAATAATATATGTTTTTTGGTTATACTGTGTTTTTTTTTGTGAAGAGATTATTAAAAATCAGTATTACATTAATTAAAAATGAATAATTTTAAGTGTTCAGTGCGTCAAATAATTGATACTTATATTGAAAGTGGGAGAAATGTACAAAGTATTAACGTTTTTATTGAAAAAAATTATCAACTTTCTGAAGAAAATATAAAATATATAGTAAATGATATAAAAAAAACTGTCATACCAAGTTTTAATAATCGGTGGAAGAAATCAAGCAGATCTTCAAAAATATTTTTTGAAAAAAATGTTGAGTGGTTAAATGGGGACTTTTGCAGAACTTTGCCACTAATAGTGAAACCTTCAAAATGTACGGCGAATCGAGGAAGACCCAGTAACTCTTATGAAACATCATCAAAATCATCAAAGAAACGTAAAAATACTTCTCTATGTAATGATAATGGGTTTCAACATATTTATGGCGCTTATATCCAAGGCTTGCGATCGATGGGAGAATTGGAAGAGGCAAAAATTATTGAACTGCTAAGATCTTCTTCTAAACTTGAAAAGAAGGAGATTCTTAAAAACCTGGAAGATTCCGAAAAGGGTGAATGTTTCGATGAATTAGAGGCGTTAAGTGTATTTATTGACCTTGACCTGACAAAAGCACAATACATATACTTAAGAAATATTATGATGGAAAAAAAATATACTGTTCTTCCTCCATACTATAAAATTCAGGAAGCAAAAAAAGTTGCTGCCTTCCACCAGCTTTACTACAAGTAACAAATACTTATGCTGGAGTTAAGTCTTTACAAGATCTGTTAGATCACACTTCAACCAGGATTTTAATGATTGATGCTGTGGATAATAAAAGCTTAATAAACATAACTCTCTACTGTAAATGGGGTTGTGATGGCTCGTCAGGTCAATCAGAATATAAGCAATCGCTTCCAGAGGAATCTAATCTAATTTCTGATGCAAATCTATTTATAACATCTTTAGTACCAATTAAACTTGTAAGCGAAGAAACAGGTGATATTATTTGGGAAAATCCAGTCTGCTCATCTGTTCGATATTGTCGCCCCATTTCAATAGAACTTTGCAAAGAGACACCCGCAAAAACTAAAGAAGTGGTAGATAATATTGAAACTCAAATAGAGTTATTGTCACCAACTATTATTTCAAAGAACAAAAAAAATGTAGCCGTAAACCATAAACTGTTTCTTACAATGATTGATGGTAAAGTAGCACAAGTTTTAACAAATACTCCATCAAGTGCATCATGTACCATATGCCAAGCGACACCTACTCAAATGAATAATTTAGAGAGAGTAGCTGCAAGACCAGAAGATGAAAATGCGTTTAAGTATGGTTTATCGACCCTCCACGCATGGATAAGATGTATGGAAATGATTTTGCACATTGGTTATAATAGTGAATTCCAAAAATGGTCAGCTTTAACTGAAAATCATAAAGCAATTAAGAAGCTTAAAAAGCTAATATACAAAAACGTTTTCGTGAAGAGTTGGGATTAATTATTGATAAGCCAAGGCAAGGAAGTGGTAACAGCAATGATGGTAATACCGCTAGAAGATTTTTTTTTAATTTTTCGCGATCTGCTGATATAACTGGAGTAGATGAAGAATTAATAAAAAGGTTTCACATCATTCTTCAAGCTTTATCGTCTGATTTAATAATAGACCCTGGAAAATTTGGCGAATATGCAATGGAAACAGCAAGATTATATATAAAAAAATACAACTGGTATCATATGCCATCATCTGTCCACAAAATATTGATACATGGGGAAAGCATTATAAAACATTTTGCAGTGTTGCCTATTGGTCAGCTGTCCGAAGACGCACAAGAGTCGCGCAATAAAGACTACAAAAATTATCGTTTACATCACTCTCGAAAATGTTCGCGATCAGCCACTAACGAAGATGTTTTCAACAGACTTCTTTACACCTCTGATCCATATGTAACAAGTATAAGAAAACCATCTGCCAAACTTGCAAAAGATTTGGATGAAGATACGCTTAAACTGATGAAGTAACCACAAAATAGCGATTTTTAAGAAGAAAATGTCACGGTTAAAATATTATTTAAATATTTAAAGTTACACTATACCTAACAGAATGTTTTTTAAGTTTATTTTTTATTGTATTATTTACTTATTGTAAACAATATACATCGAAAATGTAAATTTTATTTTATAAAATCAAAACCCAGTTAAAAATGGGAAAAGTGCAAATTAATAAAATTTTATTAAGTTAGGTGTGGGTTAAAGTGACATCACATATAGATAAATATGTACATGCAATTTTTCAATAAAAAAATATATATAATTTTATTTAATTACACTATTACCATTTTCAGCCGGGTATGTTATTTTTTTTATTTACTACAATATAAATTAGTTAAAGTTACTATTTTGTACCAAATACATGTACAAGACATCTCCATATGCAAAAAATAAACTTCTTACCTTTTTTCTGAAATAAGTTCTGGTTTAATTTGGCTGATATTTTATAGAATAATAGCAAATACATTTAAGATTATTCGTGCAAAATTTCAGAACTCTATCTCTAAGAACAAAAAAGTTACAGATTTTTGGTCCGATAAGGACTAAAATTTTCCACTGTGCCGCGCCTGGATATATGTATACAATTTCCATATATTCTGCTCTTTTTGTAACAACTTTTCAATGTTAGATTCGATCAAATACAACACGGACTCAAAACTTGATTGCATAATGTACAATTCAGAGATGATCACGTTATTGAATATGGAATCACACTCACGCTCACGAGAGAATGAATCCAATCAAGCACAATCATTCACGAACATTTTATTTCCCCTGACGAGCACTCACGTTGAAGTAAATAAATTCCGATTTTACCCTCAAAAAAAAAATGAAGTGCAAAAATTTAGGAAAATTGTGAAGTTAACGTATAATGGCTTCAATATGTAATTTTGTCATTTATTTTATATATAACAAGTGGAAGCATTAAAGTCCGATGTGCCGAATTTGGTATAAAAAAGATTAAATTCGGCTGTGCCGAATTTTTGGATACCCTCCATCTCATTGTTTGAATTAACCAGTGCAAGTACAAATAATATATATATATATATATATATATATATATATATATATATATATATATATATATATATATATATATATATATATATATATATTCCTTGTAAAAATAACAATAACAATGTTGTTTTTATAAGTAAAATAAAATATGATTAATTAATGTATTTGGGGTGAAGAAAAAATGTTGTATCAATTATCGTTAAAAGCGAACTGCACTGTATATAAATACAGATAAAGATTTACACAATTCAATATATATGGTTTGTGTCTTTGCTATAAAAAAAATCGTCGATATTCAGGCGCTAAATTGGTATGTTTAATTTCTATGATATTAAATATATATTTGAATTGGGAGTTAAAATCCAATTAATATTCTTTTAAGAATCCAATTGCAATTGATGGAAACGTCCAATTGGAAAAATTGTCAATAGCGCCATCTATTAAGTTATAAAGGGATAGGTTTAAAGGGACAGTAATAAGAAAAAAATTGTTTTAAAAATAATATATATATTGTGAATTGTGCGCCCCGGCAGGCTAGTTGGTAGCGTGCTGGCTTATCAGTGCGGGGTCGTGGGTTCGATTCCCACCAGAGGCACTGGTCTGTTTTTGCTACAACGCTCCGAAGGCCATAGTAGCTAGTGCTCGGTTAGGGTAATATTTATATAATTTGTAATTATGTGATTATTAATTAATAAATAAAATAAATATTGTGAATTAGTAATTTAATTTAATATCTAATTGTAATTGAGAAAGGACCTAATTGGAAGAATAACTGGCTCCTCCATTAAAATAGAAAAAAAATATTCTTAGGAAAAAAACTTTTGTTTTGTAAATGAAACGAATTTAGTAGAAAAAAATCTAACACTCGATTAACGAGGGTTATGTGGTCAAAAATAAACTCAGTTTATTGCAATAATTAAATGCAGTTTGCTTATAACACTTGAAATAAGGGAAAAGCACAAATCGATGTCTCAAAGTAATCAATATTTGTAGAAAATAATATTATCCGTACATGAAATATTTAAATATAATGTAGCACTGAAATAATTATTTTTCTATAAAACAAAACCCGTGATTTTAGTAGAAAAAAGCCACAAAATAGGCTTTTAGCAATGTAAGGAAAATGAATTGCATTAAATACAAAAACACTTTAATTTTAGCGGAAAACATACCGATTTGATCTAAACATGCTAGGAATATTATATTTTAATAATATTAATAAAAACTTTAAATGTTTTTCATCTTATGTTTCACTGAAACACAAATTAATGTTCAAAGTTATTCTGCAGGTTTGTTCTCAATGAAGCAATTTTTTTTTGAAATAATAGTTGGTTTTAAAATAAGTAGTGACAATTTACAGAATTGATAAAAACTGTGGAAATAGTTGAGAAATCGTTTGCATGCACTGACAGGAATTTAATATTACATTTTAAGCAAAGTTATGCTTTTTTCACAGGGACTTTTAAAATAGCATTTAGGGGTCCAAGAAGGTGATTACGTAGAAACTTTTGAACTGTTTTGTAAATACTACATTAACATAGTTTAAGTGGCAATCGTTTCATTTACATATATTCAGTTGAATTGGATAGAACTAAAGGGAAATGCAAATTGAAGTATTTATGAAATCTGTGGATATAAGAAGTCCGTTATATCAGACATCATTTGTACAGAGTCTTGTTGACGAGACAAACAATTTAAATAAAATGAATTCTTTATAACAAAGATCCATATTGCAATTTTTATTGTTATTGAATTTCAGAGGGAAATTAGTGTTTTAGTGAATTAGTTTTAGTGAATTTAGGGTTTGAAAAGCATACGCGAATTAAAAAAAAAGATTTAAATAAAAATGCGCTTGCTGAGACATACATAATGAAATAATTATTAAATACCCGTTTACATTACAACACACGTGTTTATACTATACATCACATAAGTCAAACGGAAAGTGTGATAATATTAAGTTTGTCAAAAAATTAAAAAAGAAAATACTGTGTGTGTTTAGAGTGTTTTCGTGACACAAAAAATTAAAGAAACTGGAATTTTTTCAAATTATATAAATTAAAAAATTGATCCGGTGACAAATTAACATGTTTTGCTGACATATTAAACTTTTGTCAAAAATTCGTAAATTTTTTGGAAGCAAAAATAGTCCAATAGTCATTTAGTTATTTTGGGTATTAAATATCGTCAAAATGACTATAAATCGTCAAACCTGGCAACACTGCATGTGATTGCTTCAAATGCATACATACATACAGGCACGTAGCTAGGAATTTGTTTCGGGGGGGCTTTTCGATTTTTTTTTTGATTATATATTTTTTTTTTGCACACTAAAGTAACAGCTTTTTCTTTTGTTTGCTAAATTTTTGCTAAATTTTTACCTACACGTAGTGGGCAATCATGTATTAATAATAGAAATAGCTTTCTGATTTCATTTTGAAACAAAAACCTCCTGCATAAAGTGCATTTCCTTAAAATGCATTTTTTTCATTTATTACTTATTGTGTTCATTATTTTGCGAATTTGATGTCTATATTGCGAAACAACGCTTTAATCTGTTTGATCACAAATTTGAAAATGTTTGTGTACTTTAAGTTGGATATGCATCGTTATTGTCTAATTACGTTAAATTTTTAGCTAAATATTAATTTTTAGTTTAATTAAATAAAAAAAGGATTATGCGGAAAACTTTTTGAAAACCGCGAAAAATAAAATTGCGTTACTTTATATTTGTATGTGCTAATATACGTCTAGGGTAGCTAAAACTTGATAAATGTAAAAAAAGTAAAAAAGTTTCAACTTCTAATAACCCGATTAAAATTAATATGATGCTTTATATAATCATACGAAATTTAATATGAGTCTTAATATAGTTTTATCCGAGAAATGGGCATAAAAATTAAATATCATCCGAATAATGACGCGAAACAATTTAATACGATTTTATAAAGCGGTATAAATTTATATCTATCCAGTTTTTGATTTTAAAACGTCATTAAAATTCAAAATATCTATTAATCTTTTTAGACTTTAGCCGCTTGCAAAAGGTTTACAACTTTATAATTTGTAACAAATGCTATATTTGGAAATTTTATTTATAATAATATTGTGTTTTTTTTAAATATGATATAATATCAAAATATATATTATTTTGCAATGTCTAGGTATATAAATATATAGTAATTATTAATTGGATTAGTTTTAGCGTATTCTAAATGCAATATACAATTATACGCAACTATATATGACATCATGTTAAATTTTTTATACGAAATTAATTTTATATATGAATTTATATAATTATGTCCGGTTAAATCCACTGGCAGACAACACCTTATAAGTGTATATAAAATAATGTATTATTTTATGCAAAAGTTTTAACTCGGGAAATTAAAGAATTATAACCGTGCAAAAAACAAATTAAAAGCAAATATCCTATATAATTTGCCTGACACTTACAAGGAAGCTTTTCCGATGCGTTCCCTTTGAAATTAATGAAATCCGGATAGGTGATAAAGCAGCAAAAATATATGAAAAACGTATCTATTTTTAAAATTGGTGGTGAAAATTAACACATTTTCGTATAAAAATATGTTTAAAGTTTATTTAATTTAGACTTATTTAAAAACAGCGTTCAAATCCTCGAGAAAACACACATTTTGAAAACCATTTTGACACTATGTCGTGGACCCCGGCTGCCACTTATTTGAATTATTTTAACAAATTATTCACTATTTTTTCCCCTTTTTCATATATCCGACTTCATGTATTGTATTAAAAAAATCGTAAATTTTACAAGCAAGCGTGATTGTAGTCTGAAAGAAATAATAAAGAAAAAATATAAAATTGGAAAATTTAAAAATTTAAAATATACCTGACATCGCCTAGGTCTTATTTCCATCGCCTAGGTCTTATTTATTTCGTATTTCCAATTCACTTTGATTTATATTTTGGACAATTTCAAACGCTTTTCAAATTGTCTTTAATCAATTTTTTAAATAAAAACCCTTTAAAATGTCTAAAAAAAACTACATCGTTATTACTGGTTTAGCTGCTTGATTTTAAAATGTCGCATTTCAAGGAGCGCCGATAGAAATTTGTTTACATTTAGTCTAAAAAGAAATTGAGAAAATTTGAGTCCCATTGGACCACGTTAACATGTTATGCATATCGATCAAAGTTTGAGGCTTAAATTTGTTTCAAAAAATTAAAAAAATATGAGATATCGAAATATATATCGTAAAAAAAATACTGAAAACTATGTTACCAGATGCGTGCGTAGCAAACCAAATTTACCAAAAAGATTGCACTGTAAGTAAAGTAACGACTTTTACGGCACAAGTAAACCTAATTTTGAGTCTTAGTGGTAGCTCCATTTTAAAAGATTATGTCAAAATACACAGAAAAAATCATTGTAAAAAAAAAATTTAATTAAACTTTTGTTCGATTTCAAACTTACTTTCAATTAACTGTTTAATTGAAAATGAATTTGGTATAAAAAAATTCTCAGTTTTTATAACGTTGAACAACATTGAAACAAATGCAAAAATTTTAAAAAGTCGCCAAAATTAAAAAAAAATCGTTTAAAGTTGAAAATTCGCTTTTCTTTAATTTTGGTCATTTTTTTTATTTTTTTATTGAATTTTGGCGTTTATTTTGGGAGTTTTTTAAATTTCTGCAATTTTGAGGATTGTTTTGGCAATTTTTTTTTCAAATTTTGCGATTTTTCAAATGGTCTAATTTTTCCCAATAGTAAACAATATTCAATTAAATTTTTAATAGATGTGAATAAAACTATATGTAATTGAAAATAATATTAATTAAATAGATACAAATTATTTTAGTTGTTACTACAATTGCATCAACACGACCGAATTTAGTTAAACTTTTGCTGAATCAACAAATATTTTAATTAAAACTCAATTTTAGTTTTTTCTGTTTAGTTTGGATTGTCTCAAACAATTTTTTGATTATATTTTAAGTCAAAGACTTCGAAATCTCTTATGAAAAGATTTTATTTATTGCTTTTTGTCGAAAATCAACTCTAACAATGATAGCCCCCCATTTGCAGGCGATGTTTTCTAACGAAATTTTAAGATTCGAATCATATAAAACTATTTCCTATTTGATCCAAGTCAAAAATAATTATTTTCATATTAAATTTATCAATAACATTGTTACTTTCTAACGAATTGTATTAAGTTTTTAAATTTGTCAAATCATTTCGGGGGGCTCTAGCCCCCCAAGACCCCCCCTAGCTACGTGCCTGCATACATACCAGTTATAAAAACCTTCATACATACATACATACATACATACATACATACAGGGTGGCTGATGCATATTGTTACAATAAGAAATTTAAATAACTTTTTTATTTTTATTTCTTTGTTTTTACATTTGAAAAGCCATACATTTTTTATAAGCATTTTTAATGGCTTTCAAGAAACAATTTATTTAAAATGACTAACACGCCTGATGACATCAAATGCAAGCGAAATTCCGTGCAAATTACAGAGAAAGTTCCAAGCTAAGGGGCAAGTCTACTGCGTTCAATTGCTTGTTGTTTGATTTTTTTAAAGGAGAGAAATGAAAATCCTTAAGCAGAACTGTCCGTATTGACTGTCTGGTGATAAATATATTAGCAAAAATATTCCATGTCGAAACTCTAGAATTGACTTGTATTGCAGCAACTATGGCAACAATTGTTTCTTACATTCGAACTGAGAAATTTTGATTAAAAGGCGTCCTAATGATTGTTCCACGATTGACAAAATAATTTACGAGCCCAATCTGCTCGGAGGAGTGCCGCCTAATGTGCCCGTTAAGTTTGTTTATGCGGAAATGCCAGCCCCCAAAGCATTGTAGTGGCGCACAATCAAAATGTTAGTTTCATTACCCCATTCGTTCATTTCCTTAAATTGAAAGACGAATCAATGAAACCAAAAAAAAAAAAAAAAAATCGAACCGAACCGAACCGATTAATAACTCAGAAAAAAAGTTATTACGTTTTCTTTTGTAGTGACATTTATCAGCCACCCTGTATTACAAAACAAAACAAAAAAACAACAACAATATTTTGTGGGTTTTTCCAAGATTTTTTTTAAAAAGAACTACAACTACTTTTACAAAGTGTGTATACCCTCCGCACTATGGGATTGAAAATTATTTTTACAAACACGCTTGCGGAGACATACATAATGAAATAATTATTAAATACCCATTTACATTACGACACATATGATTATACTATACATCACATAAATCAAACAAAAAGTGTAATAAAATTAAGTTTTTAAATAAATTAAAAAAATATATATTTTATGTGTTTAGTGTGTTTTCGAGACACAGAAAATTAAAGAAACTGGTATTTTTTCAAATAATATAAATCGAAAAATTGATCCGGTGACAAATAAATATATTTCGCTGACACATTAAACTTTTGTCAAAAAATCGTAATTTTTTTGGAAGCAAAAATCGTTCAATAGTCATTTAGTTATTTTGGGTATTAAATATAGTCAAAATGACGATAAATCGTCAAACCTGGCAACACTGCATGCGTTGCTACTAAACATACATACATACATACCAGTTATAAACAACAATATTTTGTTGGTTTTTTTGTTATTGTACGTGTTGATTATGACCACGGATGGTAACCGATTCTATGTGGTTATTGGCTTCCTGAATGCTATTTTCTTTTATTTCGGTAACGTTATTTTAGGGGTAACTATATTTAAGTTATTTCGGTTGCGGGCTTTTAGCGTTAACGGCATTTTATTTATTTCGCTAGCGGTATTTTAGATATAAAATAGCGTTACATTTTAGTTATTTCGGTAACTTTATTTTAGGGAAAGATTTTTCAGTTATTTTGGTAACGGCATTTTAAGGGTAACGTTATTTTAGATATTTAAGTCATGTTAATGCACACCACAATTTTTAGCCCCATTATGCCCGAGTTTTGATTACTTTCTTGCTTATGATCATACTTTGGGAAAATATATATATTTAAAGAAGTTTTTTCAGATCTTGGTAGATTATTTCGGTAACGGTATTTTTATGGTATTGAAATTTTAATTATATCGGTAACGGTATTTTACGAATAACGGTGTTTCAATTATTTCGATAACGGTATTTTAACATATTGATATTTTATTTATATCGGTAACGGTATTTTAGGGATAACGGTATATCAATTATTTCGGTAACGGTATTTTTGGGTTAACGATGGTCAGTTGGAAGGGGTTTGAATCGGTTACAGTAATTTAGCGATATTGACTGCCATCTCTGATTGCGTATATTCTTGTGTATAAGCATTGAATGTACGTATGTATGATGAAATAAATAGAATATTTTAAAATTTGGTTCAAAATTTTAAGAGGTATTCCCACATTTTCACTCATAACTTTTGAACGCGTTAACCGATTTTGATCATTTTCACTAGCAAACTGCTCATGATATGAACAAACAATTTGACTGAAAATTAGCAACACCTCTTCTGTATTAGCGGAGTATTTTGTATTAACACAGACAGACGGACAGACGGACAGACGGACAGACGGACAGACGGACATGGCTATATCGACTTCTCTATTCATGCTGATCAAGAATATATATTGTTTATGGGGTCCCAGATTTTTTTTAAAAGAATTACAAACATTTGACAAAGTGATATATACCCTCCTGCACTATGGGATGGAGGGTATAAAAATCCCAAAAATAATAAATCGGCAGAAAAACTATGGAAAATATTTATTACAACCCGAAAATTTGTTTCTTTTAACTCACGCACACTCACTAACGAATAATTTGTTTCTACTTACACTCAGTCACGTTCACGTTAACAAATTTAGGTTTCACTAACTCGTAATTCATGTGAATAACGCAAAATTCTGCTTACGTGCCCATCTTGAGGTAATTATCAATATTTTTCTATATATGTTAACAAGTTCGTTTCTTAAGTCTTTCGTTTTTTGCAATAGTGAAATTAAATAAAATTTTTTGTAAGATTTTAATTATGGCAAATTCAATTAATTTAATGATCTAATTTGAATTTTAAAATTAAATTTAATGCAAAATCAAAAAAAAAACTACAAAATAGTTATAATCAAGGCTTATCTATCCAACAAAAACAACCAAGGGGAAATTGCAAAAATTGCAAACGTAGGCTTTAATAACAATTTGAACCACAATTACTTTGAAACTAAAATCGTCGCATTATTATGATTACAAAAATAAAAATTAAATTAAAATAAAAAAAATCTGGTCCAGACACAGCAAAAGACAGGCCAAAAATCTGTAGTATTTACTGCATCCACACATACCCAGTCAGAAACTGCCAGTGGTACAAAAATCAAGCACTGGCATACCACTGGTTAACCGAGCAATTTGTTAACAATACTGGAAGAACACTTGTTTAAGGCGCTTTACCAGCATTTTGCCAGTATTTGTTTTACAATAATTACAGTGGTCTGCAACGTTAGAAAACATTGATTTCCCTGTGCTGCCCTGTCAGAATTTTCCAACGGCTCTAAAGTCTAGCCACTGGTTAGAGCATTTATTTTATATAAATGATGATGCTTTGTTTAAAAAAGTTTGTAGTCGAAAGGTTCCGAGTTCGATCTATGTCAGGCATATATTTTTTTGTGATTTTTTATACTTTTTACTATATTTATGATATAAAATCGATTTTTTTGTTTCTGGAAACGTTGACCGGCTGTTTCCAGAAAACCATAGGCCAGTGCTGACACATTTGTGCAGTCAACTACTGACCAGCATTTATCAATTACTTACGTTTTAAACTATCAGTAGTTAGTGCTGTCGGCTGCCAATCTCTGAGCCATGGTTCGAGTCCCGGCGTGACCAAAACAAATATAAATGAACTTTTTTTAAATTTTATTTTGCAAAATCTATGTTTAGACAACATATTTCCTGGTTTTACCAACATTTTGCCTACGTTGAAAATTTTGTATCTCCCAGTGCTTGTCCGACACTTTTTGAACAGACGGACCTTTTGTCAAATGATGTTATCATTTTGTGGTTGGGAGAGCAGTTTATGTCGGCACTTGCACCACTTGCTACAGGGCCTTGCCTTCGGTGGTCCGTTTGCCTTTTTCTGACTGGGTACCGACATATATAACGACGTACAACAAGTGTTTGGATTTTTTTCTTTGTACAATGGTTCGTTTTATTATTTTCCAATTTATTTACGTATAAATGTTTGTGTGTGTATGTGTACATATAGTCGTATATATGCATGTACGTAATCGTTTCGGCATAATTACTATAATTTTTATAATGAATTTTCATGTTTTCTGTAATTGAATTTATTTTTAATAAATTTTACAATGTGATTGGATTTACTTACCGATGCCGTCGTTATCGCCCCAACAACTGACACAGCCACCGACGGTTACTGCAATAACTTTTGCTGTTGCGAACATTGTTTTTCTCAACAACAAAATTATGTTTATTACGTATATTGTTGCTGTTGTTTCAATTTCCAAACCGTAAAGGTTGATGTTGAAGGCGTTCGCTGTGGTAATGTGTGGTTGATGATATTAGAGGTGCATAAAAGTACTTGAAATTAGGATATTAGTGGTTATAAAATTGTTGCTGGCGTTGATGATGGTTGTTGTTGTTCTTGTTGTTGTTGCTAGTGACTTTAAGAGGTGTAATTTTATGTGTTGGCTTTAAAAATAAAAATTTAATTTAATTGATTGTAAGTTGCTCTTTATTCTTAGTAGAATTTAGCCAGAAAATTGTGCGGTTGTTTCTTTTTCGTTTTGGCTTAATCAACTTGCGGTTTATGTGATTATATGAATTTAATTTAATAAAAATAATATTAAAAATATTTCTGCATATCAAACTAGTCACGCTTTAAATTTAATTAAATGATATATAATCTCCTATATGACGGAGTTTAGAGATCATAAACTCAGCTTGAATTCTAGATCCAATTAAATATTCAACACATCAGTTTTTTTTTTTCAAACTACAAACAATACACGAATTAATACGTCCACAGTTATAACTACAACCGGTAATATGAAGCAAATGTAAGCGCAATCATACTTACATTGCATTCATAATAATCCATGCATAAAACTACGAAATTATTGTCAAAACTACACTCAGGGAATTAAGAAGGTAGAAACAACTACAAATGTAACTAAAAAGGCAAAGACTAAAAATTACTAAAAATTGTAGTTATTATCAGCTGTTAAAAAATAACTACAAAACTAAAAGTAACTGTCAAAACAATAGAAAAAACTAACAAAATATTACTACATATGGGCACTTCCATAGTCACATACCGTATGAGTCACATTCAATGAGGTAAAAAAAACAAGGAAAACATACTTTGTTTTACTTCTTTATATTTTTGTGTAGAACGTAAAAAGTTCTATATTTGGTATAAATAAGAAAACAATCGAACTGCATGATCATAAAAAACCAATCGAACTACATGATCCTAAAATATAAGCCATTAAAGAGAATGACGTGATGTGACAAAATTAGAAGTTGATTGTTTCGCCTTCTGGAACAACGCAAAACTCGGCGAATTGCGCAGGACTTTTTTGATAAAACTTCTTTGAATATTATTTGGAATATTTTAAGTTTGTTTTACAATTTGCTTCATTAATAAAACATTTTTGATTTACTTTTACAACCCATAGTGTAAACGTGACGTTACGTAGCGTGATGTGACATAAATTTCCTATTAGGTAAATGTTCGCAATTATCAAAACAAAAAACATTTTTTATTATGAATTTATTTTTAAGAAATAAAAATTAATTAATTAAAAAAAATATATCAATCACACAGGCCCACAAGTTTTAAAACCCTGAGACTAGAGTATACTTTTCAAAAGGTTTTATGTGCGCTAAATGCGAATATATAGTACTTTCAGATGAAATTTTAGTGAATAAAGCTTATATAAGATCTGAATATAGCAGAAATCAGAATTTTTTAAAATTTATGTTAAGATATTTCGAAAATTTGATATCATGGGTACAACCACATGAATTTGTGTAAAATTTGTTACATTTTTTGGTAAAAGTATAGAACTGGAAGATTTTTTCTTGAGTCATCTTTAAAATAATTGAACTCATAATTTCATATTTTTGAAAAGTTTTTAATAGTTTTAAAATATTTTTGTTTTTACTTAAAACTTATTATTATTATTATTATTATTCAATTATTATTATTATTCAAATTAAAAAATAAAGTCATAAATTCGGCTTCGGTTTTGGCCGAACTTTGAAATTTTGGCAGAAGTTCGGCTGCGGCCAAAAAAGGTGAGGTCGGTCGCAGGGACTTTCATGCAAATTATTTTAAATTACAAGCCCTGTCCTGAAAAGATATTTTGTGACGTAGTATATTTTTTATTTTTTAATCGGCTTGAGAGGAGATATATCACCCTAAATCTGAACAGATAGTACTTTCAGATGACATAAAGAGTTTAGTGCATAAAGCTTAATTCGCGACGTTATAAATTTCTCAATACATATATTTTTTAAGTTGATGTTAATATATTTCAAAAATCTGATATGATAGAGAAAAGATTCGGATTCAGCGCATGACCTTTAGAAAAGTATACTCTAGTCCCAGGGTCTTGACAATTTCAGATTTTGATGGAATGTGTTTTTAATAGAATATATGAAATTTTATTTTTTTGGCTAAGTCTGTTTTTAATTTTTCTCTATACCATCGTACGTTTTTCTTTCTCTTATTATAAAAAATATATAATTTTAAATATCAATATTTTTCTACTAAAAAGTAAAATATTTGCCAGGTGACGTGACGAAGTTGGAAATCTGCTTGATATTCCCCAGATGATTTTTACATTAAATTATTCACAACAAACTTGATTTACAAAGGTTGAGGTTAAAAAGAAGAGGAATAAATGTTTTTCTCTTAAAGTTATTAACACTCCTAATTTTCAAATTAGACTAGATTAGCTTCTGCTTTTAAAGTTATAAGTTTCAAACACCAAACACCATCAACGCAGAAATTATGACAATTAATGTTGTTTTGCGGTGACGAACGTGACATTAGAATGCCAATGAATGCAATTCAAAAAAATCTCGTTTACTAGTCTTTACATACTTCGTTTGCATTTTTGCAATTTGCATCAACGCTCTTAAAGAATTACATTTTTAAGAGAAAATGTTACTGAAAATGTTAGAAGTTGACTTAAACATGAGCCCAACTTTGCAGTCCGTTTTATCATCCTTTCCATGGAAATGCCTTTTGACGTTTCCAAGAAAATTTCCATATAGCAATTATTGTTGCATTAGACGGGCTTAAGTCGATTCCGAAGAGCTAAAAAATTTTTTAATATCTCAGCAAAATAAAGTGGAAGTAGTGCTTTAAGAACCTCTTTAACTTGACTTCCAAAGCATTGGCATACGCACATTTTTTACTTTAATAGAAGTTATTGTTAACAACTGCTAAAAATGTTAACTTAAAGTTATTTTAAACAGCATTTGAACCACAATATAAATTAATTGGTATCTATACTAATAACATCCTAAGCAGTACTTTTTCATAAGTTCATATATTCTTTTATATGGAGGTTGAGGTGGTGAGTGGTTGGATTTGCAATCAGAAGGTTGCGAGATCGATTCCTGGCCGGGGAGATAATTTTTTTTTTTTATTATTTTTTTAATTCTAATTAATTTTTTTAGTATTTTTTTGAGTATTTTAAGAGAATAAGGTAATTTAAAAACGACTAAATAATTAACATCTTGACTTTAATCACATAGAAAATTTTTTTAGAAAATTGTTATTCTTGTTATTTTTACACTTGATGTGTTCTACTTTGGTGTACTGATGCTCACAGTGTAACGAAATCAGTAAAATTAGTCACAGTTTATATTTAACGAATTCGTTGACAACACTGGCTTTATGTTTATCTATTTCCCTTTTTTACCATTTACTTTTAAGCCATACATATATGACAAATATAAAAGTCTAAAAATCGAAAGCAAAAGTCGACTGTTTGACTTTTTCATCAGAAAAAAGTCGATGTCAAAAAAATCGAAAAAGTCGATTAGTAGAAAGTCGATTTATAGAACCCCCACCCTGGAACATTAGACTGTACCACCTTCTAGACAAAACAAAAAGTACGCCGTTCACCTTCGAATATAAGTAAATTTCGCAAAGCAACTTAAATTTTTCGTATATGTATCTGCGGCATTAACAGTCTTAAAGTATATATACCAATGTTTGGTCCTTTGAAAAATGTAAAAATGCAAACACTACATTCGGCAAAAAAAAATCCAATTTTAAATTGTTCTGCTGGAATTATCGAAATACTTCCTTAGCAAAAGTTTAATGATTTTTTGCGAGCTTTAATTATCTGACATTAGTGTGGTACATTAGAGGAACTGTGATCTAGTAGGTAAATACTATAACGGAAAACTTGAGGTTAATGGTCCTTAGAGCAAAATATTGTTCAGAATGTTATTATTTGATAAAAATCTATTTTTCAGGGACCGTAAATAATGATTATTGCTCGGTTTTTGAATCAAAAAATCAATCACTTAGAAGAGACATAAAAAATAATTTATTGCACCATTATTATTATTTTTTGACAATCTTTGCATATCCGTCATGATTTTTAAATTTTTGATTTTTAAAGTTTTCTTCAATGGTAATGAATATTTTCGAGTAATAATAAAAAAAATCAGACATAATCATTATTTTTGAGCAAAAAAATAAAACTCAAAAATAATCATTATTTACGATTTTTATTTTTTTCGCTCAAAATAAAACTCACTTTCAATGTGTGGGATGGACATATCTCAGGAAGTAGGAGTATCTTATCGAAGATTATGGTATCAATCTCTTCTTTGGAAGATTCTCTAGCAGATTAATGCATCAATCATATTTGTGGGTGAGGTTTAAGGGGCTAATTTTTATTTTTAAAATAGGGCTTTTTTTGCCGTATTTTGTGAAAGTAACAATGTGTGGGATGGACATATCTCAGAAAGGAGGAGGAGCTTATCCAAGATTATGGTATCAATCTCTTCTTTGGAAGATTCTCTAGCACATTAATGCATCAATCATATTTGTGGGTGGGGTTTAAGTGGTTAATTATTAATTTCAAAATAGGGTTTTTTTGCCGTAAAGTCAAAACTTGGAAGCTCGATTTTCACCGTAGACGTATGTTTTAGTGGGCTTTTTTGCTCAGTACAATCCCAAGAATCAGAAACGCGAAGCACCCATTAAGATTTTTTTCCTTCCATACTAATCGCCCCACCCTAATATGTATATATATTTACACCCACATGAAAGTGAGTTTTATTTTGAGCGAAAAAAATAAAAATCATAAAAAATTATTATATTTGAGTTTTATTTTTTTTGCTCAAAAATAATGATTATTGCTGATTTTTTTTATTATTACTCAAAAATAATCATTACCATTGAAGAAAATCATTAAAACTCATAACATAATCATTATTGTGTAATTTTTATTATAAAACTCATAATGATTACGGTCCCTGCTATTTTTTGCCTTTCCGATGGAACTTTTTGTAAAACGTATTTAAAAATATAAAAAACCTAAGGTTTTATATATTTTATTGTTATGTTGATAAGAAAATGCAAAGATGTATTTCACTGCTAAAAATTAGTTTTTCGAATTTTTCATATTTGTTTCAAGATATACTTTTTAGGTGTGCCTTGAAATGTGTGCACTATTCAAAAAAACTAGGTTAACCAATTTGATTTTAACTTCAAAAATCTATTTGATTTTTTTGATCTATTGTTTCGGATCGCAAAAAATTAGCAAAAACGAAAAATATCGAAGCTAAATTTTGAAAGTTAGTTTATTAATAATAATAATTAATTAGTAAATTAATTAATTAATAACTTTTACTTAATTTAAATATATCAATTTAATTTACCTATAGAGTTTTTACCGACCTCTTTCTCAAAATCTTTAGAAAAAAATACGGGAAACATTAAAAGATCTTACGGTCCAAGGAACACTCGTTTCATTGCAGGAAACTTTTCCCTACCTGTAGTTAAACTACTTCTCCAATATTTCTTCTCATTGTCAGGTATATTTTATATTATTAAAGACACTTCTCGTCAAATTAATTATTAAAAAAAATATTTTAAAATATGCAATGAATTCAAAATTGTTAAATGAGCTTTTTTATTATTTCTTAATATTTTTTTAACCTAATCAAAATTTAAAAATGTTTAAAAATTATATTTCAGTGATACGAAATCACATAATAAAAATGTTTTAAAAATCATTATTTTATCTTTTTTATTATATATTTGTGTAGCATATTTTTCTCGTTTTCATAAAAATATATCAATATTTTCAACTTAAGTTCGTTTTAAGTTTGTTGTATTGCATAAGTTACTTTGGTGCAAATGGTAGAGCGGTCTACTTTAATACAGCAGATCGCAACTCAGATTCGTGTGTTCAATACTCGCTGGCACCAAAAGATTTTTTTTTGTAATATTTAAAGGAACATCCCTAACGTATGCTGCACATTTTTATTAAATAAAAATGTTAATATATTTTTGAAAAAGATCTTCCATGAACTATTGAAAAATAGTATTCATGCACTATTTAAAATGCTATTAAAGAAGTAATATAAAAACAAGTGGAAGCATTAAAGTCCGATGTGCCGAATTTGGAATTAAAAAGATTCAATTCGGCTGTGACGAATTTTTGGATACCCTCCATCTCGGTATTTTCATAAACCAGGGAAAGTGCAAACAATATAAATATCTATATTCTTTGTAAAAATAACAAAAATAATGTTGTTTTTATAAGTAAAACAAAATATGACTGATTGATTAATGTATTTGGGATGTTACAAAAGAAAAAATGTTTAATTAAAGTTTACTAAAATGAATCTGAAATTCTGCATGCTTATAACAGTGGGTATTCAAAGGTTATTCTGATTACCTAAAGAAGAACGTGTAGTGAAAAATATATATATTTTTATAGTTCCTTATGATGTTAAAAAAAACTTTTGTAAAATTCGCCTGTTGTTTGTCTCTTTGCCTATATTATAATGAAAGAAATAAGGGTTACTAAAATATATTTTTGGATCGTTACAAGAGATGCAATAAATACAAACAGATCAAAACAGTTTCGAATAATCAGAATTTTAGATAAATTTAAGGGAACAAAAATACGCTTGCGGAGACATACATAATGAAATAATTATGAAATGCCAGTTTACATTACAAAACATGTGTTTATACTATACATCACATAAGTAAAACGCAAAGTGTGATGAAACTAAGTTTGTCAAAAATTATAAAAGAAAATATTTCGAGTGTTTAGGGTGTTTTCGAGACACAAAAAATTAAAGAAACTGGTATTCCAAATTATTGTTTTTCAGCTCAGTTGCTTGTGCAATTCTTGTTTACGACTCCTAGAATAAGAACCCTAAGAAAATTTCCCAAAATTCGATTGGTTTTTACACATCAATACTTTAATTTAGATTATTTTTGTATGTATCAAATAAAAATTAGGGCTTTTAAGGAAAACAAATGCATATAATCAAAAGATTTTAAGATGAAGTATGCACCTTATATGTCTTAAATAAAAAGTTCTGAAAGTGAATGTCCTTTAAATTGAATGGGGTTTTTAATAAATGTAATTAGAATGTAAGAGTTTCCTTGCAAATTTATTAAAGGTTGAGAATGAAAATAAGTAAAAAAGTGTACGAAAAATAGTTATGAATTTACATTGTTGGATTCCGGGATTTTGTTCCTGGATATTTTTTTGATCTGATAACGATTAATGTGTCTGGCAACTCCGGTTAATGCAGTCAAATAAATAAAGAATTTTAACTAAACAATTTTGTTCTACCTTTTTCCTAATTGGTGATTTTTTGATTTGTTGGGGTTAACGAAAAAACGTATATGGCAAGCCTGGTATCTGGAAAACAAAAGAATACTTTATAAATTAGCTTAACAATTTTTCGAGGGCTTCTCACATTTGCACTCATAACCAGTGTTGCCAGGTTTGCAGAGCATAAAAACGACAAATTTTCTAGAAAAAATCGTTATCATATTTTGAAAAATAGTCAAAATAAAATATATTTGTTAGAAGAGGGATAAAGTTTTAATAAAAAATAAAATACAATAATGTTATTCACTTTTTAAATGTTAACGTGTTATCGTTGTAATATAACACGATTTTTGACGCTTCTCTTTGGTTTAAACTTCGAAAATCATTATATTTTACAACGATATTCATATTCATAAAATGTTGAAACAGTGTGCCCCAGTAGGCTAGTTGGTAGCGTGCTGGCTTATCAGTGCGGGGGTCGTGGGTTAGATTCCCACCAGAGGCACTGATCTGTTTTCGCTACAACGCGCCGAAGGCCATAGTAGCTAGTGCTCGGTTAGGGTAATAGTATATAACTTGTAATTATATGATTATTAATTAATAAAATAACAAAAATATAATGTTGAAAGATCAAATAAATACAACTTTAAATCAAACAAATTTTACCACTTGAACTGTTAATCACTTATATCTGCATAATTCTGTGAACAACATTTCAGTGGCACAACTTTTTAAATAAATTTGGAAATTCTTTAACAATAAGTCTGTTCGATTACTTTTCCTGTAAAGTTCAGTAAAAACTACTCAGTAACAAAATTACAAATAGTAAGACAAATTTACAAAAAAGTAACCGAACAGAAAATTTGTAGGAATTATTAAATTAGATAAAGCAGCTTGTTTTAAATATTAAAAAAAAATCAACTGGTCATTATGGAAAAGGCTAGCTGGCAACACCACAACAGTGCCGTTGGGGACACGCTACAGTATAATTGAAATTATCGACCAAAAATAATTTAAATGTTTTTTAACTTCTTCCATAGTTAATTATTTAATCATTTTCACTTTCAATCCATAAACAATTAAAATTTAATTTAATTTTTGTTTACTAAAAATACAAGCAAATTTTTTTATTTTTTAGTCATATGTTTTTTTCATCTTACAAATTCTGTATCCAGTAAAAACTTGTAAGTTCTTTGGCATCAAACTGTCACTTTACTCTCTCTTTTTACCAGTTTTTACTGCGTATTTGTCTAAACGAACACCTTCCAGTAAAAACTTGTACAAATTTTTGTGTTATCGAACAAACTTAATGTTATATTTTTTAATTATTAAATTTTGGCACTTTATTTATATTATTAGGCCTGTTTTTTAAGCACCGGATTTATTTTTGGATGTATTTGTTTCATTTAAAGTTGTATATATATCATCTTTCAACATGAAATATATTCGGTTAGAGATCTGTTTGTTTCGCAAAAAAAGTCCATGCCTTGTGTTTTAACATGAAAATTTTTTTATTTTATTTAAATCTAACTCCAATTAAATTTTATAAAAATTTAAAGAAATGTTCTAAACATATAAACACAGAAACTAAATTAAGCTAAACCCGTAATGAATTTATAAAAAAATAAATGCGGTTTGGATTAAAATTTTATTCAATTCTAGGATTTGCATTTTTGCAAAATTGTATTTCACATCATATTAGCATATAAAAGCTAGCTATCGATCAAAAAACAATGTTTTTGCTTTCAATTTTTAACGAAATAATATAAATTTAATGATCGAGCCGGCGATTTTATGAGAATGATAAATAAGTAGATCTTGCTGACATATTAAATTATTGTCAAAAAATCGTCATTTTGGAAGCAAAAGTCGTCAAATAGTCATTTAGTTATTTTGGGTATTAAATATCATCAAAATGACGACAAATCGTCAAACCTGGCAACTCTGCATGCGATTGCTACTAATTCATACGTACATACATACTGTATACAAAACAAAACAAAAAAACAACAACAATATTTTGTGAGTTTTTTTTTGTTTTTAAGTGTTGATCATGACCATGAATGGTAACCGATTCTATGTGGTTATTGGTCGTAGTAACGCTATTTTCTTTTATTTCGGTAACGGTATTTTAGGGGAAACTATACTTCAGTTATTTCGGTAACGGGATTTTAGCGTTAACGGTATTTTAGCGTTAACGGTATTTTAGCGTTAACGGTATTTTATTTATTTCGCTAACGGTATTTTAGCGGGTAACGATATTTTAGATATTTCGGTAACTTTATTTTAGGGAAAAAGATTTTTCAATTATTTTGGTAACGGCATTTTAAGGATAACGTTATTTTAGTTATACAGGTAATGTTAATGCACACCACAATTTTTAACCGCATTATGCCCGAGTTTAAATGACTGTCTAGTTTATGATCATACTTTGGGAAAATATATCTATTTACAGAAGTTTTTTTGTTCAGATCTTGTTAGATTATTTCGGTAACGGTATTTTAAGGTAACGGTATTTTACGGATAACGGTATTTCAAGAATATCGGTAACGGTATTTAAGCGATAACGATAGTCAGTTGAAAGGTGTTAGAATAGGGGACGGTATTTCAGCGATATTGACAGCAATCCCTGCTTGCGTATATTCTTGTGTATAAGCATTGAATGTACGTATGTATGTATGTATGTATGATGAAATAAAAAAAAAATTTTTTAGAGGTCTTCCCACATTTTCACTCATAACTTTTGAACGCGTTAACCGATTTTGATCATTTTCACTAGAAAACTGCTCATGATATCAACAAACAATTTGACTGAAAATTAGCAGTACCTCTTCTGTATTGGAGGAGTATTTTGTGTTTCCACAGACAGACGGACGGACAGACGGACAGACGGACAGACGGACATGGCTATATCGACTTTTCTATCCATGCTGATCAAGAATATATATAGTTTATGGGGTCCCAGAATTTTTTTAAAAGAATTACAAACATTTGACAAAGTGAATATACCCTCCTGCACTATGGGATGGAGGGTATAAAAACAAAATTTATAGTTTTAAGGTTTTTTTTCGGGAATCAAAAAAATAAATAGAAATCAACAAAAATATTTAAAACTTACTTATGCACGTATTTCATTATTTTTTGCAGCTTTTTGCGAAGTTCCCAAAATAACTACGCAAGGCAACTGTTACTAAATTACGGTCTTTTTGGTTAGTTATTTTACATTTCCACATAGTAAAATGGCTATAATTACAGTTAAAATTACCATTACCTTTTACTACACGAATGACTGACATTTAGTTACTGGTCTTCTTAGGGAAAAATATTGTTATAGAGAAGATTAAAGTAAGACATTCGCATTTGATTTCAAGGTGTGAAATTTTCAGACCTGGTAGTTTCTAATTATATTTTGTGAAATTTTTTTTCGTTTGAACAAACTTAAAAACTAAATATAAACGTTTAAATTAGTTAAAATTATATTTATTTACTTATGAAATACTTGGACTTATGTTTTACTTGGCTTAAGTTACAACACAAGCGACTTCACGTCGTTTGTCGTTTTTTCAAAAGTCGACTTTACGACTTTTTTCTAAATAAAAGTCGCTAAATCCACGTTTCGTGTGAACATTTTTAGTTCGCGAAAAAAATTTATCTTTTACATTGTTTTCTGATCAATTAATTGTCATCTTAATGTAGAATTTATGCTTTATTGTTAGTGAGAAGGAACCCAAATTTCATTAACGTTAAAATAATCTTTAAAAAAATTTCGTAAATTTACCCAGTTTTTATGACAAAATTCGAGAAAAAATAATTTTTGGAATTTTTTCACATTCAACTATAAAAAAATTGCCGTTTTTTCCAAAAACCATAAAAGTCATTCCCAAAAACTAAAATTTTAATGGCAGCGAACAAATAAGTTTTGGACAATAAGACTAATCTCATCAAGCAGATTGCCAAACATCTGAAATCATTAATATCAGTCCATCTTAAATGAAATTTAAAGTTCCGAATGAATTTTTACACTTGATGTGTTCTACTTTGGTGTACTGATGCTCACAGTGTAACGAAATCAGTAAAATTAGTCACAGTTTATATTTAACGAATTCGTTGACAACACTGGCTTTATGTTTATCTATTTCCCTTTTTTACCATTTACTTTTAAGCCATACATATATGACAAATATAAAAGTCTAAAAATCGAAAGCAAAAGTCGACTGTTTGACTTTTTCATCAGAAAAAAGTCGATGTCAAAAAAAATCGAAAAAGTCGATTAGTAGAAAGTCGATTTATAGAACCCCACCCTGGAACATTAGACCGTACCACCTTCTAGACAAAACAAAAAGTACGCCGTTCACCTTCGAATATAAGTAAATTTCGCAAAGCAACTTAAATTTTTCGTATATGTATCTGCGGCATTAACAGTCGGATCTTAAAGTATATATACCAATGTTTGGTCCTTTGAAAAATGTAAAAATGCAAACACTACATTCGGCAAAAAAAAATCCAATTTTAAATTGTTCTGCTGGAATTATCGAAATACTTCCTTAGCAAAAGTTTAATGATTTTTTGCGAGCTTTAATTATCTGACATTAGTGTGGTACATTAGAGGAACTGTGATCTAGTAGGTAAATACTATAACGGAAAACTTGAGGTTAATGGTCCTTAGAGCAAAATATTGATCACACTTTAAGATCCGACACTTAATGCCGAAGTTATAACAAAACATTTAAAAAGACAAAAGACAGCAAAAAGAAATATTTTTTCGAAACAGCGTGTAAAACCTAATTTAGATTCGAAGACGTACGTCAATTTTTTTTCTGGTGCGGTCTATTGAACATAGTTTCTAACGAGGAAATGGGGAGTGACATCATTCAAGTCAGCGTAGACATTTTGGAAGATGCACAATATTTGATTTTAACATTTTTTTTTTTTGACTGCTACTCGTATACAATTTAATTGTATTTTTCCCCTGGAATAATTGTTCTGAGACATCCCAAATGCACAAACAAGAAAAACATTTCGGGAGTTTTTTTCAAAAAAAAAAAAAAAAAACGTTATAGACAGACTGTCAAGCACCAGTAAAACAAAAGATTACACAGCCGTAGGGCAAAATTATCCAAAACCATATGAAATTACACAAAAAATTTAAAAACTTGTTTTTTTTTTTGCATAATTTCAAAATAATCGTTAATTTTAATATGGAAAAGAAACCCTTTAGACCAAATCTCCTACACGGACAAAATATTTAAGTTGTTTCCAACTAAATTTTCAACTGAGCCTCCGGTGAAATACCGCTTACTGAGCTTCAGTTGATTATTTTAATTGAATTTGACTAATTTAATTCTCAACATTTTATTCAAAGGAGCAGTTAGTTAAACGAAATTTGAAATTAGTAGCTAATAACCAATTCAATCATTCAAAATATCTACATGCATTTGTATGTTTTGATTTGGTTGTTCATAAATAAATCATTATGCATTAAGTTAGGTTAGGTCGAAAAGAGGATTCGGAGAAGGGAAATGCTTTCCTAATCCGACTCAAGTCCCGAAGGACTTACACCTAAGCCAGATAGTCGGCTTGATGTGCGCTCTAAAAATCGGTCCCATTTCATATTCCCAACACAGGAACTCCGTCGCACTGACGAAATTCCTCAACCTCTTCCATCCTATGCCCCTAAGATCCCCCAATGTGGATATTGTGTCACTGGATGCCATGCATTCACAGAGATAGTGTTCCAAGGTCTCCTCGTCCTCCCCACGGGAATTACACTCTCTCATTATGCATTTCTGTTAATACACTAAATTTTTTATTTAATATAAAATTATTAACAATTATAATTTTATTAAAAAGAAAACCTAATTAAGACATACAAAGTGACCATTAGCAAATGTCCTCTTTTTGGCTATTTTCCCTTAGATTCTAATTCCAAATTTCCACAGCGTGTATCAAACAGCAACATATTTTTAATTTCACAGTTGGTAACCGCAGACGCAATTCAATTTATAATATAATGTTTAAATTTAAAATTTATTAATACATTTTTCGTATTTACAAACTTTTTAAATTGTTTGCATTTTGACATTTTTCTTTTATAAATTTTTTAGTTATTAAGAAATCAACTAACAAAAAAATATTGGGGTTACATAATATGCTTCGTCTTTGGTGTATATGTACACAAAGCGTATTTGCAGGTATGGAAAATAAAAATTGTTGCCGCATTTTTAATATAATTCGTTCGGTTCTTCGCAAATTTTACGTTTATTTCCTTGAAAAAATATTCAAAAAAAAATAGAATATTTTATTATAAACAATCAAAACAAATAGTTGTTTCTCATTTTTTTTTTAAATGCTTAAATTACATTTCATATGTCTGTGTGGTTTCGATTTTAAATGAGCCCTCGTATTTAATTACGCCCTCGTAATTAAATAAAAAAAACAAAAGAAACCGATCCAGGGTTGGCAATACATTTGTGACACTGTTATAAAAATCCGATGATTACACTATTTACGAGTTTACATGAATCCGGCTAATCCTTTTAACTGTAGCAAGAGTTGAATTACAAGTGTCAGTTATTCTAAAATATTTTAATTTTAACTGAGATTTTCTCTAACTGAGCTACTGAGAAATTTCAAACTTACATCTCTCATGTCACTTTTTCAAATGGTTTTGACACGCAAGAAAAATGTATATTAACGACTTTGTCAAATATTTTAGCAAAATGTTAGCAAAATATGGGACGTAAAACTCTTTTAAAGTGAGTTTTTATTGATAAAATTTAATTAAGTTACCAAAAATTTGGGGCAAATATTTCACAACAATATTATCTAACTTTTAACTAATTTTTATCTATTTATTAACAAGCTCTCAAGACTCATATTTGATGTATTCGAACGCTCCACATTTTGTTAACGTGTTTTATAAGCAATAAACTATTTTTAACCCGAAATTTTCAAAAATTACGAACATTTTTTGTTAAAAGTGAAATTACATCGAAATTATACAAAAATGTAATTTTTTTTTCAATGGTTCAATGGTATTCTTTTTTTAGTATTTGAGTATAAATTATTTAACATTGTTTTAAGAGTTTTCCTTTTCTGCTTAATAATTTAATAACAATATTGTGCAATTTATTTGCATTTAAGTTTAAAATGTCATTATTCAACAATTATCCAACGAATGTGTTAACAGCCCTTTTTTTTAAATAATTATGCAAACAAATGGCAACTGTTTGGTGATCCTTCTTTTTTTTCTTTCCGTCGTATTCATATCAAAAAATCAAATATAAGCGGATATCTACTCGAGACGAGTAGCCTAAACACCATATTTCTTAGCTTCATCGGTTTAGCAAGGCCGTTAAGAGGCAGACTGCATTTAATGAAAAGTATTATTTATATCATGCAAATAATGCCCTCGGTATGGAAATATATCAAAATAGTAATCGTTTGCATCCGGATTATAATAAAAAAAAAGGTTTGCACCCAGATTTTGATAAATAATAGATAAATTATTTCGTAAGGATTACAGAGAGAATTTTCGTGGTTGAAAAAAAAATTATATTTTCACTAAATTACGAAAAATTTAAATTCAGTTCAAACTTTCCTTCGCAAAGTGAACGAAAAATTCTTAAAATTAATGAAAAGCTTTATACTTTTTAGGAAACTAGGTTTTTAATGATTCTTATTTAGTGAATAAAGGGAACTTTCATAAATAAAATTAAATTTTTCATAAATTATTATTACTTCAATGCAAAAATTCGTAAATATCATGCACATAATTCTCTCAGTGCTTAGAAAATATATTATTGAACTTTGGAAAATTCATTTCTTTTGTCTGGAATGTCAGAGTAATTTTAGCCGGAATATAAACTGTAACAGGAAATTGTAACAGATTTCAGTTATAAAAATTATTAACAAAGCTAAAGTTACCTTCTTATGTAAGCATTAACTATCATTGGTAGGATATCAGCAATGTCATAATGTAGAAAACGTTATGATACTGTTCCCACAATTGTTGACCTGCATGTGGTAATCAATTTATTAGTTTTAATATTAATGTATATTTTTGTTCGCTGTTTTTAACAGCCAGAAGCTACATATTAGAGTATTCAATCGGTTAACCGTAATTCGATTAATCGATGATTTTACGGAAACAATTGTTCGAGTAAGTAAAAATATTCAATTTCGAATAACGAATAACTACAAAAATTTTAGCCGATTAATCGAGTTAATGGACTAAATCAAAATATGTAATTTTTTTATTTATAACGAGATTTCAACCTTAGCGTATTTACAAAAATTAAGCAAATCAAACATATTAGCCAGGTTGGTACTAGTATTTTGATCTGGCTAAAGATCTCATCAGAAACCGAAGTTTTAGAAGAGCTAGAGCGTCCTGAATAGGCAGAGCTTTAACCAAAAACCTATTAATCATCAATGTTGCTCCACTCTTGTCTTCTTAGTAATCAAACACGTGGAAAGGGTCTTTTCCTAACAAGCAGCATGACGTTACTAAACTTTGAAGACCAAAAATTGTTCTATTTATATAAAAAAAATTTAGTTTTTACTCTGGCTCAAGTAATATTTTTTACAGTTTTATTAGTTTTTTGTTTTTATATACACCTAGATTATTTTTATGTTATTTTCAATTTATAACGAGCTCCGTATATATACAAAACTAAAGCAAATCAAACATATTAGCTAGGTTGATATTAGTATTTATTTATTTTATATTTCATAAAAAATTTGAATTGTTTGAAATTTTTTAATACTCGTACAATTTTTTTTTATATAAATAAATTTGTTATTTACCGTTTTAATTCACATATTATATTTGTTTAGTAGGGGTATAACATTTTTAAACGGCACCTGTACTTATAAAAACAAATGATTTTCTTTGGTAGTTTTGGAAAAAAAAAACGCTTTGAACCAAGACACTTTTTTCTTTTCTAAAAATATCAAATTTTTATCAATTTCTATAGATATTTAGAAAAATATCCTTCAACAAATAAAGACATTATTATACTCACATGAAAGTTTACGTAGACAAATTGGAACAATCTCAAAACTATTAGATTGTGTTTACAGTTTTTGTAAGGTAAGGTTAGAATTGAACTTAATTCATCGTCATCTTTTGGTGGTACAGCTCAAAATGAACGGTTCACCTTTTTATTTCACTCGGAAACATATTCAACTTAATCATATAAATTAAAAATGATAAATTTTATCAGGCGCGGTTTCAAGTTGGGGGAACATGGGAAATCCCCCCCCCCCAAAATTATATTTTTCAATACAAAAATGTAAAAATTATTTAAAAATTAATTAAAAATACTCTAAGTTCCCCCCTCCCCAAAACCTTTTCCTGGATCCGCGCCTGATTTTATGAAACACTTAAGTTCGGACAAAAATCTGTCTTCAAAACTTCAACGGATTTAATGCGGAAGGTTTTTCAACGACCGTGAAGAAGTAAATAATATAATATTAATATTACTTTATATTTTTTTCAATTCATAGATTGCTATGCCATTACATTTCTTTTTATTTGCAAAAAATTCTAAAAGTTTTTTTTAAGTAAAGCAAAACATTTAAATTTTAAATTAATAATATTAACACGCGTTTTTATTTAATTTTGATAAAAACCATTTCAGAACTGCTTATATTTTATATTTTATTGTGTACTTTTAGAGAAAAATTATTAAATTATTCGTGTTACTCGAGTAATTAATCGATTAATCGAGTAAGTGCAAATCATCAAAATCGAGTTACTCAGTTGATCGAACAAAATCATAACCGAGTAATTTGAATACCCTACTACATATATTATATATCTATCTACTGGCTTATGAATTCCCAAACTACACTCAAAAAAAAAGTCAGTTTTTTGACTGTATATTAGAATGTCATTACCATAAAATAATAAATCTAACTTTAGTTTTTCAATTTAAAATATTTGAAAATACTATAAACACCTGATAACAAAGAAGCGATACACGACATAAAATGCATTTTAATTTGTGTTTTAAACTTTCATTATGATTTTAATATGCATTTTGAAAATAATTTTATACGCCACATGTTATCTTATCGTTTGGTTGTTATCTACTGTTGATATGCATTTTTAATTTATCATCCATATAAATTGAACAAGTTTATTTTTACTCCCTTATTTGAATTTCGAATCTTCTTCATTGTTGGTATGATGAGTGATGTTAACTTTTTATTTAAATAGAAAAACGTTAACAAAGGTTTATATTTGTGTAATGAAAAAAATTGGTTTTGAACGAATATCTTTTGTATTACACAGCGATACAAAATTTACTTATAAATCAATAAGAGTACCGACCATCGATCCTAAATATTTCGGCCACTCTGATTATAATTTCCATCCCAGTTTTTACCTATGAGGCAGATTTTTGCAAAATTGCATTAAAATTCAGCATATTTTAACGAAGTTTTTTATACATAAAATTTTAAAAATAAGATATTTTCTCATAATTTTTTATGACAAATTCTAATGAGACTTTCAACAACATTTTGGTATCATATTAATTTAGTTATTTCGTTGATTTTGGCCATCTTTTAAAATTGCCATATGACAAACTTGACATTACAATTTTAATAGAAACCAGCCATTATTTATGTTTTATTACATATTATTATATTTATTACACAATATTTTAGCGCTTCCCGAAGCACAAGAAGACGCTTTTCATTTTCTACGAAGGAATGAATTAATTGGTTATTAGAGCACAAGAAAGAAGCGCTGTTTACCTGCTTAGTAGAGACATACCAAGTGGGACATCGTGTGCAAAAATCATGTCTTTGGAATGCTTTCTGGAAGCACTCGGTAATTGAATAATACCTTCCAGAATTGCTTCTACCTAAGCACTAGTTTTTGCTGGGTTACTATTGTTTGCTAGCGGTTTTCAGTTTAATGTTAGATAAGATCTATTTAAAAAAACACGAACTTAGCATTACTGTTCGTATCGTTATAATTTCCATCATCATCATAATCATCTTCTTCATCAGAGTAGACACTTCTTTTCAGATACAAACGATAATTGTGTTAATTTACATAAAAGCACATAAATTGGCTTCCTGCTGTTGCGTTGAATTTGTTTAATTAATTAAAAAATAATACTTTGTTGTGTTTACGATCTTATATTTTTTTGTTCTACGGCGACTTTGGATGCTTTAAATGTTGTTTGAATGTGTGTTTTTTGTTTTGTTTTTGAAAATGCATTGTTTGTGTAGGTTGTTGGCATGAAATTGAAATATTTTAATATGTTTTTAAATAGTTTTTCGATTTTGTTTTGTTTTTATTTTTTATATTCATGTTTAATTTGGTGTTGATTATCGAATTTAAATTGATTTTATGTTAACAAGTTTTTTATTTTTTTTTTTTATTTTCCAATCGATAATACAAGATTAATGTTTGTTTAATATTGGATTAATAAATTGTTATTGATAATATTTAAATGATATTAGGAGGAGTTATCTTAAATCAAAAGACTTAAGACACATACTAACTTTCCCTTTTGTATTCCATTCCCATTAATACTGTTTGTATGTTTATTTTTTTGTTTACAGCAAACCAGCAGAAATTCACAGATTCCCACATAATTTAAGAAATTTGCGATTTTCTTAGAATTTGTATGTCAGTTGTTAATTTGTTTTAATTAACATGTGTTGTTTAGAAAATAAATAAACCAATAAACTTTTAACTTAATTACGAGTTCAGTAAATTTTCTATAGTTTAGATTTTTGTTGTTGCAAACAAACTCATTAACATCTGAATGCATTTGTGTTTATTCAACATTAAATTGGTAATTTTCTGTTAGTAAATTAATGGTTCCTTATAATTTAATTAACTATTTTAAATACTATTAATTATACAGTATTAGGTAATACTATAAGCACGCCTAGTAAAATTGATAAACTTTTAAGTATCTTTAGATTACGGATTAAAATAGACTGCCCTTTTTTATTCAAAATCAGAACAAATATTAGAAACCGATTTTTTGATATAAATAGGGTTCTATATATCGACTTTCGACTAATCGACTTTTTTGTAGTCGACTTTTTTCAGATGAAAAAATCGAAAAGTCGACTTTCTGCTAATGAACAAACAAAAAAGTTGGAAACAAAAGTCGACTTTTTTATTTATCATATATGTCTGGCTTAGAAGTAAATAAAAAAAGTAAATAGACAAACATAAAGTCAATGTTGCCAACGAAATCGTTAAATATGACATAAAACCCAAAATGAGGTCAAACCCTACAAAAAAATTCTGATTTGGACAAAATGTGCACGATTGTAAAGGAGGAGTGAGGCTTTTCAAAAATAAATTTTGTAGTCACCCATTTCGTTACCTTTCGTACACTAAAGTAGAAACTCTCAAGCACCATCAAGTGTAATAATTTATTCGGAACTTTAAATTTCATTAAATATGGACTGATTTAAATGATTTTAGACTTTAGACAATCTGCTTGATGAGATTAGTCTTATATTCCAAAACTTATTTGTTCGCTGACATTAAAATTTTAGTTTTTCGGAATGAAAAACGGCAATATTTTAACAGTGAAATGTGAAAAAATGCCACATATTTTTTTCGAACTTTGTCTTAAAAATGATGTTACTTTTAGAAATTTTTTTAAAAAGTATTTTTTATTTTTATCATGAAGATGTCAAATAATTGATCCGAAAACAATCTAAAATAAAAGTTTTTTCGCGAATTAAAAATGTTGATACAAAAAGTCAATAAATTGACTTTTACTTAGAAAAAAGTCGAAAAGTCATAAAGTCGACTTAAGAAAAAACGACAAAGTCGAATAGTCGACTTTCAAAATGTTTACTAAAGTCGAAAAACGTCTATTTTTTTTTGCAACTATACACACGGAACATATTCTTTATGATAACCGAATCTATCGCCAACCGAATTTTGGTAGTCACACGTACATTATTCGATTGTATCTAGCGACATTTACAATTTTACCTACTCTACTAATACAATGAAAAAACGTTGACCCAACGTAATTACTTTGATACCCCGATCGATATCCAGTACATCAAAATTATTAAATACTAATATCGAATTATACAAAACACTGTTTCCATTACAATTTTATTAGTTTTTTGTTTCTATATACATCGAGTTCATTTTAATATTATTTTTAATTTATAACGAGCTTTCAACCTCCGTATATTTGCAAAAATAAAGCAAATCAAACATATTAGCTAGGTTGATACTAGTATTTCGATCTGGCTAAAGATCTCATAAGAACCCGAAGTTTAAGAAAAGCTAGAGCTTCCATTATATGCATAACTTTAACAAAAAACCTATAAATCATCAATTATGTTCCATTCTTGTCATCTTAGTAATCAAACACGTGGCTAGGGTATTTCCCTTACAAGCATAATGACGTTACTAAACTTTCATTTTTCATTGTTTTTCTAATCTCTTAATTTAATAATAAATATAATACAAAGTAAACAAATATTACAATAAAAAAAAAATCAGTTTCTGAGGACTTTTTTACACAAAAAACTTATTTTCGGATTAGTCATATTCTTACGTTTTTTTTCTTAAAGAATTACTCTCTAATCTAAGTTACTGGTCTTTATAGAACAAATATTTGGTTCTGAGGAAATTTACTAAATGAAAACTCTCAGGTAAAAGGTGTTTTTTTTTTTGTTGAAACCTTTTAGATTCTAAAAATTTCTACTTAAGAAGATATCTTAGATCCTGAGGACGTTTTTCTAATGAAAAGTAATGAGATTATAACAACTTTTTCTTAGAGAAAATATTGATAATATGAGCACTTTTTAGTTAATATGCTAATTTTTTAAATCACAACGCCTCACTTTACCTAATTTTCTGTATATGAAAAACTTTTCACTTTGTATCGTAGTGAGTTTCAAACCCACAGTCAGACATCAGGCTATGACTATGTATTTTTAAATTTTAAGTGCATATTTTACGCTTTTTACAGCATATTTTATGCACATAAAGCATGATTATAAATGCATTAAATTCTGAGCCCTATTGAAAACAAATCGAATAAGCATTTATTTGTCGTTTTTTTAAATTTTTCAAAAGGAAAGGGATTTTGTTCAGTGTAAAAAATAATTAAAGAAAGAAGTTAAAATTATTTATAACACTAAAGTGAATAAAAAAGGTTAATTAGTTTGGAAGTAGAAGTAAACAAGTAAAGTAGCATTCTGGTAATGTATAAAGAGAATATAAAAATAATTTTGTTACCTTCTTCTTGGACATAGTGTTAAATGTCAAGTATAGAATTAGAAAATTTCTATAATTGTTTACCATTTTATTTGACAACAGTTTCAATACATAGAAAAAAGACAAAACAAAATCTTTACTTTGTTAACTAATTTCAAATTTTATAGCTACGTTTTATTTACTATACGAACAGACTAATGAAGCCTTAAAATGACTTTTCAATTAAACGCGACATTCATTCATGCTGTATATTCGAATATAATTTGACATTATTCCAGTATCCACATCTAAAGAATTTGCACACAATAAAACAAGACGGCACAAAAAGATTTATTGATTTAATTAATGTTCAATTAATAAAACATACAATTGTTGTACAAATATTAAACAAAATAACACGATTAATGCAAGCAAACAAAATAAATTAATAAATAAATAAGAAACAATAAATTAATAAAAAAAAAAAAAAAATAACTAAATAACTGTGTTTTTGCCGACTGTTAACAAATTAAATTAAAAACCAGATTCCACGGTACTTTGGCTTTTATAATAAAAATTGTTTTAGTTTTTCACTTCAAAGCGCATTAGAAGATTCACTCATAAAAAAATCCCGTACAAATAGTTGAAAATTTAGCTATTACATTAGAAAAAGGTACCTGAATTTGCGCCAGCATAATCTCAAAAAAAAGTATTATCATAAATTTAAGCTAAAAAAAAAAGTTAGTTAAAAATTTTAACTAATCAGACTGTTAAATACATTGACAATACTAGGTAAATTAGCCCAATCAAGATAAATGTTGAGCTAAATCAACAGAAAATTTCTGCTAAAATCCACTCTCCGGATCTGACCAGAGTCTTGTCTATATTTATTACTGGGAATATAAGTGATTAATAAAGACTACTTAATACGTACGTAGTTAAGATTTGTGGTCCATTTTTCTCTAACTTAGTGTCCGAGAATGCCTATTTTATGATTATATAATAAAATTATGAGAAAACATCACCATCCACAAGTGAGACTGATAGCGGAATACTATTTAGGTAAAGACTACTGCAAATGTAGTTAAAAACAAATGAAATTTCACTTTAAGAAATTACGAATAACATTTCAGTAAATTCAACTAACATTGTCATTTGTTTTTTAATGTTCATAAAATGACTAACAATTGTAGTAAAAATGAACCACATGTTAGTAAAAATTAAACAAACATTTATTTTTTTATTTTCAATTTATAACGAACTTTCAACCTCCGTATATTTACAAAAATACAGCAAATCAAACATATTAGCTAGGCTGATACTAGTATTTCGATCTGGCTAAAGATCTCATCAGAACCCGAAGTTTTAGAAAAGCTAGAGCCACCATAATAGGCAGAACTTTAACAAAAAAACCTATTAATCATCAATTTTGCACCATTCTTGTCTTCTTAGTAATCAAGCACGTGGTTAGGTCTTTTCCTAACAAGCATCATGACGTTACTAAACTTTGAAGACCAAAAACGTTCTATTTATTTCTTATTTTTTTTAATAACAAAAAACTGCTCTAAAAAATGAATGTAAAATCATAAAACAGTCATTTGATGTGAGTTGTTTTTTTTAAATGAACTACAAGGTTAGTAAACAATGTGATTTGTTCTACAAATGACTGACATTTACAGTAAAAATAAATAAACTGTATTACAACCCAAACAACTACATATTTTTAAAGCAGAAGTTCCCTGTGTGTAGGATTCATATATGCGCATTAGAGTTCAGATGTAATCATACATGTTAATAATACCGCAATTTTCGTTAATGTGCACACATGACCATGTATGGAAATGTGCGGACATGTATGATTTTATACGAGTATGTAAATATTACTTCAATTTTCGTCCCATAGTACATATCTTTGTATATGTCGATTTTTAACCGCCCATGTGAAAATGATCACATGATTCCCGCTTAAATGCATCCAGCTTAAGTGCGTTCCCCGTTTAAATGCTCAAAAAGTACTGGCAAAAATATGTTTCATACAAAATACATGAAAATATTTCCGTTTAAGGGCCATTATTACAACTTGCCTTTAAAGTAAATGTTAGTAAAAGGTAACTTTAGCTTAAGTGAGGAATAAAGTGAGCAAAATTGATTATTAATAGTTTTTTTTTGTAAAAGTTTTCGTTATTACAACTTCCCAATAAAATAAAATTAATATTCTTGGTAATGTGGCAGCACCGAACTAAAAACCAATTATTGGTTTATGAATTGGTTTATAAAAATACGTAGTGGCAAGGTAGTTTTATTTATTTGTTTACAAACAAACAATAATTTGTGAAATTCGTATGTGAAATTCGGTTATTTTCTTCTTCTTCTTATGGAGCAGAAAATGTGGCAACTTTAAACACATAAACCTTACGTTAAAAGTTAAAGGCAACAATATCTTCCCTTTAGCTTATCGGTCACTTTTAGCTTAAAGTATACTTATAATAACGAAAAACTAATAATCTGTCAGATAACATCCGAACTTTAGCTATTGGCAAGTTGTAATAATGGCCCTAAATTCGTCCCGCTTAAATGCGTTCCACGCTTAAATGATTTCCTTAGACTGAGTTAAATTATTAAAGTCAGAACGAAATTGATCGCTTAAATGCGTTTTTAAAATTCTGAGTTTTTTTTTACCTAAAAACAATCCACAAAGTACATAAATTTTTTTTTAAATGTTTTGTTAAACACAAAATAATGTTAAAAACTAATTTTAACTAAACCCCAAAAGCCGAAGCAAAAATTTGCTTTAAAGTAAAGTAATAATTTTTTTTAAGCAAAAAGTGTAAAAAAATGTATTTAAAGCATTTTTCATTGCTCATTTAAGCGGGAACTACTGTATTATCATGTATGAAGTATTATATATGTTCGGATCCGAAATTTGTTTGTCTCTGAGGTCCGGTTAAATTAAAAATTATTAAATGATTTTTTATTATATTTTAATGCTCAATAAAAATAATTTAACATTTTGTTATTAACTCGGACCTCAGAACCAAACGCGAAAAATCAGAAACCATTCCTTATACAAAATTTTGACTGTTGCAACGCCCTTTATTGGATTATTTAGGTTGTAATATTCCGGAACTTGATGTGGCAATTTAATTTAGAATAAATATAAACGAAACAGTTAAAAATCCAACTTTTAATAACTTGAAGAATCAATAATTGTTTATATCAAAGTCAATGATACCTAAACATATATTACAGCAATAAAAAAATATATTATAAAATATAATCGCATACTCACGTTAAAAAATATATATCATATATTGAACAATATTTTGCATATATTTCAATATTTTAATATTTCTTTCTCAATTTAGTTTCAATATATATGTTTTGTTTGTATGTATAAAGCCATATATGCTTCCATACATGGCATACAATAAAGCCATATATGCTTCCATACATGGCATACAACTTCGTGAACGACCTAGTCCAATTGAACTAGTCTTTGAACTAGTAGTCTTTCGCTCTTTTCGTTCATTTTTGTCATTTGAGTAATATTTCGTTTCCCTATGTTGCTTTTGAGTTTAATTTTTTTAAATGTTGCCAGCTCAATCTTTTTAATGTTAAAAATAAGTGTCTAATTCTAGGCACACATTTTCAATATTATTTATGTCCATTTTATTGATATTTTAACACACACTATCAATATATTTTCAAAAATTTGAATCAATTTCTGATTGATCTATTTTTGCCATTCTTAGAAAAATTAGCACTTTATGATGTATTGGAACAATAAACAGCGTTTATCTATATTGTCTATTGTTTATTTATCATGATTTTTACTAATAACTTTTTATACAAATAACAAATTTCACAAAAATAAAACAGACTTTCATTAACATTGATTTGAAAAACAAAAATCCAAATCATTTTGAATTTTTCAATTTAATTGATGAACTTTCAATATATTATACACACATTACATTTTTTTGTAAACAATCTAGAATTGATCAATAATATTTAACCTGAATAATTCGCCTAAAAATGATCAAACAAGCGATCTCACGAACGATTGAACGAAATTGTCAAAGATCGATTAAACTAGAAGAGCAACCTAGTTTATAGAGATCCATTGAACTAGAAAAAGCGCTCACTCAAACGAACTAGATTGCCCAAGTCTAATGCTGATATATGAAACAAAATATGCTCATACATGGAATCATGCATGTTCAGATATTAACATATATTATAATTTTCACATGGAAGGGTAAATAACTGATTAACAGACTTTGTACTAACTTTTTTTTATGAGTGTAGTTTATACTTAATATCAACTTAACACACTTCTGGGGAAAGGGGAACATATATATTTTATTAATAAGTTGTGGTGTTAAAAGACCATTAGATTTAATTAACTATGAATGCAATTACAAAACATCGACTGCAAAATAGTAGAAAATAAGTTAATTATTAATTAATTATGAGCACATGTTTGTTAAAATCTCCCTTTTATTTTCTTATTTTTCAGAGAGGAACTGGCCATGAAAATCGGTCTGACTGAAGCACGCATACAGGTGAGATTTGTTTCTTTTTTATTATCGTTTTTAATTTAGTTAGAAAAAAAAACCACAAATTGTCTAAAAACACATCAATTAAAAAGGTTAAGAATACACTCAGAAGAACATTCCCTTAAAAGTTCAACAGTTATTTAAAAATTTAATCGATAAAGTTGTTTCAATGGAATATACAGTTAAATTATCAAATAAATATACTTTTTTAACCTTCTGTCTGTTATTCTATAAACAAAAAAAAAACGGGGTTTCAGTAATAGCTAAAATATTCAGTTAAAATTTTCAGTTAAAATTTTCTATTTAAAACAAAAAGTTGATATATTATGATGAGTATTGAAATAAACGAAAATCTATTGTTTTTTATCGATTTTGTCAATTAAATTTTCAACAGTTGAAAATAAACTAAAAAATTTAATTGTTTTAAACGATAAATATGTATGTCCTTGTTTTAACTGATTTTCAATTAATTTTATGTGTATATTCAGTAGTCTTTACGGTAAACATATTGTGAGTGTACGTAAATAGTTGATTTTTGAGAAAATCGGGAGTAAAAGGTTATAAAGGGTCCACCATCTAACGTTTTTTTTTTCAACTAGTGCTTATTTCGTGAATGGTAACACTTAGCTCATGTCTGATTTGACAGATAATTAGTTTTATCCTTCCGCTGAACGAATATGGTCCGTATGTTCGTTATCTTGTGAAAAAAGTGAAAGAAACTGGCATCCTCATCGATAAACCAAAGCGTGAAAAGCCAAAAACAGTGCGTACACCCGAGAATATTGCTGCTGTGGCAGAAAGTGTGCGTGAAGCGCCATCAACATCAATTCACCGTCGTTCTCAACAATTGAACATTTCGGAGACATCATTGAGACGAATTTTGCATAAAGACCTTGGTATGACGCCATACAAAGTCCAATTGGTTCAGGAGTTCAATAAAAAAAAAAGTTATTTGCGGACCCTTTACTTGTAAAATTTTAATACTTTTCACAAATAAACAATATTGTTAATCGTTTAAATACATTATTAATTTAAATTCAAGCAACGACACATGAACTCATTCGCCAAATTCGGAGAACTATGCAGTGAACTAATTAAAACTATTAGTGTCCGACCGAATTCTTCGGCCAGAAAATGCTGTTTGTAGTTATTGGCTATTTTAAAGAATTATGGACAAATTTGACAAATGGAAAAATGTTTATTATGCTTATTACATGCGATTTAGAGTGTCAAGTTTAAAGAAAATTCCGTTGTTAAGCAATGAGTTCAATATTTGGCCGACAAACATTCGGACAAATCAAAATACCTTCGGCGGGCCGATTATTTAACTTTACAGCTAAATTTCGTTTTTTTTTCTTAAATTTATTGCTCAAAATCGAATTAAAACTGTTCAACAAATATATTTTCAGTGGAAAAGTGTTTGTAACCGTCATATAATGACAATCGTAATTAATTTTATTATAATTAATTACTAATTTTTAGTTAGATTTTTACAAGAAGAAGAAGAAAACATGTTTATTGCTAAATTTAACGGACACAATGGATATGCCTCACTGCCGCAATTTCGTCCCTGTATAAAGTATTTTTATATTGTTAAATTGGTCTATATGAAAAACTGTTTACTTTGTGTCGTAGTGAGTTTCAAACCCACTGTCATACATCAGGATCAACTCGCTAAGAGTTGACACAGAGGATACACAGTTTTACATATCTTAATTTGCAACATATTGGCTTCAAATCCGATCAAATATCGTTTTTTGACCGAAGTCTTCGGTCAAACACTAAAATCTATGAAGAAATTCATAACTGAAGTAAAGATAATTCTCTCAGTGCACACATATATTGCCGTTTGCGTAAATCAATAATTTCCATCTCCCCAGGTAAAAATGTTCATATATTGTCATATATGGCCACATATATGAGTTCATATATGAATCCATGTATTCGGATCCGAAATTTGAGGGTATATGGACATATATGGTCATATATAATGCCATATATGAATGTTCATATATGGTCATATATTATAACTTTTCCCACATGCTCGTATAAAAAATGCAATTTTTTAAGTTTTTATCAAAAATATTATCTTTTTATTAAAAGAACATGTTACTGACAAATTCATACATGTCATTAATAAATATAAAAAAATGCATTAATAAATATAAATAGTTTAAAGTTAAATTTTTTAAGAAAGTACTATTTGGGAAAGAATTTAATGAAAATTAATAAGAATATGGATAATGCAAAAGCAAATTGTTCGACAAAAAATAAAATTTGATGATTTAAAAAATGATGATGACGGCGATAACAATAGTAATCAAGCCAACCGACAAAAGGAGACCTTTGGTACGAATACTTTATACGTTGCCAAAATATCGCTGCCAAGTAATTATGAGCATTTCAACTAACAAAGTTTTTTCACAAAAGGGATTTTGGTGCAAAAAGCGGGATTTATTGACTTGAAATACGGACTTAAAAAAAATTATAATTTGTTAGTTTGAATCGCTCAAATTTTACTTCAAAAATTGATAGTTTCTTTGAATTAATAAAAAAAAAATCAGTTTGTCAAAACAAATGAACGTATTTCAGACTTCGATTCTAATTTTGAAATCCTATCACTAGCGCTGCAACTTTATTGCTATCAAAAAGCTTCAAAGTTTATAATATGTTGAACGTTTTTAAGTCATTTTTTTTTTATAAAAATTAAAAAAAAGTATATTGAAAAGCTGGATTTATCCGACTAAAGCGGGATGGTTGGTCAGGTTAGGTACTACCGTCATATCATTTCAAAAATTAAAAATTTAAACCCATTTAAATTTAATTCCTTCAAAAAATCATCGTAAAGAAGTTCTCTAATGGAAAAAAACAATTTTTAGGTTCTTTCAAAACAGTTCAGCTTGCGCACAGTTCTGGCCAAAAAACAGAAACAGCGTGAAGCGACTTAATATGTACAATTATAATTTAATTGAAATTACTAAACATAGTTTTTTTTAATTTAGCAAATTATACTTAATGCATATTTAACATTATAATATTTAACTTAATCCCTCTTATAAAAAATATAAATTAAAAATCCCATCTCCAAATAAATACACATGTGCATTAGAGCGGCATTTTATTATTCAACTTTCAATTTTATCAATTATTTTTTTTTTTTTTTGATTTATAAGAAGCTTTCAACCTCCGTATATTTACAAAAATAAAGTAAATCAAACATATTAGCTAAGTTTATACTAGTATTTCGATCTGGCTAAAGATATCATCAGAACCCGAAGTTTTAGAAATGCTAGAGCCTACAGAATAACAAAGAAACAACACACAATGACAAATTTAGCTATTTACCAACTGAAATTCGGTTACTACTACTCAAATTCTGTTATTAAGAGTTTCAGTCGGTTGGTACAACTTAACATTAGTTTTCACAACAAAGTTCGGTTAATTTAACAAAATTTTAGTTACAACTAACAAAATATTAAGAAATCTAATGTAACTAAATTAATAGATTGTTACCATTAAAATACACTTTTCAATTCGGTTGGCACTTTATTTATTTGTGTGTATTAATCATCAATTTTGCTTCATTCATGTCTTCTTAGTAATCAAACACATGGCTATTATCGCGATTATTTTAGAACTACGTCAAAAAGTCAGGTGGTGCGAATTTGAAAAAAATCGGATAGCTTTCTTATAAAGCTCTAATAAAAATATGTCATGCTAAGCACGAATATGTAAATCAAACTAAGGGTTTTCAAGATATTGCCACTTCAGTTTTACCAAAAATGCAATTTTTTTTTTCATTCATTCTGCAATTTGTTTTTAAAAATTTTCCAAAATTTGTTTATTTTTCCACTAGCACAGTAGACAAAGCCACTTTTCATTTGAGCATAATTATGTCAATATTGGTAAAAGAATACTTTCTAAATGTACCTACAAATATCTTGGAAAAATAAAAAATTTAAGATATTTTTTAAAAAATTTCTAGAATAGAGGAATAAGACGGTTTGTCCGATATCAAAAATTTCAATATATGTTATGTTATGATATGCTGCAAGACATATTTTTGTTAAAGCAATTTCAGAAAATTTTTAACATTTAGACCGAACTTTTAAACCTAATACTACAATAAACTGAACAATAAATTGAAATTTTTTAAAAAAAGTTTTTCTTCATACAAAAAAATGCCGCTCTAATGTGCATGTGCTCACACTCATATATTTCTATAATCAACTGCATTTTAATGTAATAAACTTAATCAATGCATTTATAACTTTGATACGGTTGCAAATCAACTCAACACTAATTATTTAGTTAAACCTGACGTATCTGTAATTACGAACCCAAATAAACAACAAATATTTAACAAACGAATAAACACAAGAACTGAACAAAAAAATTAATTAAATAACAGCAGATAGAGAACGGATAAAAAACGCCAGCATAGACGAACCATGTGATTTCCTATATAAATAAAGAGTATATACAAATAGAGAGACTACACTTCACACGCCTCTCAGCAACATAATACCGAACTCGGGCAAGCAAATGAACACATTTGTTCTACACTAAAAAATAATTGCAATATGTTGATAAAAAATTGTTGCTTTAAACACTCACTTTTATTTTGCTTATATTTTGTTATTTTTTTATTAAAAATTTAATGTATTTCAATTTTATCTTGCTTATTTTATCGTTCAAATTCTAAATAATTAATCATTTTATTAAATTATTATTCAAAAAACATGATAAAACTTTATTTAAACTTTTAAATTTCTGCAACATGTTTTCATTTGATCGGTGCGAGCTTACGAACAAAGTAAAAGAGGGCAGATTGAGTAGACTGAGGTGGATAGAAACCCACTGATATAAATAATCAGATATCAGATCAGATATTTTTACCTACCACGGTTCGTCTAAAGCAGGCTTATTTTAAAAAATTAATAGAAATTTCGTGAATACTGGGTTTTAGTATGAGCCTAGCAATGATCAAGAAACCCTTTCTTTAAATATCCATTGGAGAGCCTATAAAAATTTTTGAAGCGCATTTCAGGTTTACACATAACACTGGGGAACACTTTCTGTGGTGCCTCGGATTTGATATCGGATCTTGATTAATTTGAGTTCGAGGAGTTCAAAATACTATTAGTATTTATTGATCAGTTATAGTTTTTGAGTTATCGCACAAAGGTACTTAAACAACTTTTACTTTTTTTAAAAGCTTATAAATTAAAAATTGGATTTTGATATATTTAGTTACAATATTGTTCTACCTCAAGTCTAAAAATCTAATATGATATTGTTATATTAGATTTTATTTGTTGCTTTTCAAAAAGTTCATTATTTTCATGATAAACAATACAATTGTTTCATTGGCATCACCCAAATCTTCAGTTATCTGCAATAGAAACAGATAATTGGCTTAACTAAAACCGAGACATACATTACAGACAAAATAAACTCTATGAGAATCTTTTTGCTTTTGTTTTTTTCCAAATCTTTTCAAATTTACGAAATATAGAGTTTTAAAATTTAAAAGTGGGGTCAAAAATTACTCAAATTGAAGTTTTTTAAACATATTTCTTATACTTGTTTTTAAAATATAAGAAAATTGGGCATAACATGAAATTTATTTTAAAGACGCAATTACTGGAATATAAAACATGGCCGTGCTTGTCCGAACATTTCTGTTATTCATTTTTTTTGGAATACCACATTTGTATGGGAAATTGTTGTTGGTTCTTATTTATCGAGGAGTAGTTTGGGCTTTACAAATTTTTGCAATCGTTAGGCTTTAACAGGACTTTTCCCGAAGTGCTTTTATAACTCATATTTTAAATATTTAAAATAAGTGGGCTCACAGCATGTGCAATATGGGTAACAAAATTTTGGTTATCTCGAGTACTTAATAGTGCGTATAAAAACCAACAAAATTTTTTTTTTAAAGTTTGACCCCACTTTTTAACCCCTAAACGTGCGATTGTGCACTTAAAAAAATAAATATCTCATATTTGTTTGTCCTTAAAACCATATCCAAGTTTTATTAAAATCTGCGGATTCACCACTATGTAGTTTCCTAGTTAGTCTATAAAACATCCCGCTATGAAAAATCGCCCAATATCATTCGGGAAAATAATTCAATTGCGTTTTTAACCCCAGACACACTTTCTTGGTCGAATCAACGAACACCGTTTACTTTTTCGTATGTAACTGTTTTGTTGCTCATTGCAGTTTTGCTGATTTTTCGGTCGTTACAAAGCTCTTGAAGTGTGCAAAAGTAACAGACTCGTAAATTGCGTTTAAGCGTAAATTTTTAAAGATTTTATTTTTCAAATCTGGGAAACTCAAACTAAATAACACTAAATATATATGAAGAATAACAAAAATAAGTTACTTTCATTGTTTAAAGTGTAAAAGTAATAGTAAATATTTAATCAAATACATAAATTATTATATAACCTAAGTTGTCGTTCTTTGTGATTTGTGAAGACTCGATAAAAAAAATACAAAAAAAAAACTTTATGTTGATTTTTCAAACATTTTAGGTATAGTTGTATCAAAATTAACAAGTTTGATAATGGATACGAATAAAAACTATATAGCTTTTCCAATCAAAGAGAATAGACCGCATTTAAAATGGACTTCGTCCATACGAAGAAGAAAGTACTTAGTGAATGCAAAATTAGATGTTCCATCTGGGGTTATAAACATCAATTCCAAACCCAGTAAGCATTGGGAAGAAATATTTTGTCGTAAAGGGCAATTCACACGCTATCCACCGCTATCTACTATTTCGTAGCATTGGTGATACAAACTATCAAATTATTCCAATAAACATTTGGAAGATATATCACCCAAAAGATCCCAGGAAAAAATTACACATTGCAAAAAGAAGGTGATGCCCACACTTGCTTACATATCTCATTGCCAAATTTAGTAACTGCAATACCAAACTCATTCCAACGATAGAGTCAAAAAAGCAAGTAGTATTGTAATCAATTCTTTAAAGCATGAACTCAATAACAAAGTAATTATTTACTTAAAAGAAAATAACAATGTTATTAACTTATATGTATAACTTTTTGTACTCAAGAAATAATCATATACTTTTTCTTAATAAAAGGACGTTATTGGAAGTAGTTCCTAATTTTGAAAAAGAAGTTATACAATTTTAAAGAATTTATCTCATATATTTTTTCAAACAAATTTTTATTTGTAGGAAAATAATACTAAAAACAGAAATTGCATGTTGGCTACATTTTTGTTAAACTGTGGTTAGGTATAAATTAGAGAAGCGCACGTGAGCAGAAAATTGTGAGTAGAAATGAAATTACTGACGTTATCGTGAGTGAGTGTAAAACAAATTTTCGAGGGTGATTGTGCGCGAGTCATATTTTTGTTTTTCAATTTTGAATTGTTCTTTTTTATTTGAAAAATTTATATTTTCGTGGTTTATAGCTCCAAAATTGTGACAAACCCATGTTATCATAACAATTCGATGTTTCACTTTTTAGGATTTTATTTCCGTATGAGTTTAGATCGTTATATTTGAGTGACCTAGGAGAATCACGTGTGAGTAAAAGTTGAATTTACTTATGGAACTACTTCTTTTTTTCAAATATAAGTACTTCGTAGTTTTACAATGGAACTATTTCTTTATTAAAAAATGTATGTAGTTCTTAAAAATATAAAGTAAATGGTTCTTCGGTAAAAAAAATAATCAATTCTAAAGAATCAATTATTTTAGTCTCACGCCCTGTTAAAAGAATCGAGTAGGTAATCTAGTAAGGAATGCGTTCTGCCCAAAATGCTTGATTACAAACCCGCTTACCTTTTTGGAAATTTTTTGCTGGGATATTACGACAATATCACAAATTTTTCCTTTTGTAGGCAATCAAAGTAGTATTTTGAACATATCTTCTTGTTATCACCTATAAGATACATTGGCGACATTGAAAAACAATTGTCAAAAAATATATTTTTCTCTTTTTAAAAAAATAAGTTTATCATTTGAAAAGTTTCGTAAATAATTAAATTAAAATCGGCTTGATTTGGGACAAATTATCAAATAAAATTTCAAATATAAAGGTAAGTTATATTGTTTTTCGTTATATAATTGGATATTGCAAATAAAAATTTATTTTTTTATTGTTTCTGGAGAAAATAAAGTTATGCAAGCGTGGCAAAATAATTTCAAATCCACGGATGACTGGCAGATGGTTTATACATTTTAAACAAAGCGAGAAGTTTTGAGATGAATAAATTTAAACTAAAGGTGTCGTTATTTTAATAAAAATTTATATAATGTATTTTAAAACTTATTTTTTTATCTTCTTGGTGGTTATTAGGCGTTATTTTCTTTTAAACTTCCAGCTGATATATCTGCGATATATACGATACCTTTTTATCTTCCACATGATAATTTAGTGATATCGCTTATTTATCTCCTAGAAGAATACGAATCGTATTCGTATTGTCATGTTTGCTGGGATTGTAAATTCTCTTTTGAAAATGACAGTTAGGCCCCATTACTGAATGTCCAGTTAAAATGTAACAAACTGTTACATTGAAAATTTATATGTGAAACAACAACAAATTTATCAGTTATAGACCAAGCTAGAAGCTAACGGGACATTGTGAAAATGAGGCTTATTATCATAAATAGTGGGAAATTGTAGATATGAGTGCACAGGGGTTGATAGCGTGTGAATCAAGTTTAATACAAAAACATCAAAGTTGTTTTTTAGCTAGAAAATTATCAGTCAAACTTAATAGCCTTTGCAGTGGTTTAAAAATAAAAATAAAAAGATGTATTTTTAGCTGATTTAGCACGATAAAACTGTAATAAAAAATTATAATTTGTTTTTATATAGGAACGAAGGATGCATACATGATACGGCAATATCTTTCATTACTCATTTAGAAGATAATCAAAGTAATATTGTTAACATATCTTCTTATTATTAGCTGGAGGATAAATTGTCGATACATTAAGAGAAAACTTCGGAAAGTAACAAAATGTTTGTATCACTATACAAAAATGGCAGCAAATTGCAAATTTTAAGGCAATGCTAACAATAAAAGTAAGAAAAAATAAGTAGAAAAACGTATATTTATTTTGCAAATGATAATACAGTAATATCACAAATGTATCTATCAGAAATATATCTTTCAGACGTATTGTTTGGAAGTATTGCTTTCGGAACACGTTTTCTACCAAATGGGGAATCTCCGCAATACGAATACAATTGTTACCGTAATGAAATTTTTCTTCCAGGCAATACGATTAGGGAATGGCAATACGAAAACTGTATTGCCATGTTTACTGGGAAAGCAATACGATTGGGGAATCATCTTCGTATTGCCATGTTTGGTGGGAAATATCTAAAAATCGTGTTTAACGGCCAGTTTATCTAAAACGAAACAAAACTATACGAACGATAGGGAAACGAACGATCACGTAAGAAATTTGATTTATGTATGACGATTTTTAATTTTCCTTTAGCCGAAACACTTTATTGAAGCAAAGGAGTTGATTTACATCAGTACTCAAACTATAGAAATTTCTTGCATCGACTGATTTTGTTGCTTATAATCTGGATATTTTTTTTTATTGAAAAAGGTTTTCTATTTGTAAAACTAACTACCAAAAAATTAGGTTACTGAATAAAACCAAAGCAACTACCCAAAATAAGTGTTACTGCATTACAGTATTTTTGGTTAGTTATTTTTTAAATGACTGTCGAAAATAATGGAGGTATTGATAATACGCTTCGTATTTGGTTTATACATATGTACACTAAGCGTATTTGCAGGAACGGAAAATAAAAATTGTTGCCGCATTTTTAATATAATTGGTTCGTTTCTTCGCAAATTCCACGTTTATTTCTTTCAAAAAATATTTATATATATATAAAAAATAGAATATTTTACTATAAACAATCAAAACAATTAGTTTTTTCTCATTTTTTTAAATGTTTGAAATATTGAAATAAAAAGTTTCAAAAGTTCCTTAGTTTCCCCCTATCCGGGCCTCATTATAATATTCTAGTGGTGTCACCTACTCCCGAGGTGTCCCATATTGTCTTATGAGCTATAACAGTCAATTAACGTAGTTCAGCCCTAAATGCCTGAAATGGTTACGTGCTCTCCAAATTGACTGTGTCTAGAGAAGAAACTTCCCTGGCTAATTGGTCGGCCATCTAGTTTCCTGCGATATTACCATGCCAAGAAACCCATATTGTTTCAATACTGCCCCGGTTGATTAGTTATTGATTTTCTCTTTATGCCCGAGGATAGTGGCTGACCTTATAGAGCTCGTATTGATTGCCTGGATAGCCGCGTGGCTATCTGTAAAGATCCTTATATTTCCGGTGATGCGTTAAATATCAATGAATTTTAAGCATTCCGTTATCGAACTGATTTCCGCCTGAAAGGCGGTATTATGATCCAGGAGGGCAAAGCATTTTCCAATAAAAAATCGTTGCTATGAAAGCCCAGCTCAGTTCTTCCAGTCATTTTCGAACCATCAGTATAAAAGTGAATACCTGTATTGTCCCTTAAAAATGTATCCTCCAACCAGGATTCCCTACTCGGAAATTGTGAACTACACATTGCAGCTAGTAACCTTTCGAAGATCGTATCACAATTCAAATCAGTGATGTTGTATCCCGGTCGCTCGTCTGAGATTTTCTGGTTGTTTGTTTGACGATTGTCCCAATTCCATTCACCAGTTACGTTCAGGCGCATCATATCCAAGGCGGCCTAATCTCAATAGGTTCTATCGACAAGATTGTCTAAAATGCCCTAGTCGCATACCTCAAATGCTTATGTACAGCCAGTGTGTCATTGTAGGGTTTAGCCCCCATTTAGAGCCTACAGCTCTTCTACATGTAACCCAAGCTTGGTGGGCCTTAGAGATTCTGTTCTCGATGTATTGTTTCCAGTATAATTTGTTGTCAAGAATTACCCCTAGACACTATTGGTTTGTCTGGAAAACGAGACATTATAAAATTCCCCCTCTATATCAATAAATATATCCAAAGTATACTTATGTAGATCAGAAGATCTCTCAACATATCAAACCAATTTATAAAGAGCAGTTTCCACTGAACATTCCTTTAAGTACTCGTGTTGCTTGAATCTAAATATATCGCTAGTGACTTGATCCTTAACCATGTCATCCACGATTCGTTCCATAGTTATAAAAAATCATTGAGCATTAAAACACATTATTATACTCAAATGGAAGCTTAACTTCCGTATATTTCAAAACCATAAAAATCTTTTAACTTTTTAACTCCAATTCCGCGTTCTTAGGGAAAAACTTCAGTAAAACAGTGTTCTAAAAAAAAATCTAAATATCTTGAAATGTCTCGAAAACTAACCGTAGAATTTTAAAATGTTTGACATATTTGTGATGCCAATATTATGCGAAAATTATGTTTTATCGTGTAATCGATAATAAATTGACTTTTTAAAAGCGTCTTTAATTACGTTCCAATACGTGTATAGAGTTGTGAAGAGCATGCACTATTGAATCGACATTCTCATTCACATCATTCCGTTTGTATTACAAATATCGTCGTAAACCTAGATTAGATCGTGTATTACAGTCCACTTTGGTGTAGGGTATAACAAACCGCAGTGTATGAATGAAATTAATTAAATTCATGGAAAATAATTAAATAACAATTTAATAACAAATGAAATTAGTTTTTTAATGGAAAAAAAAGTGTTAGCGGTTAGTTTTTTTATTATTATTATTTTTAGCTAATATTCAAGTTAACAGCAGCAAAGATTTGTAATGAATTTTGTAATTTTTTACATGGTTGGCAGGCAATACCGCTAAAATACCGTTATCGATGCAAAACCCTTTCAACTGACTATCGTTATCCCTAAAATACCGCTGCCGAAATAATTGAAATCCCGTTATCCGTAAATACCGTTGCCCATATAAATGAAATACAGATATAATTAAAATACCGTTACCGAAATTAATGAAATAGCGTTACCCTTAAAATACCGTTACCGAAATAATCTAAAATAGCATTAGCTTTAAAATAACAATTCCATATTGTTAACTTTAACAACCCGATTTATATCGTTAAATAATTAAGAAATAATATAAATAATTAAAAAATCAGTTCGTTTGTAAAATAACGTTACCCTTTAAACCTTAAAACCGGCCTAAGCTTTATTGCAATGAAATTTATACCACTTGTTCGGCACGAAAAGAAACAATATGTTCTTCTACGAAAATTGCATTCGTTGCCTATTTTAGGCGTTGCCTATTAAGAGCGAAACCCATAAACTAATCCATAAAATAAATAAGTTTAGGCAGAAATTATTTATCTTACCAAGATATAACTACAGTCTAAAAATTACCATTTTTGTGCTTTTAGTAAAGAAGTTATGGCGATTTTCGGTTTTCAAAAAACATGAATTTGAGCGAAAACGCACCTTAACGTCAACATATGAGTCGTTCAGTGGATAAAGGGAATGAGTCCATTTTTGGCGTTTTTGAGATTTAGCGTGGATACACTTCCTTTAATGACTAACAATGTATGGTAAAAATTTTGTTTTCAAATTTCAACGGAAAACCCCTTTTAAAGACAAAACATTTTTTTGTACGAAACACAAAATTTTTATTTTCAGTGGAAAAAGGGAATAAGTCCACGCTTGCATTTATATTGCATTAATCACTTGTTAACTTTGCTTTTAATCACTATTATTTTTTTCTATTTCTTGCCTCTCTTTGAGCTTTCGCTACTTGCCAATTTTTTGTGTTCTTTAAATTGTTGTTGTACTTAGTTGATTGCTGCATGAGAGCAGCAATCGGAAGCGTAACTGTAATCCAACTTTATGCTTTATTACATATGAATTCGACCATTGATCGATGTTATGATATCGCTGTGGTTAGAAGAGTTTCTAATTTAGTAAGTGCAGTGCAGTGAGTGAGTAACCTTCGTCGTAAGTTACAACCTTCCTGCTAAAAAGCATTTGAAAAAGATTTCGTAAAAATATTTTAATTATTTGACCTGCGCATATTAAGTAAGTAAAGTTGAATAGTATTTTTTTAAATATTATAAATATTAAAGTTTACTGTTTATAGTTAAATAGTGCTAAGAATGGACGAAAACAACAATAATGAGGTCAATGTCGAAAGTGGTGATTCAGATTTTTCATCAGTTGGCTTTCCACGTGTCTCAAAAAGGCGAGTGACAAGAATTGTATACTCGGATTCATCGTCAAATAATGATGATGAACTGGCAACGATCTCAGTTGGGCAAAAGCGACGACGAAATAGTACTGAATGGCGAAAAAATGTAAGAAAGTTTCGTCGAGTCAACGGTTTGCAATACACAAATAGCTCAGGCTCTATTGTATCCGCAAAAACATTTGCGGATGTAGTTTGTCGATGCAAACGTAACTGTAATTCCAAAATTACAGTTGACCAAAGAAAAGCGGCGTTTACATCCTTTTTTAACTTAAACTCCCATACACAACAAAATATTTTTATTAGAGGTTGCGTTGCGTCGAAAATAGTTGAAAGACAGCGTCCAAGAAATGATAATCCAAAGCCGAGATTTCATACTTTTTCGTATTCTATTCGAATACCAGACCAAGGCGACATTACTGTATGCAAAAAGTATTTTTTGGACACATACCACATAAGCAACAAACGACTTTTTAATTGCAGTCAAAAAATTCAGGTTTCGGAATTAATAGACCAGCGGGGAAAACACATTCGAACTAATAAAATTGATGACACACCCATCATTAATCATATAAACTCATTTCCGGCTTATACTAGCCATTACAGCAGATCGCATAATCCGCAGCGCAAGTATTTAAATTCCAACTTAAACATAAGAAAAATGTACGACCTTTATGTTGAGAAGTGTAAGTCGGACAGTCTTGAACCTGTAAAAGAAAAATTTTACTACCATATTTTTTCTACGAAATTCAACTTACATTTCAAACACCCATCCAAAGATACTTGTCAAATGTGCGATTTACTAGAAATGAGAATTAAGTCATCGGTTGACAATATTATCTCAATACAAGAAAAGGAGTGCCACTTATTAAAAGCTCAAACAGCCCGAAGCCAAATGGCAGCGGATAAGCTAACTGCTTCCGAAAGCACTTATGTGTTTTGTTTCGATTTGCAAAAAGCATTAGCTTTTCCCAAGTTAACCACATCAAGTGCTTATTACAAACGTAATTTGTACGTATATAACTTAGGATTCCATGAGTTTCAAAACAATGCTAGAGACATGTTTGTTTGGCCAGAAACTGAGGGATCAAGAGGCTCGCAAGAAATCGCATCTTGTTTGATCAAATACATAAAAATGTTTGCTGATACGCACGATCGGATTGTTTTGTGGTCTGACTCATGTACTGGACAAAATAGAAATATCAAAACTGTCTTAAGTTTACTGAAATTAGTTCAAAGTACTGATATAAAAGCTAAGTCGATTGAAATGAAATTTTTAGTAAGCGGACATACCTACTTACCAAATGACGCCGATTTCGCCGTTATTGAGTCTAACGCAAAAAAATTCAGCACATTTATTCGCCAAATGATTGGATAAATATAATCGCAACATGCAAAAGAAAGGAACAGTTTCGAGTGGTTAAAATGACCCATTTTGATTTTTTCTCTACAAAATCCTTGGAAAATAACGTTTGCAATCGCAAAACCAATACCGCGGGAAAACCGGTAAACTGGCTCCAAATGAGGTGGATCAAACTAGAGAGATCGAAACCATGGGTAATACAATATAAAAATAATTTCGATGAAAATTTTGGATTTGAAAATATAAACATAAGAAAGAAAGGTAAAGTAATGTTATTGAATAGCGTGAGTCAAAGTCTATTGTATGCTGAAACTAGAGCTGTAACAAAAGAAAAGAAAAAGGATATGATTGATTTATTAAAATATATCCCTCCCGTGTACCATACTTTCTATAAAAACTTAAAAACAGTATCAAATCAGAAAGATTATTCTGAAGAAGACATAATATTTAGTTAAATTTGTTATACTTACGATTCATTTAAAAAGAAGAAATTTTTTTAGTTATTTTTTGTTTTAAAAAGAAGAAATGTTTTATGTTATTTTTTTAAGTTCATTAAAAATAAAACTGTGCGAATGCACTGAACTAAAAAACAAATTATCTGCAGCCTTTTTTTTGCAAAATTATAAAAAATGTACTCTTTCCAAAATATACTAATTCAATTAAAACACTACGCGAGGTAAGCCAATATTTAGATGGATATTTTTTCTTTTTATTTCCGAACGAATGTTCAAAGTCAAAACATCATTAAGTTGCATTTTTACGCTATCGATTTCAACAACAAAAAATTTGGTGGACTTATTCCCTTTTTCCACTGAAACTCTTAACAATAAAAACGTATTTGTATCATATTAACGGGTTCTGTGAACACATACACTTACATACTAACATTATATATTTACAAATTGTAAAAGAAGCCCTAATAATTAATTTTGCAATTTTAGTTTTGAGTTTTGTTGTAACAACTAGTTTTAAAGTCAACGTCAACTTTTCTGTCGTTTTTCTCCATTTCAAATTTTTGGACTCATTCCCTTTATCCACTGAACGACTCATATATTGATTAAACATAAACGCTTTGCTACCCAGCAAAACTTTTGTAATGGGTGCGATAAAGTAATGTATTACCTTGTAATGCATACTCCTTGACTGTATCATTATTTTCCGACAAAAAGTAATGAGCTACCTATAATGGGTTACATAATGCATTACTTTGTAATGGGAACGCCTTACCTTCAGCATTATTTCGAAACATAAAGTAATGAGCTACCAATAATTATGTACTCATGGATTAGCTTGTAGTGATACATCATTACTTTTTCATTATTTCGAAACATAAAATAATGACTTACCAATCATCAATTACATAATGCATGAAATATAAACGAAAAGTAATACTTAAAATATTTTTTGAAAATCTATATTTAGACACATTACTTTGTAATTTTTTGTAAGCATGAAGGTAAGGTATATATTTTTTTACATCACAAATGGAAACTCGAAGCACAACAATTCATTTACACTTTAAGCAACTTATTATTATATGTGACCAGTGGGTAGAGTTCTCGCCTAACAACCAAAAGACCCCAAATTCGAATCCCAGCAAGATCACATTATTTATTTAATTTAAAAAAATATTTGTAAAATCTGTTTTTTTTTAAATAAAATTTTTTTTTTATTAAAATCTATTTATAGACCCATTAATTTTTTAAGTGGTCACTATGTATGTAACCAGTTACTTAACCCCCTATTAGGAAATGAGTCAACACATTACTTTTAGGCTCATCGCCTGTAAAATTCATCAGTGAAGTAAGGTGTATTGTAATGAGTGAAGACCTATGGCGCTACATTACTTTACCCATTATTTGGTAAAGTGTGGTTTTGCTGGGTAATAATACTTAATAAAATCTTCCTGGTAAATTTCATAAAAATCCGTCCATACGTTTTCAAGTTAAGACGATGTCCTTCACAAGCATCCTTTTGGAGTTCTTTATATCCTTATACCAAAATTAGGGATTTCTTAAAAGTTTAAGCTTCAGCGGCATTCCAATAACATAAATATGATTTAAAGACTTTTGAAAATTGTGTTAATTTTAAAATATTTATTTTTTTAAATTGTACGAAATTTTAATTTTAACGCTCTCTCGCTTCCAAACCGTGCCATGTACCCAAAAAATTACTTCACAAATATTTTGTAAATTTGGACTTCTTTCGAAGTAGCTTGAATTCTTATTATAAATCACTCATTTGGCGCACTCATGGCCAATTTCAATACCCCGCCTGGAGGATGGATTGCCAGTTAGAGGGTTTATATCGTTAACGAAATAACTGAAACCGTTATTCTTAAAATACCGTTACCGAAATAACGAAAATACCGTAACGTTACCGCTAAAATGCCGTTACCGAAATAAAAGCAAATAACGTTACCCTTACCAAAAACCGCATCGACTCGGTTACCAAACATGATTTTTTATTAATTGTTCTTTAATTTATTTTTAGGTCTGGTTTCAAAATCGTCGTGCCAAGTGGCGAAAACAAGAAAAAGTAGGACCACAATCACATCCGTATAATCCCTATTTACCCAGTGGTCCGGGATCTATACAAACCGTAGTCGGTTCGACATTACCACCAAATCCTTTTACCCATTTGGGCTTTGCTAATTTACGTAAACCATTCGATGGAAATATGGCGGCCTTTCGGTATCCTCACTTAACTGGGGCACCCATGTTGCCGACGGGATATTTCAATCAATTTCAAAGGTAAAACAAACAAACTATTTTTACACCCATAGAAATTAACATGTCAAAATAGCAGAAAAAGCTACTGAAAGAAAATTAGTTTAAAATGACGTTGCAGAAAAAACTGCTAAAATTAGCAGATATTTATTGCTAAATATTAATAAAATAAGAATAGCAAAAATGAAACTGCACACTTTACTAAATTTAAGTTATATTCGAGTTGAATTTTAGTTAATTGCAAATAGCAATTTACTCTGCTAAAATTAGCAAAAAAAAAATGTAGGCTAAAAACAACAAACAAAAACTGAAATATCAACAAAATTTTTTCAATATTTACATTAAAGTCAGCAGAATGCTAATAACAGTATTTTTTAATAAAATCAACAGGAATTTTTGAAACAAAAAATCTAAAAAAAAAACTTGAAAATTTTTCACTTTTATTTGTCCACTATTATTAAGCAATTTGTTTTGCTGATTTAGTTCAAATATAACTAAATATCTGTAGATTCAACAGATTAAGTTTTGCTATTATTATCTTACTAATATTAGGAAAAATCTGCTAGTTTTAGCAGTTTTTTCTGCAAAGTCAGTTTTAACTAAATTTTAGTAGTTTTTTGCAAAATTGTTTACTAATTTTTTTCTATTGGTGTAATTAAAGAACAAAACAACTAATGTACATTAATTTCGACTAACAGAGCACCACCACATATGTTACCACCGGGAATGGCTTCCATGTATTCACCATCGACTTCCTTTCAATCCCTGTTGGCCAATATGACTGCTTTACCAAGACAACCACCGATGTCGATTAAACCACCTATGCACATTGGTTCTCCAGATTTACATTCACCCAATCATCTGCTTGCCTCACCACCGACATCACCCTCATCGGTAACATCACAATCGGGACAATCGGCACCACCTCAATCGATGCAATCGCAACATTCCCCCGGTATATCGCCAATGACAGCCCATCAATCTATGCCACCGGGAGTGTCAGCACCACCGCCACCAAATGTACCACAATCTACAGTGGGTATGTCGCATCATTCCCCACAACATCAACCTGCTGCCAATACTACTGCTGCTGCTGCTGCTCAGCAAACGAATGCCATACGTTCTACAACGCCACCTGAAGACCGTCGGTCATCTTCAATTGCTGCGTTACGGCTGAAGGCTCGTGAACATGAACTTAAATTGGAAATGCTACGTCAAAATGGTCACAGTGATGTACTTAGTTAGCTAATAGCAATTAACTATGATTAAGTTAGAAATAATTAATTTATTAAAAATAAATTAATTTTAAATAAATGACTTCCCACTTTTAATTAATTTATTATTGTAATTATAATTTTTTTTTTTTCAATTTAGTTTTGTTCTTAACAATCTAAAATAAAACTGAAACAAAAACTATTAGAGATACTTCTAAGTAAGCAATTGAAATATAATTTTTAAAGAAACTTGGACTTAATGTTATTTAAATTGTAATTATTGTAATTAAAATGTATACGATTTTTCTATAAAAGAAATATTTTCAATTATATTGTGTGTGTAAAAAAACTAAATAAAGGATGGTAACGAAAAAAATTGATCATTTTCAAATGAGGATTGTGCAAAAGCTATAATAAGTTGGGATGAAATTTACATTTTCTTAGATTCTTTGACGTGTAATATTGATTGCCTATTAGACCTTAAAATATTATTCTTTTTTTTTTTTTGTCAGCAAAAACCATTAAAATTTATAAAATTGGACAGTTTTTTTTGGTTTTAATAGGATATTTTTAACAGATTTATCAAAGGATGAAGATAAATCGATGAATTAAAAAAAGGTGTTATGAATTATATTTGGCCTACATAGAGGGTTGTCATTTATTCGGGTTTTTATTTGTTTTTTTTTCGAATAAACGATCAAAATGTTCTTAATCGAACGATCAAACGATTAATTTTTAAAAATTTTGCGTTTAATCGAACGAATAATGAATAAAAATAATTTTTAAAATACATAAATAATTAAAGTATTTTACTCTATGATTTTATGATCAAAATTTTATGAATTTTGCCATCAATTTGAATGCTACAACATTACCGATTCCCACTATACACTGCGTTGCATAACTATAATTACAAATGATGTTTGCTATTTTTTTTTCTAATATTACAAACAATATTTTAAAATTTTTAACTGTTTTCAAGAGTGTGATAACTGCCCAGGTAGAATTGACCCACGCAGAGAAAAAAATATGGTTGCAATATGATTGCGGCCACAAAACTATGTTTCCTACAGCTCTAAATGGTTGTTTTAATTAAATTATTATTGCATCAATCATATTTCAGCAATAATACGGTTGCTTTATTCATGTTCTAGTAAAACTCTCTCTTTTTTTCAGTTATCATATTATTGTCTTGTCTACAACCATAATATAGTATTTATTATCATATTCCTCTAACTAAAGCCATATTATAGTTGCGCCAACTATAAGATGGTCAGTTGTTTTTTTATGAGCGTTTTCGCTCTAGTAGTTTCATTCTTGTTTGAAATTTTGTGAAAAGAAGTTGTGAGAAACAGTTCGCCACAATAAATTACATAATATTAAACAAAAGACATTAAAAATTAACAAACACATAGTGGTGTTAATTGTAATGTTGATTTATTTTACGGAAGAAGGAATAAGTTTGTAGTCTCATGCCGGTGTACCCTGGAAGCCCAGGCGAAATTTTAATTGTCACGCATCCCTTAAATAAAGTTATTGATTATTATGTGGACATAAATGTGTTATAAATTAAGTGGAAAGTGATAAAAAGTGATTTATTTTGTAATTGTTTGCAAATACGCAAAAAAAATATTGTTAAAGAAAATCAAAATATAAAGAAATATGAAAGAAAAATTTAAATAAAATACACGTGCTTTTAAGTATGTAGTACGAAATAATCCTAATAAGTTTGCAGTAATCATAATTTGATAATAAATGATGACGAAATTCTTTTCAATGATAATACTATGATAACTAGGACTATAATATGGTTATATTGCAAATGTTATGATTGCTGCAAACATGGTTCGATCGTTATGCATGGTGAAAATGTATTCTTAACAATACTTTAATGTAATGACATGTATAGTCGACAGAATATTTCACAAATCTTATTCTTGAGTACAAAAACAATTTGATTACTTATATTATTTTAAACCTAAGTTTGTTCAAATGTGTAAATTATTAAATAAATAAACTATTAAAAAAATGCATAACTTTTTAATCCAGCTTCAACAGAACGCTGGGAGAATACTGTAGAACTCATATTATGAGAATTCATAAAAATTTCCAGAACCATAAAATGATAATATTGGCAACTATTTGGAACCATAATATGGTAACCTAATTATCATATTATGATACAGAAACAGATAAGGGTATGGTTGTCACAACCACAGTAACATGGTTATAGCAATCATAAATACAAAAATGTGTAATGCTCTCCGAATATGGTTCCCTCAACCACTATTTTTCTTTGCGTACAACCGTACAAAAATAATAGTACTGGCAAACCACTGCTATTTTTATAAAACCCACCGTGCTAAAAATAAACAATGGTACAAATAATATTATACTAGGAAAACATTATTTTGTTTGCAAAGCACGCGTTTTGCCAGTACCAACCACAAAATTCAATGCCAATATGGTTTTTTCCAATATGACAACCAATGAGAAGCATTATCTTTTTTCTATTTATTATTATACTTTACACATTGAATTATGATGTAAATGACTAAGACGGAACTGTACTGCTGCTTTTTAAATGTGTTTTATTACACTTACTTCCCAAAACTAATTAAATTTAAGATATTTCAGAAGCACCAAATTTCGATCAAACTAGTATTGTCCTGTTATCAATCGGGTAACAGGACAATACTGTCAAGATTTTTAATCCTGCGTTATGCCAACGCATAACTGACCGTCGCCGACGCTTTGCCAACACTTAATTGATTTAAGAGAAAAATTGTATTTTGTTAGTGTTTCATATATATAGCCAGTCAGAAATTGACAGTGGTACAAAAAATCCAGCACTGGCATACCACTGGCGAACCGAGAAGTTGTAAATTAATTACTGGCAGAATTAATTACTTACCAGTTATAGTTTTACAATAATTTCAGAAGTCGACAAAAACACAAACAACATTGGCAAAGAATCGGGTGAGACCACTATGCCAACGTTGGAAATACCGTGCCAGAATTTGTCTAACCACTGGCAGAGCATTTAAATGATGATGGCTGGTTAAAAAAAATTGTAGTCAGAAGGTTCCGGGTTCGATTCCGGTTTCAGTCATAACTTTATTTTCTGATTTTTTTTTATACATTTTAATATTTTTTATATTAAATTTATTTTTCTGTTTCTGAAAAGCTCTTTAAAGACCAACTTTTTTTTAGTTTTTCCAACGTTGGCAAGCTGTTCACAGCAAGCGTAATATCAGTGTTGGCGCATTTGCTCAGCCAATGGTTACCCAGCTATTATATTATATGTCTTGTTAGCTCAGTGGATACAGCTTTGGGCTGCCATTCTGGCGGCTACCACGAAATGTATAAATTAACTTTTTTTTATTTTTATTTTGGATAAACTATTTTTATGCCACCTATTTTATGGTTTTACCAACTTTTTGACAAAGTTGTAAATTTTGTTTACAAAGTGCTTTTCCGACAAATTTTTGAACAGGCTGACCTTTTGTCTGATAATGTTATCATTTTCTGATTGGGAAAGCACTTGTTGTCAGCACTTACATATACCACCTGTTAAAGTGCCTTGTCAGTGGTGGTTCATTTGTCTTTTTCTGACTGGGTAATTAAAGAAATATAACAAATAAAGACAAATTAACACTCTAACCGTCAATCCCGTCTCCAGGCGGGGTATTTTAAATTGGCCATAAGTGCGCCAAATGACTAATTTATAATAAGAAAGTAAACTATTTCGATAGACACCCAAATTTAATAATTTTTTGTGTACATATGGTTTGGTAGCGAGAGAGTGTTAAAGTTAAAATTTCGTAAAATTAATACAAAAAATATTTTTAAATGAACACAATTTTCAAAAATATTTTACTCTAAATGTCCAACATGTCCAATGTGTGAAATGCCAAATTAACAAAAACTGCGTACAAAGATTTTTAAAATAACTTTTTTACGCTTTTTATAAAAACAAAATCAAAAATTTAAATATTTTGAAATTCCCGTTACAGAAAAATGAAGTTACTTAGGGACAAAAAAATGTATTATTTGAAAGCCTACATTTGGCTCTAAATGCTTGGGTATTGTATTTAAACTTTCTAAAATTATTTTTGACTTTTTTTCGATATCATAAAAAACAATTTTAATAATTAATAAATGTATTTTATTAAAGAACGCTTGGGGTTTATTAGCACACTAGTGAAGTTTTCATTTTAATTAGACTCAAAATAAAGCTTTAGAAAATTTTTTATGGTTGTATCTTTGATGATACAGTGGATATTTAGTGTTAAAACATATTTATGTTCACTAGAAATCGTTAATAACGAACAAAAAGTAAAATTGATGCTTAAGCTTTCAACAAACAATTTTATTTTGGTGCAAGGACACACAGTCTTCTCATAGGATGTCTGTAAAGGACATCGTCTTAACTTTAAAACGCAAGGACGGATTTGTATAAAATTCTGCAAAAAGATTATATTTAGTAATAGTATATGTAGTAGTAAGTTCGATCAATATATATTGAAGCTAAGGTGTCTTTTCGCTTAATTCCGCTCATTTTTAAGTAAAGGAACAAAAACTGTAATTTTTGGGCTGTATTTATATCTGGGAAGAGGAATAATTTAGGCCTAAACATATTTGTTTTTATAGATTAGTTTTTGAGATTCGCTCTAAACTTATTTCGGCCCATATCGCCTAAAGTAGGCAACGCAAAAGAATTTGTTAGAAGAGCTTGTTGTTTAATTTTCGTGTCAAACACGTGGTATAAACTACATTGCATAAAAGCTTAGGCTGGTTTGAGGAATATGGAATTATTTTTGTTGCAATTTTAATCAATTTGTAATAATATGCAACGTGGTTCATATCTAAATGATTTTAAAAATGGGCAAAATGCAGCCTTATTAAACCATTCACATGTGGTTGTCAAAAATTTTGCAAACAATTTGAGTGCTTAGGGTAAAAATAAAACAGGCGGCCCGAAAAAAAAGCTTTCTGATCGGGACCGTCGTAAAGTAATCAACTGTGCCAGCAACACAATGAAGAGTATCAAACAGATAATCTATGAATGTAAGGTAAATGCGTCCAAATCAACCATAAGAAGAAGGTTTTCAGAATTAACAATTTTCCAAACAGAAAGCTTTCAGAACCAGATGTGTTTCACCATTACAAATTTTTTAATCTTCGAAAACTGTAAAAAATCTTCAAAAGCAGAAGTGATTATGTTTAAAACTCGTTTTAAATTTAAGATTAGTTCCAAAAGAAGTGCTTAGAACCCGAGTGATTCAATATTTTAAAATCTTGGGTGTTTTTAGAAAGAAATATTGAGAACGAAAAATTAAAAAGTCGTTAGCCTGCACACACAGAAAATTTTTAACGATTTCCAACTATAATTCAATTACTTTGACTGAAATCAGTTGATACAACTAAATATTGGTTTTCACAATAAAATTCGGTTAATGCAACTTAAATTAAATTTAGAACGAGTTTTAACGAAATTTTTCGTTATACAAATGAAAAACTATAATTTTTATGAAACTATTTTTAATGAAAATAAATAAAATAAAAACATGCATAAAATTTTATAAACAGTTGCCTTTATCTGATGAAAACTTTTAATGGACAAATTCCAGCGAAACTTCGTTAAATTAATGCAAAAATTCATTAATATCAAATAAATAAAATAATCAAATTAAATAGAATAATTCTATGATCTCATGTACTATAATGTTAAAATTCACCAATATGTCATCTATTATCCATGCTGTCCTGAAACACCAATAATGCAGAGTTTCTATAACAAATGGGCTTAACTTTCTAAAAATGACCAAAAATCTGTTTGTTTTAAAATTAAATTGATCCGAAAAATGTAAACTGTAAGTGACCGAATCGTAACATTGAGTTTTGCAGCAAAAACTCGCCGCATTTCGCAACGAATCGGTAAAAAAAAACTGTAGAGTTTTGTTGTTAATTTGTGTTTTCAGATTTCTTTCTATTGTTTTTTTTTTGTGTTAATAATATTAAGATTGCAAAATGATAAATTTGTTTTCGTTTCCACCTTTTAATTAATAAAATTTATTACAGCTTTTAAATTATATTATTATAATTATTTATAGTTTTTATTTTGTTTAGTCATTAATTGCTGTTTATATTAATAAATTTCCTCTAATAATTTTTGTTTTGTCATTTAATTTCTAGACATAATATGAATTACTAATTATTATTTATAGTTATATTTGTAATGGAATTATAAAATGCAATATCAAAGACTTTATTTATAATCAAAAATAAAAGTTTTGTGATATTCACAAAAGAAAATTTGAAATATATATTTTATTTATGTAATGATTAAATTCGAAAGTAAGTAAAATAAAGTGGGCGTGGCTGTAGGCAGTGAAAGTGAAAAACAATCTGTCTTACAACCGTTTCAAAGTGCTTAGTAATTACACAATTACATAAGTTTAAAGTTAGTTTTACAAAGTTCTAGTAAAAAATAACTAAACAAGCCTAGTAACATTTAAAACATTTTTAAAAAAAATTCATATATTTTACAAGAAATTTGTAAAACTAACTTGAAACTTATGTAATTGTATAATTACTAAGCAATTTAATCATATTCCTCCAGTTTTTTTCTGCGTGCAATGTTCTATCTATATAAATAAAATTGAAATGATGTTCATTGGTAAGCGCATCACTTCAGAACGGCTGGATCGATTTGGAAAATTTTTGTGTGTAAGTTGTGTAATAGTCGAACATGTTTCTAACGGTAAGAAATTTTTAAATTTCATAAAAGTGCGTTTTCCTATGAATTTTGTGTACAACTCAAGAACATAACTCACGATTCGAGCTATGGATATGTGTAATTACCAGACATGGGCGGCGTCAATTACATTTCAAAATCATTCACTTGTGAAATTTGTCATATAATTAATACCTTCAGACCTACGCTTACAATTGTTGGCATAAACGCTTCCTTGGGAAATTTTCAATTTTGTCAATACCAGACATGGGACATAATTGTAATATTTGTGTATTTAATTACAGGTCATTTACTTTGTTACGTCTAATTACATGTAATTGAGTAATTGCCTGTAATTACATACTCAGATGTTGTTACTAATCCCCATGTTTGGTATTAAACATTTTACAAATTTTCAAAGGAAGCGTTTACCAAATGTGAGCGTAGGTCTGAAATTGTGTATGATATTAAAAAATATCACAAGTGAATGATTGTGAAATGTAATTGACATCGCCCATGCCTGGTAATTACATATTGGGTTGAATATTTTTTTTTTTGTTTTATTCGTTATGCTCCGCGATTGAAATAACTTATTTAAAAAAAAAATCTAAAAGATTTGGAAGAAAATCTAGAAAAACTCATTGCAGTCTAAATTTAAATACGAATACATTTGTTTTAAATTCTGTGTTGTTTAGCGATCGGTCCTACAAAATGTAGGTATTTTATTACTTTTCTAATTTATTTCCCAGGAAAATTTTGGTTATGGGTGCGATAAAGTACTTTGTAAGAATAAATAATGAGTTACCGATAATGTGTTGCTTTGTAATGAATACTTCCTATTTTCAGCATTATTTAAAAAAATTGAGTAATCGGTTAAAAATAGTTGGTTGCATAATGCATTACATTGTAAGGTATACTTCTTACCTTTAACATTATTTTGGAATATAAAGTAATGAGTTACCAATAATTGGACACTCATCCGTTACCCTTGCAATGATACACCATTACCTGTTACAATATTTCAAAGCATAAATTAATGACTTACCGATCATCAATTACATAATGCATGAAATATACACATAATGTAGTGTTTAAAACTATTTTTTGAAAATCTTTCTTCAAGAAATACAACAATTCATTTACATTTTAAGCAACCACTTATTATATGTGACGATAGCTTAGTTGGTGGAGTTCTCTTCAATGATTTAACTAAATCATCTACATAACTAGAATAGAAATGGACACGTGAGTAGAGATGGACACGTGAGTAGAAATTTATGTGATTCACATGAATCACGCGTGAAAAAATTATTCGTGAGTGAGTCAAAATTTGAGTGAGTAGAATTTTACGAAACATTTTTTTTTCGCTTTTAATAAAATGTTTTTAATTTTTTCACCGATTTAATATCGTTTGGGTTTTAAATGCGAAATAAGTGGCAACATTGCATATTCAGAGCAGCTTTGAGGTGAAAAATCACAATTTGTCTTTATTTTTGATATATTTTTTTTTTCAGTAAGATTTTATTTCTTGAATTTGCGTGATTAACGTGAATCGCATGATGAGTAAAAACTGAAAACGAGAGTGCGAGTAAAATCTGAAGTTACTCACGTCAGCGTGAGTGAGTGTGATTAGAAAAAAAAATCTAGTGAGCGATTATGCATGAGTAGAAATTTTCTCTCGTAAGCGTTAGTCCAAATTAACTCACGTGCCCATCTCTAGTGTATTCTATTTCTTGTCACATTTATTGTACCACTCCATCCATACAATCGGTCTGTCGCTTAGTGTAAATCTTCTGTTTTGTTATTTCTTAATTTCATTTTCACGTTTTAGTCAATTAGCTGCATTAGAGCCGGCGTTTATGCGCTTAAGATAAATTTACTCCAGCAATCCACTCTACAAAAATGGTATAACTGAAATTTACATAGGCATACCTGCAGTATGTAGTTATAATGCGATGATATTCAAGTCTACATTTTTCTTTTTATTTTATATGATTACAAAGGCGCCAAACAAATTCTAAACTTTAAAGAAACCTTGAATCATGTATGGCTATTTAACAACTTTTGCTTTGAATGAAAACTTCATTTAGAGACATAAGAGGGAGTGGAAATACATAGTAAAAATGTTTTTTTAATCTTCAGTATATTTTAATGAATGAAATTCTATACTACCCTAACAACTTGAGTTTCGCATTGGGAATTCATGTGTTTAATTTTGAATTAGTTATAACTTACGCAGAAATTAGTTAATTCGTACAAATTTGGTGTTTTCGGAAATAATATTTTAAGGGCGCCATAACCTTAAAGTTGCGCGTTTGCGTTAGTGCATTCGCATTCATTGAAAGTTAATCGGTTTTTGTATTGAGCTGAAAATTGACCACTTCACTTTTGTGTTTTCAAAAAAATTTAAATTGAATAATGACATTTAAAGTCTATTTAATACTTGAAATTCAAAAACAGAGAAAAAATAACTTTGCTATAACCACGGTTCAATGAAAATCGGCTCTAGGTTAATTTTAACATATTTAATGCATAATTTTACAATCAAATTTTTTATTATTTTTGTGAAATATAAGCGATTTTTTTTTTATTTATCATCTTCTGCAATTTACTTTATCATTTCGACATTAAAAATGTCAATGAAAAGTTAAAAACGGCAGTTCACGAGGTTTAGCTTGAGACGAAAACCCCAGTGTATGCAGGGTTGCCAGACGACCTTGATTTACAAGACTTTTCAATACTTGTCAAGATATGAATTTCTCAAGATATTTCAAAACCCAACCAAAAAACACCTTAAAAATTTATTGTTTAAATTTTTAAAAAGTTTTTCCTTAAGATTTTTTTTCTGTCACTAAATTTGGTTTATTGAATATTTCTATTAGAAACTCACAATAAATATTCAAATCTTAAAACTAAAATTATGTATATAAGCTATCACCAGTGTAATAGCTAATTTACTGTATTCAAATGTTGTTCATCAGCTGCCTAGGTTGGACGAGCCCGCCGCGCCAGTCTCAGGGTGTCTATTCTTCTTAGTATCTGGTGTCCTTCGAACTGAAGCAGATTCCGGGCATGAGAGTTGGGATGAACTTCTTTGAGATAGTTTTGTAAAAAGCAAATAAACATTTCATTTTCTTTTAGTATATTTGTTATAAATATACCATATGATCAAATAAAATCTCATTTTTTTTAACTGATCTAATTTGTTTTTTCAAAACCAATAGGCAATGCTTTTTGTGAAAAAGCCTCTAGTATTTTAAATAATTTGTATTTCAACGATACCCAGTGTAGAAATGGCAATGGCATATCATTACTTTTCTCACTACTAGTAATGACACCAGCTTAGTCTCGGCATTACCTTAACACAAATATTAAATACTTACTAATAACCAGCTAATTTACCCATTATTTCAATACAAAAAATAAAGTGTGATTTTTGTCATTGTTTGACTTAGTCCAACGTTTCTCGAATTTTTTTATCCCTCCCAAAAAACTGGATTTTTTGTGGTCCATAAAATAGGCCATATGGGGCGTTTTTTTTTAATCCGTTCCAATAAGTTGGCATAATATTCGCCGTTTATTGTTTTTCCCGTTTGAAGGTAATCGATGTGGATTATCCCGCGTGCATCCCAAAAAACTGTTGTCATCACCTTATTGGCCACGATTACGTTTATGGTCAATTGAGAGCAAACGCGGCACCCATCTTGCAGACAGCTTTCAATTGAGAGAAAACCCAACTGATCATTTAAAATCGAAACCACACTGCCATATGAAATGCCTATTACATCAACAATCTCACGCACTTTTACTCTTTGATCGGCCAACACCATATCGTGTATTTTTTCGGCATTTTCGGGTATATTGACCTCAATTGGCCGTCCAGAACGTTCAGCGTCATTTGTACTTGTGCGACCACAACGAAAGTCAGTAAACCACTTTTTTAAAATGCAGAGTTCATATAGTATTTATCAAGCTTTTCCTTGGTTTGATTGACTGTTTTTTCGCAAAAAATAATGTTTAATGAGCACTCGAAATTCACTTTTTTCCATTTTTAAAAAAATCCACGAGGTTGTATATTTTGAATAACTGTTAAACGCAAAGTAAATGACGGAACTTGCTCAAAGTTTGACAGTAGTCTATAAACAGGTGGTACTTGATGGGAGCAGTGTTGCATTTCATATAACTACGAGGTAAGTTCGAAAAGTCACGGACTTATTGATCCGCTCTCGTATCTCAAAATTTCAATCACATTTTTGTTTTTACTCATTATTTTTTCATTTCTAATAAGTACATACATAACTGCTTATTTTTTATTTTTTGTAAGCTGGAAAGTAATGACATTTTATGCAATCAAGTCATTTACGCTTTAATATATCATTAATATCATTGTTTCATTAATATCATGAAAGATAATTATTCTCAATAACAAATGAGTGTTTTTAATTCTCAAGATTTTTTCCAAAGTCAATATTTTTTTTCTTTGTGAATGTCAAGCATTTTGCAAATTTGAATTTGGCAACAATAAGTGTATGCCAACTCACAGTTTTAACCGTTCTTTGAAAGTACGGAACTTAAGTGGTCACTTTTTAAGCTCAATGCAAATTCCGATTAACTGTAAATGACGGCGTATGCGCTAACGCAAATACACTACTTTAAGGTTATGACTGGTTTGTTTTAGAGAGCTTTTAAAATGTACGAATTAACTTATTTTTGCGGAAGTTATAACAAATTTAAAATTAAATACATGATTTTATTACCCGTGCGAAACTCAAGTTGTTAGGGTAGTATATGAGGATTTTCACAAATTTTTAACATCGATTGAAACTGACCATGACCACGGATCCCGTTAAATAAGAAAATACTTTAAACCGTTTTTTCCAAGAAAACACTTCAATTTTGTGAGGTTTGTGATGACAAAAATAATAATGGAAATTTGAAATGTGATAAAAAGTTAAACTCTCAAAATTTGGGGTTTCGCGAAGGATTAAAAAATGCAATCAAAGCAAAGTATATTTTAACCCCCGTTGTCACATGCAAGTAAAAGTAAAAGACTCAACTTACGACGAAATTTTGATCGATCTTGAGACAAGTTAGACGTCAAAATGAAAAAATACAATGTTGCCTAGTATTACGTTTTCCACCAATTTACTGGTATTTAGTGAATTTTAGTTAGAGGGAATAATAATTATGACTGATTTTGTGTATATTTATAAAAAAAAAATTATCAAAGGACACACCGACAATTCTTAAAGATAATTTATAATTTATGATGTGAGCAATATATTAATTTTATGAATTTTTTAAATAAAAATATTTGACAACAAAATGTTTCCATGGATATGTTCGAATTTGGATTACTTGGCAATACTAAGTTCATATAATTTGAGTAACTTGCAGTTCATAGTAAAGACACTCGAAAATTTTGCACCTTTTTTCGATAATTTCGATGATAATAAGTATTTTTAACCAGCGACGGTTTACTTACATGTGACAACTGGGGGTAACCCATGTGCAGCTTTTCATAGAAAAAGCGAAAACTTTTCTATTGTGAAATCCCAATAAGCATTTACCCCTGAAAACAAATTAAATTCGAATTTATATCAATAATTTTTTCAAATATTAACGTTTGAGAATAATGTTGAGAAATTATAGTTCTCGAATAGAGAACTATAGGGTTCTTAAAAAAAAACTTCTTGAATTTATCAAGCCTTTTTTAAATTTTTTTCTACTCAATAATAAGAATTGAAATTCATAGAAATTTCAAATATATTAAAAATTGTTCTCAATTTAAATAAAAAATATTATTAATAATGATTTGAGAATTATACTTTTTCAAACATCTTTTAGCAAGGAATTTTTAATTTTTAGTCAACTAAGTGATTTTTGCTGAATCTACTAATTTTGTTGCTCAAAATCAGCTCGCTGATTTTCAGGAAAATATTTTGCTGACATTAGCAATTATTTGCAAGCACATTCCTGACTAAAATTTTGCTAACTTTTTTTTGAGTGAACTGTATAAAATAAATGTAAAATCATAATACAGTAATTCGATGTGGTTTGTTTTTTTAAATGAACTACAATTGTATTCTAAGCTGAAATTTCTTCTACAAATGACTGTTTTTTCGCTCAAAAATAAATATACTGTATCACAACTTAAACAACTACAAATATTTACAGCAGAAGTTAACTGAGTGTACTTACATTTTTGCTCACAATGGTTTTTTTCTCTTTGCCGACCACTCTAAACTCTCTTGTCGGTGTTTTCTTGTTGTGAACGGAACCAATTATCAACCTTTGTTAGATGTGTTGATGGTTGGTGGAAAAAATTTTAAATTAGTTTTCCTTACACACACTTTAAGAAAATTATTTTCATCTAATCAGCCCGAAAAAAAGAATCAAAAACAGTCTAAAAAATCCAATTCAAAAGCTCAACAAATTTTGAACGGATCGCGATATATCGGATAATTTTATGACTTTTTCTTCTGATTGCATTTATATTGTTGTGCCCAAAATAAAAAAAAAATTAAATATTATGTAAAAAATATTACTTTAACTTTACCATTTTTCAACGGGTCTCAAAAAGTTTTTAAAAAATTATGATATCCGAAAGTTAAATATTCTAATCGAACTCTAATAACCAGGGAAAATAGAAAAATGCCTCATCATGGTTTTCCTGTACGTCGTATTGAAAAATTAATCATATTTTTATCCTTTTTAGAACCATTTTGCCATCGATTTGTTACAGCATATTTCTGCATATTTTGCTTTTGATAGTATATTTTTGTATATTTTAATATTAAGGGCATATTTTTGTACTTTTTGAATAAAAGCATGATTTAGTGAATATTTTTCCTTTTCAACTTACAAAGTTTTTTCGCATAAATTATTCAATAATTAAGTAGAAACAAATAAAAACTTGGTAAAATGTTACTCGCTTTCGCATAACTTTTGTAAATAAACTTTTATTAGTTGAAATGCTCCTAATTACCTGGCAACTACTTTTTTTTAGCTAAAAATTGTTTAAGAAAGTTTACATTTATTATCGACTAAACGATCAATGCCGAATTTACCTAATACAAAAAAAAAAAAATCGGTTGTTTATTATAAATTATTTATTATACATAAAAGTGCAAATTAAGTAAAAAGTGATAGAAAAGTAATTTATTTTTAAATTTTTTGTACTCATGTAAAATAAATTGTAAACAAAAAAAAAAATTTAATGAAATATGATAGAAAAATTAAACAAAATACACGTTCCGCTAAGTCTGTAGTACGATATAATAATATGTTTGCAATAATTATAATATGGTAATAAATGATGACGAAATTATTTTCCATGTAACTAGGAATATACTATAGTTTAATATTATGATTTCTAGAAAAATGTTATGATCATTATAAATGTATTGCGAAATTGTATTCTTAACAATATTTTAATGCGTGTAACTTCTTAACAACACAAATCTTATTCAGCGCAAAGACAATTTGATTACTTAAATTATTTTAAATAAGTTTATTTAAATGTGTAAATTATTAAAAAAATAAATATGCGTTTGTACTATTTAAAAGAAACATGCATAACTTTTTAATCCAGCCTCAACTGAATGCTGGGAGAATAATGTTGGAATCATACTATGATAATTTATAAACATTCCCATAACCATAATATTATAACATTGCGATCAATTGGGAACCATCCCAAGAAACAACTTTACGGACTGTCCGTTACAAACGGATTCATGAATCCGGCATTGACGGTACGAAAACGGACCGGAATTGACGTATCCGTCGAAGCTTGTACGAAAACGGACCATTAACGTACAGTAAAATTGGATTACTCAAATTTTCGAAAATTATCCGTTTTAACTCCGTTTTGCTGTATCCGTTTCGGTGCCGTTTAACCGGACTACACCGATTTCATCAGTTAAAACTCCGTTACAACCGTTATCGTTTTTCTTCCGGTATTACCGGAGTGTGTTTTGTTTAAAAAAAAAATCAAACAGTTTTATTTATTAATAAAATTAAATATTAATAAAATAATATAATAAAATAGAAATAACCACGGAATAACTTTGATACATTAACTTGATACAGGTAAGTTGACAAATCTTAAATAGTTTTTAGTCTAGTAATTTCAAAAGACTCTTACGCAACAAAATTTCCCGCATCAGTAAAATAAGCAATCTCAACATGCGTAGTTATAAATCATCCCGCAGGGACACAACGAATCAGTAAATTTATCCAAATAAAGTAGACCCACTGTTTCTAAATGATGAAAAGGTTTTAAATGATTTTCCAAATGACGAGGCTATGGATGTGGAGCCTACGTTAGAACAATCTTCATGTGCTCATGAAGGTCATTTGCTTACAATGTAAAAAAACACATATGCATCGTCGTAAAAGCTCAAGGCTGAGAGAATGTAAGTAACGATCGTGAATACCCTCATTGTATATAATTTAATTTTTTTCTTATTTTTAATTCATACATATCTTGTTTTTCTAGTTTATTTTTAATGTAATTGGTAATCCATTTTTGTTAATATCTTTATAAATGAAAAAATTTAAAAATAAAACCAAACTTTTGTGTAAAAAAAATAAAAATGTACCATTTAAAAAAAAACGGTACGAATACGGAACATATTCGGACCGTATACGGTATATTAAAAACGGAGTCCACTCCGTTTTTAAAATAAATGACGGACAGTTTACGGTACGTTTTGAACGTACACTCCGTTTTATATACAGCATGACGGTACGAAAACGGTCCGTTTTAACGTGCTTTATATTGTTTCGAATCCGTATTCGATGTTCCTTTTATTCCGTTTTCCGGTCCGTATACTGATCCGGAAAACGGTACGGAAACGGTCTTCGGATCCGTATATGCTGTACCGAAAACGGCACATAAACGGACCGGATTGTTTGCTGGGATAATATCTTAACCTAATTATCATATTATTATTAAAAAAAAAAAGACAAAAATGTTTTTGAAAATGTGATAGAGGAGAAAACAAGAGACACGAATTTTTTAGAGGTCCAATATCATGTTTAGGGATTAGCATCAACAATTAATCAGTTTTTGTATGAAAACATGTATTTAGGACATTAAAAAATCAATGTCTATAATTTTTTATTTTTTTCATATATTTTTGCATAGCATTTAGATCAGATGGAACCCATCGAATACTAAAATTTTATGAATGGGCATTTCCAGGGTCGCATGTCGCTTGCGCGATAATTTGTAAGTAAAAAATTGAAAGAAATTTTAATATTTTTATATTTTTTTTTTTTTAATTTTTGATAGCAATTTAGTGGCTCCATGTTTAGTGCAAAATGAAGGTTTGGTCGATTTGTTGTTTTCAATATATTAGCAATAAACACCGGATCGCGAACACGACAAAAAATTGCAAATTATTCATTTTCAGCAAGGATTTCATCAGTATGGATATGAATTGCTTACGTTATGTTTACATTGCCCTTGAAATTCAGTTTAAATTAGATTTCGAGATCTGGTTCGTGTATCATTATATATACTACCATATGATCGAAATCTGTTTTCAACTGGATTTCGATGGTAAATGTAAATGCAGCTTTAAGTACAATACTACTCGTATAAATTAATTCTTATGTTGAAAAACTAGTTTCCGGTTTATTTAATCTAATTGAATGTGTATAATAATTGAACTTTATTTAATTAAATGCTTTTATAAATATCTAAGGGCAATTTATAAAGTAATTAATATTGAATTAGCACCTGTCATTAAATATAAAAATTTTTAATTTCTACTAACGTTTGCGGAATGAAATTTTAACAGAACGAAAAACGTTGTAGCTTTTTCTAACATAAACTCAAAGTTAATTTTACCCTTTTAAAAATAATACACTGCATTAATTTAATGTACAAAAGAAAATTGTCCAAATTCAACTTATTTCGAAGCCAGTAAAGTTATTTTAAGGGTAACGTTTTTTTTTTTTTTTTTGATTTTATAATTAGGGTTACCAGATAATTAGGGTTAAAAAATTGTTCACCAGGCGCGGTTCCAGGGGGAGGGAAAATGGAAATTTCCTCCCATAAAATGATATTTTTCAATACAAAAATGTAAAAAAGATTAAAAAATTAATTTAAAATACTTTAAGTTCCACCACGGTGACCAATTTTTTCCATGTTTACAAACTCACTGAGATCGTTTATTTTTGCAGGCTGCACAAAAAGAACTAAACAACGTGGCGCCTTGAAAATTAAAACATATGTTTAATATGGTTACCACTTTTCACCAAAGTATTTTTTTTGTTTCAAACTACTGCCGTCATCTATACGCCAAGTCGGCTAATTTTTTGACCGACCCCGTAGAACACTACTCAAGAGTTCGAGGCTATAAAATAGATTATTCACGTTTTAAATTATTACAAATTCTTTACTTTAGATGGCCTTACATGTAAGAACTAAAAAGTTTCCCAATTTAAAACACTATAACTTCAATGTATCGGAGTGATTTAATTTTAAGGTGATTAAAGTGACCGTTGGAGCTCTTGAGTAGGCTGGAGCTCTTGAGTAGTGATTTTGTGAAATCAAAGCACTGAGCAAACTATATAAAATATTTTTATGATTTACAAATAAATCGTATAAAATTGTCCTAAATTATTTTAAAATTAAAAAAAAAAATTTTAAATTCGGAAATTTTTTTTTTAAACCAGAGAAAAAAATTGTCTTTTTTGCTTATTTTACAGTTTTTTTTTTATTTTTAGTTTTAAAAATATTATATTTCTTTAATTTGTTGTATTTTTTTAATTTCATTGCAAAATTTTATGTATTTTTTTTTTTTTTTTGTTAAATTTTCTGATATTTATTTTATTTCATCTTGTTACACAAAATGTCATCTGTTTAAAAAGTTAATACCAGGGCAACCAGAAATATGATGTTTCATGTTTTTTTCTGTGCGTTGCACACAGGGACAAATCGAAAATTTAGCGCGACAAAATTATTTACTTCATATGGATTCAATAAATTTTAATAAAACTAGGTACCTTAAGGTTTTTAGGGTCGGTGATTACAAATCTGATGTCAGTTTTTAAAAATTCAAAATGGCGGTTCCAATATGGCGGACAATTTTTAAAAAATTGATCGAATTCGCTTAAAACTTATTACACGGAAGTTTTTGGAGTCGCTGATTACGAATCTGATGTTAGTTTTCAATAATTCAAAATGGCGGATCCAATATAGCGGACAATTTTTAAAAAATTTATCGAATTCGCTCAAAACTTATTACACTTGATTTTTGATGAAAAAATGCTCTATTTATTGAAATTGGAAAAGGTTGGACCTCCATTTGACTTTTTTACGCTTATTAGTAGTTGTTTTTTTTAACTTATAAGGAAAAGACGTGGAACTGTTTGGAACTTTTTTTATAGCTTTATCTAAAGCTATGCAATTGTTATTTTAATAATAACTGCAAATTAAATCAGATACCTGATGCTTAAAAATATATTTAAAAAACTTTAAACTGTAAATTTACAAAAATTTGTCGAGTGTAGCAACAATAAACGCTATAGATGTTGCTGACAGGTATAAGTGCGTGTAACAGATAATAATACTTTGCACGCACGTACAGACTAATCTGATGCGTTAAAAAAATAAATATTTATAGGTTAATTGCGTACTTGTATATAGAACATATTAAGTGCAATAGTGGTTACATTTAACAAAATAAAAAATTCCATTTTTGTCGTCGTAATTTCTTTATTTGTCCCTGTGTGCGTTGTATTAAAAACTGGATTAGACATTTATCCTTTTCAGAACAGTTGACGAATTCTGGCATTGATTTGTTGAACATATTTTTGCACATTTTGCTCTTTTAGGCATATTTTGATCTTTGGGGCATATTTTTGATAACAAATTCTTATTTTAGCATATTCTAATACTTTTTAGAACAAGAGACTATTTTTAGAGCATTTTTTTTGTGGTTTAGCTATAAACCAATTTTGTGTTTTAATAAAACAAAAAATTTCAATATTTTTTGAGGTGTGCACTACCAATTTCGGAAATTTAAACCGTTTTTCCACATTGAAGTATCCTGTTTTAAGACCTGCGATTTAGGCTAATTAATGTTTCATCTCCTATTTTGTATGCGATTGAAATAAATTTACAAAGTTATTACACCTGTACTAAAAACAATTTTTAAAATACGAATCTTTAAGGAAAAATGTGTTTTTAACAGTATATATTTAAAAATTTAAGAGCAATTTTCATAATCATAAAATGTATTTTAAGAGCACATTTACATTTTCCCATTTTGAGAGGGAATTTCGATTTTCAAGGGACTTTTGGTGATCAAAATGTTTAAAAAATCGATACTATTTATGTTCCGAAAAGCTGGAGAAAGTTCGATTGTAGCAAAACGAATTATGATTTTCTACCAACGTTTTTTAAAAACAAATCATATGCATCACCGTCATCCTAAAGTTTTTAATAGCTTTGGTAACTCTAATAATATATTGTAACGGGTGTTTCTCATAGAGGTATAGAACTGTGAAATGGAATAAAACAAAGATGAATTTTTTAAATTGACATGAAATTCTACTTTATTCGAAAGATAATCTTCTGGCATTGTAATTTATATATGACTTCTCACATATGACCGCCACTGCTATTTCGGACGTAGTCTTATCTGGAGGTTCAATTTTCGATGACTTTTTCCAACAATTGTGGCCGTATATTGGCAATAAATCGTCGAATGTTGTGCACCAATTGGTCAATCGTTTCGGGCTTATCGGCGTCGACTAGCGAATTCACATATACCCACAGAAAGTAGTCCAGCGGCGCTAAATCGCAATATCTTGGAGGTCAATTCACGGGTCCGAAACGTGAAACTATGCGGTTACCAAACGTTTCCTTTAATAAATCAATTGTGGTACGAGCTGTGTGACATGTTGCGACGTCTAGTTGAAACCACAGGTCCTGCACATCATGGTTGAACGAAAAAGTCAGTAATCATGGCTCTATAGCGGTCGCCATTGACTGTAACATTCTGATCAGCATCGTTTTCAAAAAAGTACGGATAAATAATTCCACCAGCCCATAAAGCACACCAAAGCAAATATTTGAGTATGGGAATGTTCAGCATGTTCTTGGGATCAAACACCCATTGACAATATTTGGGGAGTATTAACCGGACGAGTTTACGCAGAAAACTGTCAATAGGAAATCGTTTTTTATCTAAAAGAAGCATTTATTGATGCGTTGAGATCTATAACGAAAGAACTTCGAAGAAATCTGGTAGAGAGATTGTCTGATCGAATTCTCGAGTTGATTCAAAAAAAAAGAAGGACTTACGCATTATTAACACTGCAGCTTCTTAAATCTTAGTTAATTTTGATATATGAAGTTAAGTTTAATTATAGTTATGAAACACTTATTGATTTGTTAGTCCTTTTTAAATAGTAAAAGAAAAACTGAATGAATAGTTTTTTTTTTTGTTAAATATTACTAATTTTCCATTAGTTTTACATTTATACCGGTTAAACTCTTTTACTTTTTTTTTAACTTACGAAATTTAGTGAAAGTAATGTGTAATTATAGTTTTGCAACGCAGTGTATAAAGTATAATTTGATAAAATTTTATAAAATTTGATAAGTGGAAAATTCAGACAAAACATTATGAAATCACTTTTAAGTCAATCTAAATTAATCAAATATGATACATTCGGATGTAATTTGATACAATTTAATCGAGCCACTTTTCGGATGCAATTTTATATACCTAATTATGGGGTCATATTATATTAGATAACACTATACAAAGCTTCACATCAGATTTTTTTAATCGGGATGGCTAAAGTAAATCCCACAATTCCAAAAAACTATAAAATTTCTTAAAATGGGTTTTTTACATTTATTGCTGTCTTGTCCATATTTGAAGCGATGTTAAAAAATGACAATGCTATCATATTTGAAATAAATTGGAGGACCTGTACCCGGTTTTCATTTATCAATTTCAATGCATTATTTTCGATGAATTATTTGTGGAACACTACACTATGCATTTTGTTATAAATAATTTCATATCATACATAAAAGTGTTCAAATCATAAGTACAGACTTCAGAACGTTTAATTTCATCAGTGACTGTTGCAATATTCAGGTCTCTGTGAATGTCACTATTTCTAATATACCATGGACTATCAGTTACCACTCGCAGGATTTTGTTTTGGAAGGTTTGAATTAATTTAATATTTGTTTTGGCTGAACATCCCCATATTTGGATACAATATTTCCACTTTGGTTGTTTGTTCAAATTAAAACTCCAAAAATCTCTCAAATTCTAACATACGTGGGAGCATACTTTGGAAATTTTTCAGATGAAAATAAATGCAATAGAGGACTCCAAAAAATAAAAAAAAAAATAAATATACATGAGGAAAAAAATGCTGAAAATAGGTAGACTCGATTCACAAGACGTTTAACTAATTTTTAAACTGACTTATTTGTTATAATGTACTACTAAAGGTTAAAGGTTAAACAAACTATTGTAATTTAAATTAAATTGTTTTAATTTCTAAAGAACAAAACTAATTGCATATAATAGCTTAATTATTATGGATTAATTTAAATTTAATAAATAATAATCGTTTTATAATTGATCAGTATTGGAGACCATTATTATACATTACACATTTTAGTATTAACATATTAATTAAATACAAAAATTAATCGATTCGGTTGGATGAAATATTAGAATTTTTACGAAAGCGCAGACATATGCGGCGTCAATTGCATTTCACAATCATTCACCAGTGAAAAAGTTCAATATCATTAATAATTTCAGACCTACGGGTACTCTTAAATGCTTCCTTATAAAATTTGTAAAAGTTGTAATGCCAAACCTGGGGATTAGTAACAACATCTGGGTACCCGGTTAAAAAATAATTTTTTGAATCAGATATAATAGGATGCTGAAATTGGTTCTGTATATTTGGATCAAATAATAACAAAATAACAAAAATAACATGGCTAAAAATGGTTTTAATATAATCGTGAGTAATTTGATAAAATTATATATAATCATATGTGGCTAATGCGACATCACATTAAATTGTATGCTTTCATTTATAATTTCGTCAACACTAATAAAAATATACAACATAGATCTTATAATATTAAGTCGTTTTCGCAATCAAATTATATAAAATTTTATATGATTATATATGATCCAAAATTTTATATATATTTATATACAATTTGCTATCGAAAATGGCCCAATGTTATTAGATCTAAGTTGCATAATTTTATTAGTGTTGACAAAATTATATATGAAAACGTAAAATGTAATGTGATGTCGCATTAACCACACATGAGTATATATAATTTGATCAAATTATACTATATTTTATTAAAACCATTTTTACTAGGGAATATAAAATTAGGTATAAAACTATATCATTTGATTCGATTTATTGTATTTGGTCTCATCTAATTTCATCTCATTAATACAATCCTATAGAAAATTGACATAATGTGATAGGGTCACAGATGTTTATATGCTGATACATATAAGCAATATTAAATAATATATGCTACAATATAAAACTGTATATGGTGCATACATAATCATATCAATTTGTATAAGTGGGTATACTAAAACATAAATTCCTTTTTAACCGGGTATTTAAGTACAGGGCAATTACTCAATTACACCCAATTACATGTAATTAAACTTTAAAAAGTAATGGTAAATTACAAATATTAGTATCATGTAGTGCTGGTAATTGCGGTTACTTTTTAATATTCTATACTACTCGATATTTTTCATTTGGATACTCGATACTTTAACAGTTTTTTTGGTTTAAAATTCACTCTAATCTTTAAAAAAAAATTTATGAAAATTGCAACTTTTATTGAAAATTCAAATTTTAAAAAATATTTTTCAACTTTTTTAGAAATTATTCGGTGTTTTTTATAGTTTTTCAACTTTTTTTTTAAAACATTTCACCTTTGATTTTTTCTTCTAGCAGAGTTGTATTTTAATGCTAATGGAGTCGCATTTTTGTATTGTTTTTCTGTCCAAAATGCAACTCTGAAAACATCGAGTAGTTACTTTTAAATATCGATTACCCATGAAACAGTCAAATACTCGATATCATGTCCCATGTCTAGTATTAACAAAATTGAAAAATTTCCAAGGAAGCGTGTGAGCGTAGGTCTGAAATTATTAATTATATTACAAATTTTACATGTAAATGATTGTGAAATGTAATTGACACATCACAATTTTTCACAGATAGGTGGAGCTTTGGTTGCTGCACCAACAACCGAACTCATTTTCTAGCAATTACCTAAAAATTGAACTGAAAGTTAAAAGTTTTCTTTTAGTTTTTATTTTATTAATATTTAGCATGTAGATTTTATTGATTTGAGCAGATTTTTCTACAACGTAACTAATTTAAATAGTTGGTTGTGGCAATTAAATGTATTCTAAGATTTGTTTAAATTTAATGTCGCAACCAAAATTCTGAGATAATTAAAAATTATCTGTCGACACAAACAAAAATGTTTGCATCCGTAGAATGTACTTGCCCAAAAAATCGGTTGCAGGTTAAAATTTTGTAAATATAAAAAAAATTTTGAACATAAGCAATTAAATTATGATGGCAGCAAGATTATTCAAGTTCAAGATCATTTGATTTTTGTTAAACAAAAAACTGTGCAATGTTTATTTATAATTAAAAAAATTTCTTCATCCGCTAATTTAAATCTTGAACTTGAATAATCCTGCTCACATCATAATTTATGATAAAAGATCGAAAAATGAAAATGAAAATTATTCAAGTTCGAGGTCATACTCTATATTTCTTTATTAGGATATTGTCCTAACAAATAATCTATAGAGTTTTTTGTTTTAAAATTTTTAATATTTGACCCTTTCAGGAATGTGTTGATAGATCTATTTCGGGAATTTTCTAGGCCATCATCAGAACACGTTTTGAAAGTGGTAACAATCCCATGCCAAACATCAAACATTCATATAAACTAGTTTACTCACTACATGAGAACTAATATATATATGAGCTCGAAGTAAAAGATTATCACCATTATAACTCTATAGATTATTTATTATGACAATACCTTAATAAAGAAAAATAGAGTATGACCTCGAACTTGAATAACTTTCATTTTTATTGCACAATTAAAGGTCGCAAAAAAAAACATAATTTTTATTTTTAATAAAAATTGTATCAAACTTGAAGATCGAAAATTAAACTTTTGGTTTTACTTTTTTAAAATTTTAAAGTAAAACATAAGCAATTAAATTTATCCACCAAAACCCCTAAAAAAATTTTAAATCATAAGACTGATGATTGCTTGTTTCATAGTTCGCCTGTATGTCTACCCAGCCAGAAATTGCCAATGGGCAGAAAAACCAAGTAATGGCAAAGCACTTTATTTTTAATGCCATTGGGAGAATTTTAAATTAAAGCACTGGCAAAGTCCTTATTTAGAACGCTTCCCCAACGTTGGCAAAAATTTCTTTGTCAGTATGGAAAATGCTACATAGAGAAAAAACTCATATTTTTAACAATTTTTTTTTTTGAAAAGCTTGCAGGTTGTAGTTTTTTTTTGACATAAAAGTTCTTTAAAAACAAAAAATTCAAAATTACAAAAAAAAAAGAAAAGGTCGTTTGTATTTACAAAAAAAAAGTCTATGAGGCATGTCTAATATTACAAACTTAAATTTGTAATTTATTTCTGTGTAAATTACAAAACAAACAATTTTTAAATTTTAATTTTTATATTTTATTGTAATTAATTGTGTTAAAGAGTTATAGCAAATTTTCCATCTTTAATAGTAGTAAGAATTCACTTAAATTCTAACATAGTGTAATTCCATGTCAAATTCACCAGAGAATGCATGCTACCACCTCCGAATATTATGATTTTATGTAGGAATACAGTATATCACAGAACTGAGACAAATATAAAGTTTGGGCACTGATACATCTGGATCCGGAAGTATGAGGTCTTGCAAATCGGAAAAAAACGATAAAAATTTACAAAGTTCTACTTACTTAATTGTAATTTTCTTGAAAAGTGCTACAGGTGCGTAAGTTATCAAGGTCGCATTTGAAAGGGTATTAAATAACTTTTAATTATATTATAAGATCAGTTTTCTTGACCTATATGGTGGGAGGCTATACCTTTGAAAACAAATTTTTAAAAACTTGAATAAAGTATATATTACAGACGGTTTAATTCTCTACAGTTGTGACAAATTTCAAATTGTATGTATTTTAGGATCCAGAGTTATAAATCATATTGCAAGGGTGGTTATTTTAAAAGAAAATTAAAGCTATGTAAAAAGGAGAGTCTGTTTATGGGCCCCCGCGTATTTTGATGAAATTTGGATATGTTAAATAAAAATCAAAAATTAAGCGACCCTTGTTGCTTAGAAGTTGCCTATTTTCACATTTAGGGGTTACAAAATTTGGTAAACAATAACCCAATTTTCTATTTTTTGCGTTTTTGTTTTCATATGTATTAATAAGAAACTATACATAAATTTGGTATCTACTGAACAGTATTTGAAATGCGCATCACCGGTATAAAGTAGCATGTCAAAGCATGCTCAACTTTTCGTGGTATTCTAAAAAACACATACATTTCAGGGGTTTTGTGAAGTGTGTTGTTTTTTATACAGGTATAGAACCTTAAGTTGGCAACACTTTTTTAACTGGTGGCCATTTTGTCAGTTGTCAAGTGATTTATGTTTTGTTTGGTATGGCATTTCAACATGAATAGAAAGACGCCTGAACAACACTTCCAAATTGTTCAAATTTATTTTGAAAATCATGATTCTGTTCGAAATGCTTATCTTCCATTTTACGGTCAACATAGTCCATACATAGTCCGTCAGAGCAATTAATTCGGTGGCTCGTGCCACAATTGATTTATTAAAGGCAACGTTTGGTAACCGCATAGTTTCACGTTTCGGACTCGTGAATTGGCCTTCTAGATCGTGCGATTTAACGCCGCTGGACTATTTTCTGTGGGGATATATGAAGTCGCTAGTCTACGCCGATGAGCCCAAACCGATTGACCACTTGGAGGACAACATTCGCAGCGTTGTCGCCAATATACTGGGACAAATGTCAGAGCCAGCCGTGGCGGTCATATGGCAGAAGTCATATTTAAATTATAATGCCAGAAGATTATCTTTCGAATAAAGTAAATTTCATGTCAATTTAAAAAATTCATCATTGTTTTATTCCATTTTAAAGTTATATACCTTTATAAAAAATACCCTTTACTAGGAGGTATAGTCGGTTCAGGTCCAAAACTCACATATATTATTCTTTATTAAGTCTTAGTTTACAAAATGGGTTATGAATAAAAAAAAAGAGTTATTTTTAATATTTTAGGAACTTCGCAGTAGTGGGTTTGTACTAAAACAATTTACGAGTTTTCCAGATTTTGAAGCATTTTTTGAGCATTTTCCTCTTACTTACTTTATTTTTTTACTTTTATTTTAGTACCCCTTAATTAGACAAATAAAAGAATTAATTTGATTTTTGATAATTAGTATAGTATAGTATTTTATATCAGAATTCACATAATAAAATGAGATTCATAGTAAAGGGTGATTTTTCTGCAACTTTCTTTTTGGCAGCTCAGCTATTTTCGTGTAACATGTTACTGTTAAACATGTTCAGTTTGGTCTATAATTTAACCATAAATCGACTTAGAAACGAACAATGATTGCAGAATATTGAATTTTATTATCGAAATTCTTGGTAAAGAAAGTGCATCGTGCACTTCTTCAAATTTATGGTCAGTTTGCTCTACCTTCTGAGGCGGCTATTCGGAATCTTGTGACTAAATTTCGCACCAAATTTACATTATTGGACATTAATCCACTAAAACGCGTACGTAGAGTGCGGAGAGAGGGAAATATCGCAGCTGTATCCGCCAGTGTTGTTGATGACGGTGAATTATCGATTCGGTGCCTATCACATCAATTAGGCCTCTGTTACTCCACTACGAATTGAAGCCGCGCGACCTACCACAACTGCAAACTTTTGGTGAATGGGCGCTGGCAAAGTTAGATGAAGATCCACATTTTTATCGAAAAATTGTGTTCAGCGACAAAGCTCATTTCTGACTGAATATATACGTGAACAAGCAAAATTGCAGTATTCGGTGTGAAGAGCAGCCAGAGCATTGCAAGAACTGCCAATGCATCCCGAAAAATTCACTGTTTGGTGTATATTATGGGCCGGTGGCATCATTGGACCGTACTTTTTCAAAGACGACGAAGGCAGGAACGTTACTGTGAATGGCGATTACAAATTTTTGTTCGATGATTACAAATTTTTGTTTGTCCAAAATGTAAGAGCTGAACTTGGGTGACATGTGGTGTCAACAAGACGGTGCCACTGTTTATTTTATTTTTGGGGCCGGTCAATTGGGCGCCTAGATGGTGTGATTTAACACCTTTAGACCATTTTTGTGGGGCTATGTTAAGGCTCATGTCTATAGGGACTAGCCCGTAGCAGTTGATGCACTTTAAGACAATATTGAAAAATTTATCGTGAGATACCGGCCGATATGTTGGAGAGAGTATGCCAAAATTGCACCCAGCATATGAACCATTTGAGGCGTAGCCGAGGACATTTACATGAAATCATCTTTAAACACTGAATTATATAGATCGTTCTATTGACTCAAATAAAGATTTCATATATTTCTATAAATTTTATAGAAATATGAAAGCTCATAAAAAATCACACTTTATATACACTGAAAGAATTATATTTCATGATATTGATAACACAATTTCTTAGAATTGTTTTCGTAGATTCAATGAAGAAGTTCATTATATCTAAGAAATTTTATTAATATCAAGAAATTTTTCATAAAATTTCATAATTTCATAAAAAAAAAATTCATTCGATTTCAGAAAAAATCTATTCATAATTTTAATGAAAATTTTCTTTAGAGCTATGAAATTATTTCAAATACTTAATTTTTTTTATTTTTTCATAAAATTTCATAATTTCATTAAGTTTCATAAATTTCAAACTTTTGCTTTAAAATTTCAATTTTAGTGCTCCCAAAGCGCTCATGTATTATTTTAAAATACATTTTTTTCGTTTTGCTAGTGCTCTGTCTAGCTACACCCGTTGTCATCCTTCTGTTGCTCTCAAAGCACTAAAATTTTCGTAAATCCCTCGCTGAGGAAACGCTGGAACCAACGACTTAAGTACTTTGCAAGTACTTTGCCGTTCGTATTTTTCTGGCTGGATACCTTTAAAGGTATGTACTGTGTTTGTATATTACTTACAAATCGGTTGCAACCTGTGTTAATTTGATTCAAATTTACTCAGCATATAATGACTATAATTTTATTAATGGAATTTCGTGTTGTCAGTAATTGAATTTAGTTTCATTAAATGCCTTAATATTCTTTCCTTTCTTTCATCATTTCCAGCCATAACAAAATATTACACCATATTGGATGTTATTTAAAAATTTAACAAAGCTTTAGACAATTAAATAAAAATAAAAATAAAAATTTTATACACTCAAAATATTTCATGTAAAGAAATACGAAAATTTATTTCGTTAAATTAATTTTGAGCATTGCACCAATATTTTGTGAATATTAATAAATTTTTGTAATTGTTACTGTAACTTTAAATTTGTACATTAAGAAAGTTCATAAATATTACACTAATAATATTACACTAATGCATGGATACATAAAAATATGAAAAATTGACAAAATACCAAAAACTTTCATAAAATACAATAACATTTTTTCAATTCGCAAAAGATTTCGTTGTTTTGACATTTTTTTGTGTTAAAACTTTTTAATATTTTAATGCTTTAATGGTTGATATTTATTTATTTGTATTTTATTTGATACCAAATTTGTTTCTTGAAATATGAAAACACGCAAATTAAGGAAAATTATTTAATTTTTTAAAAGTGTTTTCTTTTTGACACATTAGTTAATATTATTTTACAAATTTTTCCAAATTTTTAGTAGCCTTTTCTGTTATTTTTAAAGGTCTGATTGTAAAACACTACGAAATTTATTTTTTACAATTTTTTTTTGTGAACTCACATAAAGTTATAAATTCATAAAGCAAAAAAATCGATGTCTTTTCGAGGGGACCGGGCCCCCTGGGAATAATCCGAAATGAAGAAACATTTTAGAATTATCATTTTAAAATTAAATTATTTATATTTTCTTTACTCCTCTGTTAAAACTAGGAAATGGTGTTATTTATGAATAATGAACGAATATATTCAAGTGAAACAACAACTCATTCATGCTTACCTACAATGTCTGTGTTTATGAGTACTTGGCAGGTTTCTGGTTGTTGTACTAAAATAAAGAATAAAAGTGTTGCCAGTAATGACTAATCAGTAAACATAAAATTTTACATACATTATGAACTTGGAGTGTATGCTGACAAAAATACAACAAAAAAAAAAACAAATTATATTTTTAAATTCATTTTTGTTGAAGAATTTTTAATAAAATTAAAATAATTGAAAATACAAGTTCGTTTCTTAAGTCTTTCGTTTTATGAGATATAAAAACGCAACACAAAGAATTGCTACTGCCGGCTGGTGGCCTAATTTAAAATGGTCTGACTAATCTTACTTGTATAATAAATTATAAATTCTAGTGATGAAATTCAAGTTTAGCTAAGTCACAATTATTTACCATTAAAAATCAATTTGTTGCTGAACACATAAATCTCTACTTTAAACTAAAGAAATTTACGATTTTCTTAAAAAAAAACACATAAACTATACACAAATTAAATGAATAAATCAATTTGAGTTTTAAATGATCATAGAAAATCTATTTTTTTCTTCAGGGGAAGATAAAAAAGAAATATTTCAAGAAAATTCTTTTCTTTTTCTTTTATTTTTATGTGAGCTAAAAATACTTAAAAAATTAAAAAAAAAAAAAAATCTGGCGCCAATATGTCAACTTGTTATAATCTTAATAAGAAAAACTAAATGACTAAGAAAAAATATATATTTATATTATACAAAAACATCCATATATTTTCATATCAATTTAAGTGTGAGTGTGGGGCAAAATGAATAAAATAAGACTTCATTAATTTAGCAAAGGACACGCTCATTCAAACTTTATACAAACATTTACTAAAGGAGAACAGTAAGTTAACATTAACATTTATGTTTTCTTCTTTATCAAACGAAACCAAAAAAATACAAAAATACAAAAAAGCGAGGTATAAAATATAAAAATTAACAACATGATGTTATAAGGCAGTATATAATTTTTCATCATATTCGATTGCAATGCCATCATCCCATCCGTTAGTCGTAATACATAAATATTTTGTTCAAGAGTGTCGCTGTTATAATGCCCACACTTTTGTGTTAACATAAACATTTATGAGAAATTTGTTTATGTGACTTTTGTTTTTGTATTGTCTTCTTCTTAATAAAGGGCCACCACCAGTCGAAGCCACCACAATCATCATCTTCATCCAACCAACCTTTTGCATTTCCTTGCATAATTTGCCAAAACAAGACAACGCGTCATACACTCAAAAAAAAAAAAAAATCTGTAAAGTCAGCAACATTTTTGCTGGGCGGATACTAGCAGAAACATTGCTAATATCATCAAAAAAATTGATTAACTCTTGCTGTATTTAGCAAATATTTTGCTGATATTAGCAATTTTTCTGCAAGGACCCTCCCAGCAAAAATGTTGCTGACTTCACACACTTTTTTTTTTTGAGTGTTCATTTATTTCGACGTTGGACGTTTATTTCTGTAGTGTCTCGTCTGCTACTGATTACAAACTGGCCAATACTTAACATAAAATGAAAACGAAACAGAATTCTGTTTATAAAATAAAAACAAATCCATTAGGGTGGTATGTATGTCCAGGCCAAATAACAACGTTAAAAACAACATGATTATGGTAAAATTAAATTAAGATATGGATTTGTTCTCCATTGTATTGTATGATGAACAAAAATGGAAATTTATAATTGTTATTGCTTTGAAATAAGCATATATAAGGGAATGTTCCCTAATGCGGTCCTACGGCTAGTATTTGGGGTATATAAAAAACTTAGTGGAATATTCCAAATCCATAAACATCAGCTTGGGTATTTTTCGGCTTTAGATAATTTTCCTGTAGCAACTAATTTAAAAAAGTTATATTCGACACTGAGGTAAAATATTTTCAAAAAATTGTTTCTATGACACGAATAAATTTTGTGTATATATTTAGGATGACCATTCGTACTGATTTTATCAGTACATGTACTGATTTTTGGTCAAGTGAACTGATGAAAAAATCTTGTACTGATTTGTAATGGTTTGTTTTAAGTTAGTACTGATTGTACTGATTTTTAATATTTTCAGAAAATTTAATTTTTTTCTGTAGAAAAACTAATGTTTTGATCCATCTGGAATAAGGTTTTCAGAAATTACAATTTTCCAAAACTGAAAAACTAAAAAATTTTAATTCAGATCGAAACTGTCAAAAACTTAAAACTTCTTTTTGTAAATCTTAATTTACTTTGAAACGAAGTGCATAGAAACCGAGAGATTCAGTATTTTAAAATCATAACCAAAAATTAAAAAATCGTCAGTCTGCACACACAGAAAATTTTTAACGATTTTTAACTGAAATTCAGTTACTTTGACTGCAATCAGTTGGTACAACTTGCTTTTTGTTTTTACAATAAAATTTGGTTGATGCAACTAAAATTAAATTTAGGACGAGTTTTAATTGAAGTTTTTTTAAACAAATGAAATTTTTCACAAAGCCAATTTTTTTGCACTTTTTTTATATAAAATTATTATTATTTATATTAAGACAAAAAAAAAACTAAAAATTAAAAAAATGTGTTTTTTAATTCTTTTCTTAGATTTGCTTATAAAATTTAACTTTAATTTGTGGTGTTATACCGGTAAATGAGTATTTACAAAAACAAAATGTGTTTTCTGTTGCTTTGAAGTGTTTATTATTAGAATGCAACAACAACAAAAAAAAAACAGAATGTGAGAAAATTTTAATTTTGGCCAAGAAATGTTGTATTTGAAACCATAGTGCAGAGTGGCCATATTTTAGAATTATGGAACTACTTTTTGTGAAAAGTGACATAAAAACCAAACCATAACGAATTTGGAAAAAAAGCTCAAACAACACCTCGACTAAATTTAATAGTCATTATTATGCATAATTTTTAGCTTAATAAAGCGCCAGTTTTGATGTTACTTAAAAAACCTTTTTTTTGAATAACAATAATACTTGAAAGCCTATAGATATATTTTATGTACCAATGTGTCTTTAAGAAAACTTTCACATGATACCAAATTTGTCTAAGGTTAATTTCAAATATAAAGAAATTGTCCGAAACCACGAAAATGGGGTTATGTGCGATTACGCAACTAAAGGAATCATCACGTGTCGCTTACAATTTTATTATCTACAACTTATCTAAATTTCATTAAGGTATGCGGGTCGTAACTAGTAGGGATACATCCATTGTTAGTTAATTCCAAATCAGTTTTTCTTAATTTCATTCTCAATACAAACTTTGGCATATTTAAATTTAAAACTTTGAAATTTTTGAATCCTTACGAAATAAGATTAAAATCCATATTTTCTTAATAATGATAATTAATACCAAACAAAATATGAAATAACGGCGATATTTTGAATTACTCTGCGGGACATGGACCTATCACAGGACACATCACGTGACCAGTTCATTGTGATAGGCATCTATCACGCTACCTGTTTTCTTTATGAAGGAGACCGGGCGCTTTAACATGGTGTTGTCATAGCAGGGGGTCAATTGCATGTGTGACATGTCACAGAAACGGTATCAAAGAATATGTCATACAACTCACCACAAAGAAAACGTCTTAGTACTGATGCAAAGAACATATCCAGGAATTATAGCAAACGAACATATCGCAATTTTTTTATTGAATTACTTTAAAGCCGTCCCAAAGAAAGGTACTTTAAAACCCTTCATATTTGCACCTATTTATTTACTTTAGGAACCCGTATAATTTTCACCTATCACAGGTCTGGTACTTTTATACCCATCACGTGATAGAGACTTTCCCAAAGTTTCTACTACGTGATCGGCTTAGATGACGTAGTAGGAACTTTGGGAATCGATACTGTTTTTACTTACCACGGGACTAGTGCTTTCAGACCCATCACTTTATAGATACTTATAGATGATCCTGTTTTCACTTACCACAGGACTGGTACTTCCAGAGCCATCAATTGACAGAGACTTTTAAACCGGTCACGTCGTAGGTACTTTAGAAAGCTATCCCCTTTTTACCTATCACCTGATATGTTTTTTAGAAATCGGTCCTGTTATCACGTACCCAACAGAACCTTTTTTCCACTCAGGGTACATTCAAAGGAGAAGTTTTGTCTTATTAATGAAAACCATCACAAATATTATGAAAACTTAATTATTTTTCGCACAATGAATTGTTTCATATTTCATCTGGCTCATCATCATCCGGATCTGACTCAATTTTACTATCGTTGGTACTACTAACCTCAAGGAACTTTTGCTATAAATATTTGTAGTTGTTTTAATAGTAATTTCGTTTTTTATTTTCAAAACAGTCATTTATAAAAGAAACTGCATTTTAACTACAAATGTTGGTCATTTAGAAAAACACAACCAAATCAAATTACGGTTATATGAATTAACATTAATTTAGGGTCGGCTTGTAAACTGATTCAAGTATACAATATTGCAGTTTATATCAACAATTATATAATATAATTTTTGTAAATGTAACTTCTTTGTTGGTACATTTGTTTATTTGAACTTTACTCTGTTCGATAAATAAATCTGACAACTTAAAAAAAAAGTTTAAATTCAAATTATGTACAAACAATTTTTATATAGATTTATATACAATTTTAGACTTTTTTTCTTAAATTTTTGTTTGCTGATTGATCAATATGTCCTATAATTACAAAATGTTTTTTTTTCCAATATTACTACGGTTATATTTAACATAAAACAACTCAATTTTCCAAAACTAAAAATAAAAATTAAATTTAAAAAAAAAAAAAATAATCAAAAAATTTAGTCAAAAATACTGTGATTTATGAACTCTTATTACAATTCTATAATCAAAAAAGATTTTTTTTAATATTAATACAATTATATTGAATAAAGAAATATTCAATATAATTTATTAATATTAAAAAAAAAAGGTTTTTCTAAGGAACCGATGGCAATCCCAATCTGAATGTAGTGCTTAACCAGTCATCATATTAAGCCACCGTAGTCCTTTTCGTCGTGTCCTTTACTTAAATGTCTTCAAAATGTTTTTAATGAAACTTCTTAATTGTTCATAATCAAAATTTCCTTGTTCGACGTGTTGTCACTCATTGACAAATTTTTATAAAATCGGCAAGTTTTGGCAGATAATTTAACTAGTTCCTTAAAGTACATATTTTAACTGTTTGTTTAAAATGAATTTGATGCTGAGCCGTTATGTCCCTTAAAACTTATCTCTTAGAGAACTTTTTTTATTTTTGAGATGTCACAAACAGAGTTATTTCAGGTTCCTGAAACGTGTTTATGCTATTATGCGCAGAGAGGAATTTAAACTTTTTAATGGTACCGAACTAATAAATGTGACTAAAGCGCATCATAATGTTATAATTACTTGTGAAAAAGAGGTAACAATATAACTAAAAAATGGACTCACTCTTTGAAAAATAAATTGTTCATAGGTATTAGTTAACTCTGTCTCTTCTGATTAAAAACAATACATTGTGAATGCTATAATTGACGAGACTCCACTTAGCCACACTCATTGCTAAGAGGTGATGCTACGAGTCCTAGCATGTTATATGGCTGTGGGTTTAAAACTCACTACGACACAAATTAAAAAGTTTTTAATATAGAACAATTTAACAATATAAAATAATTTGTTCAATTGACACATAAAATAACCACTGACAAGTAATTTGAGGGGACGAAACTGCGGAAGTCTGGCATATTCATGTTGTCTTCTTCTTCTTCCTGTAAAAATCTAACTAAAAAATAATTGTTTAAAACGATGGTTCCAATAAAATGTTTCAAGCTTTTAATTATAGCTAATTCTATGTAAATATTACTTTTATTTCACTCAAAAATACTCACGTTCAGAGTACCGTTATGTTGTTACTGTTGTAAATTTGTACAAACTTTTTACATATTCATACTCAATAAGAAGTACTCTTTCATATTTGATTAAAATATTTTTTATATTTTATAAAATTGAAAGTAAAAAACCAAATTCAAATCAAAATGCATTTTCGCAAAAAGCGATTGTTTTTTAATTACAAATCGTAAAGTAGATAACTTCAACTTTTATATAAATATAGCCCTTCAAAGTTTACTACTTTTAACATTTTTTAGATTTTCTTAAATTAAAAATGGGAATAATTGATTGTGTAAACGCGAGTGAGTAATAGACATCCTAGGCTGGAGACCAAAAAATTGCCTTTTTTGAAAGTTCTCTCATGGAATGGATATCATCATATTTAGACATTTACAATATTATAAAATAAAAAAAACAGTCGGATTCATGTAATGTTGTATATAGTGTAAACATCGTATTTTTTCAACATTAGTATCATAACTGTTTTGCCAACCCTGGAAAGTTTGTTTAGTATTTTTATTTCAAAGTTTCAAACATTTAAAAAATTTAAATAAATAATTCTTTTGATTGTTTTTATTAATAAAATAATCTATTTTATAAATATTTGAATATTTTTCGAAAGAAATAATAGTGAAATTTGAGAAAAAGACGTATTTAAAATGGTGCAACAGTTGTTAATATCCGCACCTGTAAATACGCTTCGTTCGTTTATACACTAAATACGAAACGTATTATGAATCCCCCGAATAATTTTTGAGATTTTGTTTTTAAAAGTTAATTTTATGTTAACTCAGTGTGTATGTTTAAGTAAAAAATACTATAGCATCAGCTATTGTTCTAAATGTATGTTATTAACTGGTTCAGATAAATAAAAACTTATTGATATAATTTGGCAGCTTTGGAATCCTAGAATAAAAATACTTTACTTAATTAAAAATCGTACAATTTTAGAAGAAGTTACGCTAAAAATATATTTAAAAATTCGTCAAAAATACCATGTATCTATTTTATGTTCCAAACAGCTATTAAACAGCAAAATGTTTCGGAATGCTTTTTAAAATGCACTTTTGAAGTGCAATTATCGGATAAAGAATGATGAATTTTTAAAAACACAAGTCATTTTAACTGGTTTTCGGCAGAGAATAGGGTATTCAATCGGTTAACTGTTATTTGATAAATCGATGAATTTTAATCAAACAACTATTCGAGTAAATTAAAATGGCCAATTTCGAGTATCGCATTACTCGAACAATTTTGGTCGATTAATCGATTAAATCAAAATGTGTACTATATTGTACACTATTGTTTTTACTAAATATAAAGCAATATGTCAGTAATTTACAAATCATATTTGTTAAGTAGGGGTAAAACTTTTTACATGTCACCACGATATGGGAGAAACGATCGTTCCTCACTAAGAACAATACCTAAAATATTAAAGCTCTGCCTATTATGGAGGCTCTAGCTTTTCTAAAACTTCGGGTTCTGATGAGATCTTTATCCAGCTCGAAACACTAGTATCAACCTAGCTAATATGTTTGATTTGCTTTATTTTTTAAATATATAAATTGAAAAGAACCTAAAATATCACATTTTTTGCCATTTCTAGGATTATTTTTAAAATATCTTCAAACAATTACAGACAATATTATACTCAATTGATAGCTTATGTAAACATCGAACCTATAAAAAAAATTAAGACCAGAAGGTCCAAAATTTTATAATATATAAATATTTACAAAAAAAAAAATCGCAACAATTGCAAAACTATTAGAACATGTTAAACCTTTTAGCAATATTCTAATTGAACTTAAATTATCATCAGTTTTTGTTATTACAACTTCTTTCTTTCATGCGGATCTATATCCAACTTAATCACATAAATTTAAAATAATATATTTAGCAAAAAAAAAAAAAATCCAACAAAAATCTGTTATCAAAACTTAAAAAGATTTGATATCATATTATTTTTGATATTTGTAGAAAATGATGAAAGTTACATCCTTCATGTTTTATCCCTGCAGGAAATGGACCAGTCACTGGTATGGTCACGTGACTAGAACTTTGTGTGTATGAACCTGTCCTAGTTTCGATTCTGTTATATGATAGAAACCGGTACTTTTAACATGGGCTTGTCATAGGAGGTGGCAATTGCTACCTGTGCACGGCGGGCAGGAAGCAACTTTTTATTCCATATAAATGGCGACAGAAACCAAAAGCGGGGATTTGTTTGTGATGAAAAATGTATTCAAAAGCCGTTTGAATTGAAATCCTAGCTGCTCCTTTTCTTGAGATATTCACTTTTTTCGATTTTTGCGCAGGAAGAATTTTCTAAAAGAACATAAAGTAAGATTTTAGCCGATTTTACACGTTTCGAAGGTGCACCGCGTGGAGGTTTCTTACATTGCACCTCTTTTTTAAAGTTTTTATTTTTTTAATTTTTTTCTTTTTTTTTTTTAATTTTTTTTTTAACTTTTTTCTATTTTTTTTAACTTTTTTTTTATATTTTTTTGTTAATTTAACTTTTATATATGAAGGGATGAAAAAGAAACTACTGCTTTTTTTAATCGGTTCTGGTAAGATGGATCTTCTATACTATTTATTTTGAATTTATCCCAAAACTTAACAAATTCTCTATGAATCGATTCCCCAGCTTGCTCAGACCAGACTCCTAAGCCATCGTTATTTATGAGCATTATAGCTTGTTTTAAATGATCTAAAATCACATGGATTTTAATGGTTTGAGTGACATCTGTACTCTTTAAAGCATTACGGAGCTCGCTGACATTATTATCAAAATCACTTAAATCTACTTTTTTTGTAGAGAAGCAAGATTCTACAATTTTATTTTTTGCTTTTAATGAAGCGATATAAGGCAGCAATCGATATGGTCCAACATTCTCATAAATAATAGGATCTTGTAGGGCATGCGCTTCTTTTAAAAGTTTACGACATTGATTTCCTTCAAAGGCATCACCTTGGTGATTCTTATGAATTATACTTAGCTTTTTGGGCCACACTAAAGCTTTATCATGACTTACTACTTAAACAATCCCGTTCCAAAAAAGATGGTTCACAAATCCTATAAGAAGATGGAGCTCTGGAGAAACACTTTTCTCTATTACATATGTATTGTTGAAATCATCATTATTCTCTTCCGCGAATAATGGAAAATTAACCGTACTGTGACTTTCTTTGCTTCTTTTTTTATCACAACCTAAACGTTGAAAGTGCAAATAATCTTCTTTCAAATTTTTGTACGTTTTTAAATTAAAATATTGCTCACCGTCGGTTTTTGAATCATTTTCTTCATATATTTGATTAAAGCCTACTAATTCACCCAAAGTTATAAAGCAATAAGGGCACGGGTATGTGGCACTCGCTGTCTGCTGTCCATTAAACATTAAAATAAGTTCGAAATCAGACGCAAACTTAAAAGGTATTTCATTTAATTTTGTTAAATGAACTAAAGTTTTAAAATTGTCATAAGTCTCTTTAATTTGTGGTACTATGCATAGTATAATTAACCGATTGACACTATTTAATTTGCGTTTATTTCCAATATTTCCCCCAGAAGAATAAAAGGATACGTTTTTACTTTCACAATCGTTTGAATCATTTTCTGCTTCTTCAGATAAAATAGATAACGAAATTTTGAAAAAATTTTGACCTCCATCTGCCAATAATATTATTTTATTTTCCTGTATTTGCTCCACGTTCCGTTGTTCAAAAACAAAGTGAAGAAGTTCACTAGCGTTAGCATAAACAACCGGTCTTTGTGAATTTGCTTCTTTAGTCTCGAAATTAGAAAAAGTTGTTTGGTAAATAGTTTCCATTAACTTTTGTTTTCCTTGCATAGGGTGGTTATAATTCGAAAGAACAGATTACCTTCCAACTTTGCTACGAATGAAGTTGACTAATTTTTTCATATAATTTGAAGATGATGCAGTATTAGCTTGAAAATTATATTATCTTTCAGGAGAAAAGATTATTTCCTTTTTGGATTTTTTATTAATGGATATTCGAGTTTTTTTACCTGTTACATTATTCAAAAGTAGCTCATCATCAGTACTGGTTGCACTTTTTTTTTTCCTTAAAAGACTGGTTACGACTTTATCTTGTTGTTTAGAGGGTAATTTTTCTACCAAGCTAAATACATTTTCACGTGCATTTGAGGAATCTGCGCCTTTACAAGAATGTGAAATTACTTTTTCCGATTTCTTGAAAACAATTTCTACAAATTTCTAAAAAAGTTCGATCTTTACTTACCTTTGAACAAGATTTATCTACAGTACTTTCGGGAACTTTATTAACATCAATAGTCGGAAATTGTTTTATTTACCTCGACCTTTTTTTACTTTGGAATGGATAGTACAGCGAGCAGTGGAACAAATGTAACAGCCGCAAACCGTTACCTGTCTAGTTTGTTTTGTAAATATATAGTGTCCTCGTAATTAGGCATTCATGGAAGAGGTCTTTTCATAACATTTTTACCTTTATTTTGCAATTCATTCAAAGTTAACCTGCAAGTATGACAAATAGCCAGGGGATATTTTTCATTCGAAGAGTCAAAGTGGTTAATAATATATTTTTTGATTAATAAAATATGTTCTACACTCAATATAAAGTATTTTGGTGGCTTATTTTGAAAGAAAAATTTTTTTCCGCAAGGGGCACACACTTTTCGACGATTCTCTTCGTGGTCACATTTGCGATTCAAATGAGTATGAAGAGACATTTTATTTCCAATTGATAATTACTATAATAGAGGTTGATTTTATTCAAAAATAGGAAAAATATAATATAAAAATTTCTTCACCAAACACGTCTGATTGCATTGATAGTTCATAACATATTAACACATTTCAAATGCTCTGACAAGTACATTTGCTTGAATGTATACACAAAAAAAAATGAAAGAGAAACAAGTATGCACATACTTGTATGATTTACTGAAAAATACCGATGCGAAAAATGATTAAGAAATTGTGGTTTTGACCTTTTGAATATTTAAAAAATTCTTTTTTGCGGAAAAATCGAAAAAAGTGAATATCTCAAGAAAAGGAGCAGCTAGGATTTCAATTCAAACGGCTTTTGAATACATTTTTCATCACAAACAAATCCCCGCTTTTGGGTTTTGTCGCCATTTTTATGGAATAAAAAGTTGCTTCCTGCCCGCAGTGTGTGGAGCACTGTGTGACATGGCGAATATCTTGACCAAGGTAACATATTACCGTACCGACTGAAATGAATATGCTAAGTGACAAGTTAGAAGTAGGTAGTGCTATAGTATGACCATTTTAGGATTTATGTAATATGGAACAGAGCCAGTGGGAAAATAGTTATCACGTGACTGGTGTACACTCTAATTAATTTCTGTTGAAATTTACCCAACTTATAGTAGGAAACTATACTCCTACTATAAGTTGGGTAAATTTACTCTATGTGTGTAAATGAAAAAAAAATACACACATTACGTGTAAGTTGGTCAACAAAAAGTTTGTAAATGTACTATGCAAGTTAGTAAAAATGTAATTAAATTTAGAAATAAATGAATAATTTTACTGAATTTTTGAGTAAAAAAACATGCTTTACTTGTAAATATACGGATAAAATGCGTAAAAATACATTTTTATATGCGTAGAAACCCCCGGAAAATGCGTATATTTACCTTGCGGTAAGAAAGAAAATCAGCCCAAAAAATGTTTCAAATAAAACAAAAAATTAATTTTTAGAAAGAGTTTTATTAATGTGTTGCATAATAATAAATTTACTAATAAAATATTCATAAATATAATATAAATATTTGTATATAAGAGGTTGTACATATACAGAGCTTTAAAGATTGAATTCTATTTTGAAAAAATCAAATAGAATTTTTTTAAATCGAATGATTTTTTTTAATCAATCGCAGAGAATTCATTCTTTGGAATTTACTAGTAGGGAATTCAATCAAGTTAGCTCATCGAATGAGCTAATTGAATTATTGAATTAAATCATTGGGAATTCAATCGTTGGGAAGTCAATCGTTGGGAATTCAATCATTGTGAACTCAATAATTGGGAATTGAATAATTTTTCTCAATTGATTTACAATTTGGGAATTGCCGTAATCGGCGAACCTTAAAAACATTGCCAGAATTAAAAAAAAATCGCTAAAATTGAAAAAACAAATTAAGTTAAAATGAAAAAAAATGCCCAAAAATTTAAAACAATCTCCAAAATTTAAAAAATCGCCAAAAATGTAAAAAATCACTTAAATTGAAAACAATCGACAAAATTTAAAAAAATCTCCAAAATTAAAAAATTTTCCAAAAATAAAAAATATCGCCAAAAATGAATAAAATTGCTAAAAGTGAAAACATCGCCAAAATGAAATAAACAAAATTTACAAACGGCAAAGTAAAAAGTCGAGGAAATTAAAAAAAATAAACAACAATAATTGATAAAAAATAGATCAAATTGGAAAAAGTTGTCCGTGTCTTTTATTTGTCTATGTTAGTTTTTAAAACATAGGCGATATTTCAAATATATACTCTTTTTTATCTGCGATGCTTACTTTTCGAGAAAATGGCGGTTTACGAATCCAGACAATCAAATCGAAATTTAGGATCGTTGTAGTTGTAATGGGGTTGAGTTTTGAACAATGGTGCAACTATTTATCCTCTAGCTCCATTAGTTTTCGAAATATGTACCTTTTAAAAATCGACTAAATAATTACCGCCTATAACTCAAAAAATAAAAGAGCTACTGGAATAATGTTTGCACCGGTTTCAAAACTCAACCCCAATACCGGTCATAGTTTTCGACCTAATTGGCTAGCTTCTTAGATCGCGTTTTTCTCGAAAACAAAGCATTGCAAAGCAAAAAGAGAATTTATTTGGAACATTGCCTGTGTTTCGAAAACTAATAAAGATAAATGTACATTTACAATTATTTTAAATTTTTCCGTCAATATTTTTAATTTTTTTCAATTTTAGCTTTCATTCCAATTTGAACACATTTTTATTTATATTGATTTTTTTTTTATTTTTAATTTTGAAATTTTTTTACTTTTTTTTTAAATTTTAGCGATTTTTTTCATTTTTTACCTTTTTCTTTAAATTTTAGGGTTTTTCAAATTTGGAAATTTTTTTTTAATTTTAACGTTTTTTTTCGAATTTTAATGTTTCTTAATTTTTTTAAAGATTTTTTAAATTTTAACGATTTTTGGCGATTTTGTCAATTTTGGCATTTTTTTTCAATATTAGCGATATTTTTAAATCGATTGAGTAAAAACCACCTGAATAAATCGAATGAAGAATTTAATTCTTTAAAGCTGTTCATGTTCTTTAATATCTTGACCACTATCATAACGCATCTTTTTACGTTGATCCGACAAAATTGCATAAGCTTTACCAATTTCCTTAAACTTTAATTCTTGTAAAGCCTTTTTGCGATAAGCCTTTTTAATTTCATCTTAGCTAGAACTACGGGTAACTCCCAAAATCTTATAGTAATCTTTACGTTTTGATTTTTTCAATGCAATTTCAATTTAACATCGCGTAACAGTTTTTTAATCTCTGGACTCTTTTGTATTTGTAAAGCAGCCTCATAATCATTACAACATTCATCGAATTCTCGAGATCATTGTAGCAGCGTGCACGTAAAAGTAAGGCTTTCAAATATTTATCTTTGATTTCTAGGACACGCGTACAATCGTCTACAGCCTCGCGAAGATTGCGGATTTTCGATTGAACCAATGCACGATTATACAATAACTTAGAGTTGATGTCCTTATTGAATACATCAATATTTAAGGCATCCGTATAAAGAGCATGAGCTTTACGATAACGACCAGATTTGAAAAGGACATTACCGTTTTCTTTCATATCCTTAAGAGTTTTACTTTTGGTACGCATTTCTTTGGCTTTTTTATGATCAGGATCCAACTGCAGGGCCAATTCAAAATGTATAATACCCATTTCCAAGTTGTCAGTATAATAAAAGCAAAGACCTCGAGCATAAATAGCATCAGCATTCGTATAATTTGATATCATCATGTAACAGGCTGAACGATTGCCATAATATGTTGCCGAATCATAATGATATGTCATCTGAATAGAATTTCAAAGCCGATTGATAATTTTGTGCTTTGTATTGGTCGTTTCCAATTTTTTTCTTTTCTTCAGCAATGGTTTTTAATTTCTTTAATTTTTTTTCAATTTAAAAATGTCACAATATTTATTACTATTATAAGTTAGTATATTTACAAACTTTGTGCGTAAAAATTTTATTTAAAAAATAATACTACTTTTAGGCATAATGTGTTTCATTGTAAACACATAATTGGTAAAAATACTGTAAGTGGGTATTATTGTATATAAAAGTGTGCGCAAAATAGTTTTACGCATTTTTATGTATAAATTTACCGAATTTGCGTAATAAAACATGAAACTTTACTCGTTTTATAGTAGTAAATTTACAATCATTTTTTAGAGTGTAGGTGTACGTATCGTACAACTGGAGAAAATTTTTTGAAGGAAAACTAGTCACATATTAAGCGCAATGTGTTCTGTGGGGTACACTGCACTGGTATAAGGGGTACATGTCGCCGATCTTTCGAAAAGTAATTAGCAAGTAACCTGTCTCTTTCTATTCAGCGTGTGTCATATTATGTACGGGCTGCGAAATATTTCGTCCGCAACCAGTTACTGCACTTATCCAAAACAATGTGTCATACCACCTGTTCAAAAAACCTTTAAAAAGGCACAACAAAAATCAATTTTAAAAGTAATTTGTTTTGTCTATACCCAACGAAAAACTATAACATTAAATTCATTATAATAATTTAAATTTTTCAAAGTACATAAACTAGACAAAAAATCCGGATGTTCAAAATATAGATTTTTTTTACAAATTTTTCCTTTATTTGCCAACATTGGTATTATCAAACAATTTCTACTAATTTTTATTTTTCAACATTTCTAAAAAGCACATCATGAACATTTTAACTTTGTATGCAGCATTATAATTCTAGTTCACAATAAAATCTTTATAAAAAGAAGGAGCTGCAACAATTCAGCACAACGCTAATGTATAACTTATAAAGCAGAGTAACAAAATATATACGCAGTAACAGTATTCTTTCTTAAAAATCGCCAATTACTTAACATAAAAAATCGTTACCAAAAATCTTGTAAAATGTCTAAACAAGATGTTACGAACCCAATATGCAGAAATTTTGAAATTTTAATTTATATTCTTGTAAAGTGTCTCAAATTTTTTAATAAGTTGTGCATAAAATCATATTCTGGAGAAAGTTTTTGATAGCGATATTTTATGTGTAAAAACGCCATTCACTCGCAAAATCGCCAGTCAGCATTTCGAAAATTAACTTGCCAAACGAGTTTTAAGATCGCGACGTTTTGCCGAGAAATCGCCATATCTGTCTAAACAGTCCCGTATTCAGTTATTTTTAAAATAGTGGAGTGTTACGTCTGCATTTCTATTGTCACAAAGTCGGTACATAAAAATCCTTCAGAGTTAAGTCCACTTTGTAGCAGTCAAGGAACTGCATTCTTTGGTACGGTTTTTAACCAGTTCAATGACCAGTAGCAACTTCAACTGCAACGACCTTAGTTGCTTCAGTACACTTTGTTGTATTGTCACTTTTTCTCCAGTTACATGATATATCTGGTACCAACCAGTGAATATTTTGTCACCATAACTATAGTCACGTGATTGGACATTTCACCCAAATTAACACTTTTTGGTTCACCACAATTTTGGTTTCACCAGTTTGGTGACGTGATCCCTATTCATGATCTCTATTTTTCTATTTAAAAGTTTAACTTTTTCATTATTTAATAAACAGCGCAAAAATTGTAGTCGTTTAGATGACAACAAAAGCTGACTTTAACAATAGCGAATATAGTTTAAAAATGTTAATGAAAAACAAATCGTTAATTTTGTTGCTTACTGTTTTAAACAATTCGATTATCGTTAAAACAACTCACTGAATCGCACTACTGCTTAACTTATCTCGTATTAACTAGAGTTAATGAGTTAACCATAGTTATGAATGTTAAGTTTATATGTAAATATCTGTGGTTAAAGTTAAACTCTGGTAATTTATAGAAAAGATACCAGCCCTTAATCCAACGAAAGTCATGTAATAATATATGGAATAAGTTGTAACAAAAACATATAGTTTTTAATTAAAGATAGCAAAAAAGTCAAAATGACTGGTCCGGTCATTATACACTGAAAGAATGTTCCTTCTTGATATTAATGAAACAATTTCATACATTTTTTTTCGTAGATTCAATGATAAATTTCATTATGTCCAATAAATTTTATTAATATTAAGAAATTTTTCATAAACTTTTTTCATAAAATTTCAGAATTTCATTAATTTTCGAACCATACAAACTTTAGTTTAAAGATTTAATTCTCAAGTTTTCAACATATTATATAAAGACCTTCATTATTTCAATGTTAAAAAATCATATGAAGTGGCTCATTGGTATAGTTTCCTTGCATTTTCAAGACATTCATGAAAAATCATTCATAATTAAATTAACTTAATATTAAAAATTTGTATGAAACAGTTTCATAAATTCTATAAACAGTTGGGATGATTCATTAGTTTTATGACCAGTTCCATTAATTATACAAACCTTTAATGAAAATTGATTTTAATGAAACGAGTTCCAGTGACAATTTTCATTAAAACTATGAAGAAATTCATTACTGAAGTGAGGGTAATTCTCTTAGTGTACAGTTAAGCCATTAAAAAAGGATTATTTTACTGTGATATTTACATAAAAATTGTTTATGTTGCAAAACAAAATCACATAAAATTTAGATTATGCTCCTCTTCATTTATTATATAATTATTTGCAATAAATTTGCAAATAACAAAATTTTATTATTTTTTTTTTTTTTTTTTTTTTTTTTTTGCATACATAACTCTCATCAGTGCCTTTTAACATTTTAATCATCATGTTTAATATGATTCGCAGGTTGATTTGGCATAAAACATGAAATTGGAAATAAAAAAAAAAAAAAAATCATAATTAAAGATATTAAAACGTCCTACGGCTATGTCAATAATAATTAATGGCATTAATTCGTTACGATTTTTAATTAATTTGAATAAAAAAAAAAACTTAACCACCACAATTGACCTCTGGTATCAGACTACGAATATCGTTGATGATCAGCAGGGACCGGAATTTCATACAAATGCATGTTTTTTTTTCCTGAAGCCTGAGAATAGGATGATCAAAATATCTTTTCGAATCAAAGAATTTGAGTTAAAATTACATCGATTTGTGCATATTTTCAAAATGCATATTTGCATTGCATTTTTCTTAGGTTTTCGTAAAAATAACACTTAAAATTTTATTTTATATTTGTCAAATATACTACATTAAACATTGTCAAAAAAAACATTGTTTAACTGATTTTAATAACCGTACCCTCATAGAAATAAATCTGCAAAAATAGCAGAAAAAACTACCCAAATTAGTTAGAAGTGACCTTGCAGAAAAAACTGCTAAATTTAAGAACAGCAAAAAAAATCTGTTAACTTTACAAAATTTTAGTTATATTCGATGTGAATTTTAGTTAATTGCAAATAGTATTTTACTCTGTGAAATTAGCAAAAACTTTTTCTAAATATTTTAAGACTCAAAATAGAAAACAAAAACTGTAATATTAACAAAAATATTGCTATATGTGCCTCAAATTTAGTAGAATGCAAGAAACAGTTCATTTTGTTAAACAAATTGTAGATTTATGATTTCATAAGGGCAGACTTATATTTGCATTTAAAAAAACTTCAAAATTTTCACATTTTTTAACGATTTTTTAGTCTACTAATATTTAGTAAACGTTTTTGATGATTTTAGCAGATTATTTTGGTACTTTTAATTGACTAAACCTTAGCTCAAATTATAGCAAATGTTTGTAAATTCAACAGATTTATTTTTGCTATTCTTATATAACTAATATTTAGTAAAAACAATGGGCTAATTTTAGCAGTTTTTTCTGCAAGCTCATTTTTAACTAATTTCTAGTAGCTATTTTGCGGTTTCGGTTTCGAACAATTTCACTCGATCACTAATGATAGTTTCGAAGCAAATAACCAAAAAACGTCAAAAAGGGATGCACTTTAAATTAATTATTTTTCATGTTTTAGAGCATTTTTAATTAATTTATATTCTGATAATAGCAAGATTATTCAAGTTCTAGATCATTTGTTTTTTGTTAAACAAAAAAAACGTGCAATGTTTATTTATTAATTAAGAAAATATATTCATCCGCTAACACAGTGCAACACGAAAAAAATAACCATATACGGACACCACCACGTGATAAAAGACTAAAAAAAAGACCCGTGTCTTCCAATTTTTCCCAATGTCATCTCCTTTTTTGTTTATGGGCCGCCAAAGATTTGGGGCCTCGGTATCATTTTCGCAAAAAAGTGATCATTTTCTCAGGCTCATATCTTGCAAACCGTTCAGAATTTCGATTTACTCTCTATTGCAAAGTTGTAGCTCTTGTCATAAAGAACAAAAATTGCGAACACATAAAATCAAAAAAACTTCACCTTCCAGATCAAAATCGCAAAAAACTTAAAAAAAATCGATTTTTTTTTACCTTTTTTCCCGTGTTCCTCGTTCAAAATTCAAGGAAACAATCAACTACAAAAATTTACCTAAGATCTCAATAAACAAATTTCTAGAACATATAAACTTCCTGGGAATTGGGTTTGCTACCTATGCACCTGAACAGGAGAAAAAAGGAAAAAAACAATGAAATTAAAAATTTTTCACTTTTGCGCGCTACCTAAACAGTGTTAAGAATCATCTCTAGGAAGTTTATATGTTCTAGAAATTTGTTTATTGAGATCTTAGGTAAATTTTCGTAGTTGATTGTTTCCTTGAATTTTGAACGGTTTGCTACCTATGGACCTGAACACGGGAAAAAAGGTAAAAAAAAATCGAATTTTTTTAAGTTTTTTGCGATTTTGATCTGGAAGGTGAAGTTTTTTTGATTTTTGATTTTTTGCATAGAGAGTAAATCGAAATTCTGAACGGTTTGCAAGATATGAGCCTGAGAAAATGATCACTTTTTTACGAAAATGATACCGAGGCCTCAAATCTTTGGCGGCCCATAAACAAAAAGGAGATGACTTTGGGAAAAATTGGGAGACATGGGTCTTTTTTTTTAGTCTTTTATCACGTAGTGGTGTCCGTATATGGTTATTTTGCCATGACTTAAAAAATTACACACAGTGTAATTTAATGCAGACTTCATCTACTAACAGGTCCTTACATGTTTCATTTCGCGTCACCGAAAATCTTCTGTAGAAGGTTCGAAAAATAAACTTTTGGCTTTAATTTTTTAAAAACTTAAAAGTAAAACAAATTAATTTGTTTTGTTTAAATACAAATTAATTTGTTTTACATACGTTTTGCACAATTAACACAAAATTTTCAATATTTATATGAAAAAATTTTAATTCATGATGTTCCTGTCCCTGATGATCATGAAGACCATTCATATTGATAATCATGATGAAAAAAACAAACACACGTAAACATAAACTTCCAAATATATGTATTGTCTTATTACTAAGGGGGCACTTATTTGTATGAACCGTTTTTTTTTAATCAACAGTCTGTCAGACTTACCAAATAATAGAGAATACATTTTAAGTTGACGATTGTATTTTTTTTTTTTTTTTTGTATTTAATTAAATATTTGCCTCTCTAATACAACAAGATACAATATCTTTATATTAAAGCCTTAGAATCTAATAAGTTGCCATTCATGTACACTAGGCCGGGTCGATTTGTATGGAGGCAAGAAAATCGCTCAAAGTTCAAGGAAACTCGTATTCTAGGGATCAAAATAAGAAACTTTGCCGAAGGAACCATACCTCTAAAACGAATTCTGATGTCCCTACTTTTGACCCGTAGGGTCAAATTTTGATTCCACTTTGACCCATTTAGAGTGCCCCAATCGAATCCAACCCCAATCTAATATAATTTATACATGCACATGCTAGAGCGTCTTCCCGAGAAGAAATAGAGACCCTAATCATGGAAAGACTCCTCCTACTTTCTGAAATATCTCTATCCCGAGATTTGTACATTTTGCTATAAAAACACGGTTAAAAATGCTCTCTTTCAACTTAAATTTTAACCCCTTAACGGTCACCTAGAATGATGATTTATGCATTAATCTGCTAGCGCGTCTCCCGGAGAAGAAGTAGCTCCCATAATCTTTTAGAGATTCCTCCTACTTTCTGAAATATCAAAGAGGGTTTTTTCAAAATTTGACATCAAAAATCGGGACATCATAATTCGTTTTAGAGGTATGGTTCCTTCGGCAAAGTTTCTTATTTTGATCTTTAGAATACGATTTTCCTTGAACGTTAAGCGCTTTTTAAATCGACCCGCCCTAATGTACACCCACAGAAAACCAGGAATAGGTATCATCAATTTTCGGCCAATGTAACAATTTCATCAATATTTATGAAACATTTCATAAACAACAAGAATTATAATGACATGGTCTCTATGAACTTTTTTTATACAAAAATAAATAAATCGTTACTAAAACAAAATATCCTTCATATAAATATATAGTGAAGCATTTTGTAAAGAGAATGAAATTGATCTTGTTTTTTATGAAATGTTTCATAAATTATATTGGACGAACATCTATGAAGCATTTCATAAATATGATAAAGCTTTTCCTTTGAGTGTAGTACAATTGCATTTAAAAATATAATGTAAGTATTGAACAAATTAATTTAAAAGCATTAGGCAAAAATAAAAAAAAAATGAACAAATACAAAATTAATAGTCTTATTATAGTTGTTATTTGGCCAATTTTGTAATGTTTTTTTTTATTATTTATTTAGCTAATAAGACCTAAATTTTGTTTTTGTAATTAAAATTTCATTTTTATTACAATTTTTCTCTTATATTATGATAAAATATATAAAAATAAACAAATTAATAATATAGTACTGATATTCAGGTTCCTTCGTATTAATGATCTTATAAAGAAATACCAGGTCTTTAAATGTAAGGTAGTCATTGAGACATATTCCCAGGATGCGACGAGAGTACTGGGACAAATGGTCAAATCTAAACATACCAAATCACATCGTGTTGAGCTTTGTAGTGTCCTACATACTACAGCCTGCAAAGAGTTCGGATAAGTATACGAGTGTTGGTAATAAATATGATTTTGCCAGCAGCATTCTTCTCCTTGGTGGTGCACAGTGGTGTGTTTTCAAAAAAAAGTGGTAATTATTTAGTATAGAACTTTGATACTGCTAGACCAATCCACATACAAATTGGTGGAGTTATACGGAATGGCTTACGCTTTTAGAATATTGTCATTTGAGACTCCCTGTGCTTACACAGGGTAATTATTATGATACCAAAGTTGACTACCGCGCCTTTGGAAAATCTTTAAGTGCTTGCTACTTTGGCAAATGTGAACCGATTTGAAAAAAAAAATTTACTGAGATAATCTTCTTCACAAGATAAACAAAAACACAAGCTTATGGTGGTAAGATAAGTCTTACAACTAAAAAGATATTTGATGTTAAAAGTTAAAATGTCAATTTTTTTTCTTGACTTTTTTTGGTTTTTGGCCAATATCTTATTTGTTACCAAACTAATAAAAAAAATAAAATTTGTAAGATTGCTAACACATCCAGAAACAAACCTAACTCTCTTAAACAGTTTAGCAGTGGAAAATGCTCATTTGTTCGAGCTTACGTTCCCAAAATGCCATTGACACGTACTTGTTTCCAAATTTTCTTAGAGTTAACTGCTGTACTGAATATGTTACCATAATATAACGACTTATCAACACATTAAAAATGTCTTGAATAAGAGTTTATGTATACAAATTAACCATTTAACTGTTAAAGATATCTCAAGGCAACCTTCATGAAATGGACCACAGTCTATTACGATAGAAAACAAAATTTACTAAATGTATTGTGGAGAAATTTTATGTATGTCCTACAAGGTTTGGAAATAAGAAAGTGTCTAAATCAAAATTTCGCAAAATATAAACACAATTAATAAGTTTGATATAATTTTTATTAAAAATTAAAATTATGTTCAAAACGTGTTCTGATGATGGGAACCTAGAAAATTCCGAAATATATCTATCAACACATTCCTGAAAGTGGTCAATTAATTAATTTGAAAACAAAAACTCTATAGATTATTTGTTAGGACAGTATCCTAATGAAGAAATATAGAGTATGGCTTCGAACTTGAATAATTTTCAGTTTCATTAAACAAAATAATTATTTTAAAACAAACATAATTTTCAAGAAATTGTAAAACATATTTAAGTTGACTTAAACTCCTTAGTCGTTATCAATAAAAAATTAAGAATGAAGCTTTAACTTTAATCATAAGTTCTAGCTTTTTTCTAAGGACCCTCTGGATTCTATCATGATAATTTTATTATATATTTATTTATTTATTTTATTAACATGAAATTGAAAATTTAATGCTAATTGTTATTGAGCAATGGCAGCGTAGGCCTTCAGCTCGTTAGACTTAAAGGAGTAAGTTAATTATAAGGATTTCACATTTATAGATTTATATTAATAGGAAGTTAATTCATAGTTAGTCTTTGTAGTTTTTAATGTTTGTTAATAATTATACATTATTGGAAATCACTAGATTTTGTTATATAGATTAGTTTCTTTTAAAAATTTTCTTTATTCTGGAATATCCTATTACGTGTTGTCCTGAATTTAGGACAATCTAAAAGGATATGTTGAGGACTGTTTGTACCTACATTACAGTTACAATAAGGTGGTTCATTAATGTTAATCAGGTGTCAATGTGTCAATTTTGTGTGTCCTAGACGCAGGACATCGTTTTAACTTAAAAACGAGTTGACGTATTTTTTTTTGAAATTTCACATAAAGTAGGCAACGAAAGAAAAACAGTTGCAGAAGTTCTTATTGTTAAGTTTTCTTGCCAAAAAATGCAATTGAAAATTAGCGTAGAGGGTTAACATTAATCTGAAACTTTTCGTTTCTGTGTTCAATTGAACATGCAGAGAAAAACATGATTGAACATGATTGTGGACACAAAATTATCACAATATGACCCTAATTATCATATACAGGATTCTGGCTGATAATATTATGAATGCCGAGGACGATTTTATCGCCATTTAGAATCATAATATATTTGCTACTATCATATTATGATTGTTACGCATTGCAATCATAACATGATGCTCTTATACTATCATAATATGATGCTCATTTTTCTGCATGAAATACAGGTGCGACCTAAATGTCTTCATTTGGATATTGTGTGTTGTGGGTATGCATACCGGTGCCATCAAAGACTCCAAAATACTTATAATTATTTAAATACATAGAAGAGAAAATTTAGTAGTAAAAGTCATTTTGCAGACAATTAAATATAATAACAACCCATAAACTATAATTAATTAATAATGAATTAAAACAACAACAAAACGTTTATATGCATATAATAAAATATTTTCTAAGTCATATCTTTATATGACACACTTAAAATCTGGACAAAAGTAAACATAACATAAGAACGCCCCAGATGTACACGCAGAGAAAAACTGGGGGAATGGTATCGAAGTGATTAGTAGTTACACAACTATATAAGTTTCAAGTTAGTTTTACAAATTACTTGTAAAATATATGAATTTTTTTTTGAAATCTTTTACTAGGCTTGTAAATATTTTGCTAGAACTTTGTAAAACTAACTTGAAACTTATGTAGTTGGAATTATCTTCACTTCATTAATGAATTTCTTCATAGCTTTAATAAAAATTGTCACTGAAACTCGTCCATTGAAACTTTTCATAGAATCTATAAAACAGGTTTTATTAAAATCAATTTTTATGAAAGGTTTGTAGAACTAATTCATTAAACTATTGCCTCATTCCGAAAATGAAGCGTTCATAGAACTTATGAAACAGTGTCATAAAATGTATAAATATTAAGAAGAGCTTTGAATTAATAAAACTCTTCATGAATATCTTGTAAAATGTATTGGAAACAATTTCATAGAAGTTCAAAATTAATAGAAGGCTACAATGAAATAATAAAGCACTTTTTAAAATATGTCGAACACTTGAGAATTAAATCTTAAACCTAAGGTTTTAAATGTATGAAAATTAATAAAATTATCAAATTTTATGAAAAAATAAAAAACTTAAGACTTTGAAAAAATTTCATAGCTCTAAAGAAAATTTTCTTTAAATTTATGACGAGATAATTTATAAAATCGAATGAATTGTTTTTTGAAACTATGAATTTTTATGAAAAAAAAGTTTATGAAAAGTTTCTTGAACGTAATGAATTTCTTCATTGAATCTATGGAAAAAATTCTATGAAATTATCATGAAGGATAATTCTTTCAGTGTATGGCTACAAAAAATATCTTTTAAAATAATTGGTGTGTTGGGCGAATTCATACTGCTCAAAACACACATACATATATGGTTTGACATTCGCATCACACTTTTTAGTTTGTGAAAGATTATGCCAACGCCATTTTGTTATTTTCACAAAAAGGATGACCAATAAAAAATTTTACCCAGACCACAGCCTTTTTCTATCTCAAGTACAGACGTTGTATGTCATCGTAATTTTATTGGTAAAACTACGAGTATACCAAAAATTAAGCACAGATCAATTTAATGCTATTCAAGCAAATGAAAAGCTAGTAAGCTGAAATAAAATTTTAATGAAATATTGGTAGAAATTTTTAGACCAGTATAATAATATTATAAAAAATATTCGCGAAATATGCCAATAATTTTTATGTTTATTAAGATGTTAATGTTTTTTTTTTTATATTTTTTCTGAATTGACTTTGAATTTGATGTATCATACTAATATGCGCCAAATTTTCTTAAAAAGTTATTAAAACATTTGTGTGTCCAGATTATAAGTTGGCCATTCTTTAATACGAGGGCATTGTGTACAGTAAATTAATTAATTTGATGCGTTTCGGTTGCTCAATTTGATTTAAAAATCAAAAACCAGTTTCAATTAAACCACTTATAAAGTTTCAAAGAAGGGTAGATAATTTTTGTATGTGCAAATAACTTCTTTCATTTAAATTCTATTAAAAATTGTATACTCTCTTAGCTCTACACGCTTAATAAGACCTAAAAGCTTCATTTATTTTTTTTTTTTTTAAACTCAGGTGATTAGATCTGAAATGATGCTAATAAAGAAGCGGCTTAAATAGAGAATTTTAGACAAAAAAAAATAAATAAACTAATGAAACAGTTTTTCATAAAGTGAACGAAAAATTTCTTAAAATTAATGAAAAGCTTCCTATGAAACTAGTTCATTGGGTGAATGAAATTTTAAATAAATTAAATGATATTTTTCTTAGTATTTTATGAAAACTTACATTAGTTTAATGAAAAGTTGCAGTGGACGACATCCAATGCAGCTCATTGCTTCTACGCAAAAATTCCTTAAATATCATACAGATAAAAAACCGCTGTAAAACTACTTGCTTCATATCTTTGTGGTAGAAGTCAATCAGTTCATTTTGGTTCTAATAAATCAAACAGCTGCTTAATGACGAGAGGTGTACCACAGGGCTCGATACTTGGTCCACTGTTATATTCAATATACTCCAACGACTTGCCGTCCAAACTCAATTACTGTGGTATACAGATGTATGCAGATGACGTTCAGCTTTACATTAGCTGTTTGCCATCTGGTATTTCTGATTGTATTGGCAAATTAAATCACGATCTCAATAACGTATTTAGATGGGCGTCAGTAAATGGTCTTTGTCTCAATGCGAGGAAATCGAAGGCAATGATAATAAGCAACAAAAAATATGTACCGTCTAGCTTGCCACCAATACTAATTGGACACTCCACTATTGAAATCGTGGAAAGCGCTAAAAACCTTGGAGTTATTTTTAAGAACGATCTTACCTGGACAAATCATGTAAACGCCATATGTGGGAAAACTTACGCTATGTTGAGAAATCTTTGGATGACACAGTATTTTACGCCATTTAATATCCGCATGCTACTCGCTAAGACATACCTAATACCTACTTTAATGTATGGCTGTGAATTATTTTCTAGTTGTGATTCTATAAGCAAAAATAAGCTCAGAGTTACCTATAACAACATTGCCAGATATATATATGGACGTACGAGATATAGCAGTATATCTCAGTTTTCTAACCAAATCTATAATGTATCTTTTGAAAATCTATTGAAATGCCGTACACTAATATTCTTACATAAACTTATATTTACTAGGCAACCTACTTATCTCTACGAAAGGATACAATTTTCAAGATCCAATCGAGGAAATAAAATAAACTCCATAAGATACCGTAAGCAAATATCTGAAAGACATTTTTATGTTAATGCCATTCGTCTCTGGAACGAACTTCCACCTAATATACAGATAATTAGCAATGCAAAGCACTTTAGATGCGAAATATTTACCCACTTGGGTTAACAAAAAATCACATGCATAACAAAAATTTATTTTATTTTTATTGTTTTTATTTTTATTATTATTATTATTATTTTTTTTTTTTATATAAATTTTTATATCATAATTTATATGCTACTACTTAAATTGTTTTTATAGATTTTAGATTTAAGATAAACCATTATAAATGTAAAAATCTAATGTGCCTTTATCTACCCAGTACTATTAAATAAGATCAAGTCTTGTTGTACTGTTTATTTTTCAAATAAATAAATAAATAAATAAATAAAATATTCGCTCAGTGTAGTAAACTTGAAGGGGTTAATTATAAAGAATTTACACTGACTTATGAATCTACAACCCGATTTACACAACAGCCAAAATTACACTCAGAAAAGTTCTGCAGTTAGTACTACACTGAAAGAATTATTCTTCGTGATATTAATGAAAGAATTTTTTTTCGTATAATCAATGAAGGATTTCATTATAAGAAAATTATAAATATTATGAAAATGTTCATCAACTTTTTTTCATAAAATTTCATAGTTTCATAAACAAAATTCATTCGATTTTATAAACTATCTCTTCATAAATTTAATGAAAATTGTCTTTGGGTCTATGAAATTGTTTTAAATACTAAACTTTTAATTTTTTCATAAAATTTCATTCATTTACATACATTTCAAACTTTATTTTTAATATTTAATTCTCAAGTCTTCAACATATCTTATAAAGTGCTTTATTAATTTAATGAAGCCTTTTTTATTTTTGGTATTCAATGAAATTTTCTTAAATTATATGAAGCCTTCCATAAATTATATGAAGCGTTTCATTGTCTTAATTCAAATGCATTTTTTCAAGACATTCATCAAGGTTTCACTAATTCAATTAAACTTTTTTATATTATTGCATTTTATGAAACTATTCTATGAACGCTTCATTGTCGGAATGAATCATTAGTTTTATAAAGATTTTCATTAATTATACAAATCATTTCATAAACAGTGACTTTAATGATCCCGTTTCATTGATTCTATTAAAAGTTTCAATTAACGAGTTTCAGAGACAATTTTCATTAAAGCTATAAAGAAATTCATTAATGAAGTGAAGATAATTCTCTCAGTGTACATAACAGTTTTTGTTGTAGTAATGAGGTGGGAGATATGTTAACTTCAATTGCAGTTTGGTAAAAAATACATTTTTTCGGCTTATTTCGAATTGTTTCAGAGAAATTTTAGACAAGTGGGGTACCATATGAAAGAGCTTTTGGAGACGAATTAACTGGTGTACGAAACATGTCACATACTCGTAACTTTAAAGTATTTTTGTTATTAAAAAATGAGTTTTGATACTAAAAGTGATGTTTTGTTAAAGAGTTATAGTTAAGTTATAGCTAAAAATATATGAATATTAATTCCTATTAATTTCAATATAACACATTAAGTTCACTATTTAGCAAGACAAAAGATAAAATAAGTAAATTTGATATGTCCAATTTAGTTTATAAGATACCATGTAGGGGTAATGACACAGAAAATTGCACTAAAGTATACGTAGGTACCACAAAGAATAAACTGAAAACTAGAATAGCAGGTCATAAATCTGATCAAAAATACAATAAAACCACTTCTACGCAAAAAACAGCATTATCATTACACTGCAGCAACTCCAATCATTATCCAGATTTTGATAACACATCAATTTTAAACACAGAAAGCAATTATAAACGAAGATATACATTAGAAATGTTACAGATCATAAAAGTACCATCAACACAAAGGATTAACTATAAAACAGATACATCAAATATTGCACAGAATTACAGACATTTAGTCAATAGGAAATAATAAAATTATTATAATTCTCATTTAGATTTTAAGAAACTATTAATTTAAAATTGTTTGCTATGTTATGATATTTCAATTATTTATACTTTGTTTTCTGGGTTAATTTTTTAATTTGACATTAGAAAATATTTTATTTCCCGCCTTTTTTGTAATTATTATTTTTAAGTTTTTGAATTATAAAAAATTTTCCCTGAAGAAGTCTTCCAAAGCGAAGACGAAATATTGGAAATAAATAATTATAATTATAAAATAAAGGATCTTTGGCTCAATAAAACAAAAGGCAAAAATTCCTATTAATTTTAATCGAGGGGGTGTCTGAGCTTTTTCTGTCATACGTAATTGATCGGCGTTTAAGCGACTTTTTCCGAACAGCTTTTTAACCTATATTTTAAAGAAATGGCAACCCTAGCACACTACATGAGCGATACTGCTATCAAAATTTTTGTTTTCTCGAGTATAACAGAACTGCGTTCAAAAAATCTGAACTTCATTAGTGTCAGACATATTTTTTTACAAAAATATATTAACTTTGGTTCACATTTTAATCCTTCAACGTGAGATTGGGACGCTAAAAAAAAAACACGTTTCCCTAACTATTTGTCTTTATCACATATCCAAGTTTTATTAAGATCGTTAAGTACGACTGTGAGGGAGACTCCCCTTGTTAGAAAAATATTTTTCAATGTTTTCGACGGTTGATTTCTTAAACAAGTTACCAAAACTACTGCATTGTGGTAACATTTACATTATGCAGTTGTTTCGACTCTCTTCTCTGTGTATCTTTTTCTCAAATATTTTGTGAGAAAAACAAAAACGTGCCTGCAACAAGTTTCTAGTAGAGAAATATGAAAAGAATATGTGTTTGTTTCTTATTGTTAGTTAAGAAAAAAAAAACGGAAGCGAATGCATCGTTGCTAAAAACTTCTCTACAGTAATTTTGATTGATGTCTTAATTTTCTGAAGCACCTGCGTTTATCACCTACACTTCACACCACTCACTTAACGCTTGGATTAAAAAAATATATTTTTTAAATCCCTACGTTTTAGTGATTGAGTTTAACGTTATCACTTTAATTGTAAATTATTTACATTCTAGAGTTGCCATCTTAATGAAAAAATACAAAAATTGTACCCTATTTTTCAGGATTCATAGAATTTAGTATTGGCAACCCCTAACCCTCTAACGGTTAAGGCTGCCTCAGGGCAGTCCTCATAAAATTTACCACAAATGCGTGAACATTTTATAGAAACAGAAATTAATATATTCCTATAGAAAACTAAATTTGCTAAATATTTTGCAAAAGAATTTTTCGTGTGCCGTCCACGGTTTGGAAGCGAGAAAGCTTCAAAATCTAAATTTCGTAAAATTTCAAAAAACTAATTATTAAAAAAAAAATAGTTTTCAAAAATCTAAAAAAAATTTAAGTTGACTAAAAACTATAAGCAAGATTGAGGCTTTATCTTTAATAATAAGTCCTGACTTTATTTACTCACAGGATTTTTCAGGATTCCTCTAAAGGACATTATCCTAACTTATAAACTAATAAACGGATTTTTATTAAATTTGGCGGAAGGAAGACATTAAGTATTATTAGCAAAGCGTTGAAGTTTGAACAATATAAATTGAAGGTTTTGATACTTTTTCGCCTAAATCGCGATATCTTCTTAAATAGGAGCAGAAAAAAATAGTTTTTGGAGTGTGGTTATATCTTGGTAATAGAAATAATTTTTGTTCAAAACTTCTCTTTTATATGCTTTAGTTTTCAAAATGCACCTTAAAATATTTTGGCTCATATCGCCTAAATTAGGCAACGATAAACAATTTTGCTGAAGAACTTATTACTTGTTTTTCGAGTGGAGCACGTGGTATGAATTTCGTTGCAAAACATCGTTTGCCAGTTCGAGGGTTAAAAATGTTAACAAAGAGAAATAAAATAAATTTATTCGAAATGCAAATTATTGAAATTTTAACGATCTAACTTGATTTATTTTATTTTTAACAATAAAAATAAAATTGTGTAAACAAAGTGGTGGTATTTATCAGTGTTTTTATTCGACCGGAGATGATACTCTTGCTTAATTAGTTATAATAATCGTTAAGTTATTAAGTTGTAGTGTTTTTATTAAAGGTTTTTGTGTTTAAATGCATTTTTTTTTATCATTTAACACCTAACAAATTTAAGTTATAGATATGACAGTTCAAGTGATTGAAATAACCCTCTGGTGATATAGAAATTCTCATTTATCTTACAATTTTTTTTTTAAACTACGTAAGTCAATGCGACAATCAACGCGTTCAACACCGAGTTTTACAAAATCCAAAATTACAAAAAATTAGGTGAAGTGATTCGTTGTGATTTAAAAAATTATCGTATTAGTAAATAACATATAAAGATTAGTTTTCTTATAAAGGGTGATTTCTTAAGAGCTTTCGGATTTGATTTTAACAAAAAAACACATAAAATTTAGAGAAATGTATGAAATTTTTATTTAAATCGATAGAACGATCTGTATAATTCAATGTTTAAACATGATTTCATGTAAATGTTGACCTCGGCTACGCCTCAAATGGTTACTACGCTGGGTCCAATTTTGGCATACTCTCTCCAACATATCGGCCGGTATCTCACGAATAAATTCTTCAATATTGGCTTTCAGTGCATCGTTGCAACGCGTTGCGGACTTGTCCCTATAGACATGAGTCTTAGCATAGCCCCACAAAAAAAATAACTAAATGCGTTAAATCGCACGATCTAGGCGGTCAATTGACCGGCCCAAACGTTAAATAAACTGTTCACCGAACTCGCTCCTCGATTGGGCCATTGTTTCACGTGCTGTGTGGCATGTGGCATCGTCTTGTTGAAACCACATGTCACCCAAGTCCAGTTCTTCCATTTTGGGCAAAAATATATTTTTAATCATCGCACGGTAGCGCTCGCCATTCACAGTAACGTTCCTGCCTTCGTCGTCTTTGAAAAAGTACGGTCCAATGATGCCACCGACCCATAATCTACACTGGCGGATACAGCTGCGATATTTTCCTCAGTCCGCACTCTACGTATGCGTGTTGGTGGTTTAATGTCTAATAATGTAAATTTAGTCACATTTAGTCACAAGATTCCGAATTGCCGCCTCAGATGGTCGCCCAAACTGACCACAAATTGGAAGAAGTGCACGATGCACTTTCTTAACCGAGCATGAATTTTGATAATAAAAATCAATAATCTGCAGGCGTTGTTCGTTTGTATGTAGTTTCATTGTTAAATTATAGACCAAACTGAACATGTTTAACAGTAACGTGTTACACAAAAACAGCTGAGCTGCCAAAAACAGTGTTGCCAAAAAGAAATTTCCAAAAAATCACCCTTTAGAAAATAAATCAATTTATGAAAATGAAAATTATTCAAGTTCGAGGCCATATACTCTATATTTCTTCATTAGGATATTGTCCTAACAAATAATCTATAGAGTTTTTGTTTTCAAATTTATTATTTGACCCTTTCAGGAATGTGTTGATAGATCTATTTCGGGAATTTTCTAGGTTCCCATCATCAGAACACGTTTTGAAAGCGGTAACAATCCCATGCCAAACCTCAAGCATTCATATGAACTAGTTTACTCACTACATGAGAACTAATATACATATGAGTTTGAAATTAAAGATTATAACCATTGATCAAAAAATAAATTGAAAACTTGTTTGATGCGCAAGATCCACCTCTGGTGGATATTCAATACACGTTTTTTTTTGTTTCTCTCTCCTTTTTTATATTTTGTTAAGTTAGTTAACAAAACAGGGAAAGTAAACTAGGCGGTACTTTGCCTTTTTTTCACAAGTTTGTTATAATTTTTATAAAAAATATAAAAATTATGTTTTTTCGACCTTTAATTGTGCAATGAAAATGAAAATTATTCAAGTTCGAGGCCATATACTCTATATTTCTTCATTAGGATATTGTCCTAACAAATAATCTATAGAGTTTTTGTTTTCAAATTTATTATTTGACCCTTTGAAAAAATTTATTATTTGACCCTTTGAAAAAATTTGAAAACAAAAACTCTATAGATTATTTGATTTTGTCGATTTTTTAATCTTGGCCCTTTTTTTTTTTAATTTTTGGCGATTTTTTTAAATTTTAGTGACTTTTTTAGAAATTAAATTTAAATTTTAGTGATATTTTTCTTCAATTTTATTTTTTTTAATTTCAGTGTTTTTTTTTAATTTTGGGATTTTTTTTTTTAATTTTAGCAATTTTTTTCAATTTGAGTGATTTTTTAAATTTTGGAGATTTTTTAAGTTTCGTGGATTTTGGCATATCCCAAATTGTAAATCGATTGAGTAAAATATCACATGAATACCCAATGATTGAATTCAATGATTGATAAAATCGAATGAGATGAATTGATTGAATTCCCTACTAGTGAATTTCAAAGAATAAATTCACTGCGATTGATTAAAATCAAACTAATTTGATTTAAAAAAATCAGATTTGATTTTTAAGGAACCCAATCAAAATAGAATTCAATATTCTGGGCTCTGTATATGTAGCAACCACGTATGTATATAGTAATATTAATTGTTCAATTTGTATTATTTATATAACACAATTATAAAATTAATTCTAAAAATAAATTTTTTGTTTTATTAAAAACATTTTTTGCGCTGTTTTTCTATTTGACTGCAAGGTAAATATATGCATTTTTGCGTATTTTATTCGTACATTTACCCGCAAAACAAGTTTCTTTTACGCGAAAATTCGGTAAAATTTTTACGCACTTGCGTAGTAAATTTACACATTTTTTGTTCACCAACTTAAACGTAATGTGTCCGTAAAATTTTTCAATAAAAATGTTTTCTTCTTCTTCTTCCTGTAAAGAGACTAACTAAAGTAATGTGTTTATTTTTTTCCATTTACACGCATAGAGTAAATTTACCTAACTTATGGTAGGAGTAGTGTTTCCTATTACAAGTTGGGTAAATGTTAACAGTAATAAATTAGAGTGTAACTACACATTGCAGTTGATTTAATTGCAAATGCAGTTTAACTGTCATTTGCAGTTGATTCCACGTACCAAATTTTCTGAGTGTAGCCATTTCTGAAAACTTCTTGTATTTGATTTTTCATATAATTTTGAATCAAAAGCTAACGTTTTTTAAACTACTAGTTTTTAGTTATTGTGCCAATTGGGTTTAAACAAAAGAAAATGATAAAAAATTTAACGAAAAAATAATAAATGTGACTTTTGTTATGCATAAACAGGCTATTACTAATAAATATTCATTAAAAGTGTCAAGAAATCGATTATAAAAATGATATGCCTTTTTTGCACCGAAATAGCTTCTTTATTGGGCAAGGTCATAAATAAAAAAACGCGACATTCTAGCTAAATACACGATAAACTACCAGACAGATAAATATACACAGAATGTCTTATTAATTAATTCCAATTATTTATTTTTCGTTTATTTTATTTATTTTTCGTTTATTTTATTCAATTCAAATTTACCCAGCAAAATATGTAAAAATTACTTTTAATTGAAAAGAGAAAAGAAAAATCGATAAATTTATATTCCACTTTACGACTTTTGTACTAATTTTTAATACAAAATCAGTTTTTCAGTTAACACTTTTTCTATTTAAAGTTTTAAGTTTTTTTCGATGTTTGCAAAATATTTGACTAATTTTCAATTTTTTATAATTAAGAGCAACATGTTTTTATGATGAAAATGTTTATCATCTAACTAGCTGTTGGTACCCGGCCTTGCCCGGAACACAAATACTTTAAAAACAACACATTAAAAACAAATGGTTGTTTCATACCTTAAAGTCACATTCACAGTTAATAGCAAAACACGTGTTTTGCCAAAACACGTATATACGCTCTTTATTCTATTCCAACAGTTCTTTAAACCGATCACAGATGGTCAATATAAATTAAAATTGATCAATATTTTCTGTTTGTTAAAAAATTCGAGAAATTTCACACATTTTAAAATAAAACAATGTTTACAGAGACTATTTTTTATTTTGGAATAATTTATATACTTTTTTTATTTAATTTTTTAATTTTCAAACCAGAAAAAAACAAATTTCCAAAAACTACTTTTTCAATTATATATATTTGGAAAACAAAAGTCCAAATCATTGTGAATTTTTCAATTTGCTTGATTTGCTTTCAATATAGAGTACAGACTTTAAATTAATTTGTAAACAAACTAAAATTTATCAATAATAAAATAAAAGGTCTTCAACAAAATTGTTTATCGTTACTTAATTTAGGCGATATGAACCAAAATATTTAAGGGTGCATTTTGGAAACTAAAGCATATAAAAGAGAAGTTTTCGACAAAAAATATTTCTCTTACCAAGATATAACCACGCTCGAAAAACTATTTTTTTCTGCTCCTATTTAAGAAGATATCGCGATTAGGCGAAAAAGTATATGAATTTCAATTTATATTGTTCAAACTTCAACGCTTTGCTATTAATACTTAACGTCTTCTTTCTCCAAAATTTCATAAAAATCCGTTAAGACGATTTGCTTTAGAGGAATCCTGTGAGTCCTTGTATTAAATTAAGGACATAATATTAAAGATAATGCCTCAATCTTACTTATATTTTAGTATAAAGAGTTTTTAGTCAACTTAAATTGGTTTTTTTAGATTTTTGAAAACTATTTTTTTTTTTAAATAATTAGTTTTTGAAATTTTACGAAATTTAGATTTTAAAGCTTTCTCGCTTCCAAACCGTGGACGGCACACAATAAATTTCTTCGCAAAATATTTAGCAAATTTAGTTTTCTATCGGAATATATTAATTTATGTGTATAAAGCACTCATTGGTCGCATTTGTGGTAAATTTTATGAAGACTGAGGCAGCCTTACCCGTTAGAGGGTTAACGTGCATACTCCAATTTATTTTTTTCCGTACTGACCATGCGTTTATAAACAGTTTAAAAACAGTTGGCCTTTAAATAGGAGCGGTCGATGATAAGTATTTGGTGAACTCGCCCAAGGTATAAAAATTATAAGTTCTAAATTTGAACGAAATCCATAAGAAAATCAAAATTAGTTTGGCAAACAACTAATGTGGGCTATGCAAATTCCACATGTTTTAGGAAAACGGCCCTGATCTATAAAAGCTTCTATTACAACTCTGCCCGTGATAAAGGGATATTGCATACAAAAATTTAGAGAAATCCGTGGAAAAATGAAAATGTTTATAACAAACACATAACAATAACAATAAACCAATATATGTCGACATTGCATGTGATGTGAGAATCATATGAAGTAAATTCGAGAGAAATCAGTTAAAATTAGGCATGGTCAATGAAAGGTATGTGGGTATCTTGCCTCGGGTATGAGTATAATTTTTGCCAGTTTTTAGCAAGTTCCAGTAAGAAAAATATGTTTTATCTAAAGTGAAAAAATGTATCTAAAGTGAAAAAAAATGTTTTATCTAAATGGAATCATGTGTGACAGTTTTGAGCAAGTTCCAGTGAGAAACAATTTGTTATCTTAAGAAAAATAAGGAACACACAGATTTAAAAAAGTAAAAGTAGACGTGGCCAATAAAAGTATATGGTGACCTCGGCTGAGGTATAAAGTACATGTGCACATGTCAAAGGACATTAATAATAATTTTTCAATAAAAAAAAAATAAAATATATTAATTACACAAAAAAAAATAGTTTACGCTACATTCAGGACATTTTACCATCGCTTTTGATTTTGATGGTCTGTTTTTTATTTTAATATATAAGTATATATAAAATTTTATTTGTAGCTTTAGTTAGTCAATTTTAAATTTTCTCTATACTGTCTCACTGTGGCACATGTTTATAGAAGGCGGCCAAAAGTCCATTTTTCACTAGCTCAAATTTAGAAACTATGTAGCTCATATGAAAGAGCATACTTAATAACCTCGTGTGCCAAAAATTCAACTCTCTGCATCATCTATTTCACTGCGAACAGGGTGATTCAAAACACGATGCTTGTTAGGAAAAGACCATAGCCACGTGTTTGATTACTAATAAGACAAGAATGGAGCAAAATTAATGATTGATATGTTTTTTGTTAAAGCTCTGCCTGTTCCTTAGGCTCTAGCTTTTCTAATACTTTGGGTTCTGATGAGATCTTTAGACAGACCGAAATACTAATATCAACCTAGCTAATATGTTTGATGTGCTTTGATTTTGTAAATATACGGTGGTTGAAAGCTCGTTATAAATAAAAAATAACAACAAAATAATCTCGATTTATATAAAAGCAAAAAACTAATAAAATTGTAACAAACTTTATGTTTGTTTTAACTAGATTTTTTTTATAAATTTTGGAACTTTAAGTGGTGTTTTCTTTGTCTTCAAACGGATTTGAATCCGATCAATTTTGTTGGATTATATGGTTTATTTTCTATTAATTCAATTAAAACTTGAATTTGGATGTTACTCAAAAGGAAACTACATTGTGCTGAGTCCGCAGATTTGAATGAAATTTGGATATGTTTCAAATTACAAACAGATATTAGACACGCATTTTTTTAGGTGCGCAATCTCAAGTTTTCTCGAAGACCTTTTATAAATCATATTTTAAATATTTAAAATAAGTGGCCGCCCTGGGCCACTTAGCGAATGTCTACTCCTAGCTTCCAAGCTCCAACGGTATAGGCTGGGCTTGTAGAGTCGGTCATAGAGTGAGTGACTGAGTAACGCTTTTCTTTCATATATATAGAATAACTCTGATTGTCCCAAATTTTCTTATATTAAATTGTTCACAACAAACTTGATTCAAATTCAAAGTTTTAAACACCAGCCACCAGCCACCAGCAACGCAGAAGTAATGATAATAAATATTGTTTTGCGGTGACGAACGTGACATTAGAATATCAATGAAGGCAAATCAAAATTTTACCGTTTACTGATATGTATTTACTCTGTTTGCATTTTTGTTGTAGCAAATATTTTAAGATAGGAGTATGGATACTTGCATCATCGTTCTTAAATAATTTAATATTTAAAAGAAAATGTTACTGAAAAGAAAATAATTTGACCGAAAAAATTAACGTAACTTTTTCGTTAGTTTTATCATCATGTCAACTAATATCTGCTTTAATTTAATAAAATTCAAGTATTTTCCTATAATAATACAAATCAGAAGCAATTCCTTGTCCCCTTTAAATTTTTCGCTAACGGTTAACCTTTCTATAGAAATGCCCGTAAGGGTTAAAACATTTTGTATTTTTTTTTTCAAATATCAAAAATTGCATGGTATAGCCGTGTAGGCCTTGAAAAAATATAAATAGCTATGATCTTGATCTTTTCGCGGTTGTTAAAGAAGTTGACGCACCAAACGCCATTAAGTTTTGATTAAAAAATGTTTAGATTTTTAAAAAAAAATTTACGTTTTAATTAAAATCACTTAGTTTCTTTTTATGTGCTTATTAGAGTTGTCAATTATTCGCCTTTCAGCTTTGTTCGAATAATTCAAATAATTGTTTTCGCTCGTTCGATCAAAAGATTAAATTTCAAAAATTATTCGATTAATCGATGAGAATAACGAATAAAAAAAAATATTTTATTAACAAAAAAATAAACAATTCATACAAAAAAACTTAAAAATAAAAAAGTTAATATTTTTATTAACAACAAATTCATAACTAACAAAAAAAAAACTTTAAAATAAAATAGCTAGGTTGTTCTTAAGAAATAATCTTTTAAAAACAAAAGTTGACTCAATTTTTTTGCTTTTAAACGATTTTTGGTTTTGGTTTTTATTAAATTAGAATTTGAAAACACTCTTTCGCTAATTGTTGGGGTAGGTGATATAGTAAGAAGAGCATTAAATAGTTTATCTAATTTTTCTGTTCTTTTTTTAGATTTTTCCAAATATACCATATCGTCTGATATATCGCTGAAGTCTTTTTTATTTTCTGTATTTTTAATACTCTGAATTTAATTATTTAATTCGCATAAAAGATTATTATTTTCATTACTTTATTAGTAATGAAAATAATAATCTTTTATTTCAATACTTTTATCTGAATTATTGCGATTAATTTCAACATAAAATAGTCTGGAGTACAATTCATTAGCATATTCTTTAGTTTCACTTTTTTGGGAATATTTTAGGAAACTTTAATTGCTCGGAAAATTTTCAGAATTCAGAAATATTATTAACGTATTTAAAACTTTTATACGTCTCTCATTTATTCTTATTTTAATACGTGTTAGTAAGTCTGTTGCAAAAGAATTATTAATTTTTTCTAAACTATTTATTAAAAAGTTGATTACTCCCTCTAATTCTATTATTAATGTGCTATCTTTTCCTAGCTCTTCAAAGTCCGTAAATGGTGTTAAACCAAAATCAATTAGTGCATGATTAACACATTTGTGAATTCTAATGAAGTTTTCCAGCATCTTTGATAATGATGACCATCTGTGTTTCACGTCATGAATAAGGCGAACTTCATTTCCTTCTTGTTGACAAATATATGTCTGCAGTTTTTGTTGTTTTTCGGTGGATTTGTTAAAAATTTTGACGTATTTCCGTAGTTTACTTATAACATTTTGTATATTAATTTTTTATTGAAATCCATTATCAACGTCATAATCATTACTAAGTTCATCATCATCATCGCTTTCGTCATCCTTCTTTAAAAATTTATAATAAATCAAATTAAAAGCTCTCATTTAATTTATTTTGTAATAAAAAAAAATGTTCGATTAATTGACGTTAATTAATCGATTTATTCGTTATTCGAAAATCGTCATTTTTAAATTATTCGAACAGGAGTTTGGTTTTGTTTGATCGATTAATCGAATTATTCTTAATCGACTGACAACTCTAGTGCTTATACTATCATCGTCATTTCAGCTCACCCATGCACAAGGGAAGGGAAGAGTTTTATTCGGAATTGACTAAAAGGCACGATATTTATTATTAGTAGACTATTGTCCATAAGGTGGTGCTCTGTAGTTTTTTAGCAACAAAAAAGTTATAGCCATAATGCCCATATCCCAAATTCCCAGTTTTTGTAACAATTTTAAGTACATCATTTTTTAGTAAAACTTTTTTCTATTCTACAAAAACAAATGATCTTGAACTTGAATAAAAACAAAAATTGTATTCAATCATCTTAAAATTAGTTTTTTTTAATGCGAATATTAAAATTTTCGAAAGAGTTTTAAAAAAGTAGTTCATTCTTAAAACTATATGAATGCAAGAATACACTCTAATTAATTTCTGTTGAAATTTATCCAACTTATAGTAGGAAACTATACTCCTACTATAAGTTGGGTAAATTTACTCTATGTGTGTAAATGAAAAAAAATGCACACATGACGTGTAAGTTGGTCAACAAAAAGTGTGTAAATGTACCATGCAAGTGCGTAAAAATGTAATTAAATTTAGAAATAAATGAATAATTTTACTGAATTTTTGAGTAAAAAAACATGCTTTACTTGTAAATATACGGATGAAATGCGTAAAAATACATTTTTATATGCGTAAAAACCCCCTAAAAATGCGTATTTACCTTGCGGTAAGAAAGAAAAACAGCCCAAAAAATGTTTTAAATCAAACAAAAAATTTATTTTTAGAAAGTGTTTTTTTTTAGTGCTTCAAAGCTTGAATTCTATTTTGAAAAAATCAAATCGAATTTTTTTAAATCGAATGATTTTTTTCTTAATCAATCGCAGAGAATTCATTCTTTGTAATTCACTAGGGGGAATTCAATCAATTTAGCTCATTCGATATTATCAATTATTGAATTCAATCATTGGGAATTCAAACGTTGGGAAGTCAATCGCTGGGAATTCAATCATTGCGAATTCAATTCCATCTATTTTTTACTCAATCGATTTACAATTTGGCAATTGCCCAAATCGGCGAAACTGAAAAACAGAATTGAAAAAAGTCGCTAAAATTGCAAAAAATATATGCCAAAAATGTAAAAAAATCACTTAAATTGAAAAAAATCGACGAAATTTAAAAAAAATTCCAAAATTAAAAAAAAATCACTAAAATTTGTCAAAATTGAAAAATTGCCTAAATTAAAAAAAAATCGCCAAAAATAAAAATATCGCCAAGAATGAGAAAAATTTCTAAATCTTTGCCAAAATGAAAAAAACTACAAAATTTAAAAACGGCAAAAGTAAAAAATCGCGAAAATTTAAAAAAATCACCATAATTGATAAAAAAAAAATAGCTTAAATTGGAAAAAGTTGTCCGTGTCATTTATTTATCTCTGTTAGTTTTTGTAACATAGGAGATGTTTCAAATCTCTTTTTTATCTGCGATGCTTACTTTTCGAGAAAACGCGATTTACGAATCCAGTAAATCAAATCAAAATTTAGGATCGTTGTAGAGGTAATGGGGTAGAGTTTTGAACAATGGTGCAGCCATTTTCCTCCAGCTCCATTAGTTTTCGAAATAAGAATATTTTAAAAATCGACTAAATAAAAACCGTTCATAACTCAAAAAATAAAAGAGCTACTTGAAAAATGTTTGTACCGGTGTTCAAAACTCAACCCCAATACCGGTCCTAAGTTTCTACCTGATTTGCTAGGTTCTTAGATCGCGTTTTTCTCGAAAACAAAGCATCGCAAAGCAAGAAGAAAATTTATTTGGAACATCGCCTGTGTTTTGAAAATTAAAAAAGATAAATGTACATTTACAACTATTTCAAATTTCTCGTCAATATTTTTCAATTTTAACTTTCTTTTCAATTTGAATTTTTTTTTAATTTTTGACGATTTTTTTTTGCAAATTTTTAATTTTTAGCTATTTTTCTAATTTTTGGTAATGGTTTTAATTTCAACGAATTTTTTTTAATTTTTGCCGATTTTTTTTTTTAATTGTAAGGATTTTTCTAATTTTTGCGCTTTTTTTAATTTTAGCGATTTTTTTTTTTTCATTTTTGGCGATTTTTTTTAAATTTTATTTTAAATTTTTTTTTTTTCAAACTTGGAGATTATTTTAATTTCAGCGATTTTTTTTTATTAATTTTTAGTTTTTTTTTTTTTATTTTTGGTGATTTTTTTTTTTTTATTTAAAGATTTTTTGAATTTTAGCGATTTTTGGCGATGTTTTCAATTTTGGTTATTTTTTTCAGTATTGGCGATATTTATAAATCGATTGAGTAAAAACAAACTGAATAAATCGAATGAAGAATTTAATTCTTTAAAGCTCTGTACACACATATATTATATTCTGAAAATATTTTTCCACAATTAGGCTGCAAACACTTGGAAATAAACGGTTTTTGTACAATAGGAAGTCTTTTTAATTCACTATCACAAATACTACATTTATACATTTTTTTCCATTAAAATTCTTAATAAATTAAATTTTTAGATTTTTTTTAGCTTTTTATAATTTGCTTTATTTTTTCCTATTTAAAAATGTCAAAATATTTATTACTATTATAAGTTAGTATATTTACAAACTTTGTGCGTAAAAATTTTATTTAACAAAATAATACTACTTTTAGGCATCATGTGTTTAATTGTAAACACATAATTGGTAAAAATACTGTAAGTGTGTATTATTGTATATAAAAGTGTGCGCAAAATAATTTTACGCATTTTGATGTATAAATTTACCGAATTTGCGTAATAAAACATGAAACTTTACTCGTTTTATAGTAGTAAATTTACAATCATTTTTTAGAGTGTATATAAAATATTAGATTTTAATAAAGATAAATTTTGAATTTTAAATTTTACTTTTTTCGAAGAATAAACATTGTAAACAGTAGAACCAACACACGCAGTGAAAAGAGCATCATATTATGATAGTTTAAGAGCACCACATTATGATAGTTTAAGAGCACCATGATTGCAATGCAGAAATAATCATAATATTATCGTAGTAATCATAATATAATCATATTATGATTCAAATTGAAGAGAAAATCGTTCTCGGCAATCATAATATTATCAGCAAGAATCATATATATGATGATAAGGATCATATTATGACAATTTCGTGTCCCCAATCATGTTCAATCATATTTTTTGTCTGCGTGCAAATCTCTTATTTTTTGTTTTAACTGTAAAACTCATTAAATTATACCTATAAAATTGCTTGGCCATTATTTAGCTATATTTTAGCCATTTTTTTTAGCATTCTTTAAACAAATTTAGCCATTTTCGGGAACCAAGTTTTGGCAACACTGTAACAATGTACACATTTTTTTAATAAATATATATTTTTATTTAAATATGTTTATTGGTAATTGAAATGATTTTCAAAGTAATGTCGCAGTATTTCCCAGCGTTGTTCAAGCGTATACACAACCATATTCGTTCAGCGGAAGGATAAAACTAATTATCTGTCAAATCAGACATGAGCTAAGTGTTACCATTCACGAAATAAGCACTAGTTGAAAAAAAAAACGTTAGATGGCGGACCCTTTAGTTTCAACTAACGACCAGAACAAATTCGATTTGTTAATTTTAACCCGGAACACCCAAGAAATTGTTGTTTGAATTTTTAAAAGATATTTTAGATTATGCTTTAGTAATGATCTAAGTTTAAAAAAACAGTAATCCCTTTTTTGATACTGCCTCCGGGACATTTAGAATGCCCTGTTACCATATGGTAACTATGGGCGGCCTAGGAGACTTTTTTGTACATATAGAAAATATATTTTTTTTGCAAGAAAAAAATGCAGAATTAAATGAATTTTATGAATGAAATAGGTTAAATCGGAATTTATTCTGATTTCTTAAGGTGAAAAAAGGTGATTTAAATACAAAAAGTTAGAACATCTGTAAAAAAATTTTGACAGAATACAGTATTGGATCTCTTAGTGCACTGAGAGAATTATCTGTATGATATTAATGCATTTTTGAAGACGAAAACATGTTGACCTGCATTTTTATGTCTGACGAGGCCCATTTTGATTTAAACGGCAATGTTAACAAACAAAATTGTCGAATATGGAGTGATTCTAACCCACAGATACTCCATGAGACCGAATTGCATTCAACTCGAGGCACAGTGTGGTGTGCAGTTTCATCAAGATGCATTGCCGGGCCTTACTTTTTCGAAGAAAACGGCCGTACTGTTACAGTCAATGGAGACCGTTACTTAAAGATGTTGAAAGAGTATTTCTTTCCAGAACTACGCCGAAAGAGAATTCCTTTTAACTCTGTGTGGTTTCAACAAGATGGTGCAACTTGTCACATAGCCAGGCCAGTTATGGCAGAACTACAATGAAAATTCCCCAATAAGCTGATTTCAAGAAACTCCACATTCCGTTGGCCCCCATGGAGTACGGATCTTAATGCACCTGATTTTTTTCTGTAAGGTTATTGCAAGCAGGAAGTCTACAAAACAAAACCAACAAATTTAGATGATTTAAAGCAATGCATTCGAACGGCAATTGAGGCGATTCTAGCTGCAAACCTCAATGCAGTAATGAATAACTTTTTGATAAGATGTCGCACATACGTCACCGAACGTGGAGGTCATTTAAATTCAATTATTTTTAAAAGCCATTAGAAAAAATTAATAAAAATGTTTTATTTTTTAAATTAATAAAGAAAATTGAATATATGTGAATTAAAAAAAAAGTAATTTGAATTTCTTAATGTAGTATTATTCATCAGCCACCCTGTATAATAATATGTGGCCATGCATGACACCATATATAATCACATGTTATAATATATAATAATATAATTTAAGATGATAAAACATAAGATAACATATGCATTTTTTTACTCGGGATTGTAAATATTTTCTCAAATTCAGTATAATTTTTATTTTTTTATTTATACAATCTGAAACAATTACACTCATAATAATTCATGTTTATATTTCTTTTTCGGACAATATAAAGGGTCCGCCATCTAACGTTTTTTTTTCCGATGCCGATTTTGCCGAAAAAAAAATCATCTTTTCAGATGAAGCTCATACTGCATGGCCAGCCGAGGCAGCCATTTGAATGAAATTATTTTCCATTATTAACCGGAAGGATTGTACTTTCAAATAAAAAAGAAAGAAAATATTCAGTAGTTTTTTTTATAGCGTTTTCAAAAAAAAAAAGTTATTTGGCGGACCCTTTACAAACATTATGTACAGTGTACATTGTACACTCATAATAATACATGCTGAAAATACGAAAAAAGTGCCAAAACAACAAAATCTTTTGTAAAATTCGTGTATTTTAAGAATTTTCTTGTTACTTTGAAATGTTTGTCGTATATTTATGCCTGGATTATTATTTTTTAAAATACTACAATGTTTTCGTATATAACAAATTTCATAAATATAGAAATTTTGTAAATAATACAAACACGATTTCGTAAATTATGTTTTACAAAAAATTACACTCACAATATATTTTCCGTTACCGATTGTAGTTAATTTAAAAAGTAATCCGTAAAGTTTGTTTTTAACTGAATAAACTATTAAAATACAAAGAAACATATTTTTCAACTTTTTTGCCTGTTATTTAAAAAACAAACTATGAATTAATACGGATTTTCTGTAGCAGTTAATATTTTCGTTTAAAATCTACATGTTTAAAAAAAATCTACTTGTTTAAAAAAAAAAATCACACAAAAATCACAGTAATCTTTTTTTTTAAAAGTTCTCTCAAACGTTTTTCATATGCATGAACTGGGGATGGTAAATTAATTACTTATTTACATTTTCAGTCCAAAAAGTGCCAAAGTGGCCCAGCTGGCGATTAAGTGCTTTGTTTCAGTAAATTTTGTTTTACTTTTTTATTTTACTGAGGGTATTCAGCGTGGTTATTTGCACACGATGCAAATTTGCACTTTCTCATCCTTAAGCAGTATTGACGGTGCATAATGTGCATATTAGAACAGAGATGGAGTTCCCTCACTGTTCCAAATTTATATGTTAAAGCACATCTATTAGATGACATCTAGGAGATGAAGAGATAGAGATAGAGTAAAAACTCTGAGTTTCTTTATTCATGTACAAATAACAAAGTTTAATATATATAAAATAAAACGAAAAGTTAGGATTATAATTTTCGCAGTATAGAACATGTGTTAGCTGATTATTTGAATACAAGACAATTAATTAGCAATATGGTAAAAGTCTAGTGTTTTTTAGGTAAACAAAATAAAGCGCATCAATGTTTAATGTAAATTTAAAATTAAGCAATATTCTTGTGCAACTTTTGCTAGTTTGCAACAAATTACCCGTGTGTATGTCATATTGGAAGGTTAGAAAAAATCAAAAAGGTTTTGTGTCTGCACAAGATATGTGTTAAATATTTAATATTGAGTTGGCTACATTGAATGATAATAAAATAGTCAGTAATATGTGCAATAGTATTGCAAGAGTACCTTAACAATTAAATTAAATCAAAAGGTACCAAAATGTTTACAAAAGTGCTATTTACTTTAGTACTAAACCAAATATTTTATTTACCATCACTATAGTTTTTCTTTAGATTTTAATTGTCTTTTATTTTACAAACACATAGTTTTTTAAGTTATTTGCATATTATAGTAAAAGATGAACTCAAAGGTCATCCTTTTTCGTTATGCTGCCATATAAATGTTAGGCGCCATTCGCTCAATTAATTATTATTCAATTAATCTTATTATTTAGTTTTAAAAATAAATCCTAACATATATTATTATTAAGTATATAATACATTATGTAAATAATACATTTTTATTTATTTTAAATTAAATTTGGTGATAGCTAAAATAAACGACAATCGTTTATTTTTACGTTTTTGGGGGTAAAATTTTGATGGTTAAAATAAAGGAAAATCGTTTATTTTTAAGTTTTGGGAGTTAAATTTTTAATTGTCAAAATAATGGAAAATCTTTTATTTTTATGGATTTTCGGTAATTTTTTGATAGTCAAAAAAAACGAACGTCGTTTATTTTAACGGATTAAGCAATTATTTTTTAATAGTTAAAATAAACGAAAGTACTTTGTTTTTATCGATATTTTTAGTTAATTTTTTAACAATTAAAAATAATTGGAAATTACTATTGTTTTAAACGAAAAATCAGTAGTCCTGTTTTTAACAACTTTTTCTATAGTTTTAATGTACAAATTCGTTTGTTTCTAACTATAAAATATTGTGAGTGTACAACAAAAAATGTGATATTACAAAATTTTCGTAAATAATACAAAATGTACAAAATTATTTTAAATTTTAACAAAAATTTTATACGTTTACAAATGTTTTTTGTGTTTTAAGAAAATTTCGTAAAATATAGAAATACAATTTTGCTATTGGAAACGAAATATCATTTGTGCATATTACAAAATTGTTCGTTATGTCAAAATAACCAAAACTTTCATAAAATGAACAACAGTTTTCGTGTATTTTACCTATGGATTATTATGAGTGTATAAACAATTGGAATGTAATGGCAGAATTCATTTAACACAAACGAATAAAAAACAACTCAATCAAGTAGAGGTTACTGGCACGAGTTGTCATGAATTTAATTAAAAATCCCTTTAAGAGATGCTTTGCAAAACGAACTCGCTTTTGCCAGAGACCAACATTTTTTTTTTAAATATTTTATTTGTGTTTTTTTTTATAAATTTCACTTCGCCAAATTTAATTAGTAAACATACTATAGTCACCCACTGTGTTGAAAGTTTGTGATTTTTCTTTTATTTAATTATACAATGCCATTGTTGATGATGAACAACAAAGAAATCAAATTTTAATCGAATATGTAATTAAAAAAAATTAAATCGTCTTTTTTTTTTTTAAACATTAAAAATAATTTGTATTCATAAAATTTTAATTAATTTTATTAAAAATTTAAATTCCAATTTTTGGTTTCAGTAAAAATTTAACATTTTGTCTTAATGATCAATCGAATATCTAATTTCAATTCACAATATTGATTATTCGATTAAACTATCATTTGTGCATACCCAGTCATAAAAAGACAAACTGAACACCGATGGCAAGGCACTTTAACAGGTGGTACAAGTGCTGGCTGCTAGTGCTTTCCCAATACCAAAATGATAACATCGTTACACAAAAGGTTCGTCTGTTCAAAAAGTGTAGAAAAAGCACTGGGTAAACAAAATTTCCAACGTTGACAAAAAAGTAGATACGATGGTCTAATAATATGTTTTTCAAAATAAAATTATATAAATTTATATATAATTTTGTTGGTCCTGCGAGCCGCAGCCGACAGCTCTAATCACTGAACTAATATGACATATATAATACTATGAAGGTAACCCCCAATGCAAATGTAGTTAAAAACAAATGAAATTTCACTTAAAGAAAAGACGAGTTACATTTCAGTAAATTCTAATAACATTGTCAGTTGGTTTTTACTGTTCAAAAAATTAACCGCAATTGTAGTAGAAATGGACCACATATGCAGTAAAAAATAACAAACATTTATTTGTTTTATTTTTTTAAATACAAAGACCACGTTATAAAATTAATGTAAAATCATAATACAGTAATTTGATGTGGTTTGTATTTTTAAAAGAACTTCATATGTAGTCAAAAATTAAATTTCTTCTACAAATTATTGTTTTTTCACTTAAAAATAAAGATTACTGTATTACAAGTCAAACAACTACAAATATTTACAGTAGAAGTTCCCTGAGTGTATAATAACTGATTGCTTAAAGCGTGTGTAAATGATAACTGCTGAGTAACTGATGGATGCACAAATATGCTAGAACTGGCATAAGGTTTTGCTGCAAACAACTTGCCATCGTTGGAAAAACAAAACAGTTGGTTTAAAAGATCTTTTCCAAACTCAGTTTTATGTATAAAAAATATTAAAAAGTATAAAAAAAAACCACAAAAAAAATAATGCTTGCGGCAGGGATCGAACTCAAAACCTTTGGACTACAAACTTTTTTAACTAAAGCATCCTCATTTTTATAAAATAAATGTTTTGCCAGTGGTTATACTTTTATGGCGTTAGTAGCTTCTGACTGGATAGCACTGGGAAAATACTTTTTGCCAACGTTGGCATAGTGGTCTCACCCAATTCTTTGCCAATGTTTTTTTGTTGTAGACCACTGAAATTATTGTAAAACATATACTAGGAAACCGCTTTTTGGAAACACTGGTAAAGCGTATTAAACAAGTGTTCTGCCAGTAATTAATTTACAATTCCTGGGCTAGCAAGTGGTATACCAGTGCTTGAGTTTTTGGCACTTTCTGACTGGGTTTTTATTAAATTCCATTAGCAGTAAATTTTGGTCTCTTGTCTCTTGTCTTTTTTTTTTTTTTTTTGATTTGTACAACATTCAAAAGTCAAACATTTTAGGTTAGTTTTGCTAAAAAGAACAAGACCTAAATTACGATCAGCATTGTACATTCATACACTGAAAGAATTATCTGCATGCTATCAATGAATGTTTGCATTAGATCTACGAATTGTCACTGGAACTCGTCCATTGAAACTTTTCATCAAATTAATGCAGTTTTTTACAAAATTTAATGAAAAAGTTTCATTTAAAAATGTTTCATTTAAACTATGAAGCATTTTCATGAAGTTAAAGAAATTTTTCATTCACATTGTGAAGAAAACATCTTTAGTTCAGTGAAAAAGTTTAAGTAAAACTCCTCCACGGAATTCTCTCAGTGTACATACGGCGAGTAGTACATAATATGAATATGAAGAATTTTTGTATTTTGTTATGAAAAATGCCTGCATAAGAAAACGGTAGCAACTACCGCAGTAGTCGAAATGTGGTGAACAATTATCGAAACAAGTTAATTACTGCCCGGCACAAAATGCGAAGATCACAAACTATCGATCTTACTGGCCAGTGATGAAACTTATTTGCGGTTTTTGTGTTTATCACGCAAATTGCATGTAGTCGTTGAGTATAAAACACGCATTCCATGTGCAGCACACGTCTTTCACTGCGTTTCAATACAAACTGCATTTTATGAATTATTTATATTTTCTTATATAGTGATGACAAAAAAAACACAAAAAACTCCAGTTTTCGTTAAGTTACGAGTATTTAGCAGTTTTTCAATAAACATGACTGTAGAAAGTTATTAAAATTACTTTTAATGAATATTTAATTGGAATCGTAAAAAAAGACATCTAATATTGAAAAAGTCCACCAATTTATTGCCTCAGAAGTTGTAGTCCTTAAATAATGTGTTGAGCATTAAAATCATCTCTATATCATACAATTCATGAGATCTCTAAAAAATATTTTTTTAGCACATACAATGAAAATGTATTTTGAGCTAAGAAAAATGCCGCAAACTTTTTCGATGTATCGCGGCCTGTTAAAAAGTTGTTAATAAAAAATTGCATTTTACTTAATAACTTTAAACTAAAATTTTTGCACAATTTTCCTCAGCTAAAAATACTTTTTGATTGTGTGTAATAAAAAAGTACTTTATAAGATTTTGAAAAAAAATTTATATTTTCTCACCACTATATTTCCTAAATGGTGGACTTTTAAAGCGGGGAAAAAGTGTTTTAAAATAAATGTTTGTGTAGAAACGAAAGATGAGTTCAAATTTCAAATAAATATAGCTCCTTTTGCTCTGCAGGAAATCCTAAATCAGTGTTTTTGGCTGCCGCGGGCCAGTTAAAGGAGTTGGAATTTAAAAAAAAAAAAATATAACGTCATTTTCTTTTATTTTAAAAAATGATGACATCCCAAAAACAAGGAAACTTTTTATTTTTCTGACGAACTCTAATATAGAACAGCGATTCACACCAGCTTTTACTTCACGGATCCCTTGATACACTTCTAGAGGTTCATGGACTCCCAAAATTTTTTAGTTTTTTCATATATTAAAAGAAATGCAAAAGTATCGAAACGAACAAAAATTTTATTTTTATTTTAAAAATAAAAAACATTACAAAAACCAAATACCAAATAAAACGCTATTGAAACCCAGCAAAATAAAGTGGAAGTAGTGCTTTAAGAACCCCTTTAACTTGGCATTTTTCGCTTTCATAGAAGATATTGTTATCAACTGCCAAAAATGTTAAATTAACAGCATTTGCATCACTATATAAATTAATTGGTATCTAAATTAATAACATTCTAAGAATTGCTTTTTCATAAGTACATATCGCGCACCTAGTTCAAAAGTGACTCAACTCAAAATTTTTAATTTTTCAGAAATCGAAAAAAAAATATTTGCAACTTTATACCAATTGAAACATAAAGAAAGACATAACTGTTTTTTAGCAACAGTTAACAACAACAAAATACAAGAATGGAGCAAAATTGATGATTAATAGGTTTTTTGTTAAAGTTCTGCCTATTATATAGGCTCTAGCTTTTCTAAAACTTCGGGTTCTGATAAGATCTTTAGCCAGATCGAAATACTAGTATCAACCTAGCTAATATGTTTGATTTGCTTTATTTTTGTAAATATACGGAGGTTGAAAGCTCGTTATAAATTGAAAATAAAATACACTGATATTTTTGATATAGATAAACAAGTGTGTGCTATATATTCTTCTTGTTATATGGATGTTGAGGTGGTAAGTGGTTGGATTTGCAATCAGAACGTTGTGAGATCGATTCCGGATTGGGGAAATAAATTTTTCTTTATATTTTTTTTTTAATTCGTATTAGTTTTTTTAGTATTTTTTTTTTTATTTAATTCAGTTTTTTCTGTGTATTTTAAAATAATTAAGGAATTTAAAAAGACCAAATAATAAACATCTTTGCTTTAATCATAAAGAACATTTTTTTTTTGTTATGTTGATAAGAAAATGCAAAGATGTATTTCACTGCTAAAAATTAGTTTATCGAATTATTCATATTTGTTTCAAGACAATATTCACAATACTCAGTGCAATATTCAGAAAAGTTAGGTTAAAAAATTTGATTTTAGCTTCAAAAATCTATTTGATTTTTTAGTTCTATTATCAAAAACGAAAAATATCGAAGTCAAATCTTGAAAACTAGTATATTAATAATAATAATAATTAATTAGTCAATTAATTTATAACTTTTACTTAATAGAAATATATAACTTTAATTTACCTTTAGAGTTTTTACCGACCTCTTTCTCCAGATCTTTAGAAAAAAAAATACTGGAAACATTAAAAGATCTTACATTACAATACACAATCGTTTCATTGCAGGCCACTTTTCCCTACCTGCAGTTAAACTACTGCTCCAAGACTTTTTTTTCATTGTCTGGTATATTTTAACTTATTAAAGACACTTCTCGTCAAATTAATTATTAAAAAATATTTTCAAATATGCAATGAATTCAAAATTGTTAAATGAGCTTTTTTATTATTTCTTAATATTTTTTTTAACCTAATCAAAATTTAAAAATATTTTAAAAATAAATTATATCTCAGTGATACGAAATCACATATTAAAAAATGTTTTAAAAATCATTATTTTATCTTGGTTATATTATATATTTATTTGTGTAGCATATTTTTCTTGTTTTCATAAAAATATATTTTCATAAAAATATATGTTTTTAACTTAAGTTCGTTTTAAGTTTGTTGTGCTGCAAATGGTAGAGCGGTGCAAATTGTAGAGCGGTCTACTTCAATACAACAGATTGTGATTAAGATTCGTGTGTTCAATACTCGCTGGCACCAAAAGATTTTTTTTTTTAATATTTAAAAAAACATCGCCTAGAGTATGCTGCACATTTTTATTAAATTAAAATGTTAATATAAATTTGAAAAAGACCTTCCATGAACTATTGAAAAACAGCATTCATGCACTGTTTAAAATGCTATTGTAGAAGTTATATATTCACTCCATCCGCCCAATGACACGACAATGTTAAAATCATTAATGATTCCCCTAAGTTTGCACCACATCCAGATCAGTAGATGTGATGTTTTTACTACTTCTTCCTCAGCTCTTATTTTCCTGGAATGTTTCGTCAAAAAAATTTGGGTCCCTCAAAATTGATAACTTCTAGAAATTAAAATTTTCAACATAAATACTTTTAGGCATAACTACTATAGGCTAAAATTTTATATAGATATAATTTATATTATAGATATAATTTAATGTTCCAGATATGGACAAATCTCGGATAAAATTGTATCAAATTATATCTATTTTAATATAATTAAATACATATAGAGGACCCATTTTTTGGACCAATTTGAATGTGTTTAAATATGGGACCTTATCAAATGAGATATAATTATATTATGGCGTTTTCATTTCTGGCAAAAATGTCACATTTTTTTTGCACTTTGTCCTCAAATTATGTTTTTGTGTTCTTTTCTAAAATAAATTAAATACTCTGAGAGGGTGCCGTGTTTCTTTCTCAAAATGTTGCCTTATAAAAGGCAAAAAATGCAACATTTTCTGCCCTCTAAAAATTTACAGGGTTGCATGTTGCCCTGTTTTTTTGTGTATATATTGGTAGCAGAGTGGTAGTGTGCTGGCTTCTGACACAGAAGATCCCGAGTTCGAATCCATATTGGTATCACATTTTTTTACATTTTTTTTTTTTTTTAATTTAATTTACGATTTTTTTTAATTTGTTTTTGCTATTTTTTTTAATTTTGTTCTTTTTGTAAGTATTTAATATTTTTTTTAATCTGAAATTCGTTTACAAACATAATTATAAAAAAAAATATTTAATTGAAAAAAATGTATGGAGCTAAATCCAAATTTTTTAAATAATTAAAAAAAAAAATTAATTATTAAAAAAAAACATTAATTTTTTTTTTAAAGTTTGCTAGGATTCGAACCCGAACCTTAACAACACTGAAAAACAGATTTGTTTAAATAAATGTAATATGTGATGAAATTGTGTTCTATTCTGATTGTAAAAATGCTTCAATTTAATGGGGCGAGGGCAAAATTTGAAAAATGTTGCATATTAAGAAGGCAACACTTTTTTCCAGAAAAGAAAACACCATTAGACTCCATATTAAAATGTTTACCCGGTTATGTGGATCAAATTACATAAAATAATTATTTCTACTAACTGAGGATTTTTTATCAATTAAAAAGCTTTACAATCTTGAAGTCATAATTAAAATTAAGTTTAATGGGTCTTTTTGTGATCCAGGTCACTAAAGGTTAACGATTTTTTTTTTTAAAGACAATTATAGTCTAATCAAGTTTAAGTGATATTTTTTCCGAAAATTTTGCAAACTTTAAAGGAAACATTAACATTTTGTTAAGTTTTTGACAAAATAATCAATTTTCATAAAATGTCCTGGAAATTCTTTACACAGAAACACGAATTATCAGTTTTTAAATTTATTTTCTTGCCATTAATTAGGGGTTAGTATAGCTCCCAATATGAAAATTAAGCTTCAGACTGGACTAAAACACATCCTACTCTGGAATAAAATTGTATTGGCAATAAGGGACAAAATAACATTTACAACACAAGTGGTTACTCTTAAGTTCTAAACGTAAATATTTATCATGTTGCCAATACTTTGTTCAATATGTATGCAGTGCTCCATGTTATCCTGAGTTTATTAATTTAAATGGGATGATACGAACAACGATCAAGTCAAAATAATTAATTTTTTAAATAAATAGAAACTTGTTGAACTTGTTAAATAATTGTGTACACTCACAGAAATAAGCTTCATATTATTTATTAAACGGTTTCATTGAATGAAAAACTATAAATGAAATCCTACACACAGAGAATAAATTGGTTGGAATTAAATTTTAACCAACAACATTTAATCATTATACAATAATTTTAATTGTATGGACTTCAAATTTATTACCACAACAACTAAGAACTAAAAACAGAAGAAGCTGGATAAAAACGCTGCCATTTCGTGCAAAAAATTGGCTTTTATAATCAATATTGAAAAAATATTATCTTCTACATTACGTTTAATACCAACAACCAACAATTTATTGGAGATTTTGTCACTTGAATAAAATATATGCAGTTACAAGGGCGGATCAATAAGTTCGTGACTTTTTTAATGAAACACAGTTTTTTTAATCTCCTTTTCGCTCAATACACTTAGTCCAACGTTTACTCAATTTTTGTATCCCTTCCAAAAAAGTAGGTTTTTTCGAGTTCCATAAAATATTTTTTTTTTTGATCAATAATTTCATCGTTGGAGCTAAATCTATTTCCACCGAGCCATTTCTTTAGGTTTGGAAATAGGAAATAGTCACTGGGGGCTAACTCCGGAGAATATGGCGGATGAGGTACCAATTCTTAGCCCAATTTATGGAATTTTGCTATTGCGACTGCACACGTGTGCACCCGTGCATTATCTTAATGAAAAAGAACTTTTTTCTTGACTATATGGGGGTCTTTTTTTCAAATTCTCGTTAAATCGGTCCAATAAGTTGGCATAATATTCGCCGTTTATTGTTTTTTCCCTTTTGAAGGTAATCGATGTGGATTATTCTGCGTGCATCCGATAAAACTATTGCCATCACCTTATTGGCCGACAAACTTACCTTGGCCTTCTTCGGAACCGGTTCACCCGGAGAAACACAGTGTTCAGACCGCTGCTTGGTCTCCGGAATGTTGTAAAGGATCCATGTTTCATCCACAGCTACAAAACGCCGGAAAAACTAATTCGAATAGCGGTTAAACAATCAAACAAACAATCCTTTGAAGGTGTCACACGATTACGTTTATGGTCAATTGAGAGCAAACGCGGCACCCATCTTGCAGACAGCTTTCTTAAACCTAACTGATCATTTAAAATCGAAACCACACTGCCATATGAAATGCCTATGGCATCAACAATCTTACGCACTTTTACTCTTCGGTCGGCCAACACCATATCGTGGATTTTTTCGACATTTTTGGGTGTATTGACCTCAATTGTCCGTCCAGAACGTTCAGCGTCATTTGTACTTGTGCGACCACAACGAAAGTCAGTAAACCACTTTTTTACCATTGAAATCGATGGAACAGAGTCCCCATAGTATTAATCAAGCTTTTCCTTAGTTTGATTGACGTTTTTTTCCCCAAAAAATAATGTTTAATGAGCACTCGAAATTCACTTTTTCCATTTTTAAAAAAATCCACGAGGTTGTATGTTTTGAACAGCTGTTAAACGCAAAGTAAATGACGGAACTTGCTCAAATTTGACAATAGTCTATTAACAGGCGGTACTTGATGGGAGCAGAGTTGCGTTTTATATAACTACGAGGGAAGTTCGAAAAGTCACGGACTTATTGATCCGCCCTCGTATAATCGAATATTAGTTTCGCCTGCAAAAAAGCAATCACTCTTTCTAAAATATTAGTTTTCCTTATCAATAATATAAATTTTCAGATATAAAATAGTTTTGGTAATTCCAATAAAAAAAATGTTGAAATTAACAACCGAATTTCTGTTGCTTACACAAATCTATTTTTAGACGTACACTCAAAAAGATAAGCTTGTAAAAAAGTTAGTAAAACCTTTTGTAAATCAACTACTTCTCAGCAAATTTTTTGCTAAAATTGTGTTTTCAGCTAAAATTTTAGTTATACTAATTCAGCACTTATGAGATTTGAACTAATGTTTTACTAATCTTTTACTAATGTTTTACTAATTTATTTTGCTAATAAAATTGTGCTAATAAGAATATTAATAGTGTTACCGATTAAGATTTTTTTATCTGCTTTACATAAAAAAGAACGTAACAATGATAATGCAGATGCGGATTAAAAAAACTTTAATTTTTTGTTGTCTCCGGCTTGTCAAAGTAATTGTCTATTAATTAAATTAAAGATGAAATCAATATTAAAATTTTAATTTTATAAACATTAAATGTGTATTTGTAAACTAAGTCTTTAAAGTGATTATTAATGTAGTGTGGTCAAATTGCAAACAAATATACGTTTAGATAGACAGACTATAGCGAAAGACAAGGACATACATCTTAGGTAATTTTTTATGTTTCCTTTTTCTTATTGCAAAAAAATGTTGTTTATTTAGACAACCATTGATGTAAGTAGTTGAAATATAATTTTGTTTATGTTATATATAGTTATTTCTATCTATTTTCAGATATAAAATTAATTCGTGTCGTCAATGCGGGATTATGAACAGTTTTTATATTTTGTAACGTATTGTAAATTATTTTTTAAAGAATCACATGAACAGTTTTTCAAATTTTCAGCAAATAAATTAACTAAAATATTATTTTTGTACAAACTTTTTTAATTTTTTTCAGTCTACTAATATTCAGTAAAATTTTTATTAACTTTTAGCACGAATTTGTTTAATTTCTAATCAACTAAGTGATAGCAAAACTTTTTCTGAATCTTCTAATTTTGTCGCTTAAAATCAGCTGATTTTCAGCAAAAGTTTGTGATGCTCCCACCTGCACGCAGAAAAAAAACTGGTGTGTTTTTACAAAAGCCTTATATATGTCAATATCGAACATAAAAGCATAATGCAGGTGGAGTTTCTAAAACATTTTTATTTCCGATGCAATTTAATTAAATAAAACTAATGTAAATTTGGGTGTGAAAAACGAAATATTATATAGAATGTTAGTAATGTCTTATATATAAATACAAAATTCTAAACACTAATTGCATTATTTTTTAGGCAGAATATGTTGGCGCAGAATTTGGAAACTTCTCAAGACGTTGGACATCGTAAACACATAATGGTTAACTGCATCTAGGTATTTATGTTAGTTCTTAAATACATTTTATTAAAAAAGTGTTATTTGTTGTTAAATAAATTATTAATTTTAATAAAAGTATTATTTTCAATAAAATGGACTATTTTTTATTTACAAAAATAAATAGTTTATTGAACCTGGAAAACGATGCAATATTATTATTTATATATATATCACTTCGAACACATACCTAAGCGTTTTGACAAAACTTATCATTAATTTTATGTAGTTGTATAATTAAGACGAAACTTTGTAAACTATTACTCTGATTTTTGTAAATGATAAACTTCTTTTCTGCGTGTGGCTAAAATTTTGTTGACACAGTAAAATCTTTTGCAGACTTTACTAACTTTTGTTTTTGATTTTTTGCTGACTTTAGCTTTTGTTTTGAGTGTATTTATGAAACACTAACAAAATATTATTACACAATTTTTATCTAAAATCAATTAAGTAATCTCTTAAATTTTACAAAATAAAATATCAGTTATCACACTCTTAAAAACAGCTATAAGTTTTAAAAAAATGTTTGTAATATTTAAAAAAAACTGCAAAAATCTTTTGTAATAATAGTTATGAAACGCAGTGTAGTATAAACATTTATTAATATGTAGTAATAGAACGTGGAACCACAAAGATTCCGTTGGCAAAAAATTCGGTTGTAACTACAAAACTGTTTTCTGTGTGTAAATATGATAAAACTTTAAAGCTTTATAAAACAAGGTTTACAAAATTTTACAACATTTTATACAAAAATGCCACAAATGCAGTGCGCGAAATAAGAAATTCTGAAATAATGGACTTATTTCACAATTTTCAGTTAGGAATTATTTCGTTATGAAATAACTCCCAAATGAAATAATTCCCAACCAGATTTTGTTGGGAGTTATTTCACTTATTTTTGTCATTGGGAGTTATTTCACATTTGTTGGGACTTATTTCATTTTCATTTTTAAATGTGATTTTATCGTTGGGAGTTATTTCATTTCTATTAAAATTACATTTTGGTAAAATTTATGCATTCTTGTATTAAAATTGTCGTAAAGTAAATAATAGCAATACAATGAGTTATTTTACCAAAAGGAACTCAGTTCTTGCTAGAATTTTGGTAATTTTGGTGGCATGTCACAACGTCCAATGACATAATGTCCATGGACGTTATGTCACTCGAAAAGTGTCATAATGTCCATGGACTTTATGACACTCTGCAATGTGACATTATGTCCTCAAATGGAATGACATAAAGTCCATGGACATTATGCCACTTTTTGGGTGACATAAGGTCCATGGATATTATACTCCAGTGTGCAAACAGATCAGTAATTTTGAAGTTTCTTTTGTGTCGCACGCAGAAAAAACTTTATTTCGCGAAGCCGCCTGCCGCGTTCTACGGAGAAAAAAACCCTTAAGAGCGGACGAAGGCCGCCACCCAGTAGAACTTGTTTTTCAAATCAGATGTCGATACCGTTGAAATCTTATATTTTTAAGACATTAAGTAATTTGTAAAAACAAGTGTTTCTGTGTGGCGGCCTTCGGCCGCTCTTAGGGGTTTTTTTCCTCCGTAGAACGCGGCAGGCGGCTTCGCGAAATAAAGTTTTTTCTGCGTGCGATTATACGATTAATAAGTTTAGTTTTATTTTGTGATATATTATATATTTAAAAAAATTGTATTGATATACTAAATATTATTATTCTTTTTATTTTAAAAAGTCTGAACGCTATGCCACATTTGAAAAGTGACATAATGTCCAAAATTGTCAAATTAAAAATTGTCATAAAGTCGCTTTCCAAAATTGTATACAAACCAGTTTTTATTAAGAAGTTTAATTCCTACAGACCATATTTTGGTTCCCTTTTTTTTTTGTTTGTTTGACACATAAAGCATGTTTTTTTGCGTTTTACAGAGAAATTTGTTTTTAAAAGTTCACGGCTAACAGTTTTACCATTCATCATATAAAAATTATTAGTGTGGCCATTGGATCTTACATCATTATAGTGTAGTTGTAAAATATTAGAAAATTTCTAATAACACCTAAAAACGATAAAAGGAAATTTTAATTTTGTATGCTTTGGTTCTTTCGCGGACTGTGTGAGGTTTTTTTTAAACTTTGCAATTGGAGTACCTAAGTATAGATGAAATTCCAGCCGATTTCAGAAAACCAAAATTTTGTTTAAATTTTTTATTTAAATTCATGAAAAGTTGCATTAAAAAAAAAAATAAAAATAATTTTTATCAAATTTTTAAGATTTTCATAAATATGATGAAACTTTTCATTTAAGTGTACTAACTCGTATTTCCTAATGTAAATAAAGGAAGAAAAAATATGTAGTAGAACATATGATTTTAATTAATGAAATTTAAAGTTTATTTAAAAAATTAAAGCACACTAGGGAGTGAGACCGCCCATATCCGTAGATTGCGTGTTTAGTAAGTAGAATGTGCATGCGAATACAAGGAGTACCAAATACACTGGTCGGTCGTCTCTCTGGTCGCCGTTTGATAGATATGGCTCTTTTTTTTTTGTTGTTATTGTTGGTTTCTGAGCAACAGCAACAACCAGCACAAAAACTGCTGCCACAAAAAAAAGTAGGTGTTGCCACAATAAGAAGCTATTGAGCATATCAGTTTACAAGCTTTACAAGATCATGACGATGATTGCAATCATGCTTTTTATACGAACTATACATTAGACTGGCCCTCATTTGTATGGAAAAATAAAAGTATATTCCGATTTGTTCTCCACATGTTTGCTTTTGTTCCTTTTATCAAAATATACGTGTATACACGCAGAAAAAAAATGTGTATCATTTACAAAAATTTCGAGCAATAGTTTACAAAGTTTTGTGTTAATTATATAACTACATAAAATTACCGACAATTTTGTCAAAACGCTTAGGTAAATGTTCGAAGTGTTAATGTGTAAATAAGAAAAAGTTTTTTGTATAATATTGCAACGTTTCCCAGGTTCAATAAACTATTTAGTTTTGAAAATAAAAAATAGTCCATTATATTGCAAATAATATTTTTTTTTAAATAAATAATTTATTTAACAATAAATAAAATTTTTTAAAAAAATGTACTTAAAATGAATACAACGTCCTGAGAAGTTTTGAAATTCTGTGGTGTAAACCGGGGTTAAATTAATAATTTTTTTAATAATCCTTAAGTTGAACCTTTACTAGTTACTTGCTACTACAGCTTATAAAATAGTTGAACATTTTTGGGTGTACTTATTGCAAATGAGTTTAAACTTAAAGTAGTTTGGGCTACTTAATCCGATGTCAAAAATATTCTACCAGCTCGGCTTTCCGAGTTATGGACCATTCTGTGTTAACCCTCTTACCCGGGCGAAAATGTTTTATTGGTCAATATTGCAGAAATGAATGTTACATAAATGTAACTCTAGTTTGAGTAAAACTATGTAGGGAAAAAAAACTTTATTATAAGTACACTCACAATATTTTGTTGTTAAAAACAAAGGAATATGTACTTTAAAACTACTAAACATATATTGTGGCTAAAAACCGGTCTACTCTTTTTTCTTTTAAATCAAATGTATTTTTAATTTTTTTTTTTAACTATTAAAAACTTAACTCAAAATCCGTAAAAATAAAAGAAATTCTTTAAATTTTACTTTCAAAAATAAAATAAAAAATTTTAAAAAACTCCCAATTCTGTAAAAATAAACGATTTTATTTTCAAAAATTAACTCCCAAATTATTAAAAACAATAGGTTTTCTTTCTTTTTTTACTATCATTAACTTTTTGGCCCAAATAAATAATTTAGTTTAAAAAGAAAATTTTAATTGAAAATAATAACTGGTTCAGAAAAACAGTATTTATGTGTAGTTTGTTTTTTAATATATGGTAAAATAAGTTTAAAAAAAAATATTTCTTTGTAGCTTAAAAGTATATTCTTTAAAAAAATAAAGTTTACTGATCACTTTTTAAATAAACTGCAATCAGTTACTGTTAAAATATTGTAAGTGTATATGCAAAAACTATTCAATATTGAAATATTTGAAGTTCTGTTAAATTTGGCCTAGCCCTGAAAAATCGTTAATTTATAGCAACATCTAAATATTGACCGATTTTGCAAAAATTTGGATCTAGCATCACTGAAGCCTATTGAAACAGGGGCAGCCTTGTGGAGCTTTAAAAATCAAAGGTTTTTTTTTTGGACCACCCTATAGAACATACTTACTTATACTCGTATTTGTTTGATGTTTAATATTTTGTTGGTGTGGAGGAATTTATTTTTTTAATTAATTCAACAGATCTTCAAGTAGTTTATTAAAGCTCCCGTATTGAAATATGACTCCATGAGCTGGTGGAAAATCTGTTGTGGCACAGTGAGTTGCACGATTACTCTTCGTATAGGAACACAGGTTTATTCCAAAAACATCACTACTCCAAACATGTGGGCGTTACTTTAGTTATACACCCATTTAATTAAACTTAAGGAAGGCCAGCACTAGCAAAGAATGTCCAGAAAATAAGTTCTTGTAATTTGTTTATAACCTTTTAGCTTTTAAAAACTAAATACTTAAAAACCTAATATTCTAATAGATTGTGTTATTGCTATATTTTTTAGTAGTTAAAAATTACTACAATTTTAATAACTTTTATGAAAAATACAGTCAACGCCTTTTGATTATATTTGTGGTCATGTTACCTTCTTAATTTCCTGAGTGTATATCCAAAATTCAAAGTCTTTATAATTCTGGTGCCTATTAAAAAAGTTAATATTTTTTCAAGAGAGAATGTTAGGAGATCTCAATTTTTTTGTGGAGATCAAGAAAGTAAATGTTACACTCAAAAAAGGCACAGTTTCGTCCCCGAAAACCCCGAGCGTTTCTGAATGTTTTTCTGAATTATACTTATAATTAGTAGATAATATTCTAGATTTGGGTATTCTCTTAGACCCAAAATTGGATTTTAAACGGCATATTTTAATGACGATTAATAAAGCTCGTGGCACCTTAGCTTTTATAAAACGATGGCCTAAGGAATTTACAGATTCCAATGTAACAAAACAATTATATACATCGCTCGTGAGACCAATTTTGGAATATGGCTCTGTGATTTGGGATCCATTATCCATTCTTCAAATTGGAAAAATTGAATCAGTGCAAAAACAAGTTTTGCTGTTCTGCTTACGAAGCACCTACCCTAATACCATTAATAATATACCTTCATATACAACCAAAATAAACCTCGTTAAGCTTCAAACTCTGAAAAGTAGAAGGACAATGCTAAACGTTACGTTTTTATTAAATTTGATTAATGGTGATATATGCTCCGATTTCCTGTTAGAAAATTTTGTACTTTTCGTTCCTCCAAGATCAACACGTAATTATACTCCATTATATACTCCATTCTATCGTCAAATGTATGCTGATGCTGATCCGTTTATAAGAATGTGTAATGATTTTAATAATCTTTATAATTTGTTAGATTTTTCTTCAAATGTTAATATTATTAAACGCAACATAATTTTGTTTTTAAATTATTCTATTAAAAAAAAAATATTGTACTTATATTTATTAATAATTTTGTAATTTTTATGTTAATAAGGATTTATTCCGTAGACATAAATAAAAAAAAAAAAAAAAACTTAGTCAATAAACAACATTTTCTGAGCTTTTGAGTCAACATTTTAAAAAAACTTTATTTTCATGTGCATAAACCATAAGTTTCGGCAATGCTTTTGTATATTTACGTACCGTATACACTGCGTTGCATAACTATAATTACAAATAGTTTTTCTATTTTTTCTAATACTACGTACAGTTTTTAAAAACTTATAACTGGTTTTAAGAGTGTGCTAACTGATGATTTCTTGCGTAAAATTTAAGAGATTACTTAATTGATTTAAGAGAAAAATTGTGTAATAATATTTTGTTAGCCTCTCTTAACTAAAACTACATATAACGGTAATCACAGAAGAATAGCAAATACAGAAAAATTTTTGAATTATTTTAGTTTTTATGCAATTTTAATTAATTTGCAATAAATGCCGCGTGGTTCATATCTAAGTGATTTTGAAAAATGACAAATTTCAGCCTATTTAAAAAGTTGCTTAAGTTTTCGGGAAATTTCTAGTAAAATAAACCGTTCACATGTGGTTGTCACAAATTTTGCAAATAATCCGAGTGCGTGTGGTAAAAATAAAACAGGCGGCCAGAAAAAAAACTTTCTGATCGGGACCGGCGTGAAATAATCACAAAATGAGCATCGTCTCAATCTGATAATCGATATTCATCGGTCATCAGATTGATAATCGATGATGGTTGTCGAAATCAACCATAAGTAGGCTCTTAAAGGACTCCCAGAGAATTACTCTCCAAAAACTGCCAAAGCTATTATCACGCCACAAAACTGCTTACTTGAATTCGCTAAAAGGAATTCACAAACCTACTGGAGAATAAACGCTGTTGTTGGTAGGACTATTTAAACACAAATTTATTTTAAATGAGATTTTTTCTGATGAGAAAAAGTTCAATCTTGATGGTCCAGATGGTTTTAACAGCTATTGGAGTAAGAAATCACGATATTTTTCAAAAAGAAATTCGGAGACGAATCCTTTTTGTTTCGACGGTATGGTTGGTTTGGGATTTCCACGCACCAGAATGAATTCTTCTGAGTACATTACAGTATTAGAAGAGAAATTAGTGCCATTTATTGCAAATAGCAACGAAGGGGAATTCATTATCCAACAAGACAATGTCTCAGTACATGTATGTCGTCAGACAATGCAATGGCTATTATCAAAAAATATAAGAGTTTTGAAATGGCCCGCATGTTCTCCGGATCAAAACCCAGTAGAGAATATTTGGGGAGTATTAACCCGTCGAGTTTACGCAGAAAACCAATAATATAAAAGCGTTTTTCATCTAAAAGAAGCAGATATCGGAAGAACTTCGAATAAATTTGTTAGACAGTATGTCTGAGCAAATTTCGACTGGATTCAAAAAAATTAGGCCTCACGCATTATTAAAACTGCTGCTTTAAAATGTCTTTTTTAAATTTTTGTAAATATTGATATATTACGTTTAGTGTATGTATAGCTATGAAACACTAATTGATTTTGTTATTCCTTTTTAAACAGCAAAATAAAAAATAAATTAATTATTTTCTTGTTAAATATTATTAATTTTCCATTGGTTTTACTTGTATGCCGGTTAAACTCTTCTACTTTTTTTTAACTTACGAAATTTATTGAAATTAATGTGTAATTATGGTTTTGCAACGCAGTGTATTACTTTTTTCGTAATTATTGAATACATTTTGAAAATAACGGTTTATAACTTTTATAATTTCCGCCAAGATTGAAAAATCCAATGATGGAGTTTAAAAGATTGATGAACTTTTAATAATTCTGTCAAAAACAAAATTTGAATTTGCCTTTACTGTTCCAGAGTTATACCCTTTTAAAGCTATGTACCCACTGTATAAAACGAATAATATTATAAAATCTTTGCCATCGGATTTCCTTTAAGCTTTGAATTTTGATATTTTTCGTGCTACGCTGACTAATCATTTTTGATATTTGTTATTGTGAGGAAAAAAAATAAAAACTAACCGCGAACAACCTCATATTTATGAGACTTTCTCGGACTCGCTATTTTTGATATTAGATACCTTGAGCGAAAAGCAAAGTACTAAACTCGAAATATCTTATAATTCAAAGTAGAAAAGGGTACGTGAGTGAATTTCTACTATCACCTACTCACGTTCACGAGAGAAACATTTCACTCACACACAATCATTCACGAGAAGTTTTTCTACACACACTCATTCACGCTGAAGTGGCTAAATTTATATTTTTGCTAAATTCTACTCACGCACACTGACGTTAAAATTTGAATCACTCACTCACGAAGAATTTTTTCCTACTCTCACTCACTCACGTGAGTAAAATTGGGTTTCGCTCACACTCACTCGTAATTCCTGTGAATCAAGCAAAATTATTTTCATGTCCCCCCCCCCCCCCCCCCCATCTCTAATTTAAAGCTTAAAGAAAATCCTATGCATAACTGTCAAACAGCTTATAAAATTCATAGTTTTATACAATGGGTACAAAGTTTTAATCGGTAGCACTCTGGAAGAGTAAGAAGAAATTAAAATATTTGTTTACAACATTATTTAGAATTTATCTACTTAAATTTATATATCTAAAATTTGTTAAAGAAATTATTAAAAATTTAAATATATGGTACGCAAATGTACAAAAACATTTCCGAAACTTATGGTTTATGCACATAAAATTAAAATCTGGACATTTGTCTTTAAAATTATTGACTTAGAAGCTAAGAAAATTTATGTTATAGGCCAAGTTATAAATAAAATTCAAAAACATCCAAAACCCCCGAAACCTTCCGAAAAATCTGAAAAAAATCTCAAAAATACTTTATCCCATAAGTGTTCAAATTAAGCTTGAGCACACATGAAAATCGAAAAACAAAAAAATGTTGGTACACACTATGGTCCATATTTATAACCGGGGCTATAAGTAGTTAATAAAGACTACCTCATAGGTACGGAGTACTGATTGTTGGTCCATTTTGCTCTATCTGGCTTAGTTTCCGAGATATAGTTAGCCTATTTTATGATTACAAAATAAAAATATATGTGAACATAATGCTACCCAGCAAAATTTTTTAGAATAGATTACCTTTGAACCTATTCTAGAACAACTTATTTTACCACCGGTTACATGGAACCGGTTCTAGTACAGGTTCCTGATAGTCGAACTGTAAGGTGTCACAGAACCAGTTCTATAACTGGTTCTAGAGCCGGTTCTAAAGCAAACTGTTCTTGTTTGGAGGTAAAGAGCCTATTGCAAATTGGACAAACTCCATATAAAAAGAACCAGTTGCAGAACAGAAATTAGAACCTGTTATAATACAGTATAAGCCCTTCTGCAACCAGTTATTTGGATAGAGGAGACACAAAAAAATAATGGTTTGAAAGCAATTGTGGTAAAATTTGGAAGTAAAATTAGTAAATTTGAGAGTTACGAATTCCTAAATATTAGACAGGAGAAATAAAAAATACGGATGAAAAATTTTCTTGAGGTAAATTCAGATTACTAATTACACTCAGGGAACTTCTGCTTTAAAAATATGTAGTTGTTTGGATTGTAATACAGTTTCTTTGTTTTTAATGTAAATGTCAGTCATGTGCAGAACAAAATTTAAATTTAATTGTAGTTCGTTTAAAAAAAAACAAACCACATCAAATGACTGTTTTATGGTTTTACCTTCAGTTTTTACAATTGTTTTTTGTTATTTAAAAAAGTAAATGTTTGTTTAATTTTTACTAACATATGTGGTTCATTTTTACTACAATTGTTAGTAATTTTTTGAACAGTAAAAACGAGTGACAAATGTAAGTTGAATTTAATGAAATGTTAGTCGTCCTTTCTTCAAGTGAAATTTCTGTCGTCTTTACCTACATAATATAATTAGTTTTAGTTTTCAAATTCTTTCCTTTGTAAAAACTATATGGTGAGCAGTCTTTAATTTGTGCAACATTCAAGTAGGTACTTTAATCAGTTCGTTTTTTATAAATATTTGTTATCTTAAATTTTGTTCATAAAAATGTAATACTTGTCTGCAGGGATGGTAGGCAATACCGCTAAAATACTGTTATCGATTCAAATCCCTTTCAACTGAATATCGTTAACCCTAAAATACCGTTACCGAAATAATTGAAATAGCGTTCTCCTTTTATTTTACAAGATCAAAAAAAATAGTGAATTTTCATTGTTGATCTATAAATTGTCATTGTTGATCTATAAATTGTGTGTGTTGGTTAGTTCGGTTAAAGATCATGAATATTTTTTCCATATTAACAGAAAAATTATAATTTTATTTGTGATAATTTACTTTAATTAAGTGCAAAAATTTGCTTAATATATATGCTCGACATATGTTGAAAAACGAAGAAAATCTTTAATGTTTGATATTCTTTCACTTACAATGTAAAGGATAAAATATGATGACATTTGAAAATAACTGCCAGTCAAATTTTCAACTTAATTAGTTGAACTGGCAACTGTGGTAATAATTAACAGAACTAAACATAGCTTTATAGAAAATAAGTTCGCAGTAAATTTCGTCATACTCAACAAACTAAGTCACGTTAAGTTTTTAACTTAACTAGTTGAGTTAAATAGATGATGTTTACCATTTAACACTTTAAGGCAGAAAGAATGTTGATGAAGGCCGTTGCGGGCTAGAAAGTTAACTCCATTCATGCAGGTGTCAAATAACTTTTTTCTAAGTGTTTTTTCTGTTAATTAAAGTAAATTATCACAAATAAAATTATAATTTTTCTGTTAAAATGGAAAAAATATTCATGATATTTAACCGAACTAACCAACATCTCACATCAAAAAAAAAATATTATCGCTCAAAATATATATATTTTCCGAAAATTTCATCATAAACTAGCTAGTCATTGGATTTCGGGCACAATGGGGCTACAAATATCAGTCTGCATTGACATTATCTGAATAACTAAAGTAACGTTAACCTTAAAATACCGTTACCGAAATAACTAAAACCCCGTTAACCTCTTAAATAAACTTACCGAAATAACTAACATACCGTTACAACTAAAAAAACCGTTACCGAAATATATAACGCTAAAACCCGTAACCGAAATAACTGAAATAGCATTACCCCTAACATTACGTTAACCGAAATAAAAGAATATAGTGGTGCCCTTACCGCAACGAATCGGTTACCATCCATGCTTGTAATGTATCCTCTTTTCCAATATAATAATTATTATTCATTGTTGAAAAGTATTTAATCAGGTGCATGTTAAATTTGCACATTAATTTAATGGCAAACATTAACGAACTCTTGGTTTTGAATGATTTCTCTTAATCAAATAGTAATTTATTTGATCAAAATTTTAGTAATTAATTTTTCTGTTTTTAATAAACTGTTTAAAGCTTTTTTTACTTAATATATTTAGCTTAATTGTGTCGTACAAAACGGGAAAACGACTTTGTTCCTCACATATTTCACTAGAAATGTGCGTTATCTCTGTTTAACACCCTATTCACAATCAGGTTTTGTAAGTGATTTAGCCATGATATTTGTAAATAACCCAAAACTATTCACATGCATTTGACGCGGTTTTGATTATCTCGTAAACAGATGTTTGGTTATTTTTGTAAACAAAAAATATTTGTGATCTAACCTAAAATTGAACAAAATATTTCAAAAAAAAAAAGTATTCTTCACTGCCGGAATATAATATTTATTAACTTTAGATAAGATACAACATTAATATGGAAACCCTTTTTAGATAGGGATGACTAGTATAAAGATGATTTTTTTATGTTTTTGGTGAGATTAAGGCCGAATCTATTGAGGATCTATTTTCATAGAAAATATCTTCGCCGGAATAATAATAATGTCACAATTAACACAAATATAAGTGGAATACACGTTTTTGTCGCGATCTATTTAAGATTTCATGATTTGTATTACAATTTAAAATACATTTTTTTATAATTTTTTTGTTTACATTCCCACCGTTACTGAATGTATTTAGTGTGTACTATTTTGGCAAATACGTCACTAAACACAGCTAAAATCGCAAAAATCACTGACAAACCCTCACTTTTAAGAGACTATTGACGGGTTTTATAAAATTTCTCGTCAAATTAAAGTAATTATTGCAAGAAGTTTGTATGGGAAAATCTCGTGATAATAAAGAGATAATGCAATTATCTCGAAGATTACTAAACCTTGTTCATGTGAATTTGGCATAAGCTGCGCACAGTGGGATAAATCACAAAATTTGTGGAAATAATTCGGCCATTTGTTAACTTGTCCTTAAAGTCTAGCTAAATCCAAAAAATCATTAGATTATGTCTATTAATAAATATTTTATTGATTATTGAAAACTGAAATTTTTACCTTCATATTTGGATTACCCAAGTTTTTGTTTTACCAAGATGGCTAAATTCAACCTTTTTAAAAAAAATCGCAATCTACAGGTAATTTTCTTTTCAACGATACCAAACACTGGTATGTTATGTTCCTAACTTCTAAACAGAAAATCTTCAAATGCTAGCCCTTATTCATATATTTCTTCTAATGTGTCCTCGTATTCACATCTTACATAATTGGGTCAGGTAAAAAGGGATGAGAAACAAAAAAAATGGCAAACACTCAAAATGTTTTATGAAAAAACTACCCAACTTTGGGCAGCCATTTTGCCGCCTCCAAAGGGTCTGGAAGGTTCAAAATCAAAACTTAAACTCCATTTTATGTCTTTTATGCATGTTCGAAATTTCATTGCAATCGGACCACAAGTTAACAAATGACCGAATTATTTCCACAAATTTTGTGATTTATCCCACTGTGCTGCGTTTGTATGTGCGGCCTGGCCTTTCTGTCAATAGTATATCGAGCAATTTTGACAGCATAAAGCTGAAATATGTTGACAAACAGAATACGTAAATCCGCTACATTTTAAGACATTTATTATAGCCAAATAATCGCCTACGAAAATTTTCATAAAATTAATGAAAAGCTTTATAACTTTTATGAAATTAGTTTTTAATGATTTGAATAATTAACTAATAAAATGAAATTTTTCATGAAAACTTTCATTAACTTAATGAAAAGTTTAAAATCGAAAAAAATTTTAAAAAAATTTGCTTTTTATTTTAAAGAAATTTTAATTTTTACAAAATAATTGGCATTTAATGGCAAATGCCAAAAAAAAAAAAAACTTGCCCTACTGATAACATTTTATTTTAAAAGAGTCTTTAGATTCGTCCAAACTAAAACCCCAAGATTCTTAATCTTATTTCATTAAAACATAGCACTATGATTTAAACTTAACAAAAAACATAGTTCTTTGTGTTTTTATTGGCAAAAACCTGAAAAAATACACTTTTAACGATTAATCGCCATTATTGTCGATTAACCGTCCCGAATAACCGGTTAGTCCATTTAAGCGATATATAACAACGGTAAAGGCCATTAAATTTTAAATTTTGTCAATTTATTTGTTTCTCTTCCAGAAGATATGAAGGTGATAACTTAGTAATATCTTCTAATATCGCCAAATTATCGTCCAACCGATAAAAAAGACGATATGTTAAAAAAACTACTTCGATATTTTTGTATTACGATAAAAACAAAATATTGCCGTAATATCTTCTTGATGATATTTCTTCCAAATGCTTACTGGGTATTAACGTTTTTTGATCATTTTAAAGAAATGATGTTTTTGAAAAAAAAAAATTATTTCGCTAATATGTTTTAAGGTTATCGATGTTTTAGACTTATTTCGTTAGGGTATTTTAAGGTTATCGGTGTTTTAAGTTATTTCGTTAGTGTTATTTTAGGGTTAAAAATAGTTCATTGAAAACTTGCCAACCATGATTGAAAACCATTCCAACAAAAATTCTGATTACTCAGAAGAAATTGTGGAAGGATTTATTTAATTACCGAGCGCTTACTAAACTTATTAGAAGACATGATTTTTGTTCGCGATGTCACACTTCGTATGTCTCTTTTCATCTGGTGAAAAAAGCTTCTATCATGTCTCCTTAAATCAGCCGGTCGTACGAAATGAAAACTGCTTCTTTGAAACTGAAATGAAAAACCAAAGAAGCAGTAAAATATTTGCTTCAATAATGCGCCAAGAAAAGGCCATATTATCATTGAAGTCTATTAACTATTTTAGAAGCATACCCTCATTGAAAATTCAGCTGTAAAAACTGCGCCAGCAGAATTTAATTACAATCATTAGGCAGAAAAGCTGATAAATGGAAATGAAAATAAATCAGTTGAAAACAGCACATGTTTTTTGCTAAATTTTGGTTGGTTAGAACTAAATAATATAACTGTAAAAAATATTACTTGAGCCAGAGTACAAACTAAAAATTTTTTATATAAATAGAACATTTTTGGTCTTCAAAGTTTAGTAACGTCATGATGCTTGTTAGGAAAAGACCTAACCACGTGGTTGATTACTAAGAAGACAAGAATGGAGCAAAATTGATTATTAATAGGGTTTTTGTTAAAGTTCTGCCTATTATGGAGGCTCTAACTTTTCTAAAACTTCGGGTTCTGATGAGATCTTTAGCCAGATCGAAATACTAGTATCAACCTAGCTAATATGTATGATTTGCTTAATTTTTGTAAATATACGGAGGTTGAAAGCTCGTTATAAATTGAAAATAACATAAAAATAATCTCGATGTATATAAAAACAAAAAAACTAATATAACTGTAAAAAAAATCAGTTATTAAACAAAAATTTAGACGAATTTTTATTTAAAATAAATACTGCTGAAATAATTATAATTTTGCCAATTATTTATTTAACCCTCAAACCGGCATAAGCTTTTTTACAATGAAATTTATAACACATGTTCGGCACGAAAAATAAATAATATGTTCTTCTACTAAAATTTTGTTTGTTGCCCAATTTTGGCGATATGGGCTCAAAAACTAATACATAAAAATTAATAACTTTAGGCATAAATTATTTCTCTTACCAAAATATAACTACAGTCCAAAAATTGCACTTTTTGTGTTTCTTTAAAAACGCGAAATGGAGCGAAAACGCTCCAAAACTTTAACATAAATTGATTAAACTTAAAGGCTTTGCTAATACTACATAATATATTATGTATGTCATCAAAATCCGTACATACGTTTTCAAGTTAAGGCAATGTCCTTTACATGTATCCTTTTGGAATCCTGTAAGTCCTTGGACCAAAGTTAGAGCTTTTTTCAAAGTTTAAGCTTCAATCTTACTTTGTGTTTAGTATCACTGGTTTCTAGTTAACATAAATATGTTTCGAGATTTTTCAAAATTGTGTTCATTTCAAAATTTTAACTTTAACGCTTTCTCGCTTCCAAACCGTGGCATGTAATTATGGCGCAATTATGGAACATTTAAAACACCCCTCCTAGATATGCGTTGACTTAATATCGTTTTATTTTTTACTTTTTTATCTTTGCTTGTTTGGGTTTGCTTTGTTTGTTTGAAAACATTAAGGAGCTAAAAAAAAAAAGAAAAAAAATATTTTATAATGTCCACATAAGTAATATTTTTGTTTTATGTTAACTTAAATATTTTTTAAATATTTTTAATATTTTTTATTTTAACTAACATTATTATTTTATCAGTATAATAATATTTTAAACAGCAACATTTTTCCTTATTTCGGGCTTGGCTTCCTACAAAAAAATGGATACGCATTTGCAAAACAACCACTGCGCTTATTTTTCACGATCATTCTTGTCTGCCTTTGTTTCTAGTTTTCTTCATCAATGCCATGAAGAATTGTATAAAAATATTTGGGGATGAGCGAAGAGAAAAATAATATTTAATAATATTCACATAAATATATATGTTTTTTGTTTTAATACTAATTTTAATTGTGTTGTTTAATATTTATTTATTAATTCAATATGCTTTCTTCACGGCATATATTTTTTTTTTTGTCTGAGGCACAAACATCTTTTTATCTACAAGGGCTTGCTGTTGCTTTTATGTAAAAAATGTATACCCACTTTAAAAACAACCACCATCACGTTTCCCAGCAAAAATGGCAATGTTACGATTCCCTAATCGTATTGACTGGAAGAACAATGTTATTGCGGCAAAACTCAATTGGTAGAAAACGTGCCCTGAATGCAATACTCTATAGCAATACGATAGCAATGCTTCCAGAAGATAAATAGGTAATATCGCTAAATTATCATCTGGAAGACACAAAAACGCAGCCCATATACTGCCTGGAAGTTAAAAAAATATCACCTAATAACTACCAAGAAGATAACTACCAAGAAGATAAAAATATAATAACGTTTTTATTTACATACTCGTACATATATTTTTTTTTAGCTTTTTATTAGTATAAACACATGGTAAATTCATCATTTTCTCTTCCTATTTTTTCGCCGTGACTTAAAATACAATTTACATCTCAAAGTTTTCCATGGATTTCCATTTTCGATGCTTGCATTTCGTTATTTTCTAAAAAAAACACACACAGAAATAATTTTTTTTTAGCAGTATTAAATTAAATTTTATCTTTCCTTAATATTTGCAATTTATATGCAAAAGTATCCCAAGTCGAGCTGGTTTTTTTATTTTATTAAAATTTTATAAAATTTCCTAACGAAAAATGTAAATATACGGAGGTTGAAAGCTCGTTATAAATTGAAAAAATATTATGTTTGATATTTTTTCAATATTATTATTTTTTAATGAAAATGAAAAAAAAAAAAGCTAATAGGAAAAAAAACTGCAATTTAGCTGCATTAGATTCGAGGCCATATTTAGGTGTGATAGCTAAACGGTCATGACTTGGTATTGTTACGTTTGTAATGTAAGATGAGCGCAGGTTTGATTCTTACAGCCGCAGGTTGTTGAAAATTTTATCATATAGAGACAATCAGACAATTCATATAAACTAGTTTTCTCACTAGTTTTCTTACAACAAACAAGTTTTCAATCTATTTTTGTAACAATGTTGATAATCTTTAACTTCGGGCTCATATATTAGTTCTCATTTAGTGAGAAAACTTGTATTATTATATCAAACTTGTATTATTATTTTTTCAATTTATCTTCCAGCTGATAAAAATATGATAAGTTTAAAATATTGGGTTGATTGTCAACCAAAAGAAAAATTAATACTATTGCCAAAATATCTTTCGTTGTGATATATCTTACAAATGCTAGAAAGGCACGCACACATAATCACTAGCGCACACACATTTGAGACAAATTCTCAAAATCATTTTAAACATAAAACAAAATATTAGAAAAACCAATTAGTTTAAGTACAACTGAAATTTGTTCATGTGGTAAAATAAGGCAACTGATGACTTTGGTTAGATAACAGTTTTAAACGATATCAACAGAAAAAATTAATTCAGTTGAGTTGGAACCCGTTGAACAGACTTTTTAACTAACTTTTTTGTGAGTGTACGAATGTAGTTATTGCTTACCAAATCGATACATATGTATTTATAGCTCTAAGAAAAGAATTTGTGTTTAAACACCTACATAACTTTTAATTACCTATAATATAAAATTAACATAATTTATTCATTGAATATTAATTAAATTGTTTGGCATTTTTTTTTTCAATATCGTCGATTTATCTTCCAGCTGATAAAAATATGATAAGTTTATAATACTACCTTGATTGTCAACCAAAATAATAATTAATGATATTGCCAAAATATCTTTTGTTGAGACATATCTTACAAATGCTTATAGGGTTATTATTGAAATACACGCGCACATAATCACTAGCGCACACATATTTGAGACAAATTTTCAAAATCATTTAAAAAATAAAACTAAATATCAGAAAAAACAACTGAAATTTGTACATGTGGTAAAATGAGATAACTGATAACTTTAGTTAAATAACAGATTTAAACGTTATCAACAGAAAAAATCTCTTCAATGGAGTTGGAACCTAAATTTATTTTCATCGGGATAAACATTAATTGCATTTATAGTAATTAAATGTGCTAAAGTCCCAAAACTTATTTAACAAATTGTGAAAAGCAATCTGATGTAGGCGTGTCCCTATCCGGATTTCATTCCTGCCCAAGGAAATCTTCAGGGGACTTTGTTATTAGAATTTCTAGAGATATTTGTTATGTTAAATCACAAACTCAATGAGAATTTCTTGTCCTCGTCTAGGAGCGAGATTCAAAATTTAAAATATCAAAGACAAAGCAAAAACAACAACAAAACTTTTGAGCTAACTTCTTTTTATGTGTGTACAAATGTAGTTACTGCTTACCAAATCGATGTTATTTGTTGCTGGGATTAAACATACATATTTATCTATAGCGGTAAGATAAGAAATTATGTTTAAACACCTACATAACTTTTAATTACCTATAATATAAAATTAACATAATTTATTCATTGAATATTAATTAATTATACTTACACATTTACATTTAGTAGCTTTAAAACTGCTTGCTACTTCGTAAGCAGAAATTTAAAATGTTAAAAAATATTTGTTAAAGACTATTTCAGAACACGTTTTGAAAGCGGCAACAATCCCATGCCAAACATCAAACATTCATATGAACTAGTTTACTCACTACATGAGAACTAATATACATATGAGTTTGAAGTTAAAGATTATAACCATTGATCAAAAAATAAATTGAAAACTTGTTTGATGTGCAAGATCCACCTCTGGTGGATATTCAATACACTTTTTTTGTTTTTCTCTCCTTTTTATATTTTGTTTAGATGGTAAACAAAACAGGGGAAGTAATTGTTTGTTTGGAATTGTTACCGCTTTCAAAACGTGTTCTGATGATGGGAACCTAGAAAATTCAAGAAATAGATCTATCAACACATTCCTGAAAGGGTCAAATAATAAATTTGAAAACAAAAAACTCTATAGATTATTTGTTAGGACAATATCCTAATGAAGCAATATAGAGTATGGCCTCGAACTTGAATAATTTTCATTTTCATTGAAAAATTATAATTTTTATATGATAATTTACTTTGACTATTAAAAAAAAAAACACAGAAAAAGTTATTAGTTATTATATTATTAAATTTTCTTATTATATTTTCTTATTTAATTTAAAAACATCGTCATTTTGGAACCAAAAATCGTCAAATCGTCATTTGGTAAATTTCTGACCACAAATCGCCAACTACGATAAATCGTCAAATCTGGAAAATTTAATTTGGTGTCGTAAACAAAAATAAATAATTCATAATTAACAATAAATTTAAGTTATAAATGTCAAAACTATTTGGGATTTCGTCGGCTTATTATTAGTTTGACCCATACTCCAAAAACTTGTTATCGAGAAAAACGATAAAGAAGGTACACAAGTTTTAATTGCTGTATGCAAAATCGGCAGGTAGATCAAATTTGATACTGGATATTTCAGATATGATAAAAGATAACGCGAAATGGAAATTCGAAATTAGGAAGGGAATACTTACATTATATATAAGCTTGCCAGACGTACTGTTTTCTGCAGGACGCGTACATTTTTCCCCCATTGTACTTTTTTCCTGCATAACAGCTAAAGTAGTACGCAACGGTACTTTTTTAGAATCTGTACTTCTTTTTGTACTTGTTTTTGTTAAAAAACATTGAATTCGGTTTTTTTATTTAATAACAAAAATGTTTGTATAAAAAAGCAAATACAGTTTATTTGAAACGTCCTGTAACAAAAGCTCATGTCTGCTCATCGCTGCTAACGTTGACGATTTGTCTCCATTTAGATGATATCGCTCATTTACTTCAAGAACGTCTCAACTCCAAAAACATGATTTGTGAGTTAATGATGCAGAATTATTCGCTATATCACGTTTTATATTGTGTAAAAAAGTCGTATTGATATCTTGTATACTCACCTCTTGAGAGAAATTATGATGTTATTTTTTTCTTCAAGGTGGGAGTGAATTGAAAACTTTAAACTCGTTTTCTACAAAATCAAAATTTTTGAGTTATGACGTTATTGAAGTAAATGAGCGATATATGAAGTAAAATATAAGATGAAGATGAAGATGAATGACGATTTTACAAAAGGCATTTTATGGAAAATGATAATTTTTTTAAATTTACAATTTTTATCCAATTTTTTAATTTTTTTCTCTATAATTTGCTGAAAAAATTTAATCCAATTTAATTTAATTTCTTTTCATTGAAAACTTCAACATGATCTCAAGCAGAAGAAAAATTATTAGTTTAATGATCAACGAAATACCTATAAACTTGTATATTTTAAAAGATTTATTTTAACTTTATTTAAAAATTTATTTAAAAAAAATAAAAATATATTTTAGGAAGGAACATCCAGAAATGTTAATTTTTGAATAATTTAAACCATTTAGCTTTAAAAACACTGTTAAAGGAGTAATTTTCCTCGTTTTTCAATATTGCGTCATCAATATTTTTATTGAATGCCATTTTTTTCGGAAAAAAACATTTCAAAATTAACAGTTTGTCATCGAATTTTGCAGATTTTAAAATAGGGCTGTGATTTTAAATAAGTAATGAGTTATTTGAAAGCATAGAATTATTTAGACTAAATACAACTTCTGATCATGAAATTATGAAAGTTTTAAGCTATATTTGTTAGAGCTTTTTAAGCTTATTTTTTGATATTTGGTTACTTTAGCTTATTTTGTAAATATTTGCTACTTTTTTCTGTAAAAAATTAAGCTTATTTTAGCTTTTTGCTTTTAAAATAGAGCTTTTGTGGAATTTTAGTAATCGGTATTTTGAATATATTTTTGTTTTAATTGAAATTTTAAACAATTTCTCGATTGCACCATTGACTGACGAAGTTCTTAAGAACAAATTGTACATAAATTTTATTTGTAGTAACGATTTTAATAAAAATATTTAATATTTAACGGTTTCCATTTTACATGAAGCAGCTTATTTTTATGTTTAAACGGCTTGTTTTACAGTTTTTCGAGCTCTTTTAATGCGCTTAAAACATTGTTTTTAGAGCTGTTTTTTGGTTGCCCTAGTAAGGAGCTTTGGGAGTGGTGTTCCTTAGACTCAGAGACATCAAATGGTGAAATAAATACAAACACATGATTAAATGATTGGGAATGATGATTTTTTTTCGACTTCTAATTCTCAAATTTATGATTTTTTATGTGGTTACCGGGTTGGAAAAAGTAATGGGTATATAAGTAAATTTTCATAAAAAATAATTTATTAAAAACAATTATTACATTATTATTGTTTAATCAAGTTGGGATTCGAACCTGTGATCTCTTGGTTGTTAGGCGAGAACTCTACCCACTAAGCTACAGAGAAGCAAGTCGAAGCTAAGCCGCTCCGCCAATAGTTTTCAGTAGCCGCGCCGCCGCCGAAATGCTCGGCTAATCGGCGGCTTAATTTTTAACCATTTTTAGCTGCTAAGCCGAAATTCCAGTTCTTTTTTTAAAATATGCAGTATAGACGTCACAAGTGGCGTATGGGCATTTCTCGTTCGCGATATTTTTGAAGTAAAAAATAGTAAAAATATGTTAAAATTTGTTTTTTGTTTTAATTTTTTGATAGCATTTTAGTAGCACTATGTTTAGTGCAAAGGGTTCACTAAAAAAAGTTTGACAGTTACTACATGACAGTTGTTTGTGTAGAAATCAGTAGTTGTTGTTTTTAACTGTAATTACAGTAGTTGATGAAATAATACAAAACAACTATTTTGACAGTTATTTTATATATTTGAATGCATAAAAACGTTATAAGCGGAGTACCGTTTGGAATTTTGACTTTGCATCCAAGTGTTACCATATAAGTGGTTATATAAGTACATATTTTGTAATGGCAAGTACTTACAATTGTTATTACAAGTCTGATTGTATATATAGGGATGCCGCTTGCAATAATGACATATTACTACACAGTTTACAAAAATAATGAGTCTAAAAATAAATTTAAAAAAGAAATTAATTTTATAAAAAAAAAAATATTTTTATTGCATTTTTTTTAACAAAATGAATGGAAATATAACGGTATTCTATGGATAACTGTATTTCAATTATTTCGGTAGCGGTTTTTTAGGGATAACAATAGGGTTTTCAGTCGATAACGGTATTTTAGGGGTATTGCCTGATATCCTGATTAAAAATCAAAAACTAAAAAAATATGCATTTAATATGGTTTTTTCAACCTTTTCTATATTTTTTCCCCAATTATACTAATTTTTGTTTTAAAAAGAGGTACAAAATTGAGAATTACGAATAAACATCATCAGAAAGTAATTGTATTTTCTGACATTTTTCTTTTCGTGATAAAACAATAAATTATGTGTACATTTGAAAAATATTTTATTTCTAAAATATATAAATTTATTTTTAGTAAAACATCAAACATTTTTCTAAAAAATATGATTGTAATGCAAAATATTCAAAAATACTCATTTATAGAAAAATATGCAAATTATGTATTTATAGCAAAATATGTAAAAAATGTGCATTAACAAATCGATGCCATTTCGTTGCGAATTTGTTGATTCGCAAAGATATTTGGTTAACATTGTTCTCCAGCTAACGACAACAAACATGTATTTACATAAAGTTTCGAGCCCTGGTTATAAGATATTTGAAGATTTCACTTTTTAATAAACCGAAACCGACAATGCAAAAAAAAAAACGTTTGGAAACGGTTTTTGAAATAACTCGAACACTCTCAAAGGTGCACATACACCTATATTATTGCAATTTTTTTTGGAAATGTTTGGGCTAATTTTTATTGTTTAATAGCGGCGCAGGCAAAAAGCTTCTTCAGTCGAAAAAAAATCGACACAAGACCAACCAGCCGCCGCCGCTGAAAAATACCTTACCCTCGTGCCTACAAAAAATCACAAAGTAATGTGTCTAAATATAGAAGTTTTGCAGGGTATGAAACTGAAACAACAAAAATGGTAACAACAAAAATGGTTACAAAGAAATAATTCATAACCTGATTTGATCAGTACATGTACTGACTTTTGTTTGAACCTCTGTATCACACCTTGTATATGAATCTAATTCATTTTTTTTTTTTTCAATTATGAGACAACAACTAAATTTTAATAAATAATAGCAATCCTTTCTGGGGTATCGGTTAATTTGAAAATAAATGATTTTTTATGGCAAAAAATTGCAATTTTTCATTTGTCTGTGAACTCGAAAAGTTGAATGTTTTTTGTGTTGTTTAAAGTAATAAAAGTTTAAAAAAACAAAATAATCATAAAGTTTAGAATGTATTCTTAATTATTAAAATATATTCATTCATTCGTTTAAAAATTCAAAATATATGATTTTTAAATTAATCCAAAAAAAGATTATTTCCGGAGCCTTCAATCTTATGACTCAAAAATTATTCAAATATGAAACATGTTCTGAAATTAAAACAAAAACACTCTTTATTCTGAGGCAAAAAAGAGCAATCAAAAAACATTCCTTATTGTCGGCCTAGAATACGAGCATAGCGTACAACGATTGTCGCAGCGAGTAAAAATACGCCCAAAATATAGACGTTCGACAGTGACTGCAAAATCTGTCATATTTATTTTCGTGTAAAGACTACCGTAGAGGTTTTTTCCATCTCCTGTATCTCTTTCGCCAATTAACAATATAAAATTTTTCAGTTTTTATATATAAATATTTTAAAAACAATAACAAAATAATATATTTCAATAAAAATTTGGATTAAAACATATTAAGTCGATTTATATTACATTGTGCATTTGCTAGTACACTAAAGGCTTCATTACTCGAGCGGATACTTTCCGCAAATCCGTCACAATTTGTTTAGTATGTAAAACAGAGACAACATATTGTATGTAGGTACTATTTTTAAACATTGTATGGAGTTACAAAACGCATCCGCTCGAGTAACAAAGCCTTAAGAGAATATGTGAGCCATAGAATATCTATGTTAGTTTTATTCATCATATGTTGATTGTTTACAAAATATAGTTAAAACGCGGCAACACTGTTAATAGATTGAGAAACAAAAAATGAGAACAAACGCTTTGAAAATAAAATAGATTCTATTTCACAACTGCATCGCTCGACGCTTTTTAAATGTAAATTTTTATGGAAATAATTGACAAGTTCTTATTCTGTTTTTACACATAATGAAATTATTGCCCCAAAAAAATAAGTCAGAAAGAAACTCACAAAAGTAGGTGAACATGAATGTTTTTTTGACCAATCTAAAAATGCTCTAAAAAATATTCTTTTTGGAGCGAGACCAATTTTTTTTAATTGTCAAATTGCTAAGAAAAAACTTAAAATGTTGGAATTGTGGGCGAATTTTGGTCTATTTTGCTTAAAAAGCGAAATAAATTAAATAAACTGTCGAAAAATAAAAATAAATTTACATTTTTAGACTCAAAAGTGATTCAGAAATGAATCAAATTAATGAGGAAAGTGTACATATTTTTGACTCAAAAATGAACCGGAACAAGGCTCCAATCTACGAAAAATATTTTCATTCATTTTTGGGACTCAAAAATTACTCAAACAAGACTCCAATTTATGAAGAAAATTTCGTTTGACACATTTTCTGATCCATTTTTTTAGTCCAGAAAGAAGGTTATTTTGTATAACCACTTCTATAGGAAGAATTGAATTCTTGATGTTTTTTGAGCTCATTATACCCTCCATCCCATAGTGCAGGAGGGTATATTCACTTTGTCAAATGTTTGTAATTCTTTTAAAAAAATTCTGGGACCCCATAAACTATATATATTCTTGATCAGCATGGATAGAAAAGTCGATATAGCCATGTCCGTCTGTCCGTCTGTCCGTCTGTCCGTCCGTCTGTCTGTGGAAACACAAAATACTCCTCCAATACAGAAGAGGTACTGCTAATTTTCAGTCAAATTGTTTGTTGATATCATGAGCAGTTTTCTAGTGAAAATGATCAAAATCGGTTAACGCGTTCAAAAGTTATGAGTGAAAATGTGGGAAGACCTCTAAAAATTTTTTTTTTTTTCATCATACATACATACATACATACGTACATTCAATGCTTATACACAAGAATATACGCAAGCAGGGATGGCTGTCAATATCGCTGAATTACCGTCCTCGATTCTAACACCTTTCAACTGGCTATCGTTATCGCTTAAATACCGTTACCGATATTCTTGAAATACCGTTATCCGTAAAATACCGTTACCTTAAAATACCGTTACCGAAATAATCTAACAAGATCTGAACAAAAAAAATTCTGTAAATAGATATATTTTCCCAAAGTATGATCATAAACTAGACAGTCATTTAAACTCGGGCATAATGCGGTTAAAAATTGTGGTGTGCATTAACATTACCTGAATAACTAAAATAACGTTATCCTTAAAATGCCGTTACCAAAATAATTGAAAAATCTTTTTCCCTAAAATAAAGTTACCGAAATATCTAAAATATCGTTACCGCCAAAATACCGTTAGCGAAATAAATAAAATACCGTTAACGCTAAAATACCGTTAACGCTAAAATCCCGTTACCGAAATAACTGAAGTATAGTTTCCCCTAAAATACCGTTACCGAAATAAAAGAAAATAGCGTTACTACGACCAATAACCACATAGAATCGGTTACCATCCATGGTCATGATCAACACTTAAAAACAAAAAAAAAACACAAAATATTGTTGTTTTTTTGTTTTGTTTTGTATACAGTATGTATGTACGTATGAATTAGTAGCAATCGCATGCAGAGTTGCCAGGTTTGACGATTTGTCGTCATTTTGATTTAATACCCAAAATAACTAAATGACTATTTGACGACTTTTGCTTCCAAAATGACGATTTTTTGACAATAATTTAATATGTCAGCAAGATCTACTTATTTATCATTCTCATAAAATCGCCGGCTCGATTATTAAATTTATATTATTTCGTTAAAAATTGAAAGCAAAAACATTGTTTTTTGATCGATAGCTAGCTTTTATATGCTAATATGATGTGAAACACAATTTTGCAAAAATGCAAATCCTAGAATTGAATAAAACTTAATCCAAACCGCATTTATTTTTTTATAAATTCATTACGGGTTTAGCTTAATTTAGTTTCTGTGTTTATATGTTTAGAACATTTCTTTAAATTTTTATAAAATTTAATTGGAGTTCGATTTAAATAAAAATAAAAAAATTTTCATGTTAAAACACAAGGCATGGACTTTTTTTGCGAAACAAACAGATCTCTAGCCCGAATATATTTCATGTTGAAAGATGATATATATACAACTTTAAATGAAACAAAATACATCCAAAAATAAATCCGGTGCTTAAAAAACAGGCCTAATAATATAAATAAAGTGCCAAAATTTAATAATTAAAAATATAACATTAAGTTTGTTCGATAACACAAAAATTTGTACAAGTTTTTACTGGAAGGTGTTCGTTTAGACAAATACGCAGTAAAAACTGGTAAAAAGAGAGAGTAAAGTGACAGTTTGATGCCAAAGAACTTACAAGTTTTTACTGGATACATTTTTGCCAGAAAGAATTTGTAAGATGAAAAAAACATATGACTAAAAAAATATGCTTGTATTTTTAGTAAACAAAAACAAAAATTAAATTAAATTTTAATTGTTTATGGATTGAAAGTGAAAATGATTAAATAATTAACTATGGAAGAAGTTAAAAAAGATTTAAATTATTTTTGGTCGATAATTTCAATTAACTTTTTCCTTTTCCATAATGACCAGTTGATTTTTTTTTTAATATTTAAAACAAACTGCTTTATCTAATTTAATAATTCCTACAAATTTTCTGTTCGTTTACTTTTTTGTAAATTTGTCTTACTATTTGTAATTTTGTTACTGAGTAGTTTTTACTGAACTTTACAGGAAAAGTAATCGAACAGACTTATTGTTAAAGAATTTCCAAATTTTGTAAAAGAATTTAATATTTAAAAAGTTGTGCCACTGATTTAAAGTTGTATTTATTTGATCTTTCAACATTATATTTTTGTTATTTTATTAATTAATAATCATATAATTACAAGTTATATACTATTACCCTAACCGAGCACTAGCTACTGCCCTTCGGCGCATTGTAGCGAAAACAGATCAGTGCCTCTGGTGGGAATCGAACCCACGACCCCGCACTGATAAGCCAGCACGCTATCAACTAGCCTACTGGGGCACACTGTTTCAACATTTTATAAATATGAATATCGTTGTAAAATATAATGATTTTCGAAGTTTAAACCAAAGAGAAGTGTCAAAAATCGTGTTATATTACAACGATAATACGTTAACATTTGAAATGTGAATAACATTATTGTATTTTATTTTTATTAAAACTTTATCCCTCTTCTAACAAATATATTTTATTTTGACGATTTTTCAAAATATGATGACGATTTTGACGATTTTTTCTAGAAAGTTTGTCGTTTTTATGCTTTGCAAACCTGGCAACACTGGTTATGAGTGCAAATGCGAGAAGCCCTCGAAAAATTGTTAAGCTAATTTATAAAGTATGTTTTGTTTTCCATATACCAAGCTTGCCATATACCTTTTTTTGTTAACCCCAACAAATCAAAAAATCACCAATTAGAAAAAAGGTAGAACAAAATAGTTTAGTTAAAATTCTTTATTTATTTGACTGCATTAACCGGAGTTGCCAGACACATTAAGCGTTATCAGATCAAAAAAATATCCAGGAACAAAATCCCCGAATCCAACAATGTAAATTCATAACTTTTTTTCGTACACTATTTTTACTTATTTTCATTCTCAACCTTTAATAAATTTGCAAGGAAACTCTTACATTCTAATTACATTTATTAAAAACCCCATTCAATTTTAGAACTTTTTTATTTAAGACATATAAGGTGCATACTTCATCTTAAAATCTTTTGATTATATGCATTTGTTTTCCTTAAAAGCCCTAGTTTTTATTTGATACATACAAAAATAATCTAAATTAAAGTAGTGATGTGTAAAAACCAATCGAATTTTGGGAAAATTTCTTAGGGTTCTTATTCTAGGAGTCGTAAACGAGAATTGCACAAGCAACTGAGCTGAAAAACAATAATTTGAAATACCAGTTTCTTTAATTTTTTGTATCTCGAAAACACTCGAAAGATTTTCTTTTATAATTTTTGACAAACTTAGTTTCATCACACTTTCCGTTTTACTTATGTGATGTATAGTATAAACACATGTGTTGTAATGTAAACTGGCATTTCATAATTATTTCATTATGTATGTCTCCGCAAGTGTATTTTTGTTCCCTTAAATTTATCTAAAATTCTGATTATTCGAAACTGTTTTTATGCGTTTGTATTCATCGCATCTCTTCTAACGATCCAAAAATATATTTTAGTAACTTTCTTTCATTATTATATAGGCAAAGAGACAAACAACAGGCGAATTTTACAACAGTTTTTTTAACATCATAAGGAACTATACAAATATATATATTTTTCACTACACGTTCTTCTTTAGGTAATCAGAATAACCTTTGAATACCCACTGCAGAATTTCAGATTCATTTTAGTAAACTTTAATTAAACATTTTTTTCTTCTGAAACATCCCAAAGACATTAATCAATCAGTCATATTTTGTTTTACTTATAAAAACAACATTATTTTTGTTATTTTTACAAAGAATATAGATATTAATATTGTTTGCACTTTCCCTGGTTTATGAAAACACCGAGATGGAGGGTATCCAAAAATTCGTCACAGCCGAATTTAATCTTTTTTAATACCAAATTCGGCACATCGGACTTTAATGCTTCCACTTGTTTTTTATTAATTTTTGAGTCCGTTTGCTGGCTGGGATATTATTTTTTTTTTAATTTTTGTTTTTTTTTAACAGAAATTTAGCAAAGTAGTAAAAAGTATCAATTACATCGATCTTTGACTCTTCTTATTATTTTAACAAGAAGCACATTTTTCATACACAATCGACTATTTTTTGTATATGTATACGACGTATGTATGTCCAACACATTCTCATGAATAACGTGCACTGACAGGTAATGTCAAAGAGTTGAGATCTATGTAATCTATGGTAAACAGGAACAAATTGGGAAATATTTTATATATATTATTTTTTAAATAGGTGATCATTGTACTAATAATATTTGTAAAACTGATAGTATGAATATAATTTTCTAAAATATTGATGTCTGCTGAATCAGAATTTGAAGAATTTGTCCATTACATCAAGTTTTCGAGATATTAGAACCCAAAGTTTTAGAACCCCCAATTTTTCGGGACGTCGCACTGTGGGGTGAGAGCCTTCAAAAGTGGCGATTAATTCAAAAGATGAACTTTAACTTTCACAACGGTATTTGGTACCATATGAAAGTAGATAAAATGCTACATCACTAACTGCAAAAATTAAAGTTCTGAGTTGTTTACTTTATTTGCAGTGAGTGCTTAAAGTTCAATAATTTTTGCTGTTTTTGCTCGCATTGATAAAAAAAGAAAATTTTGATATTTCAAGTGATTATATTTTTTATTAAGACTTCTATAAGTAAAAGTTTTATAATGGAACCGTCAACTTCAGGTATATGAGCATATAAAAAATTACTTTTTGTTTAGATAAATGTTTTAGAAATATTTAAAAAAAAAAACAAAATTGCTCTAAAAATGTGGTATTTTTGGTATTTACATTGAGTTTCAACAACTTTGCGGGTGATTCGGGGAAAAAATGTTTTTATGCTCTTTAAATATGAGATTTTAGCTAATAAATCCCAGAATGCCTTGTTGCGCATTGGTGCGATTTTTGAGTTATGAAGGTTTTTGTGAGAGAACTCCAGTTGCTAAAAGTGAATGTGAAAAAAAACAAACAAAAAGTTGTATTTATTATCTTTTGTTGTTATTGTAGCTAATGAGTGTAATGAGAGTAATGTTTATTAGAGATGGGTGCGTGAGTAGCTTTTTATCACGCACACTCACAAAAAAAAAAGTTTTGGTTTATTCACAACGAATAGAATTTTTTCCATATATTTATGGTATAATGACATAACAAGTTTGAATTTAAAATTATCTTCTAAATAGTTAATATTTATTTACTTAATGTTGCGTTTAAAAATATGAGTTACATATGAAAATTCTTTTCTACACACGTACACGTCACTCTTCCATCTCTATTTGTATTAATTGTTAAATTGTACACTATATGATAATTGTTGGCAATGTGCGTGAGAACATTCGAGTGCTGTTTTTTTATCTTGGTTTAAGCTGATGATATTAATATATTAATGTATTGATATTCAATTTGCTAGAATTACTAAGAAGGGTATTTAAGATTCGGTACTGCCACATTAATTTTTTTTGTGTTGACTGTGAATATTTTGTTTAATGTGATGTGATGTTATTTATTTAAAGTGTTGTGCATTTGTAGATTATTCGGTACAAGGGAAAACAAAACTCTTTTGCAAATTTTAAAACGGTTACAAATTTAACTAATTTTAGGAACAAGTCCAAAAACAATTTTCATTTCTCGTCATGAGTTACATAATTTTATGAAGAACTCAGATATTAAATTACTTCAAGATAAATTCAAACTTCTGAGATGGGAAGTAATCAAACGCGTCGACCCATCAGATATGGTAGATTTTATGAACAGATTTAATAGCTTTTGCAGAGAATATAAGCTGCGCTGGGTAAACAGTCAGAGAAAGAATGATATTTTTTTAAAAAATAACAAGAATTGGCTTGATGCTTCAATCTCTTTTATTCCACCACCAGCACCAATTAAAAAAAGAGGTAGGCATGATATCTCATTTGATGAATGTAAAGAAAAAACTAAGGTAAAGAAATGTAAAGATCTAATAATAATACTCCACTGCCTGTTTTGGCTTACGCCACTCAAATGAGCTTGAGAGCCGCTGGAAAAACAGATGCGTCGAAAATCGTTAAAGAAATAATATCATCTCCTACAAAAGCGAAAAAATACAGAAAAAGTTTAGAACAGGTATCCCCACAGAAATTAAGTGCGGAGGAAGCTCTTTCCGTGTTTGTAGAAGCAAAGCTGACTCGATACCAATATGATGTAATTAGAAAAGCCGCGCCTGAGATATTTCCATCATATAAAATAATTCAAGAAGCAAAAAAAAAATGTTATCCAGAGCGAGACGAAATTAAAATTTCTGAAACGTCAGCCCAAGTAAATCTACAAGCACTCTTAGACCATACCACAAAGCGTATTTTTTCGATACAAAATACTGATTTAAATTTGTTAGGTAATGAAGAACTGTCTAAAATGACTTTATACTCTAAATGGGGCTTTGACGGTAGTTCCGGACATAGTTCATATAAACAAGCCTTTCATGACATTAACGCTTCAGACTCTTCAGTATTTATAACATCGATTGTGCCATTAAAACTAGTTTGTGAAAAAAAAACTATTTGGCAAAATCCTCGACCGTCTTCCACTAGGTTTAGCAGGCCCCTGAAAATTGAATTTTTGAAAGAAACGACCGATAATATTAAACGCGAAAAAGAAAGTGTGGAGACAGAGAAAAAGGCTCTTATCGATTCCGTAGTCTTAGTTGGAGAGAGATTAGCTAAAGTTAATCACAATCTTATTCTAGTGATGATTGACGGTAAAGTTTGTAATGCTATTACAGACACAAAGTCCACACAAAAGTGCTATATATGTGGCGCCACAAGTAAAGAGTTTAACAATATTGAAAAAATGATTACAAAAGATGTTAATATAGATAACATGGAGTTTGGTTTATCTGTTCTTCATGGCTGGATACGATTTTTTGAGTGTCTTATTCACTTATCATATAAACTCCCGATAAAAAAATGGCAAACTAGATGTGATGATGAAAAAAAAATTATTGCTAATACCAAAAAAACGCATTCAAAAGGAATTTAGAGAGAAAACTGGATTGATTGTTGACCAACCAAAACCAGGTTTTGGAAACTCAAACGATGGGAATACTGCAAGGCGTTTTTTTAAGAATGCTGAAGTATCTGCCGAAATTACAAAAATTGATTTGCAGTTGATAAAAAATATGCATACAATATTAATAGTTGTTTCCAGTGGCAACGAGGTCAATATAGAAAAATTTTCAAATTTCGCTAATGATACTGCCAGGTTATTTGTTAAAAATTATCCATGGTATTATATGCCTCCTACTCTACATAAATACTTTATTCACGGGCCAGAAATTATATCGCTTTCACCATTGCCTATTGGCCAACTAACTGAAGAATCTCAAGAAGCTAGAAATAAGGACTTTAAAAGTTATAGGGAGCACTTTTCGCGTAAAAGCAGTAGGAAAAATACCATAGAAGACGTGTTCAATAGGTTTCTTTTGAGTTCTGATCCATTCATTTCAAGCATGAGAAATAGCTGTAAAAAGAAAACGGAGCAAATGCCAAAGTCTGCATTGGAGTTACTTGTTCTTCCCCACAGTGAAAACGATAATGATGGCGATGATGAAGGTGATGATGAAGACTATTTTAATGATGATTTTGAAGATAATGATGATTATGAAGATAATGATGATTATGAAGTTGATGATGATCATGGAAGTAAATAATACTTATGAAGTTAATGAAATTAAGTAAATACAAAAGTCTTATAAGTCTATTTTTTAATGTTTATTTTCTTAAATGTTTGTTTTCTATTGTTGAATATTTATAAATAAAAATTAATAGTATTTTCTAATGTGTCTTTTTGAGTTAAATCTACAAAATTATGGATTTTTGAGAAAATATATGAATTTAAAGTTTAAAATTTGCTAATATAAATTCATATTAAATATTTAGTCCTTTTATTTAAACAAAAAAAAATTTTTTTTTCTAAAAGCACATAATGTGTGCTATAATTTACAATTTAATTCACTAATTTATCGTTTTTCATTCCAAAGTTACAGCAAAAATAATCAAATAAGACGAATTTTTTCAAAATACAAAAAACCCCATAAAACGTTAAAAAATTTTTTCTTCAACAATTTTTTTTTTAATGATGAGTTTTTATGTGTTTATTAATATCAATCAATAAAAAATAACAACATTTTAAAATTACGACTTCTATGAATTAATCGCCACTTTTGATACCATTCACCCCACTGTGCGTCGGGTCGGGTATATTCGGGACGTTGTAAAATCGCGCATTAAGATTTATTCACAAAATATTTGATGCCATCTATAAGTCTTGTCTCGTGCAGTAAAGGGTTAAATAATGTTAAATTTGATGGAATTTGTGATAAAATTTCTTGAAATCTTTGAAGATAAATTCAAGTAGAGGTGCTTCGAATCTGAGAGCTTAAATATTTAATAATCTTAGGTGTTTTGAAAAATGTGAACTGATTTCATGCAGAAAACATATTCTTTTTGGTAATTTAGCTAATTTATCTAAAAGTCAGCTAAATTTAATACTCTCTTAACCGTTAAATGCTCTACTTCGATTTTAATGAAAATGTGTTTTTATGGTGTGAAATGCTAAATAAACAGAAACTGCGTACCAAGATTTTGAAAATATTTTTTTTACGCCTTTTATAACAAAAAAAACAAAAATTTCAAAATTTTGAATTGCCCGTTACAAAAAAATTAAGAGACTTAGGAACAAAAAAATGAATCATATGAAAGCTTACATTTGACTCTAAATACTAATATATTCTATTTAAACTTTCCAATAAACTTTCTTTTCGATATCATAAAAAACGCAATTTTTGAGTTTTTAATTAATTTTGCACATTTTAATTTTTTCGACTTTTATGATTAATAAAAGGCGCAATTCTAAATATTTATTAAATGAAGTATTTTATTAAAGACCACTTACTTTTTCATTTTAATTAAGCTCAAAATAGAGCCGTGGGAATTTGTTTAATGGTTGTTTCTTTAAAAATACAGAGGGCATTTAAGGGTTAAGTTATTTTATTAGGTTACAAATAAAAGTAAGCATATGACCGTAACGGCTGGGTCGGACGTAGTCTAATCTGGAGGTCCAATTTTCGATGACTTTTTCCAATATTTGTGGCTGTATATTGGCAATAACGCTGCGAATATTTCCCTCTAAGTATTTAATCGTTTCGGGCTTATCGGCGTAGACTAGCGACTATGTGATATCCCCACAGAAAATAGTCCACCGGCGTTAAATCGCACGATCTTGGAGGCCAATTCAAGGGTCCGCGCGATACGTATTTCGAACAGAACCATGATTTTCAAAATAAATTTGCACAATTTGAAAGCGTTTTTTAGGCGTCAGTCTATTCATGTTGAAATGCCAAACCAAACTAACCCTATAACACACACCCGAGTACAAATCCAACATGGCCACCAGTTAAAAAAGTGTTGCCAACTTAAAGTTCTAAACCTGTATAACAAACTCCCTTTATAAAGTAATAAAAAGGCGCAAGAAATGTTATTTTTTGACAATTTTGGTTTTATTTAATATTAAAATACATGAAAAAATTAAATAAATCACTGTTGTTATGCTTCTTGCTGATTTTTCAGTTCGAGTGTGCAGGTTTTGCAACGTTGCAGCAATGTTGAAAGTTAAGCAATACGCTCTGGTTTTACGCTGGCGTCCGTACTCCACACGGCATAACTGGCATGACGGCCGATTTGGTCGAGGCGCAAAAGAAGGTTTAGCGGATTTCGAATCGCACAGCCACCATACCTTTATTCTGTACTTGGCTGACTTAGACGGAATATATTGTGTAAACTGTGTACGGCCTCTATATGGGAATAATTGCTCTTCCACGGTCAGCGAATCGTGCGGGATATAAGCTGCTGCCAAATTGGCCTGCAACATTTGGTAAACATTGTCAATAGCAGCAGTTTTACTGTTGATTAATCGCTCCCGTCAAGTATTTGCTTTATCAACGCGAATGAATTTTTTGATAAGCATAGATCGATCGTATGATAATGTGGCTTTGTATATTCGAGCATGGGTTGTATATTCGAGCATGGGTTGGGTTTCATTATTCGACTTAGCATCCCAGCATACAAAACGATAGTCAAAAATGTATCGAAATCTTTTAGAGTGAATGTTTTCCATTCCCTTTTCTCCGTAGGATTTACCGAATTCCATACAGTTGGTACTGGCTTTTCGATTGGTTTCTCGTATGATAATATACGCCATATATTCGGTGATGAGCGTTGTATGGATCATATGTGTCTTTCACTGGCCCTGGTTTCCCTCTTATATAGTCGACCAAGTTATGAGCACTAATGTGGGTATTCAGTGGTGCAACTTTGATCCATTTCGTGTCATTTTTAGATGTACTATAACTGTCAGAAGTTTCGGTAGTGGCATGAGCAGTTTTTAATTCATTTTCGTCGTATTCATCTATCTACTCATTGATTTTGCCATGCGGTTCAGTTTCGGCATCCGACTCATCAACGTCAAGGTTTGGCAGATATGTTAGGTCGTCACTATCTTCAACCTCGACGTCAAATGCAACATCATCATTGTCACTCTCTTCGTCATTCATAAATTCTGCAAATCTCTCCTCCTCAGTCTATTTCTGGTAGCGTGTACTGTGACGAATCACCATTTCCGCAACATCCAAATTTTAATCTGGCATTTTTCTTTATATGTACGAGTATATACACAAATTTAAAAACTCCGCACCCGATTTTCAATGTTCAATATAAAAATGTTATATGGTTTGATTTATAAAACTTATGAACCTTTTATACTGTATAACTTGTTGTAGGTTTTCTTATTCGTATACCTGATCCTATAAAATTTAAGGGTAGACAAGATGTAGCAAATATTGTTTTGGCATACAATTCGCTGTTGTAAGCATTCAATTAAAAAAATAAAACAAAACTCATTTGCGGTTTCTTCTAATAATAGTACAATGTCCGTAGGGACCTTTCCACTAATCCACGTACCAAACGTCATTAAACCACAATAAAATGTAAACTATTGCTGGTATCACTTCAAAACCAGCTTTAATCGATTTAGCACACTTTTTTTTTTGAATACATGTACGGTTCGGGTATTCAACCCATACAACATTAAGGAGTTGTGAGAGTTTGAAAATCAAAAAGGTCGCCAGGAAGCTTCTCACAAACAGAAGAGTTAATTATTTTTTAAATTTTTTTTATTTTGTTTTACTTTTGATTTTTCGATCTTTAATCGTCTAATCGTGATGTAAGCAAGATTATTCAAGTTCAAGATTATTTGTTTTTTGTTAAACAAAAAACCGTGCAATGTTTATTTTTAATTAATAACTGTCTTCATCCTCTAATTTTGTTTAACAAAAAACAAATGATCATCAAATTGAATAATCTTGCTCACATCATAATTTTTTTTATATATTTTGTTTTTTATTTTGAAGTGTTTGGTTCGGGGTAATAATTTAATGTTACTTTTACAAATACACTGAAATTGTTAATAAATGTAAGAGAAGATGAAAAAAATCTTGTTCGGATCAGCGCTAGAGGGAGTGCTTCATCTTCAGCCTCATTCTAATCCACCACCCACAAGAAACTCAAGGTTTGATCAGGTATATATGTATATCAACCAACCACAGAAAATCGGTGATGGTAATTGATTACCCGAACAACATGAGTTATTTTCGTATTTTCTTACAAGTTTAGCCAAGAGCTTTAAATGTTAAAGCTTTTTATTTAGCAGGGTTGCCAGTCCAACTGCTTTTGTTACCATTACGGGGAACGAATTAGAAATCCAGCATGTATAGTAATATTTAAACACAACATATTCTAGTTGATTGTTTTTATATTTGATTTTATATTGCAAAATAACAATAAGCTAAAAAAAATCTAGCAAATACAGCTTAAAGTTTTTACATTTTAAGATCACAACTTGTATTGATTCTTAATAGAGTTCAACATATTCAAAGCAAGCACCGGCTTATTTTTTGGTTGCCCTAAAAATTGTACATAATTAATCGCATTATAAATAGATTTTCATGCATGTACACAAACTAATATATATTTTAAAACATTATTTTCTTTATCGACATTTTATTTTAAAAAATTCATAAAATTCCATTTTAGTTTATTAAGAGGGGCGTTATTGTAATTAAACTTAACTTTAAACAAATTTTAATTACTTGCAACAATCCATCATCGTGCTTGTTTAAAAAGCGAATTGAAAAAAAAAAAATATGTATATAAAATAAAAAATATAATCAACTTGCAATAACACGAATGAACAACATCCGTTATGAAACCATAACAACTATGCAACATCAGATGCAGCAGCAGCAGCAACAGCAAACAACATCACAAGCGTCAGCAACAAAAGGCGTATGGAGATAAATTAGGATGAAAAAGCAATTAATAAAAATGTAAATTCAATTAAATTTATATGACAGGGAGCTGTCAAAAGATCTCAAATTAAATATAACTAAAGCGACATGTTGATGTGCGAGCGAGCTAGCCAAAGGAACGTACGACTGACTGACTGATTTTATAAACAAATGAAACTAACCAACGAACGATCCCATCGAATAAGTTAGCGAATATACTTTGTGATTCACATTGTGATCTTTAATTTGGAGTAACTTGTATATCACCCAGGGGATATTGTTGGTTATAGTAAAAGTTTACTGAAAGGTGGTCAAGATTTGCAATAACAATGAAGAATGAACAATTAAACAAGCAACACTTGTTGTTCTTGGTGATCGATCCTTCAAGGAGCATATTTTCGACCACCATAAAAGTGAAAATTACTTTTTAGTTCGATTAATACGCTTTAACATCTACTCAAACCATATCAGAATAATTCATCTATCCATCAAAATTCAAACATAGCCCAGAGCTGACTCTCTTTGGTTTTGTTTGCACTATGGGCTGAAAGCTAAACAAAGAGCTATTAAATGTTTTTAATTACACTAACTAACAAATTAAAAAAAAAAACTTTTTGGTCCATACATGGGACTATTTTTATTTATGTCACCTAAAACCGAAAATCGAATTACCAAAAAAAATTTATTTAGTTTTTTAATGTAAATTTTTGAGTAATTTGTCTATTTTGATTATATATCGATTAAGGATCAAGCTACTTAATCAATTAATCAATCAAATAGCAAAACAAACCTAATCGGTTTAGTAATTTATCGACATTTATGGGTCGAAATTACACGGAAAATCCATTTGTTTAAGAAAATTAGGAATGAAAAATGAAATGATTGTTATCTTGTAATGTAAAATATAAAAGGCCTGTTTCTCGATTTCGAAAGAATGCTTTCTTTCGCTTTCTAAGTGAAAGAAAACTGATTTGCGTTTCTCTAACTACATTTCTATGCGAACGATGACTTGAAGTACAAGTCGAATGAAAACGTAATAGTTTTCATACAAAATTTGGTTTCTCTATTTCGAACGAGTTGTCAACGCTGCGAACGTAAATGTCAAAACCAGTGACTTGTTTTTTGGATTTCGAGTAACAAAATATTTTCAAAAAAATATATCATTAATTCCATTAGATAACGCAAAAAATCTGAACACGGGTCCTCTGATTTTGTTTATTTTTTGTACATGAATACTCTATGGTCCCATTTGTACATTTCCTTTTTCAGATCTCCAAATTTATAAAAACTCGTGATTTTATGCACGTTTTTAGTTCTCATAAATATAAAAAAAAAATGATAAAAGCACATCACTTCGAAGTGCCATAACTTTTTAATTGTATATCGCATGTTATTTATTTAAACGATATTTGGAAGATGCACTTGTCTACTTTATAACTGGATTTTTTTTTATCAAAATGATTGCTTAAAAAAAATGCATACTTAATGCAAATGCAGTTTTCTAATGCATTTTTTAAAACTTTCTCCCCCTACGATTTAAAAAAAAAAAAAAAAAAATACAGTTTACTAAAATAAGGAATATTAGCTAAATATACAAATACTGATTTTAATGAAACAAACAGTTTCTTTTATTTTTAATGATTTTTAAAAAAAAAAATATTTTTTTTATTCTATAAAATGGAAATATTTTTATACATTCTTGTATTTCATATTTTGTGGGATAAATTTTAAATACGAACTCATTTAGTAACTTGTTTGAAGACCTATATTTATAAAAATATTCATTTATTAAAAAAATATTGAAAGAACAAAAATCAGAAAAACGATTCAAATAAAACTTGAAATTTATTCTTAAATCTTGCTAGTATACTTATTGGCAATTAACAAAATATGAGTAACGAATCTTTTAAATAGTATTTGGGAAAAGAAGTTTTGGCTGGGTTGTTGTACGGAAAATAATCTAAGTACGTTATATTTTTATTTTTGAATCCAAAATAACTTTTTTGACATCATATCGAAAATTTAACTAGGTGAAGTCATATAAAAAAATACAAAAAAAAAAAACTAAAAAAAAAAAACGATACAAAAATGTATAAAAATGTATAAAAATATTTCAATATGTTTAATTTTCTTCGATCTTCTTTTATTATATATGATTCTTCTTCGAGCTTAAGATCTTTTGTTAAAATGATTGTAAATTTTTAATTTCCAATATTTCGTCTCCACATTGGGAGACTTCTTCAGGGAAATTTATTTTAATTTATTTAAATTAAATTTATTTAAATTAAAATAAATTTCCCTGAAGAAGTCTCCCAATGTGGAGACGAAATATTGGAAATTAAAAATTTACAATCATTTTAACAAAAGATCTTAAGCTCGAAGAAGAATCATATATAATAAAAATATTTCCATATTTTAGAATAAAAGAATAAACTTTGTTTAAAAAATCATTACAAATAGAAGACATGTTTGTGCCATAAAAATCAGTATTTGTTTATTTAGGTAAGATTTCATATTTTAGTAAACTGTATTTGTTTTTTAAATTGTAGGGGAAGAAAGTTTTGAAAAATGCATTAGAAAACTGCATTTGCGTTACGCATGCGCTTTTTTAACAATAATTTTGTTTAAAAACCTCCAGCTTTAAAGTAGACAAGTGCATATTCCAAATATTGTTTAATTAAATAACATGCGATATACAATGAAAAAGTTATGGCTCTTCAAAGTGAAGCACTTTTAGCATTTTTATCAAATTTATTAAAATTAAAAACGTGCATAAAATCGCGAGTTTTTACAAATTTCGAGATCTGGAGAAGTTTATGTGCAAGTGGGACTATAAAGTTTTCATGTACAAAATATATAAAAAATCGGAGAACCTCAGAAAAAAAATCCGCATTTTCAGTGTTTTTTGCTGGAATGAATGATATAATAAAAAATTATAAATATTTAAAAAAAAAAGAATGGATAGCAAAAGGTAAGAATAAAATAACACGAATATTCGTAGATTATTAAGAACTTTAAATTTCAGCTTAAAGAAATCCACAATGGAAAAGCTGAAAACGCTGGTGTACTTTTTTGATTATCTTTTTTTGATTAATTAATTTATTTTTCTTTTGTTTTATTTTTTTATTTGTCATATACAGCTGATCACTGTGAAGTAATGTTGTATTTATCTTCAAGCAATTTAGTAGTATTTTTGGTACTTTTAAAGGAAACGTTTAAAATATCCGGTCTGGCACCACTATGATTTGTAAATACGTAAAACACAATAATTGACACACGTAAGTATAGGCGAACGATAGCTTTCGAAATAGAGAAACCCAAATTGATTCGAATTCGAGTGACTAGATTTCTTTCGACTAGGTTTTCGTTCCAGATCGAGGAACATGCCAAAAATATTTTTTTCTTAAACTTAGCACTTCAACAAAGTAAAACAGTTATTTACGAATTAAATCTATGGATAAATACTAGGGTTGTAATTTATTCGGGTTTTTATTTAGTTCGAATAAGCGCTCCAACAATTTTTGATCGAACCATCAAACGATTACTTTTTAAAAATTATTCCATTAATCGAGCAAATAACGAAAAAGTTTAAAATAAATTTTTATTAATTCGGTCATTTAATAAAATAAATAACGAGTGTTTAAATTTTTATTATTTATTTATTCTTCTCTTCAATATTTCGACCTACGTTGTAGGTCATTTTCAAGAAATCTATTAAAAATATAAAAATATGTACAATTAACATTAATAAATTAATTTTCACAAAACAATTTTTAAAAATGTAATTTTAAATAATTATTAATTTTTTGTTATTGTTTATATATTACTTTATGCTTGTCTGTCCAGTGCCTGTAAATTTGAGCACACTTGTCCGTATCAATTTTTTAATTAAGTCTCTTTTCATTAGATACACCTACAATGTGTAACATCTCAAGAGTATATCTCTTTCTATAGTTGCATTCGCTCACTAAACGTCTACATTTTCAAAATCTGGTCTATGTCCAGTCAATGCACAGTGGACAGCAAGGGCAGTTTTCTGTGATAAAGGTTTGTTTACGGCATTAAGATCAGACTTATGTGACGCTAATCTTGTTTTAAGTTTAGTTTTAGTGGTTCCAACATAATCTTTTTGACAATTGTTAGAATCATCACCATTACAATTAATCTTGTACATCAAGTTTGATTTTTCTTGTGTATCTAATTTTGATTTAGTTTTACTAAATAATTTTTCGAGTGTATTTTCATTTTTCAATGCCAAACGATATTTTTCTTTGTCGTAAATATTTAAATTTATTATCCTTTCAGAATACCCTGGAGTATAAGTCATAGACTTATAAATTTTCGGTCGTTTTTCCACTAAAGTATGCTGGACGTTTATCTTCGTTTTTACCTGAACAATTAAATCAGTTATGGTTTTATTAGGGAAATAATTTTTGCATAAAATATTTCTGATTTGGCTTATATTTTTATTGTGAAAGGTTTTATCACTTATCTCTAAAACTCGATCTATAAAATTTGTCGCCGTGTTGATGACAACTCGACGCGGATGTCTGGAACGAAAATTGATTAGCCTCCCCGATGCCATTGGTTTCTGAAACCAAGGCAATATATTTTTAACGTTTTTTCAACTAAGGGCCATTTTAACAACAAGAGCATCTAAGGGTTAATTTAGCTAAGTATATATTTTTATGATCTTAAAGAATGGCTGTCGCCAGGTTTGTAAAAAAAACTTAAATATTTTTTGTTTAAATGTAAATAAATTCCCGCAGTATCTCCTTTGATCTAAATTCGGCACGGCACGGGTTAACGTTGATCAATTTGTTCAAAACTTTTGGCACAGAATCTTCAGACATTGCGTTATAGTATTTTAAATCACGTTTCTTAAAATTCAATAGTAGTAAGCAAAGCTTTGACTTTTTCTGTAAATTAAAATAAATAAGCCTGGTATTATTTGGGACCACAGGTTCACATAGGTTAATGATGTTTGAAAAAAAAAATTATTAGCGTTCAGTGTGAATGTGTTAGTTTTATAAAAAAAAAAAACCCTTTAAAAAATACGAAACAATTTAGATTTGTTTTTATAAAACATAAACAGAAATATATCATATTTTGATTTACTTGATTAATGGCCGTAATTTCAAGCAATATATACCTACTGGTGCTTAGATACCTACCGTGTACACGAACAAAATCGGGTAGGTATCTATTGCTTGAAATTACGGGCATAACTCTATTAGTCGTTCAAAATTTTTCGAGTTAATCGTTACTCGAAATTGGCCATTTTATTGTAGTCAAACAATTGCTTGATAAAAATTCATCGATTTATCGAATAACGGTAAACCGATTGAATACCCTAGTATTTACGATAAAAAATTAAGAAAACTTTAAGGAATTTTTGCTAAAAGTCTGGCCAATAAGTGAAAACAAACTATACACGACATTATAATCAGCGTGGCCGAAATACTTAGGACCAATTGTAGGTATTTACTTTTGTTTTCGATTTTAGGTATCAATTTTGTAGCGCTGTGTAGTTTGTCAATTTTTTTTTTTGAATTGTGTGCCCCATAGTTTGGTAAGTTAGACAGACGGTGGCATGCATGCATCAAACAGGCATACATACTGCAGACAGGAATGGGTAGGTAAGTTAATGCAATAACGCATGATCAAATTAAAAATTACGCGCCAATTTGCCTCTAGCGTCTATCCACTTAAAACAGGTTGTGTAGTACAGTGCACATGGACATTGCACGTCGAACTTTATGTGTATTCTTCCGTTTGTGTTTGTAACGGCCAGAAGAAAAAGATCTGTCAAACACCATAGGATATCGGAATAACACTGTAGTTATGGTATCGTAGTTTACTGTATTGTGGGGTGGAGCTGTTAATATCGCATAATCATATTTATAGTCCACAACATTAAGCAACTAAAACTGGTGAAGCAGCCTATCAGTAAGTATTCCCACATCATTTTATTCTATACGTTATTATACATTGATCACCATAAATTGATACCTCTTAGCTGGAAATTTTAAAATCTCATGATAAAGATGTCAAATGACTTCTGCAAAAGGGAGAAGTTGTTTAGGGTAATTTCAAAAAAATTTTAACTGAAGAAGGTGTCAACTTATGTTCATCGATATTCTACTTTCTTTAGCATGACATGCAGTCTAACTCTATATGAATTTACTTTCAATATTCATAAGCATTTTGTATTTCTTGTTCTATTCCCATCAGTATGGGCTTCCGCTCGCCTTATAACATGTTAATCGAATTTTTTCCGCACCGATTTCCTTATTATTTGTCCTTCAATATTTATGCTAATGATAATTGGTTTTAATTAAATTGAAATTGTGATCAAGATCATAATTTTTAATTAAATTGTAATGAGTTTTTATAATGCATTTTGATTAATTGAACTTTTTGGACTATCTTTTGGATTAACTAAACCTTTAGGTACAACAAATTATTGCAACATATTACCAAAGAGCATTTTCCAATAGAGAAACTACTCTTCCCACTTTACTCGTAACAAAAAAATTGTTGCTCAAAACACGCAGTTGCTTTCATTTTGCATTTATTTTGCAGTTTTTATATTTAATATTTGAAATAATTAAAAATTTTTTTTAAAAAAACATGAAAAAAATTAATTTAAACTTTTAAATTTCTGCAAAATGTTTTCATTGGTTTGGTGCTAGAGAGATAAAGACCCATTGATATTGGATTGAGAGAGATAAAGACCCATTGATATTACTAAAGGGTATTTTTTAAGCCCGATAGAACCTGAAATTGTAAAAAAATAACACAAAAAATTAAATTTTAATCAACAAATTTTTTTTATTCGTGTTGATTGTGGCGTGAGCATTTGAAAATCATTTCGGGCATATCGCCGCTGTTCTTGACAAATCCCATTCTGGACGTCCAATTTTGCACCACTTTTTCGGGCGTTGCTCGAAAAACAAGCGCCAATTATTGCTGGTTTATCAGCATAAACCAGTGACTTCACATAGCCCCACAGCAAATAATCGCACGACCTTGGGGGCCAATTAACAAGACCATTTCTCGAAATCAACTTATCGCCTAATTTTAATTTCAATAAGTCGATGGTTGCGGTCGCCGTATGGCACATAGCGCCATCCTGTTGAGACCACATCTAGCCCGGATCAACGTAACGCGAGCTCCGGCTTAATTTTTGAAGAAATAAGGTCAGATGATATTACTAAAAAATGAACCTACATTGAAAGAATTATCCTTATTCATATTTTCCATTTAAAATTTAGAAAATATAAACTGAAATTCAGAAAACATCATTTGAAATTCAGAAAATATCAATTAAAATTCAGAAAACATCATTTGAAATTCAGAAAATACTAACTGATATTCAGAAACACATCAATTGAAATTAAGAATGATGTTTTCTAAATTTCAGTTGATATTTTCTGAGTTTCAAATTGTATTTCCTGAATTTCAAACGGATATTCTGATTTTTAATTGAAATTTTCTGAATTTGAAATGGAAAATCTTATTTTCAATTGATATTTTCTATATTTCAAATGGAAATTCAAAATTTCAAATTATATTTTCTGAATTTCATATGGAAATTCTGAGTTTCAATTGATATTTTCTGAATTACTAACGGTTATGAACTCGGTAATTTTCATTCAAAAACGTATGTATAAAAAATTAGCAAATTAAAAAAAAAATTAAAAGAAAATTTGTTATAGGTTAATATATTTTTTTATATACCGGATGTAAGCCGCGGATGCGTTTAATAATTTATTTGTTACACCATAAAATATTTTTTGCCAAACCGAAATTATATTGCAGATTTTTAAATACTGTTTTTAAATGATTACTCACTGAGAAAATTTTTGCTATTTCCCAACTGAAATTCGGTTAGTTCGGCTCAAATTCGTTTATTTCGAATTTCAGACTCACAACTCACAACTTAACATTAGTTTTCACAACGAAGTTCGGTTATTTCATCTAAATTTTACCTGTAACACACATAATATTCAGAAATCTAATGTAAATATCGTTGTACTGACTGAATTTATAAGTTGTTACCATTAATACACACTTTTCAATTCGGTTGGCACTTTATTTCTCTGTGTGTATAATGCACGGCACAGTCTCCGTTTTTGTGATACAAGTACTTTGGTTTGCATCAGAACTTAGCGGTTTTGTTTTATTTATGATTGCAAGAATGCCAGCAGCTGTGTTAGATCTCAATTTTTCTGCAATTCGAATTCCAAAGGTACCACATCCACATCAAAAAATGTAATACACTCAAAAAAATAAGGTAGTAGAAAAGTTAGTAAAACATTTTGTCAATCATGTATACTATTTTTGCAGAAAATTTTTTGCTGAAGTTATGTTTTCAGCTCAAATTTTAGTTATACTTATTCAACACTTAACTGTTTTAAACTAATGTTTTACTAATATTTTACTAATTTGTTTTGCTAAAACAAATTGTGCTGAGAAGCACATTAACAGTGTGGACAGCCAGATTAAAAGATATACGCAGAATGAAGTAGATGTCGCTGCAAGTCAAGATGTAGTAGAGACTAGGAAAATTATACTAAAAAGTACAAGTCTTGTAAGACATATACAAAATCAACCATGGAAGATTTTTGTATCTGTTTTTCATACATAATAAAACAAACGGACGTAAACAATGTTCATCGGATACATATAAATTGCGGATTAAAAAAAAACTTAAATTTTGTGTTGTTACCGGCTTGTCAACCCAGCAAAAAATAACCTGGATTTGGTAAGCAGTAACTAGATTTATATGCTTCCAAAATAGCGCTTCACCGCTTTGCATACAATAAAGCAATTAGGGAATTCAATCTGTTGTGCTTCCCAAAATACTTTCTTTTGAAGCAGTAAATAATGCTTACAATGAAGCAATAAAAAATGCATACCAAGAAGCATTAATGTTGTCAACATACAAAAAAAAGCTATTCTTATTGCCTAAGAAGGTATTAAGTTATTGCTTCTAAGAGCATATGAAAGAAGTGCTTTTCACCTGCTTAAAAGAGACATACCAAGTTGGACATCGCGAACAAAAATCATGCCTTCTGGATTTACTTTGGAAGCGCTTCGTAATTAAATGCCTTCCAGAAGCGCTTCTGGGTAAGCACTATTTTTTGCTGGGAAAGTAATCGTCTATTAACTAAATTAAAGACAAAATAAAATATTTAAATTTAATAAAGGGTAAATGTGTATTTGTAAACTAAATGATTATAGTAATTTAATTTAAGTGTTTTCAAATTGCAAACAAATATATGTTCAGGTAGACATACAAAATCGAAAGACAAAGACATACATCTTACGTAATTTTCTATGTATGCTTTTTCTTTTCGATTTGTTTCGTTTATAAAGGGTGTTTTTATACAGGTATAGAACTTTAAGTTGGCAACACTATTTTAACTGGCAGTAATTTTGTCAGCTGTCAAGTGATTTATGTTTAGTTTGGTTTGGCATTTCAACATGAATAGACTGACGCCTGAATAATGGTTCTGTTCGAAATACGTATCGCGCACTACGACCATTTTTCGGTCAACATTATCGCAAATCAGAGCAATTAATTCGGCTAACTATGGAACGTTTTCGCACCACGTTTACTCTAAATGATAATATGCATCCACAGAGACGTAAATATTCAGCTCTAATGTGGTTAAATTCATAAAATATGAACAATTGTTGTAAACTAATATATTTTGGGTAAAATTAAAAACTGCATACTTTTATAAAAAACTGAAAACTAAATGAAATTGGTTTACATACAAAAGGTTTTTTTTAGTTTGATAAATGAATTCTGAGAAAAATATATTGCTGTCTAGTATCTAGCACTTTTTTCGATAAATTTTGTGTGCTAAATCACAAAAAAGTGCTAGATCTAGCATCCATTATGCTAAAATGGCAACCCTGATGTAAGTAGTTGAAAGATAATTGGTTTATGTTATATATAAAGGGCGGATCAATAAGTGCGTGACTTTTTGAATAAAATACAGTTTTTGCATCTCTTCCAAAAAATTGGATTTTTCGAGGTCCATAAAAAAAGCCTTTGTTGTGCTAAATCCGTAGAATATGGCGGATGAGGTACCAATTCGTAGCCCAATTCATGGAATTTTGCCGTTGAAACTGCACACGTGTGCACCCGTGCTATATAATTCTATATAGTCCGTGACTTTTCGAACTTCCCTCGTAGTTATATGAAATTAAACACTGCTTCCATTAAGTACCACCTGTTAATAGACTATTGTCAAATTTTGAGCAAGTTCCGTCATTTACTTTGCGTTTAACATCTGTTCAAAACATACAACCTCGTGGATTTTTTTTAAAATTGGAAAAAAGTGAATTTAGAGTGCTCATTAAACATTATTTTTTGCGAAAAAAACAGTCAATTAAACCCAGGAAAAGCTTGATAAATACTATGGGGACTTTGCACCATCGGTTTCAATGGTAAACAAGTGGTTTACTGACTTTCGTTGTGGTCGCACAAGTACAAATGACGCTGAACGTTCTGGACGGCCAATTGAGGTCAATGTGGGATTAAGAAAAACATAATATCAAATTTGTAAAAAAGACAAAGTACGGTATTTTTTACTCCCCCTTTACATCTTGTTTTTAAACAAAACAAAACAAGTGTAAAAATAAAAAGGAGAATGATAGCAAAAAACGTGTATTATATATCTACCAAAGGCAGAGCTTGCACATAACGAACAAGTTTTCAATTTATTTTTGATCAATTTTGATAATCTTTAACTTCGAGCTCATATATTAGTTCTCATTTTGTGGGAAAAGCTGGTTATATGAATGTTTGATGTTTTTCATGGGATTGTCACTTCTTTCAAAACGTGTTCTGATGATGGGATCCCGAAATAGATCTATTAACACATTCCTGAAAGTGATCAATTAATAAATTTGAAAACAAAACCTATATCGATTATTTGTTAGGACAATATACTAATAGAGAAATATAGAGTATGGCCGCGAACTTGAATAATTTTCATTTTAATTATCAGAGTACTTCAGCATTGATTCACTTTTGTGATGTGGTTTTAATTATTATTTATATGTATTTTTTATTTACAATTGCATTTTTTAGTACTATTTGTAAAATGTATCAATATTTACACTATTGCATTTTTCCAAGACCAAAATTTGTCAATATTGGCAATGCTATAAAACAATACACAAAACATATTTTTTGAGAAATATTTATCCTGACAATTTCGCGATCGCTTTGACACAGACAATTTTACAACTTATATGGGAACATATTTTGTTTGTGTTGTTGTTGTGTTTTTGAAAAAATGTACATTTTAGCTGTTTTCCAAGAATAAAATTTTGTCCATGAATACCCTTAATGTAATTTTACTTAACTTTTTTAATTTCTATTCTGTAAATTTAATATTTAAAAATTAATTTTAAAATGCAGTTTACTGAAATTTTACTAAAATTTTGTAGCGGTTTCTAATTTAATCTACTAATTTAAACTTAATACAGTTCAGTAGACATGTGTTGCTAAATTTAGCAAAAAAAAATACCACAAAGCTCAAAATAGTTAAACTATCCGTAATAACAGCAAAATTTTACGTAGCCATTACAAATATTTTTTCTTAGTGTATAATATGTAAAATAATAAGGTAAGTTTTATTAAAAAAATATATTTATTTATGTGAGTATTATATTAAATATTTATTTTCCTTTAGCCCTTAAATATTTTAATAGAAATACGCATGGCATCAATGAAGAAAACCAATACATACAACCTTCACAGACGGACAAGAATGATCAGGAAAACTAAAATAAAAAGTGAAATATAAAAACGATATTAAGTGTTTATATATTGTGTAGTTTATCCGAGAATGAAATTAAATGAAGAATATTTATAAGTTGTGTTTATTAAATAAATAATTGTTAAAAGTGATAGTTACAAACATTTTACTAAAATTTAGTAGCGCTTGCTAATTTTTTCTACTAATTACATTGTACTAATATTATTAAAAAGCAAAATGGTTTTGAATTGCAGTTTACAACAATTTTACTAAAAATTAGTAGCGGTTACTAAATTTGATTACTAATTTCATTGTACTATTTTTATTAAAATTTGCTAATTTTTTTTGCTGATTTTAGCAAAACGGTTTTAAAGTTTTTCTGCAGACATGTGTACCTAAATTGGGCACAAAAAAAATACCGCAAAGCTCAAAATATTTAAATTTCCCGTAATAAAGAAAAAGTGTAGCTCCTAATCTATCTTCATTCGTAGTGTAAGAGGCCAAATATAATATTTTATTTGTTGTAGTATTTAACTTGTTGTTAGTAAATATTAAAGAGTTAATTGAATTTTAGCCAACTGCATAACACACACATGTCCGTAATGCTACAAAATACAAAGTTATTACCAATTATAATTATAAAACAAACGACCACAGATACATAATTTGTTAATTATGTTTGTTTGCAGTTGTTCCCATACTTTTGCTTCAATAATTCGAGATAAATTATGACAATGTTGTACACAGAACTTTAAAAGAGTTAGTTTCTTAATTCAAATGTAAGTGTTTAATTGTACGCACAGTTGCCCTAAGCTGAATGTTGTAAAATGCTAAAAAATAGTGCTAGAAAGTGCTAGATAGGGAAAGTGCTAGATTTTTTATTTTCATATATCACTATAGAGCACTTTATACTTTCGTTTTGAAAATTGATCTTGAATATCCCGTTTCCTTCACACAGAGAAATAAAGTGCCTAACGAATTGAAAAGTGTATTTATAAATTGAGTTAGTATAACGATATTTACATTAGATTTCTGAATATTTTGGGTGTTGCAACTAAAATTTAGTTGAATTAACCGTTAACTGTTCAGTGGTCAACGTTTTTTTCTACTTTTCGGTTTATTAAACCCGGTTTTTTAAAAAGGGTGTTTTTTGAATTTTTCTCAGTAGCTGAGAGATATCCATCCTCTTTATTTTCAAACTTGTGTGCTATTAATGATTTCATATAAATTTGTTGTTTAAAATCCTTATATTTTCTCCCAAAAAAATATATCGTGGGTTTATATTCAATATCCGCTATCTTAAAAAACAGTAATTTACAGGAGAGCATAAAAACGGTTTATTTCGTTTATTAAAAGTGTTTTTAAAATTCTATGTTCTACAATATTTTTTTAAAGCCACCTCTTGATGTGTTAAAAAAATATTTATTCGAAAGAGGGTTCTGTAAATAATAAAAAAAAAACAATATAATGAATTAATTGATGACTTCTGGCAATTTTGTCATTTTTTATTGAAGTTAACAGATATAATACAACATAAGGTGTAATAATAATAATAAATAGTATTTAAATACGAAATAACTTCAAAATTATAAACAAAAATAATATTGTGCTTTAAAATTTTTTAAACTTTTTTGGAGTTTGTCTTTGATAGATTATCGTAGAAAAAGTGGTATTAAGGTGGAATTAGATTCTTAAAATCTTGTAAATTCTTTAATTTATTTAATTGTATTGGAAGTGAGCCAGAATATAAGGGTTTTGGTTAATTTAGATCTTTATATGGTTTAAAACGAAGAGAATATCAATGTGTTCCATATCAAAATTTACTTTATAATTGACGCTGCCATCTGGATAATATAAAAGTGATCTCGAATAAGATACCGCAGGATCGTTCTTTACACGGTCTTTTCTAATTGATGAAAACCTATAAGTTTGTTATCATTGTAATTATGAAATAAATCATAATTTACGAACTTATTACACACAAAAAAATATTTCTTAAATTGCGCCAAGTAAACATTTTGTTGAATAAAAAAAACATAATCAATTTATTGAGTGTTGCTGGTAATAAACCAAATGGTAATACTAATGCTGCGGTTTTAACCGATGATAATAATGCTAATTGGCAAAATGTGACAAGGAAGAAAAAACTTTCCAAAAGTCGTAAAGTCGTTGTTGGTAATAATAAAAACTGTGAATTGGACGTTGTATCCAAAATGAAGTGGGTGCATTTATCCTCTTTTAAGCTTTTTGTCACTGAGGATAATATAATGCGTTATGTTGCTAAGCATCTTGACATCGATAAAGCACATTTATTATGTCATAAGTTGGTTAAGAAAGATGCTCCTTTGGTTGGTTTTAAATTCGTAAATTTCAAACTTGGCATTTCTCCTGGATTTTATCATGAACTGTTTAAACCGGAAATTTGGCCCTCTGGTGTTAAGGTACGCCCGTTTAAATTTATTCAAAAAAAGGAGTTAATTGGGTGACACGCACCAATTATTCTTAAAGTTTAATTTTTAATTTAAATATTTTTTATTATAAGCTTTAAACTTTTTGTTGTTACTATAATATTTATAGTTTTAAGTTTGCTAGTCTGTAAGGATAATATTGTAACCATAGACTGAAATAAATAAATAAATAAATTACTTTTTTAATTGCTCAATTGCTTTTTTAATTGACTCAATTAAAAAGTAATCAATATTTTAAATAATATTGATTACTTTAAATAAACAAAAATATTGATTACTTTTTAATTGAATCAATTAAAAAAGTAATTGATTATTTTTTTTTATTCAACAAAATGTGTACTTGGCGCAATTTTTTTTTCTGTGTAATTTTAATAGTTTATCTGGCTTCTTGAGTAACTTCGTTTGGTAATTATATTGGTTGATTTTTCAATTTAATCTCTATTTTTGCGTGAGCACTTTTTCTGTTCAATAACTTTATTATTTTCTGCAGCAAAATTGGATAGAGCATTAGATAAATAATGAATTCGATTTTGATAGCCACAACCATCAGATACGTAAGAAAATATTAAAGTTTTAAAACCAAAAATAAAATGGAAGAATTTCTGATTTCCTTGAAGATACAATACTCTAATCAATGGTAATCTTGTGCTCGTTTTACACTCATAGAAATAAACCTTCAAAAATAACAGAAACATCTACTAAAAATTAGTTAAAAATGAGCTTGCAGAAAAAACTGTTAAATTTAACAAAAATTTTTTTTTTCCTATATATTACTAAAATAAGAACAGCAAAAATAAATTTGTTTACTTTACAAAATTTTCGATGTGAATTTTAGTCTGTAAAATTAGCAAAAACTTTTACTTAATATTTGTAGACTCAAAATAGCAAACAAAAACCGTTCACTCAAAAAAAAACTTTAAAGTCAGCAAAAAATTTTGCTGAGTCAGCATAATTTTAGTCGGCAGGGTTGTTGCAAATATTTTGCTGAATCAGCAAAATTTTAGTCGGCAGGGTTGATAAAAAATCTTTGCTAAAAATTAATAGCATTTTTGTTAAATATTAATAGGCTGAAAAAAAACTCAAAAAGTTTGTAGTAAAATTATACTTCAGTTAGTTTTATTTGCTGAAAATACTAAAAAAAAAATTCTGGCTCTTTAAACAAAAAATTGACAATACAAAAATACAAAAATGTTCATATATTGACGACATGAATTAATTTAATATCTGAAAATATATAGAAATAATTATATATGATATAAACAAATTATCTTTCATCTACTTACATCAATGGTTGTCTAAGTGATGGCATTTTTCTAGAAACGAAATAACAAAATATGAAATATACAACCCTTTTTGTCCTTGTCTTTCAGTTTAGTCTGTCTACCTGAAAGTATCGTATATTTGTTTTGCAATGACAGCAACATTTGTCGTTCCATTTCATTCGATCACAGGCCCAATCTCCGAGTGGGGTCGCGCGAATAAGGTCGATTTTAATGCACGCAAGACCCAATGTTGTATGTTAACCCACAGACGGGCTGTGGAATTAGCATTGTCATCTGTAGCTATGGATGGTATAGGTATTGAAGAATCGGATACTCTTGATGTTCTGGACATGATAATACAGTGTGATGTCCGTTGGAATAAGCACGTATTTCAAGTGTCGAAAGAGGCATTCAAGTGTCTTGGTTTTCTGAAACGGTGCAAGACTTACTTCACTCCATCCGATCTCATTACTATTTATACCCGCTATATCCGGCCGATGGAATACAACTCTCATATGTGGGCAGAGGCTCCACTGTCAATTCTGAAGCTTCCGGACCGTGTTCAAGGAAGGGCGGTGAAGCTTATAAATGACAGTAGTGTATCCAACTATATTGATTCGTTGGAGCATCGTCGGAATGTGGGTTGTGTGACACTTTTCTATCGATATTACCATGGGAGATGCTCATCTGAGATAAGTGAACTTATTCCACGAGCCCGAGTTTTTATTCTTAATACTCGCTTATCTAGTAGAGCACATCCGTTTGTAGTTGATTGTCCTGTGTTTCGCACAACGCATTACAGAGAAAATTCGTTTTTTAGTCGAACGATTCGTATGTGGAACAAACTTACTGCAGAAGTCTTCCCTGTTACTTACAATTTAGAAAATTTTAAATCAAATATCCACAAACACTACTCCCTCTTTCCTCCTTCCCATACCCTATTTTCCTGATCAATACAATGCACTGCATAAGTAGGGAGCATACTCTGAGTATTGGTTAAATTAACAAAAATAAAAAATATTTTATTTTGTCTTTTAGGTAATTAATAGACAATTACTTTCACAAGCCAGTGAAAACATACAATTTGAATTGTTTTAATCCACAATCTTGTGGTATGTATGAAAAACATATTAAAAATCTTCGATGGTATCTCGAAAAGTCGAGCTGATAGAGAAAAATGGAGATTAGATTTGAAATCAGCGACCTCAAATTAGTAAAAATTTGCTATAAATTTTAAGTCAACACAAAAAAAGTTAAATTTTGTTCTCTTGTGTAATCAACCAGGAACCAGCAAACAATTTGCAATGCTAGAATACGATAATGTGAAGACTATGATGAAAGTGATATGTATCATAATGATGATGTTGCAAACATTGAAACAGCAGGTACAAAAACAACACCGGTACCCAAACCACGGATTTTAAATATTGCTACTGTTATATCTAAAGAACAATTTAGTTTCAAATCTTTAAAAGAGTAATGATTAAGACAGTAGATTCATATGGGGTATTAGTAAAGTATTTAGAAAGTCGTAATATTGCCTTTCATGCATATCAGCTTAAGTAAGATCGGTCATATAGGGTCGTTATAATAGGTTTACACCACTCCACTCAAACTGCAGACATAAACGTTGTTATTGTTAGGCCACCAAGTGCGCAGTGTTACTAATGTTAAAAGTAGAGTAACAAAGGAACCTCTTCCTATGTTTTATATTGATTAGGAACCGAAATCAAATAACAAAGACATTTTTAATATTAGACATATTAATCATGTTATAGTTTCCGTCGAAGCTCCTGGAAAGACAAATGATATTGTTCAATGTCACAGATGTCAACTATTTGGTCACACAAAGAAGTATTGTAAGAGGCCATTTAATTGTGTAAAATGTGGGTTAAGTCACCCAACAGTTGAGTGTACAAAAGCTACTACTGCTCCAGCTCGTTGTGTTTAAGAGATCATATTGCCAATTACAGAGGGTGCCCGATTTATAAAAACCTTGTTCAGAAAAGATCACACCAGGGTAATAATTCCAATAATAATCGTCATCCTATTTTTTATTCTGGAGATCCTATTAATTTTCCGCAATTAAACAACCAAAATGGTAATAATAACTTTTCCAATACTAATTAATTTGAAAACAGTCAATCTTACTCACAAGTCTTAAGAAATTCAAATAATAATAACAACAGCAACTCCATGGATAGAATTGAAGCTGTGTTAGCTATTCTTCTCAATATTATTACTATGTTAATCTCCAAGTTATGCAAATAAATTTACGTATAGAAATATGGAACGCAAACGGGCTTCCAAATCATACAAGAGAAATCGAAGTTTTTATGCAACTTCATCATATTGATATATTTCTAATATCTGAAACACATTTCACCAATAAAACATATTTTAAGATTAAAGGTTACGACATTATTTCATGTAATCACCCGGATAATAGGGCTCATGGTGGTTCTGCAATTCTATTATAGTCTTCATTAAATTACACAATACTTGATGGTTACCAAAAACCGCATCTTCAAGCTGGTGGAATAAAAATTAAATGTGATAATAGTGCCTTCTAAATCTATTCCACCTATTTTCCTCCAAGACACAACATCAAATGCAAAAATTACGAGAACTTTTTTTGTAATCTTGGGCCAAAGTTTATTGTTGGAGGTGACTTCAATGCCAAGCATCCGTGGTGAGGCTCTAGACTCTAGACTAACACAAAAGGTAAAGAACTTTATAAATGTGTTACAAGCAACAGTCTTTCCGTGCTTACTACAGGATTATTGGCTAAGTGACCCCAGAAAAATTCAAGACTAATTGGACTTTATAATTTTTTCAGGTATTTCTAGTGAAGTTTTAGACATTTTAGATACAGATAAGTTGAGCTCGGACCATACTCCTCTTATAGTAAACTACAGCACAAACTGTTTATCATCCGAAGAAAAATATTGGTTAGAGAGTAATATTAATCTTAATATTAGTATAAAGACTGCATTTGAGCTCGGTGAAGTTGTTGAAGATTTTACTAACTTGATGCACGAAGCAGCTTTCCTTTCAACACCAACACATGCCAATAAACGAAATAAAGTCTTAGTTTCTGCGGAGATTCGAGAGCTTATAAAAAATAAAAGAAGATTGAGAAAAATTTGGAACCAGACTAGAAATCCTGTAAATAAAACGAGTCTTAATCGAGCTACGAATAAGTTAAAGCAGCGTTTAACTGATTTTGGAAATGACCATTTCAGCTATTATTTAAGGAACTTAAAAGCCTCCAGAAACGATGAAAATAAGCTTTGGAATGCTACGAAGTACTTAAAAAGGCCAACTAAAAGTCATGTTCCGGGGAAAAATTTGAACGAAGAATGGTGCAAATCAGATTACAATAAAGCTGATGTTTTTTCTCAATACTTGGAGTCAACTTTTCAACCACTTTCTCTTAATAACACTGATGATGAAATTTCAGTCTCCATGTTCCTCGATAGTCCATGTCAAATGGACTTACCTTTCAAACACATATCCCTCAACGAAATAGAAAAAGAAGTAACAATGCTTAACAACAAAAAATCTCCGGGTTATGATAAAATATGCGCTTAAGACATTAAAGCTTTGCTAACAAAGCTATTATTTTATTAACACTAATATTCAATTCTATTTTGAGGCTTAGTCACTTCCCATAACAATGGAAATGTGCCGAAATAATGATGGTACCAAAACCAAATAAACTAGAAACAGATATCATGTCTTATCGGCCGATAAGTCTCTTATTTGTTTTTTCGAAGGTTTTGAAAAACTATTTTTACGACGATTGCAGCCAATTTTGGATAATAAAAATATTGTACCTGAATATCAGTTTGGATTTCGGAATAAACATGGAACACCTGAGCAGTGTCATCGTTTTGTTAATGTAGTTAGAGATTCTCTAGAGAAAAAACAGTTCTGCTCTGCTGTATTATTAGATGTAAAACAAGCTTTTGATTGAATTTGGCATTAAGGTCTTCTTTTCAAATTATCTACAAAATCGGTCCTTTTATGTAAAAGTAAATAACGAAATTTCAAATGTTTGTGAAATTAAAGCAGGCATTTCACAGGGTAGCGTTTTGGAGCCTGTTCTTTATACTATTTATACTTCAGATATGCCTTTGGATGATGATGTTATTGTTGCTACATATGCTGATCACACTGCCTTAATAGCAAGTAATGAGTCAAAAGAGGAAGCCTCCAACTTGGTCCAGAGACACCTTAACAACATTGCCTCTTGGTTGAAAAGATGGAACATTTGTGTAAATGCAGAAAAATAGATTGCAAATAAATATTTGAAAAAAAAATAAAAAAATTTGTATATACTCTTTGGTACGATTGGTTGTCTACCAGATTTATACGAAGTTATTCCCTTATAGATCTCCACACATTAATAACTGCTTCTTTTAGATGAAAAACGCTTTCCTGCGTAAAATCGACGTGTTAATACTTCCCAAATATTCTCCATGGGATTTTGATCCGGAGAACACGCGGGCCATTCCAATACTCTTATATTTTTTGCTGATAACCATTCCATCGTCGGTTTATTTTTCTAGCAATTTACCGAAAACTTAAGTCGCTTTTTAAATAGGCTGAAATTTGCCCTTATTCAAAATCACTTGGATACGAACCACTTTTATTGCAAATTGATTAAAATTGTATAATAAACGAAAATAATTCTTTAATTTTTCTTTATTTGTTATTTTTTTCTTTGATTAACGTTATTTATATGTAATTATAGTAATGAAACTCTAACAAAATATTATTACACAATTTTTCTCTTAAATAAAATAAGTAATCTCTTAAATTTTATACAATAAAAGATTGTTAGTTTTAAAAATATGTTTGTAATATTAGAAGAAATAGCTAAAATCATTTGTTATTATAGTTATGCAACGCAGTGTAGAATGGCAGAATAATGAATTCATATTTCAAAGTTCTGATTGTATAGAACTTTAAAAGGTACGTATGTGTGTGTGTGTGCATATGGTCGAAATGGAAAATACGATTTTTTTTCTCTAAATTATGATCAATTTTTTGGACCACAAACTGTGAAATCCAATTTTGTTTATTTATTTTCTGTTTCTTCACATGTTTTGTTAATTTATTGAATTTGTTTATATGCAGCAGTGTGTGTGTTTGTGTGTGTGTGTGAGCAAGCTTGTGTTTGTTTGTATGTATTTAAAGGTTCATCAAAAGACTACTTAATTTATTGTTACTACAATATAACAATGATATTTTTTGTTTTCCTGTGTTTTTCTACTGCAGTCTTGATGCATGCAACAAATTATGAAGCAATGGCAAAGTGTGCGATCAATCCGGTCGATTCTCATCCATCGACAGACAGGCGAACAGACCGACCTCACATATAAAATAAACTTTTGTTTGGGTAGTTTTTTTCGTTGACCAACTTTTACTCCCTACTGTCCAAAATGCCTGTTTTTTTTCCTACATGATTTACACTAAAATAAATTAAAATATCATAAAAAGGGAAATTAAATTCTTTTAATTATCTCACAACTGACTCCACTAACATTGTTTGTATTATGAATGAGCGTGTGTGCGAGTGTATCCAATCAAAGCCAGACCTACAAACCAGTGTTGCCATCTTTTTGAGAGTAAAAAGCGCAATAAAAATCTTAAAACGCGTAAAAGAGCGTATTTTTCGGTTAAAAAAAGGTGTAGAAAAGCACAAGGCACTTTTTTCTTCGTTAGAAGAACATTTTCAGGATTTTTTTTCAAAAGTTGAAGACTCTAATCAATTTTAACATGATTAATTTAATAAATATGAGAAAAAGTTGTGATTAAACTTGGAAAAAACATCAAAGATTCATAAAGCTTTATATTGAAGTGTCACAATTTAAACATTCCTCGACCAAAATATACGATTTTGGTTAATTTTTTACGATTTAAAATTTTTTTCACTACAATTTGAGAATAATAAACAAACATGGCTAAAAAGCACTAAATGCAACAACGATATAATGCAAAAGGACCAACTTAGTGGTTTTGTACAATTAGGCACCAAGAGTAAAATTTTCGCATTTTATGTCATCGAAAAGCACCATAAATAGTGCTAAAAGCTACAAGTTGGCATCACTGCTACAAACACATTCATGCGAACACGAGAAGACTCTACTCTGGCATACAACAGTTATTATGCAGAGTCGATTTGCCCCACTCTGAATTAAAATGAATCGTTCATTATTGAATTGAGTAGAAAAAAATGCATAAATATTTAAATGTGTGATTTACGACAATTACCCCACAGGGGTCCCAGTTCACCGTCGACCTTTGCTGTCGATGATCAGTGCTTTAAAATAATGGGAAGTTACCTAAGCAGCACCATTGTGAAGTTTAAATTTAAATTGATAAATTCATTCATTCAATGACTGCACAGTGGGGTGTTTGACAAATATTTTGCAAATAATGCAGCCATTTCTTATTGGCTGATCGGATCGAAATAAAAATTACCGCAGCCATAATTAACGTTGTTTGCAAGAAAAATTATGTTTTATTTAATGGCGGCTAACCTTTTTTTTCACAATCGGTTAAACGAAAAACCGGTTTGTTTTTTTTTTGGAAAAACTATAATTGAATGTCTCGCTCGAATAAAGGGTACACTTAACAAATAAATAAATTTATGTAATTACATAAGGTTTTATGTAAATTGTAAACTTTCATTACTGTCACTACTTTATTTTTTCATATACAAGTGATCGTCTGTAATAGTGAAGAAAACTATTTATATAAATATAAATAATGTAATTAATTATTAATTTAAATATTAAATAAATGAATGTGTTTTGTAAATTTAATGTTTTATATGTTTTTAAAAAATTGGAGTTTGGGTACGTACTACGTTATAATTTTTTATTTTATTATTTTTTGTATTTTTATCAATTTCGTATTTTTTTTTTTAATATACTAACTTAAGGCGCACGGGGCCGGTCGCAAAATTGGCCGACCTAACAAAGAAAACACAGCAAAATTTGGGAAAAATTTGCTTTATACCTCAACTTAATCTCCGATATTCAATAGCTTCGATACCCTGTTTATAGTAGGAACAGTAAAGTTCCTTAAAATAGTCATACACCGCAGACTCCACCACTTCATTGTCGGCAAATCTTTAACCACCGAGCCATTTTTTTTTTCAAGTTGGAAAGTTGAAAATAATACGAGGGAGCTAAATCTGGCGAATAAGGTGCTTTATGAAGCAATCCGAAGTTTAAGTCATTGATTTTAGTCATCGCAATAGTGGACGTGTGAACTGGTGCATTGTCTTGATGAAACAACACTTTATTTTCGCCAACTGCGGCCTCTTTTCCATAATATCATCATTTCATCGTACGGCTTCGTTTAAAATCTGCCATCCAATATTTTATAGTCGTAAACAAAGGAGCAGACTCCCCCAGAATAGAATCTAGCACGGCTTTAATATTGTTTGGGCTGAAACCTTTCAAATGAAAGTATTGAATTACAAAACGGTGAACTATTTTTTAAATGTTTACAAATTCACTGAGATCGTTTATTTTTGATGACTCCAAAAAAATGCTAAACAACTTGGCGCCATGGAACTTAAGACATATGTTATATAAGTTTGTCCCTTTAAGTAGTTTTTTTTTTCAAACTATTGCCGCCATCTATACGTCAGGTCGGCTAATTTTGGGACGGCCCTCGTATATTAAAAAGAAAAGAAAAAGATATATATAATTAAAAATTAATAATAAATCGACAAAACACGAATATATTAAATATGGCGCATTTGCATTGTTAAATTGAATAAAATGACATGCTAAAACAACAAAATAATTATTTAATTTGTTAACAAGTTTTTGTTAATATATTTGACGATATTTCGTCAAAATAACACTATATCAAATAGTTAAACGTCAAAAAATACATTTACTAAACAATTTATTAAAATTGCGGACAGGTTTTGTTGGTTGTATAGTGAATGGGGTATTCATCAATTTAACATCAGATTTCGTTGATTTTGTGAAACTATGAATGTTTATGAAAAAAGTTTATGAAAAATGTCTTAATATTAATCTATTTTTTTTGATATAATGAAATTCTTCATTGACTGAAGGGAAAAAAATCCAATGAAATTGTTTTATTTATATTGTGAAGGATAATTCTTTCAGTGTAAATACCAAAAATTTTTTAATGAAACAACGAAATGAATAGAAATTGTCTTATAAAATGTACACATTTTTTTTTTATTTGAAATTAATAAAAATAAATCACTAGCAAATGATTTCGTTATAAAATTAATACGGTTATATATGATAAAGAATAAAGTCTTAACTTGCAGATAACCTAATTTTATATTGAACTTTACCTAATTATGCATGGGATTATATATAATGATATACAAAATTTTAAGGAAAATATTTTCAGTATGGAGTCACATTTAGTTTAATAAGACTTAGCATTAGACCATATATAATCATATCACTACATAGATTTGGATTATTATTATATGGCTTATGTAGTTACATATGGAGTAAGATTTGGAGACATATCATAATATCAAGTACCGTATAAAAAATTCTCTTAATAAAAATGATCAGGGGGGTTACCGCGTAACTCGAATCGAAAATCAAAATTTTTCGAAAAGAACTTCCGAATCGAAAGTAAATGCGTTCTGTGTAATTCATTCGGAACGACTACAGAGTTGTATTCATAATAAAGAGGGAACAAACTGAAGAAAACTATTATCAAATGTCAAAATTACAAAAAATCCCAAAACAAACACAATTTGAAATCAAAAAAGAAATTGTTTTTTCATTTTAAAACATAAAAATGGATTGCGTTAATTCGTGGTTTGATGAAGTTGACGATTATTCCATTCCTTTGAGAATCCAGAGAAAAATAGTAGGGACAAATCCGATATTATGAGTCTAAATGATAAGAGGTAAGTAACCAAACATATTATGAAGGCCCTTATAATAAACAAAATTTTACTTCTAGCTTCGTAAAAAACTTCCGGCTTAATAAGAATGCATTTATGTATGTTTTTACTAGCATAGAAGCTGAATTAAGAGCTGCTCAAAGATCGACTGCCATTGCACCTTTATTGAAATTAGCAGCCACATTGAAAATCCTGGCACAAGGAGGATACCAACATCAAATTGGACAAGATCGACATTTGGGAATATCTCAGTCTGAATGCTTGACCATGAAGTCGACCATTACCTCATATTGTTTTTTATTTGTGTATTAATTTCTTTTTGGAGCTTGCCTTTATAAATTGAAAACACCAATATTATTACATTTAATATAACATGTTTATTGGGTAATTTAATAAATATTTTTGTATAAATAAACAATATTATTAAGTTTTCTTTATTTGTTGATCGAACAATTTCCGAACGTTTTTATCGCAAAAACAGTTCATCTTCGTAATACAGAGTTGCATTTTCGAAGGGGCTTTTTTTGTTCAAAAACGGGAAAAAAATGTCCGTACTTTCGAGAAAAAAAGTACGAAAATCGTATTACGCGGTACAATTTGTTCGTATTCGTACATTTTTCTTTTCGAATCGAGTTACGCGGTAACCCCACAGATGTATTTGTATATAATAATATTAGCCGTAACGTTACTTCATTCAAACTCATATATGACTTAATCATATTATGTATGACTTGTTATAAATATTTTTAACTCAGTACGTCATTGAAAATGGATTTAATGAGATATATTCCTTAAAGCCAAAATTCGATATTTTCACATATTGAAACAACAGTTTTTATAACTAATGATTTGTATAATTTGACAGTTACTACATGACAGTTGTTTGTGTAGTAATAAGTATATGTTGTTTTTAACTGCAATTACAGTTTTAATTTAAAAAAAAAACAATTGAAGAAAATTGCTGTATTTTTGTAGCAGTGGTTTAAAGCAGTTATTTAAGAATTTTAACTCATTTTTGACACAGTCTTCCTTTTTCGACCCAGAACTTATAAACGGCAATATTTTTAAACTGGAAAACAATTATTAAATGATTTAAAAACATTAAAATTATTCAACATCTACGTCACAATCGTGAATTCATAGCGATATACAGGCACGTAGCTAGGGGGGGGGGGGGGGGGGGGGGGCTTGGGGGCTAGAGCCCCCCCCCCCCCCCCGAAATGATTTGACAAATTTAAAAACTTAATACAATTCGTTAGAAAGTAACAATGTTATTGATAAATTTAATATGAAAATAATTATTTTTGACTTGGATCAAATAGGAAATAGTTTTATATGATTCCAGTCTTAAAATTTCGTTAGAAAACATCGCCTGCAAATGGGCGGCTATCATTGTTAGAGTTGATTTTCGACAAAAAGCAATAAAAAAAATCTTTTCATAAGAGATTTCGAAGTCTTTGACTTAAAATATAATCAAAAAATTGTTTGAGACAATGCAAACTAAACAGAAAAAACTAAAATTGAGTTTTAATTAAAATATTTGTTGATTCAGCAAAAGTTTAACTAAATTCGGTCGTGTTGATGCAATTGTAGTAACAACTAAAATAATTTGTATCTATTTAATTAATATTATTTTCAATTACATATAGTTTTATTCACATCTATTAAAAATTTAATTGAATATTGTTTACTATTGGGAAAAATTAGACCATTTGAAAAATCGCAAAATTTGAAAAAAAATTGCCAAAACAATCCTCAAAATTGCAGAAATTTAAAAAACTCACAAAATAAACGCCAAAATTCAAAAAAAAATTAAAAAAAAATGACCAAAATTAAAGAAACGCGAATTTTCAACTTTAAACGATTTTTTTAATTTTGGCGACTTTTTAAAATTTTTGCATTTGTTTCAATGTTGTTCAACGTTATAAAAACTGATAATTTTTTTTATACCAAATTCATTTTCAATTAAACAGTTAATTGAAAGTAAGTTTGAAATCGAACAAAAGTTTAATTGAATTTTTTTTTGACAATGATTTTTTCTGTGTATTTTGACATAATCTTTTAAAATGGAGCTACCACTAAGACTCAAAATTAAGTTTACTTGTGCCGTAAAAGTCGTTACTTTACTTACAGTGCAATCTTTTTGGTAAATTTGGTTTGCTACGCACGCATCTGGTAACATAGTTTTCAGTATTTTTTTTACGATATATATTTCGATATCTCATATTTTTTTAATTTTTTGAAACAAATTTAAGCCTCAAACTTTGATCGATATGCATAATGTGTTAACGTGGTCCAATGGGACTCAAATTTTCTCAATTTCTTTTTAGACTAAATGTAAACAAATTTCTATCGGCGCTCCTTGAAATGCGACATTTTAAAATCAAGCAGCTACACCAGTAATAACGATGTAGTTTTTTTTTAGACATTTAAAGGGTCTTTATTTAAAAAATTGATTAAAGACAATTTGAAAAGCGTTTGAAATTGTCCAAAATATAAATCAAAGTGAATTGGAAATACGAAATAAATAAGACCTAGGCGATGGAAATAAGACCTAGGCGATGTCAGGTATATTTTTAAATTTTCCAATTTTATATTTTTTCTTTATTATTTCTTTCAGACTACAATCACGCTTGCTTGTAAAATTTACGATTTTTTTAATACAATACATGAAGTCGGATATATGAAAAAGGGGGAAAAAATAGTGAATAATTTGTTAAAATAATTCAAATTCACGACATAGTGTCAAAATGGTTTTCAAAATGTGTGTTTTCTCGAGGATTTGAACGCTGTTTTTAAATAAGTCTAAATTTCCTAAACTTTAAACATATTTTCATACAAAAATGTGTTAATTTTCACCACCAATTTTAAAAATAGATACGTTTTTCATATATTTTTGCTGCTTTATCACCTATCCGAATTTAATTTCAAAGGAAACCCATCGGAAAAGCTTCCTTATAAGTGGCAGGCAAATTATATAGGGTATTTGCTTTTAATTTGTTTTTTGGACGGTTATAATTCTTTAATTTCCCGAGTTAAAACGTTTGCATAAAATAATACATTATTTTATATGCACTTATTAGGTTTTGTCTGCCAGTGCATTTAACCGGACATAATTATATAAATTCATATATAAAATTAATTTCGTAGAAAAAATTTAATATGATGTCATATATAGTTGCGTATAATTGTATATTGCATTTAGAATACGCTAAAACTAATCCAATTAATAATTACGTCATATTTATATACCTAGACATTGCAAAATAATATATATTTTGATATTATATCATATTTTAAAAAACACAATTTTATTTTAGATAAAATTGTATATTACCCCATGCAGAGTCACACTAGAAAATGTGTCAATTATATTTTGGATGTAAATGTGTATTACATCAATACAATACAATTAACTGCATCATTTTGTGTATAATTTTATACACAAAATTTACCCCAATTTTTGTCTTTTGAATTGATTTCTTTCTGGTTCTTAACCCTAAAAAAAGAATTTGTTTCATTTGTAACATTATGAGTTCTTAATTTAGTCTAAGATTTTTTTCAATCTAAAACTCTAAATTTAGTTTCAACGTTTTTTCCGTCTTTGTTATTCAATGGTGTAAGTTAATAAATACCACAAAATCTTTATTTATATTTTTTTATTTTTGAATATAATAAAATTTCCAAATGCTATGGAATTTGTTACAAATTATAAAGTTGTAAACCTTTTGCAAGTGGCTAAAGTCTAAAAGGATTAATAGAAATTTTGGATTTTCATGAAGTTTTAAAATCAAAAACCGGACACAACTATAGCTTATTTTGTATATTTCAGTATCAGTTCACATATAAATTTATACCGCTGTATAAAATCGTATTAAATTGTATCGAGTCATTATTCGGATGTTATTTAATCTGATATTATCAAATTAAAACTAAACTAATGCAAATATAATTATTATGCCCATTTCTCGGATAAAACTTTATTAAGACTCATATTAAATTTCGTATGATTATATAAAGCATCATATTAATTTTAATCGGGTTATTAGAAGTTGAAACTTTTTTACTTTTTTTACATTTATCAAGTTTTAGCTACCCTAGACGTATATTATATACGTAGCACATAAAAATATAAAAGTTTTCCGCATAATCCTTTTTTTATTTAATTAAACTAAAAATTAATATTTAGCTAAAAATTTAACGTAATTAGACAATAACGATGCATATCCAACTTAAAGTACACAAACATTTTCAAATTTGTGATCAAACAGATTAAAGCGTTGTTTCGCAATATAGACATCAAAATTCGCAAAATAATGAACACAATAAGTAATAAATGAAAAAATGCATTTTAAGGAAATGCACTTTATGCGGGAGGTTTTTGTTTATTAATACATGATTGCCCATTACGTGTAGGTAAAAATTTAGCAAAAATTTAGCAAACAAAAGAAAAAGCTGTTACTTTAGTGTGCAAAAAAAAAATATATAATCAAAAAAAAAAATCGAAAAGCCCCCCCCCCCCCGAAACAAATTCCTAGCTACGTGCCTGGCGATATATAAGAAATTTTCGTCAAAATAAGTATGAGAAATAAATATATATCGTTACATATGGGCGCATACAAAATTTTATATAATTACATCAAATTATATCATGTTATATATAAACTTTTTTCGTCGGGAGGCTAAAAAAAAATATTGCTTCCATTTCGTTCTTCTGAAATGTTGTGTTTTTATGATTATTCATCAATAAAAAAAAATATAATATTCTCGTTTGTACCGTTTTTAGTCTAAATTTGTATATTTATGGGATTTAGTTAAAAACAAAAATTGGATTTTAAATTAAATTTATACTAATATAAATACATAAAAGATAGTTATTCTTAAAATTTTTTAATTGCGTATTAAGTATGCTCTAATTTCCAATTTTATTTATTAATTTATAGCTTTTCGTCCCAAAGTTACAGCCAAAATTGTCAACTAAGATCAAAACAATTTTTTTTTTCTAAAACGCCGCGTTTTTATGTATTTATGATAACTCATCAATAACAAATTTTTGAGTTTAAAACTACGCCTTCTCCGAATTAACTGCCATTCTGGGTATCATCGAGCCCACTGAGCAACGCATGCATAGTTTCCCGACTAAACTCGACTTGAGTGCGAAAATTAGTTTTTCATTTTTTACTCATAACTATTATTTAATAATAAAAAAGAATATTAATTGGACAGTAATTATTACGCGTAAGGAAAAAAAGTTAAAATTTTCACAATTGTAAAAAATTAACTATTGTGAAAATTTTCCTTAAAAAAAACGCATTAAAATTTAATTTCCCCGTTTTCAAATTTTTTTTTTTTTGTATATTGTATGTATTTTTACAATTCAAACCATGGTTTAGTAACCAGAGTTAAACTACTGATTAATTATTATGATTAATTTGTCCTTGGTATAAATAGTTAAATTATAGTTAAATTACTTGCGATTTCAAAGAGTATTAGTTTCGCGAACAGCGAAATTGCTCTTTTCGAAAAATTGTCAGTCAAAAACTAATAAACTCATTAAACGCGTTTTCAAAAAGTTGTCGTTTATACCCTTATTCGAGCGAGGCAGTCAATTGTGTTTTGGCTTAACTTCATTCTAAGCACAATCAGGTTTTGCAATATTTTCGCGGCGACTTCCAATGTAATCGTCTAGAAAAAAGTTTTTGCTGACAACGTTTATTGTTATTTCCAGAAATCCAAGTTATTAATTGGTTGAAGATTTAACTAAATTTATTTCTCATTTAGTTTTTAAATTTATTTATTCGCGTACCTTCCCTCAATAACTTAATGAAATTCGGCTGCTCTGTGATGAAGCATTTTATAACATGTACTAGCAGCTTATGAACATGTACACAAGACACCTAAATTGGATTTGGGTGCTCCTGGCGCTTCTGGACACACGATGGCACCAACGCAACAAATACACTCCCCATATCACTATTATTCTCATCATTACCACACCAATCACCAATGCTAAATAGTCCCTACTACGTCCTATACAAATATGCATTCACCAATTCATTCGATCACTGTTGTTAAATTAAATAAAAATGAGAAAGAAAAAAGAAGAAAAAAAAACTTTAAAACTAGGGTTGTCATTTATTCGGGGTTTTATTTTGTTCGAATAAGCCGATCAAACAATTTTTGATTCAACAATCAAACGATTAATTTTTAAAAATCGTTCGATTAATCCAACGAATAACGAATAAAATAATTGTAAAAACATTTAAATATTTAAAGTATTTTACCATATCTCCAAATTTTAAGAATTTTGGCATCAATTTGAATAGTAATTCTAAAATATTTCTCAATCATACGCCATTTGGCATTATCTCGTAATAAAAAAATTACAGTTTTGAAAATCGTTGAAAAGTTAAATAATATATCGGCGGTAGTTTTAGTAGATCGAGCTGTTAAGATCTTATTTTAGCCACCGTAGAAATTTCATAAATGGAATTCACAGTTTAAGTGCTAAAAAGTGCTATCGTTGTTATATCTATAGCAGTGGTGGGCAAATAAATGGCTTGAAGGGCCAAATTTGAGATTTCACAATCTTACTGAAGGCCGCACTATATTTAAGTAACCAACAAAAATCCACAGTGAAATGATGTTAATTTTTTTAAGGATTTTGCTTCTTAAACTATTATTTCAAATAAAAATGAATCTAACGTAAACTCAAAAAAAAAAGTTAGTAAAGTCAGCAAAATTTTAGTCAGGAGGGAGCTTGCAAAAAAAAAATGCTAATGTCAGCTCGCTGATTTTCAGCACCAAAATTAGTAGATTCAGCAAAAGTTTTGCTATAGTTGATTAAAAATTAATTCTTACTAAAAGTTCATAAAATGTTTACTGAATATTAATGGAATGAAAAAAATCAATCATATATTTGTTAATTTATTTGCTGAAAATCTTAAACATTTTTTTGTGATTATTTTAAAAATAATTTACAAAATATAAAAATGTTCATACCCCCACATTGACGACATGAATCAATTTAATATCTGAAAATATATAGAAATAATTATATATAACATAAACGAAATTATCGTCCAACTACTTACATCAATGGTTGTCTAAATATACAACCCTGTTTTTGTAATAAGAAAAAGGAAACATAAAAAATTACTGAAGATATGTGTCTTTGTCTTTCGCTATAGGCCGTCTACCTGAACGTATACTTGTTTGCAATTTGACCACACTACATTAATAATCACTTTAAAGATTTGGTTTACAAAAACACATTACCTCTTTATTAAATTTAATTATTTTATATTTAATTTAATTAAAAGACAATTAATTTGACAAGCCGGTGACAACAAAAATATTAAAATTTTTTAATTTTTTAATCCACATTAACATTTTTAGAGTTCTTTTATATGAAAAACAGATACAAATATCTTCCATGGTTGATTTTTTTTATGTCTTACAAGACTTGCACTTTTTAGTATCATTTTCCTCGTTTCTACTACATTTTGACATGCCGCAACATTTAGTTGATTCTGCGTATGTCTTTCAATCTGGTTGTCCGTCCACACTATTAATGTGCTAATCAGTACAATTTTTTTAGTAAAATAAATTAGTAAAACATTAGTAAAGTATTAGTAAAACATTAGTTCAAAACAGTTAAGTGCTGAATAGGTATAACTAAAATTTTAGCTGAAAACACAATTTCATCAAAAAATGTGCTGAGAAATAGTACAATTTTTTTTTACTAACTTTTCTATTATCTTATTTTTTTGAGTGTATTAACTTTTTAAATTGTGGGTCTTTCGTCAGTGGACGAATATCCTTAATGGAGAATTGTCATATTGATGAAGTTTACATAAATATGATGACGGTCGTAAAATTTTATGAAACAAGTTTTATGAATTTGTTATTCAAATTTTTATTATTAATATAGCAAAATGGATATTTCTGATTTACTGGAGCTTTTTCTTAAGTGTATTACAAATAAAGTTTAAATGTATCCAAATGTTTTACCAAATGTAAGTGCTACTGGGAAATTTCCCCAAAATGAAATTTTCGTATTATTGAGAAATAAAGGATTAAGTTGAAACGGATAAAGCAACTTGGAAAAGATTTTTGCTTTTCTGCCTTCAGATTCATTTTTTTTTTTATTTTAATAAGCAGCTTTCTTTTTCGTCTGTTTTTTTTTTGCTTTGACATTGTATAGGGTAGCACGAAATTCAGTCTGGGCCGCATTTGTCCATGTTTGTAATATAACAAAATTTTTGATAGCTTTTTATAGTTTAAACTTCAAAAATCATGCTATATTTCAACGACATCACTTTATCTGTGATTTCCTTCATGTTGCTTGCTTGAAAGTCAAATCATATATCTTTACCCATTATTAATAGTAAAGGGTGTTTTCTATAGAGGTATAGAACTTTGAAATGGAATAAAGCAAAGATGAATTTTTTAAATTGACATGAAATTTACTTTATTCGAAAGATAATCTTCTGGTATTATAATTTAAATTTGACTTCTGGTATATGACCGCCACGGCTGGTTCGGACGTAGTCTAATCTGGAGGTCCAATATTCGATGACTTTTTCCAACATTTGTGATTTTATTTTGCCCATTATCATTTTTTATACAAATTTTCCTAATATTTCTAAAAAGTTTGTTTAAAAGAAGTCTTTTTTTTAATTATTCGATTTATTCGATTAATCGTCAAAATTTATTCGAATTATTCGTTATTTGAAAATCATGTTTTTTAAATTGTTCAACCGAATTTTCATTTTGTTCGTTCGAATTTTCTTTTTGTTCGTTCGATTAATCGAATAATTTTTGTTCGAGTGACAACCCTATTAAAAACACAAGAAGATATTGGATGAAAATGTTCAAGCCCTTAATAAGATGATGCCAATATACCAAACTTCTCATATGATCTGCATGTAAAGTTGTTCGACATCCAAGTAACATTTATAAGTTAATGGTAACTCTGATTGTATACCAAAATAGCTTGATCGGCCGGCCAGCTGACTGTGTTTGGCCTGGTTGGTTGGTTGACTGTCTTGGCTAGATGGCTGGATGGCTGGCTGGCTGGCTGCCAACCTGGATCTTAGTAAATTTGTTGTTTGTTAAAGCAATTATTCAGTTTGTTTTTCTTCTCTTTCGGATGTCGCTTGATAAGAATTTATTACTTTTTTCAATATTTGAAATGTTCGTTTATTTATTTGTTTGTTTCTGTTTTATTGACCACTTCGTTTGTGAATTTCAATAAAAAAAAATTTGGAATTCTGCATTTATTTCTACAAATATTTTTTTTCGACTGTTTCTTAATTACATTTTAAATTTTTAAACAATATCCTCCGTCATTTCTGAATTAACTAAATGGAAAAAGGACGTTTAAATAAGCATTTAAAAATTGAATTATAGAGTTCACATCTCAAACACTGTATGATTTAAAAATATAAAAAAAAAGTAATAAGGGTATTCACAAGGGATGTACTAAATGTTGTATGTGTACTATGCTAAAGTGTGCTAACAAAAAAAAACCTAAACCATCTCACTTTATACAATACAACCCAAAAACATTATTACGGACGATCCGATATGTACACACAAAAAAAATCGTTGCCATGTAATTAGGAGCATTTCAACTACTAAAGGTTTTTTGCATAAATTATTTTAAAAAAATATGTAGAAACTTGGTAAAATTTTGCTAGTTTTCGCATATTATATGCAAATAAACTTTCTTAGTTAAAAGGCTCCTTATCACTTGGCATCTATTTTTTGTGTGTACGGATCATGAATCCGGCTATTACTGAGGCTATTACTATTTTGAGTCCGTTTTAGTATATCCGTTTCCGTACTGTTAAATACGGACTGTATTAATTTTTCTTCGTTTACTTCAATAGTTTTTATTGTTGTCAAAATAAGTTCTTTAATTTAATATAAAAAGAAAATTTTGAAGCAACTTTTCTTAATATACGCAGTTAATCGGAAAAACTATATTATACAGTGGCAAATAAACAAGCTAGTGACAAAATTAGGAACGTAAATATTAGGGTATTCAATCGGTTAACCGTTACTCGATGAATTGTAATCAAACAACTGTTAGAGTAAATTAAAATGTACAATTTCGAGTAATGAATAACTCTGATTCTAGTTAAAATAAACTTTTTCGTACACTCAAAAAAAAAAGTTTGTAAAGTCAGCAAAAAATTTTGCTGAGTCAGCAAAATTTTAGTCAGGAGGGTGCTAGCAAAAAAATTGCTAATGTCAGCAAAAGCTTTTGCTGAAAATCAGCGAGCTGATTTTTAGCAACAAAATTAGTAGATTCAGCAAAAGTTTTTCTAACACTTAGTAGATTAGAAATAAAAAAGCGTTGGTAAAAATTAATAAATTTTTTGCTGAATTTTAGTAGACTGAAAAAAACGCAAAAAAATTGTAAAAAAATTGTAATTTAGTTAATATATTTGCTGAAAATCATAAAACATATTTTTGTGATTCTTTTAAAAATAATTTACAATAATTACGAAATATAAAAATTTTCATTTTCCCACATTGATGTCATGAATTAATTTAATATCTGAAAATATATAGAAATAAATATATATAATATAACAAAAATTTTCTTTCAAGTACTTACATCAATGGTAGTCTAAATGATGCTTTCTTTTAAAGGACGCAACTGCCGAAGATAATTATAGAAACGAAAAGAAAAATAAACAAAAACAAACGAAACGAAAAAAACAACCCTTTTTTTGCAATAAGAAAAAGGAACCATACTAAGATGTGTGTCTTTGTCTTTCGCTTTACTCTGTCTACATGTCTGTATATGCTTGTTTGCAATTTGACCACACTAGATTATTAATCTATTAACATTTATTATAGAAATACATATTAAATTTAAATATTTTCTTTTGTCTTTTATTTTATTAATAGACAATTATTTTCAGAAGCCGGTGACAACGCAAAATTTAAGTTGTTTTAATCATCAATTTTGTTTTATGTATGAAAAACAGATAAAAAAGTCTTCCATGGTTGATTTTTTTAAATATCTCATTAGATTTGTACTTTTTAGTATCATTTTCCTCTTCTCTACTACATCTTGACATGCCGCGACATCTGCTTCATTCTGCGTATATCTTTCAATCTGGTTGTCGTCCACACTATTAATGTGCTTATCAGCACAATTTTTTTTTAACAAAATTAATTAGTAAAACATTAGTATATTAGTAAAGCATTAGTATAAAACAGTTAAGTGCTGAATAAGTATAACAAAAATTTTAGCTGAAAACACGATTTTCGCAAAAAAATTTGCTAAGAAATAGTATACCTGATTTACAAGACGTTTTAATAACTTTTGTACTAACTTATTTTTTGAGTGTATATAAAATAATATTTCAACATTATGGATGTCATTTCCGCATTTTAAAAATAAGTAAAAACATATTTAAACTAAAAAGAAAACAAAATTTGTTTGATTTTAAAGCTATTTCTATTTAATTTAATGTTGTTTCTACTTGATTTTCTAATAGTTTTTTTTTTTTTTTTGTTTGTTTGCAAACCTTTGAGATGGCACCTACAAAAACACGCCAACCTTAGATTTATGTCCTTTATAACATATATAAGATTCATTAAAATCGGTGTGTACCCTTTGGGGTAGTTCCATTGTAAGTGATTGGATTGCTTATTGCTCTAAAACATCCGTTTGAACCAGTCTTTGGTATCGTGAACAATATCATATTAAAATCCCTTATAATAATAAAAAAATAAAACTCAATTAAATTTATCTTTTTATACATTAACGAATGTATATAATTTTTTATTTATTACGTTTTGTATGTTTATTCTTAATTTTTATATTTTTTTTTAATTAATGTAAGATTTTCATTTTGAAATATTTATAAATTACGAGTGGTAACATTTAAAAAAATGCATGCAAAAAAATAATACATTTTACAAAAACAAACGAATTATGTTTAATTTTCAAAAGTACAGACTTTTGATTAAACTTCGATCGATACGATTTTTAAGTTTTTCTATTTTCTATTATTATTTAATTTATAATTTTAACTTTAGCATGGCAGCATTTATTACAAATAATTTTCATTTATAACTAGATTCAATTAAAGGGTAGACACGAAAAATAATTTACCACTTTGAAATTGTAATATTATTAACACAAAAAACAATAGAAACAAATCTGATATCACAAATTAAGAACAATACTCCAAAGTTTTTGCATATACGTTTTTTTTTACGATTCGTTGCGAAATGTAGCGAATTTTCGCTTTTTCTCTGTAGAACAACTCAATGTAACGTTTTGGACACTTATACGTCTCTGTTCTGTAGTTAGTAAAATCGGTGTTCTTGAATTCGTACGTTTTGGTGTTTTCAAAGTCTATATGTTTTGCACCAGACTTGGGCGAAGTCAATTACATTACGCAATCATTTACTTGTGAAATTTTTTATTTCATTAATAATATCAGAACTGTGGTCACACTTGTAGGCTTATACGCTTGCTTGGAAAATTTTCTATTTTGCTAATACCAGACATGGGATATAATTCCAATAATTGTGTATTTAATTACAGGTCAATTACTTTTTGACGTCTAATTACATGTAATTGGGTGTAATTGAGTAATTGACCTGTAATAAATACCCAGATGTTGTTACTAGTCCCCATGTTGGGTATTAACAATTTTTCAAATTTCATAAGGAAGTGTTTAAGCAAGTGTGAGCGTAGGTCTGAAATTATTAATGATATTCAAAAATGTCACATGTCAATGATTGTGAAATGTAATTTACGCCGCCCATGTCTGTTTTGCACATACAAAATTTAAGTCTTCAAATTGCAAAAATAGATGTGAATTTGAGGACAATTTGTGATTTGGTAGAAATATTTTTTTTAAGTTTGAATTAAAGAATTAACCATTACCAAATAAAAGTATATTTTTTAACCACCAGAAAGATTATTATCTAAAAAGGGACATTTTAAATAACTGTCAGAAATGTATGTGTATTTTCCAAATAAAAAATTTAAGTATATTAAATGTTTTCTAAACACATTTTTATTTGTTGAAAAATGTTAAAACTTTAAACATTTTTTTGAAATCAATAAAAATAATTCTAAATTGTACGAAACTTGTGTTTTTTTTTCAAAAAACTTATATTTAATAACAAAATAGTGCATACTAATTACTTTCGCACCCTAACTGGTTGGTGAATTCAATTCCCGTAAAAAATAGTGAAAGTGAATTCAAGAACACCAAGACATTTGTAGTAGTTTTATTATTTGCGGAATGGGATTCCAGAACAGAGACGATAATTAAAATTTTTTGGATCAGTTTAATTTATAAAATAACAGATTTTTGGTAATTTTTTGAAAATTCAGAAGCTTTATGCCTAACTAACCCGTTTGTTATAAAAATGTCACATTATTGGTATTTCAGAACGGCATAGATAACACCGGCCGACCAAAAGGATTTTTTTTTTTTTGTGTCAAGAATGGCCATGTATGATTATTTGTTTCTTATGTGGTGACATATATAACGATATATTATTATATATTGACCTTTTTAAAATAAGATATTAAGCATATTTGCTATACATAATAAGATATTGAAGATCTATTGTCATATATAATAATACATTCTTATATATAACACAATATGTAATCATATATGGTATGGATATATTCAGTATTATAAAAAATATTTTTGTGTGTGCTATAAAATATGCTTATATATATGGTGGCATATGTATAATGCAATTCAAGATATAGTTATATATGACATTAAATGATGTAAGATATAATTATGTAAGATTTCATATATGAAACAAGATTAACAATTTAGTGCGAGATATGATTTTATATGGCCCAACATCATTAATATTGTTTATGCATATAAGACATCATTATATATTGTTATAAATAATGCCACATATAAGTATATATGCTCAGATGTCTAAATATTTTTCTTTAACATTTTATTAAATTAAATGTGTAGTGGGATTTAAGTAAATCTAATTTAATCTCAAAATATCTCATTGGATTCACCAAAAATTACTTATCTTTTTGGATCTTATTAGATCCAAGTTGATCTAAGTTAATCCCATGCGATATTTTGGGATACATCAGGATCTTAAATTAGATATTTTTGGATCCCACAGTTTTGGGATCAATTTTGATCTTATTTAATCAAGTAATACATTTGAAGTATCTAATCAGACATTAGTAGATACCCCAATTTTTAGATAAACTTGGATAAGAATAAATATCGATCTATATCAAATGTGATGTAACTTTTTTTTGATCGGGTATAGTTATTATTGAAAATCGGGTAAGTGTTATCAAAATATGGTCAACATCGTGCTTAAATAACACTGGTTCACACCAAATTTATTATTACAAATGTATAACTAGTAAATTTGTTATGTTACTAGTAAATTTTGGGATCCATAATCCAAATGCGTTTTAAAATTTTTTAAGTTTTTCCATTTTAATTCGATTTACGAGTTGTTAGTATTGATATTATAGCGCTGTACATACATATATGTATATACTCGCTTACTTTAGGGACACGCCCAAAATTGTCGCCGGAATATGCGGTGTATGGAAAAAATTGTCCTCATCTAATACGCTAGATGTATGAAAAGGCGCGAAAACTTTGGGGACAGTCCCCAAAGTAAGCAAATGTCCCTAAACTATGCGGGGGAACGAATAAATGTCTCTAGAGTATGCGCTGTGCATACATATATATATATATATATATATATATATTAGGGTGGGGCGATTAGTATGGAAGGAAAAAAATCTTAATGGGCGCTTCGCGTTTCTGATTCTTGGGATTGTACTGAGCAAAAAAGTCCACTAGACCATACGTCTACGGTGAAAATACTGCTTTTTTTCCTCGATATACTTTTTGTCGATTTCATATCTGGAAACCCTGGTACTAATCAAGTTGTAAATTGTTAAAGATATGTTAATTTTTTTGTAATATTGTGATTGTGTCAGCCTGTTTTAGTACAGGGTGAACTTACCTCCCAGTAAAAAATATATGGATTAATCCATAATCGAGCAATAAAGGAGTAATGACTTGTTCATTCATTCATTCATTTTTTGTTGTTTATGCCTCGCTTAATACTCCAAATGGATCAATGAGGGATGTATCAGTTCGTTTTCGGTTTTTTTTTTTTCTTTGACATAACTGTTAATTGTTGATGTTTTCGTTTTGGGTTTCTATTTAGTCAGTTTAGTTTTAAAAAGTGAAAGACGTGTTATTAAAAAAAGCGAAAAGGTACGGGTATAGTAAAAAGTTGTTAAAAATGTGTCAAAATTTAGTTTCTAAGCGTCATTTAAGACGACTAGTTGAAAAAGAAATTGAAAAATTCTCAAATTGTAATCGGGAGATTTTAAGTGAACAAGAGGCATCAGCACCTAACAAAGTCAATGACTTAGCCAATATTTACGCCGGAAACTATAACCAGCGCTTCGATTAATGTGACAGGTAAATACATAGAGAGTCTAGTTCTTGTAGTATTCATTTTATTATATTTTTCTTTTCTTTCTTTAATTTATATTTTTCCAGAAACAAGCAATGAAGCTAAGGAAGCAATAAAAAACCTGGAAAACAAAGTTGATATTCTCACAAATGAAGTCGGATCATTAAAGCAAATTATGTGTAAACAGACTGTTTTATTAGAACAGCTTGCTAAACATATACGCCCAACTAGTAGGAATCTTAAAATTTTCCCAATTAATTTTTTGGAGGAATTAAATTCGGCAGAACAGCTGATTAAAACCGAGCCTGATTCAGAAGTGGTAAGACTGAGTTTTTTTTTAATGCAATCAGATAAACAAGCATTCAAAATTCTTTGTTTTTTATTTACATTTATTTCAGATTTCGTATATTAAACTGAGGTTTGACAAAATCAAAATTGAAAAAGCACTACGCAAAATGATCGGCGAAAATATTTTGCTCAAATTAAATTGGGATGGATCAAAAAATATGATAGCCTTAAACAAATACAAATTGTTTAACTTTTTTTATTTCATTAATAGCCGAATTTTTAATATCATGTCTTAAATAATATATTACGTGTTATCGTGTTTAATTTTCTTGCAGAAGCACTTAAAAACACGTATCCAACATACCCGGAATATGAAAAATCTTTCAAGCTGGCATTTCGTAAATGTAAGGCAACTGTTTACCGACAGACCTATTCGTCAAAAACTATGACCTCGTCGAATCGTACAAAAAACAATAATAACATTTTTGAAAAAATTTTAAAAAATAAATGAATATTTTCTTGTTTTTGCAAAATAACCAAATTTGTATTTTATATGAATGTTTTCTCCCTTTATGCTCTTTTAGGAGACAAAAGCGATTACTCCCTTTATGCTCTTTTAGGAGACAAAAACGATTACTCCCTATGTCGTCATTTTCAAAATCAAAGGGAGTACTCAATAAGGAGCTTAAAAGGAGTACTCGTGTCTGCGGACATGCTGTTTTAAAAATCCAATGCGGTCCGGAGTTTTATGGAGTAATCCATTACTCGCAAAGGAGCGCTCCAAGATTACTCTTTGGATGATACTATTTTTTACTGGGCTATTGTCAAACACCTATTTTTATATACATATGTATAAATGTAGACCGATTTCTTAAATTTTATTAATCGTGCTGTAATGTACGTTGCAAGATAATGAAAAAAAAAAAAATAGTGATGGGGTTATCTTCTATAGTTTAGAAGTTACTTAAATTTAAAAATAAAAATATATTTTTGTTAACATGACTTTTTTGGTTGATCTACCAAAAAAAAAAATTATTTAATGGATTTAAAAACAAAAAATCCATGTTAAAAATACCTCACGATAAATGATTTGACAAACTTTTTTTAAATTAGCTTTAATATTTTAGTCGTGAAAATTCTTAATTTTCATAATTTAAAAAATACATGAAAAATCGTCATTTTTGGCCACTAAAGTATTTATCTTTCTTTACAATTTTCTTGGAACCTTGTTAAAACCCCAATACAAATTTTAATGTTTTCTGAAAGATTGGGATTTAAAAAAAAAATTAAATGTAATTTCCCTAGTTTTTGGACATGCACCCAACCCTGACGTACGGCTATCATTGTTAGACTTAAGTTTAGACTAATAAACAATAAATAAAGTGATTTCAAAGGAGATTTTAATATCTTTTACTTAACATACGCTCAAAAATTGCTTGAAGAATACATATACCAAGGTCCATGCAAATCAACGTTGCTTTTGGTTTAGTTTTTAATCGCGAATTTTTTTAAAATAGTACTACATGCTAAAAAAATGAGAACAGAACAGGTTTGGGATAAGGAAGCCAAAATCTATCAAAATATTAAAATTTCGGGAGAGCATTTTTTTTTTAATTTGTGAATCAAGTGTTACTTGTAACAAATATTTCGAACATATATATTTGATTATAACAGAACGAATATTTGAATTTATTTCTACTATTTATGGCAAACTTTTACATTCTATTTTTTTTTTTTTTTTTTTTTTTTTTTTGTTTGTTTGTTCCCTTTGTAGACTACAAATACATAATACTTATTTTAAGTATTTCTATGATATTAAATACAAAAAAAAATGTTATTAATAATTTAAAAATATTATAAACAATTTCATAGAGATATTCCAAGTAAAAAAAATTTATATAAATATCATCAAATTATATATAAATTGATCGGAAAAATTAAATATATAATTGTATCTGAAATACATCTAATTTGATACAATTAAATACAATTTTGTACAATTTGATGTACATATATTAGAAACAATTTCATCCGAATTTTGTGCCCATACAAATTTTTGTGTTTTATACATAATTGTGTCAAATTAGATATAATTTGATCTTTTTAAATCAAAGCTGATACAATCAGCTACTAGTTTCTCGCAACAATTATATCAAATTATATATAATTTCATAAAGTTTTAAAAGGATTATAAGTATTTTTAACCTAAATATATCTTATTATGATTTGGTAGTTATTGGCGTATTTTGACTAATATAATTTTGACAGTTTTTTACGAAAGTAAAACTCTAAGCAAAACAAAAAGCAAGGCTCTTTTTTTTATCAATTTAACTCCGCCCAGGTGAAAAAGTTCATATATGATCGTATATTGTCACATATGGTTTCATGTATGAGCGAATATGGTTCCATGTATGGACATATATGAAATGTATGGAAGCATATATGGGTAAATACATTCAAAGGAAAAGTTCATATATACGCATACACCATATACGTATGACACCATATATGATAATATATGAAAATATATTGCATCTATTAGTTCATATATGCTATATATCTCCATATATATGCATTCATATATATATTATTCCATATATAGGTAATATGTTTACATTTATTATTAGATATGACCATACATGAAGACGAAACTTTTAATTTTTAATCCCTACTCGCCGATTTAAGAACTCTTGACAAAAAATATAAAATAAAATAGATTTTAAACTTTCCATAATTTATGTATAAAGACGATCGAGAATGAATTAATACGAAACAGGTTTTTTATGTTTTTTTTTTTTTTTTAATAATATTGAATCTATAAGGTTTAATTGAGCTCTTTACGCAGTTTTTGGTAATTTAATTTCACTACATCTAAAACTATTTCCATACAAGGCATGAAAGGTGTTTTGATTCATATGGGATATCGCACTTGAATCTAAAGAAATATCAATCGGTAATACCTGACTCCGTTTCAAATTCTGACTGTGTCTCCCCATCATCATTATTACTAACAGAATCTGAATATTAATCTTTTCATTAAATTATTTTCTAAATTATATTTTCTTAAAAATGGCGTTTTAAACTATTTATATTTATTTATTTATTTATCTATCATTTTGAATTTAAAATGTATAAATTTATCAGTAACATGTTTTTAGAAGTATAATTACAACACTTTATTTTAATAAAAAGACAATATTTTTGATAAACGCTTAAAAATGAATTTTTTACATTCGAGCATGTAGGAAAAGTAAATATATATGACCATATATGAACATTCATTATTGTCACTTATGACCATATATGGCCATATACCTTCATATATTATATTATGACAATATATGAACATTTTCACCTGGTCGGACAGTGTACTTTTTTGTAGAAAAATTTGATTTTTTCAGATGTTTTCACTATTAAAATGCATGCACACAAAAAAATAAAAAGCCATTTCAATCACGAAAACCACCGATTCAATAACTTTAATTGCTGAAATTCGCCAACAACGAAAACTGCTAATTCAATTAGAAATTGATTAATTGAATTATTTTTTAATTAAATAATAACCAAAAACCAAAAAATAATTGTTGTTCCCATTCCAAATGTTTTGTATAGAAGTGTTGTTGCCATACCAAATGGTTTTAACAGCTTGAATTATATAACATTGAATTTAAACCGGCATGAAATTCTCATTTAGTTAGCAGATTTATATTTACTTATGTGAACAAATTCACACAGAAATTAGTGGCTTTCTTTCTAGTGAAGGGTAAGGGGTTATGGCAACATTTTTTTTTTTTGTATTTTTTCTTTTCAGAAATTAACCCTTTGCATTTTCTTTCTGTTTAAAAAAAAAAAATTTTATTAAACGCAATTAAACTTTAAAAATTTTAGAATAAATAAATATTCAGATTTAAACAACTGAAACTAAATTATTCAACTTAATAAAGTAATAAACCGAATAAGAATTAATATCTTATCTAATTCAAATGAACTTAAAATATTTATTACTAATACCACTAAATGTAAACATTTATAAAAAACAACTACATAAATATTTAAAAAAAAAACAAGTGTTGATGTTTGCTTTTGAGCGATAATATAAAAAAAGTGCCAAGCAAGTTCCGAATTTGAGCAAATATTTAATTGATTCAATTAATTTTTAATTGACAGCTTTTAAAATTTTCAACAAACCGATTTAATTTAAAAAAGTAGGGAAATATTTTTTCTGTGTAAGTCTTTTTTTCGTCTGTATGAACGTGAGATTATATTTAACTTGTTATTCTAAATTATTCAGTAGTTAGTTTGTAACAAAACTAACGTGGATAAACAAAAAAAAAAAAAAGAGTTATGTTGCGAACAAGGCTTGACTTTTTTTGTTAACTTTCTCTAAGCATATAGCCAATACTTATGCGAAAGTGCGCGCCCGCAGAAGCAAGCGTCGTTGTGAACAAAACTCAAAATTATTTAAGTTAACGAACCCATAAATCACAAATCCGCAATTATATAATTATATTTAAAATCACTCATAAAATATTGTTCATATGGCTCCATATATAATTAAAGGTGGCTTTGTAGTCGACTATATATAATCATATCTCAAATCAATTGAAAAATATCCAAAGCATTGGACCTCATATATTTCTATATAATTTTTATGGCTTTATATACAGCTTGATAAAAATTTATAAAAACAAAATATTTTTAATGTTGGTTCACATAAAGTTATATTTAATAATATTTATATTTATTAGTGTTTCCAATTCGGTTAATCGATTAACCGATTCCTGGATTAATCGCCTCTATTTCGATTAATGTCGAAACAAATAATTTAAAACTAGTTCGATTAACCGGTTAATTTTTTTATATGGATTTTTGTTTTTATTTTTTCCCAAATCTTGCTTATTTTCTTAACTTTGACTAAAAACCGTATAGGAAAAAGAAACGCTATATTAAATATCATAAAATTCTTATAAAATCGAGTGAAAACGATTGTTAAGCCAATATATAACTTTAAAAGGCAACTTAAAATATTTAAATATTTAAATTTTTAAAATATTTAAATTCATTTCTTTAAAGAAAATGTTGATTTTGTTCTACACAAAAAAAAACATTGCCAAAAAAGTGCGATTAAACTTCTGTTAAATTTCAAACTCACTTTCAAGCAAAAGCTTAATAATAAGGGTTTTCCAATAGGTACTTGACAATTTTGAATTTAATTTGTAAACGCACTATTTCACTGATCATCTAACTGTTACTTTCCTTTTTTCCAGTAAACTCAACATTTTGATCATGGTAAAGTACACGAACGAACAACGTATGCAAATTATAAAAATGTACTACCGAAATTCGGAGTCGGTGACCGCAACTTAAAGGGCGAATTTCATCGCAAAATCGTCTTATTTTTATTTTTTTTTTTTTTTTAAAGAGAAGCAACACTCAGGAAATTCTTCCTATTAATTAATGTGTTGCTTTCTTTGGAAAGGGGATAGTGGAGAGATGAAAGGTGGTGAAAGATGAAGGGCTTCAAACATGGCAACACTGTTATTGCGCGAGTAGATAAGTCTTAGAACAGTTGTTGCTCGCCACGTGATGTAGAGTTGGCGAATTTATTGAAGCTTTTTATTTCATAGCCCTGATTCATTATTTTACTTCGGAGGGGTTAAGTGCTATGGGAACACCGAAGGTGTGCGCAGTGATACATATAAGTGATAGAAAACTCATACATATTATTTTTCTAAATTCATGTTGTCGTCACCGGGAATCGACGTCAGTGACGAAGCTCATTTTGGCTCAATTTTTATATCCTACAGACAAGCCTCATGGCTTCGTGGGATTAGAAATAAGTTTTATATACACTGTAAAAAGTTTTAAATAAAAATAAAAAATAAGAGAAATATGCGTTATTGGTTTGGTTTAAATCCACATGTGCTTTATGAATCACCACTTCATCCACAAAAAATAACTGTTTGGTGCGGTTTGCATGCCGGCGGCGTCATTGGGCCATATTTTTTCTTCTACAATAACGATCGTCACGTTACTGTGAATGGCGATCGTTATCGCGCCATGATTACCTTTTATTTTTGGCCCGAATTGGAAAACATGGACTTGGACGACATGCGGTTTCACAGGACGGTGCCACACAGCACACTTTACAATCGATTTATTGAAGAGTAAGTTTGGTGAGCGTGTTATCTCAAGAACTAGACTTTTTCTGTGGGGCTACGTCAAATCATTGGTCTATGCCAAGAAACCGACGACGTTGGAATAACTCAGAGCCAACATTGAAAGCGAAATAGCAACCGTTACGGCCGAAATGTGTGACCGAGTCATCGAAAATTGGTTCCAACAAACCGACCGCTGCCGAGGTGCCCGCGGTGGCCATATGAACGAAGTCGAGTTACATTCATAAATATTTTGATTGTATTTCAAGTCGATAATAAAGTTTTGGAAATATCTCAAGTGGTTTGCGTTTTGTTTTAAAAAAAAGTTGTCAAGTCCTTATTGAAAAACCCGTTATGTATTAAATGTTCAATTGGAAATGAATTTGGTTCCCACAAAATTTCCAATTTTTATAAACCATAACAACCCCAACAAAAAAAAAAAATGCCAAAATTTAAAAAAAACACAAAAATTGTACAAAAAAAATAATAAATAAAATTAAAAAATTCTCTACTATTTAAAAAAATCGCCAAACAATATAAAAAATGTCAAAATGGAAAAAAAAAATTTAATTTAATTTAAAAAAATTTCTAAAATTAAAAAAAAATTGGTAAAATTTAAAAAAAACCCCCAAAAATTTCCAAATTGAAATAAATTGCAGAAATTAAAAAAACACTAAAAATTAAAAAATACCAAAATTTAAAAAATGTTATCGAGATATAGACGTCTTTAATTTTACTGAGATGATTGTTTTAATTTTTAGCGATTTTTTAATTTTGTTGATTTTTTAAAATGTTGGCGATTTTTTCAAATATCACCGAATTTTTCAATTTGGTAGATTGTTTTTCCACTTTGAGCATAATTTCTTTAACTTTATCAATTTTTTTTTAATTTTAACAATTGTTTTTAAATTTTTTTCTAATTTTGTCGATTTTTTACTACAATTTCCTTAAATGGACGGATTTCAATTAAACTTTTAATTGAATCAACAAATATTTAGTTTTTTCTGTGTAAGGAGATGGTCACACCTTGAAGTGGTTCTAGATTTATAAAAAACACCGTACAAATGGTTGAAAATTTTGATTCGATAACGGAAAATAGTACCGAATTTGTGCCTGCAGAATTTTCAATGAAGATGAGAATCATAGTCTGCTAAATTTAACTTCACTGCTAAATACAATGACAATTTTGCTGAATCAACTTAATTTTCAGCTAAAATTTCGCTCAAAATCTAAGTTTTCGAATACTCCGGATCTGACCCTAGGCATGTTAATCGAAGTATGGGTGGATTACAAGGATATACATTTTGTTTACATTTGCTTAGTTGCCGAGATATAGACAAAAAAATTAGCAAAAAACTTCATCTGTACGTGAGACGGAAAGCGGATACTTAAAAAAGTAATAATTATGAAAACAATAATTCTTTAAATACGGATGAAATGAGTTGTTATGATGTATTGGGATTACATAAAATAACATAAAAATTGATTTAAGTGTAAGACTATCTCTGTCATTTTGGACCAACCAACGGGGTTTGCTTTTAAAACAATTGCAAACAAAAAAAATAAGCCGATCTTTGAAATTCGCATATTTTACATCCACTGAAGAAATCTGAATATTAGAATACTCCATGATCAGCCCTCAAGTTTATAGTTTACAAATAGAAATCATTCCAAGTGTTTTTATTGATGATAACTAGCTTAAAAATAAATTTATTTTGCTTAAAATATTTAACCGATTAAGTGCCAATTATGTCGATTAACCGATTTGAATAACCGGTTAATCAAGTTAAGCGATTTTTCGAATAATGCCTTAACCGGCATCAAATAATTTGTAGCATATAACCAAATTTTAAATGAACCTAATTAGCAAGTTTTTCGATCGAGTACAAATAGCTTTATCACGATTGATTTTCCGGCCTCTATCTCGGAGGCAATTTTCATAGCTCGAAAATTAAGATATTTTATGCACAGAAAATTATTTTATTTGTACGTGCTGGATTGAGATTTATAAAATGTAGAAATGAAATAGTAAAATAGAAAAAGAGAGAAAGGAAACGGAAACGAAACACATTTGAAAGAAGTTGAAGACACCATATTGACCAAATGTGTATGGGAGTTAAAACATATTTCCCATCCCAACCATGAAAGCCTGTATCTTATATATGGTCCCAATCATGTTTACCTATCTGGACATCTAGTGAGAAATCATAAATTTAGTGCAACATTATAAAACTATATAATAAAATTATCGAATTCAAAATACCGAAAAAGTACCATAACCTAACGTTAAAAAACTGGCTTATTTCGATAGCTAATATGAAGTGAAATGTAGAAAACCTTATATTTAACACAATTCAAAAATCTAATTAAAAAAAAAAGTCTAACAATAAAATCAATCACCAAAAATATATTTTTGTGCAAAAATCAAAAAGCTGAAAAGAATTTTAAGGGGTATATCCAGTTTGGATATCAGGGTAATAAAGGGTGTTTTTTTATAGAGGGACACAAGTTTAAATCATAATAAAGCAAGGAAACATATTTTTAATATCAATGAAACGGGCTTTATTGGAAAGAAGATTTTATTAAATTAATGTTTAAATATGATTTCTGCCATGTGGCCGCCACGGCTGGCGCGTAGATGGCGCAATCTGGAACACCAAGTTTCAACAACTTTTCGCAGCATTTGCGGCCGTATTTCGCCGATAACTCTTCGAATGTTGATTTCCAGGTGTTCAATTGTTTGTGGTTTATCGAAGTAGACAAGTTACTTAACATTACCCCAAAGAAAATAATCCAATCGGGATAAATCACACAATCTTGGTGGCCAATTAATTGGGCCATTACGTGAAATTATTTTTTCATCAAAAGTTTCTTTGAGTTAATCAATTGTAGCGCCCGCTGTGTGGCTTTTAGCTCCGTCCTGATGGAACCACATATCAGCAAGATTAATGCCACGTAATTGAGGTACGCAAAAATTTCGAATCATGTTCCTATACCGTTCACCATTCATAGTAACATTCTGACCATCATCGTTTTTGAAGACATATGACTCTGCCAGCCCATAAAGCGCACCAAACAATAATTTTCTGTGGATGTAATGGTGTATCCACAAAAGCTTGTGGATTCTCCTCACTCCAAATACGACAATTCAGCTTATTTACGTACCCATTCAACCATAAAATGGTTCAGCCATTAAATGGCAGAAGTACACGATGAGTTTGACGAATAGAACAATTATTTTGATTAAAAATTTCAACAATTTACACGCGTTGCTCTCGTGTAAGTCGACTCATAATGAAATTTCAAATAAAACTAAACAAAAAGTAACTATCAGCTGTTAAATGGGTGGTCAAATAAAGCAGTGATTCCAACTCAAAGTTGTGACACTCTAAAAAAACACGCTTTATATAAAGTAATAATAAAAATATTCGAATTAAAATACGATTAAATTTAAGAAATAAAAGGTGTCAATCATAAAAATATAAAAAAGTGATAACCCGAAAATAAAATGTTAAAATGTATTTGAAACGGATTCTACCATATATTTGAATACTGTTTTGATTAAAATTTGACCGAAATAAAACGAATTAAAATTAGGTTTCATTTACGAATAAAATAAATTTTGCCGACATGTCTATCAGACATGCGAAAAATTAATTATTTTTTTATTTAACATTTTCTTGAACAATTTATTCTTTTAAATACATACAAAAAAATATTTAAACTTCTTTTAAAAATTAAAAGTTTTCAATTACTCTTTTAAATAAATGAAAACCAAAACTTTAAACTTCTAAAATCGGAACGGAAAGAAAATATGTATATATAAAATTAAAAAAAATTTCCGAAATATTTAATAAAAATAAATAAAAATATAACACTTTTCAATCTGGGTGATCATTAAACAAATTTAGTGGAATTAAGAATGCATTCTCTTACTGCCTGACAAAAAAAAATTATAAACTAATTTAAGAAGGCATTCCTTTAAATGCAGGCATAATAAAGAAATATTAAAGAATTATTGAGGTTTTGCTACTTTTAAATTTTAATTTATTTAAAAAGAATTCATTCTTTTATATGAATGGTAAAAAAATAAGTTTTTTTAGATGAAAAAATATTTAATCTTTTATATGTAAGAAACGGATGAAATAAAATATTTTTATCAGATTTTTCTAGTTTTAGCCAAATTTATTTTTACACTCAAATTTTTATGTTAGTTTTTTTGTGTTTTAATTTATTTGCTTTTACACTCGAAGTTCTGTGTTAGTCCTTTTTACGTATTTTAATTTTAGCTAAAAATTTGAATTACTTTAGGAAAAAAAGCAAGCACTTTGATCTTTTTTTAGATTTTCTTTAGATTTAGCAAATAAGTTGAATAATTTTCAAAGTTTTTCACAGGCTTTTAAATATAACTTCCACAGTACATTTTAGCAATTCTAATAAGACAAATTTAGACTTTCACTACACTATTTTCACTAGCCTTGCCCTAACGTTTTCACAGAAACCCTAGCACTTTTTAACATCGATTTCATAGGTGGTCTGGATGAAAATAGCACAAATGATGCATTGATACAAATGCATCATTTGTGGGTTTCCCGTGCCCAACAAAAGAATATACCAATAAAGTAGGATTCGGAAGATTTCCGAGCAGATGTTGGGCTTCGTTTTTGGGAATAAAAATGACAAAAATTAGAACCAATGTAATTGTATGTGGAGGTTGGAAATCAAAAGGTTGGGTTTGGTTGTATGCATGTTTGTTACCTTTTTAATAGCAAAAAATTCGAAATACTAAATCCAAATGAACAGCGGAGACTTTAAACAATTAAAAGAATTTTAAGCAGGTTTTCCTAAGGAAAATAAAAAACTTATGGTCAGGAAAAATCAATGAAAATCAGTGAGAATTTTTTAAAGAAAATTTCCACAAAATCCAAAGAAAGTTTAAAGGAAAAAAAATCAAGAATAAGTCAGTTGTTGTGGAAAAAGCTTAAAAAATTTGTAGGAAAATTTATTGAAAATTGTTAAAAATTTTCAAAAGGAAAATTAATTTTTTCTTCAAATTTATTGTTTCCTCCGAAAATAGTTTTTTATTCGATGATTGAAAGAAACTTTTGGCAGCAACAGAGAAAGCATATCACTCTGCACGACTCACAAGCGTGGAAAGTCATGGAAAATTGACGCTAGTTGAGCAAATTTTATAAACACATACAAATTATTTCACACATACAAATAAAGGTGATTTTTTAAGAACTTTTGGATTTGATTAAAAAAACACATAAATTTAGAGAAATGTATAAAATATGTATTTGAGTCGATAAAACGATCTATATCATTCAATGTTTAAAGATGATTTCATGCAAATGTTGACCACGGCTACGCCTAAAAATGTTCAAAGGCTGGCATACTCTCACCAACATATTGGTCAGTATCTCACGAATAAATTTTTCAATATTGGCTTCCAGTGCGTCAACCGTTCCGGGCTTGTCCCTTTAGACAGGAGCCTTAACATAGCCTCACAAAAAATAGTCTAAAGGTGTTAAATCGCACGATCTAGGAGGCCAATTAACCGGCCCCAAACGTGAAATAAACTGTTCACCGAACTCGCTTCTCAATTGGGCCATTGTTTCGCGTGCTGTGTGGCATGGGGCACCGTCTTGTTGAAACCACATATCACCCAAGTGCAGCTCTTCCATTTTAGGCATAACAAAATTTGTAATCATTGCACGGTAGCGATCGCCATTCACAGTAACGTTCCTGCCTTCGTCGTCTTTGAAAAAGTACGGTCCAATGTTGCCACCGGCCCATAATCCACCCCAAACAATGCATTTTTCGGGATGCATTGGCAGTTCTAACAATGCTTCTGGCTGCTCTTCACACCAAATACGGCAATTTTGCTTGCTCACGTATCCATTCAACCAGAAATGAGCATAGTCGCTGAACCGATAAAACAGTGGATCTTCATCCAACTTTGCCAGCGCCCATTCACCAAAAGTTTGCCGTTGCGGTAGGTCGTTAGCTTCAATTCCTGCACCAGCTGTATTTTAAAAGGTTTCACACACAAATCCTACAGCAAAATTTTCCACGTAGTGGAGTAACAGAGGCCCAATTGCTGCGAACGGCGCCGAATCGATAATTCACGGTCATTAAAAACACTGGCGGATACAGCTGTTATATTTTCCTCTGTCCGCACTCTACGTATGCGTATTGGTGTTTTAATGTCCAATAATGTAAATTTGGTGCGAAATTTAGTCACAAGATTCCAAATAGTTGCCTCAGAAGGTCGCCCAAACTGACCATAAATTGGAAGAAGCGTACGATGCACTTTATTAACCGAGCATGAATTTTGATAATAAAATTCAATAATCGGCAAGCGTTGTTCGTTTGTAAGTCGATTCATGGTTAAATTATAGATCAAACTGAACATGTTACACGAAAACAGCTGAGATGCCAAAAACAATGTTGCCATGAAGAAAGTTGCTAAAAAAAAATCACCCTATACAATTAAATGCACCAACCCAAACTCTACAGGAGTTTGACAGTACTTTTCATTGCCAACCATCGTTTATGTATATATGTGACACCAGGGTTCGCGTATCAATCAAAAGTGACCGTTAAAATTAAAACAAACTATTGAAACAAACTATTGAAACAAAATTTGTTTCTACAGCTACACTCAAAAAAAAAAGTTTGTAAAGTCAGCAAAAAATTTTGCTGAGTCAGCAAAATTTTAGTCAGGAGGATGCTTGCAAAAAAGTTGCTAATGTCAGCAAAATCTTTTGCTGAAAATCAGCGAGCTGATTTTTAGCAACAAAATTTGTAGATTCAGCAAAAGTTTTGCTAACACTTAGTAGATTAGAAATACAAAAGCCTTGCTAAAAATTAATAAATTTTTTGCTAAATTTTAGTAGACTGAAAAAAACGCAAAAAATTTGTAGAAAAATTGTAATTTAGTTAATTTATTTGCTGAAAATCATAAAACATATTTTTGTGATTCTTTTACAAATAATTTACTATAATAACGAAATATAAAAATTTTCATTTTTCCACATTGACGACATGAATTAATATAATATCTGAAAATATATAGAAATAAATATATATAACATAACAAAAATTGTCTTTCAATTATTTACATCAATGGTTGTCTAAATGATGCTATCGCAACTGCCGAAGATAATTATAGAAACGAAAAAATAAACAAAAACAAACGAAACGAAAAAAACAACCCTTTTTGCAATAAGAAAAAGGAACCATAAACATCTACCTAAGATGTGTGTCTTTGTCTTTCACTTTACTCTGTCTACATTTCTGTATATGTTTGTTTGCAATTTGACCACACATATAAACATTTCGTTTAAATAAATAAATATTTTATTTTGTCTTTTATTTAATTAACAGACAATTATTTTCACAAGCCGGTGACAACGCAAAATTTAAGTTATTTTAATCCTCAATTTTGTTTTATGTATGAAAAAGAGATACAAAAACTTCCATGGTTGATTTTTTTATATGTCTTATTAGAGTTGTACTTTTTAGTATCATTTTCCTCTTCTCTACTACATCTTGACATGCCGCGACATCTACGTCATTCTGCGTATATCTTTCAATCTGGTTGTCGTCCACACTATTAATGTGCTTATCAGCACAATTTTTTTTTAGCAAAATTAATTAGTAAAACATTAGTATATTAGTAAAGCATTAGTATAAAACAGTTAAGTGCTGAATAAGTATAACAAAAATTTTAGCTGAAAACACGATTTTAGCAAAAAATTTTGCTAAAAAATAGTATACCTGATTTACAAGACGTTTTACTAACTTTTCTACTAACTTATTTTTTGGGTGTACAGCTTCTCAACAAATTGGAAACACTAATATTTATGTTGAATTATAAGACAATATAAAATAATATATACCCCCATATAAAAATGTTTGAAACCACACAAAACTAGCTACAATATGTCTATACACAGAGAGAATTCCTTGGACGAGTTTTAATGACATTTTTTTCACTAAACTAATGTAGTTTTCTTCACAATGTGAATGAAAAATTTATTAAACTTTCAGAAAAAGCTTCATACTTTTAATGAAACTATTTATAATGAATCTTTTTCATTGGTCGTATGAAATTTTTAATCAATAATATGACATTTTTCATTAAGTTTTATGAAAAACTACATTAATTTTATTAGAAGTTTCAATTCAAGTGACAATTCATAGGTCTAATGCAAAAATTCATTGATATAATGAAGAGAATTCTCTCAGTGTATAAATTAATACATTGAAACATTTAATTGCAAAAAAATTATATCTGAATATATACAAACTTTTTTACTTGGGATATCAAAATTTGTTAATTTACTTATAAAATCCATAATTTTAATATAAATAGTTAATTCTTAAATAAATTCATATAAAAATAAAGTAAATTAATCGAAAAAAATATACAAAATAAAAAAATATTACAAAATTTGTCAATATACACCGAAAAAAAGTCTGTAAAGTCAGCAACATTTTTGCTAATATCAGCAAAAAAAAATTATATTATCAATTTTTCTACAAGGATCCTTCCAGAAGCAATAATTTTGCTGAATTTTAGCTGATATTAGCAATTTTTCTGCAAGGATCCTGCCAGCAAAAATGTTGCTGAATTTACAGACATTTTTTTCTTTAGTGTAAGCTTCGTTGGTTTTTCGTTAAAAAAATATTTGTGATTGTTAAACGTGTGTAGGTAATGAGAGCAAATTTATATAAATGTATATTTTAAGTGAATTAATATTTAAAATTAAATATACACTGAAAGAATTATCCTTAATGATATTAATGAAACAATTTCATGTAAGTTTTTTTGTAGTTTCAATGAAGAATATCCAAGTTTAATATAATTTTTATTAAAAATAAAAATTATGTTTTTTAGACCTTTAATTGTGCAATGAAAATTAAAATTATTCCAGTTCGAGGCCATACTCTATATTTCTTTATTAGAATATTGTCCTAACAAATAATCTATAGTTTTTGTTTTCAAATTTATTAATTTACCACTTTCAGGAAAGTGTTGATAGATATATTTCGGGAATTTTCTAGGTTCCCATCATCAGAACACGTTTTGAAAGAAGTGACAATCCCATGTAAACATCAAACATTCATATAACCTATTTTTTTCCCACTAAATGAGAACTAATATACGAGTTCGAAGTAAAAATAAAAAGGAGAGTAAAAACAAAAGGCTGTATATCTACTAAAGGCAGAGCTTGCACAAAACGAACAAGTTTTCAATTTATTCTGTGGTGGAAATCTTTAACTTCAAGGTTATATTAATGTCTGAGGTTTGCATGGGGTTGTCACTACTTTCAAAACGTGTTCTTATGATGGGAACCTACAAAATTCCCGAAATATATCTATCAACACATTCCTGAAAGGGTCAAATAATAAATTTGAAAACAAAAAAACTCTACAGATTATTTTTTATGACAATATCCTAATAAAGAAATACAGAGTATGGCCTCGAACTTGAATAATTTTCATTTTCTTGAAGAAATTTATTATACATTCAAATTTTTATTAATATTAAGAAATTTTTTTTTATAAAATTTCATAGTTTCATAAAAAAAATTCATTCGATTTTATAAATTATCTCTTCATAAATTTAATGAAAACTTTTTTTTAGAGCTATGAAATTATATCACAGACTTAATTTTTTTATTTTTTAAGATTTTTTCAATGGAACCATTTCTTTAATTTTGGACTTCTATGAAATTGTTTAAAAAATCATATGAAGCAATTCATTGCCTCAGCTCCAATGCCCTTTTCCAGACATTCATGAAGAGTTTTATTAATTCAAGAAAACTTCACAATATTAAAAAATTTTATGAAACTGTTTCATAAATTTTATAAACTGTTCATTGCCGAAATGATTCATTAGTTCTATGGAGATTTTCATTAATTTTAAAAAACATTTCATAAACATTGACTTTAATGAAACGTGTTTTATAGATTCTATGAAAAGTTGCAATGTACGTTAGTTCCAGTAACAATTTTCATTAAATTCATTACTGAAGTGAAGATAATTCTTTCAGTGTAGTATTTGATTTTTTGTTTGTTTTTGGTGTCATATATTTACAGAGTGTTTTTAAAGTTTAATTCTTAATATTTTTTTGTTTTTTTCTTTTGTTCAACTAAAACAAAATAATACTAAACAGTCTATTTAAAAAATAATTAAATATACAATAAAAGAAAAATTGAACTAAGCACACATTGTAAAAAAAAAATAAAAAATATAAGTTTATATATAAAAGTATTAACTTAATTCAATAAAAATAAAAATCGTTTAAAATAATCTCCACATTATTATAATACTTTGTTTGCAGTGATATTATTCAAAATTCTCAAATGGGATAAATTTCTTCACAAACAATTCTTAAATTCACAACATTTTCCAATGTTAAGGAACCAGTTTTTGTTACAATTCTTTCCTTGACACCAGTTGCATGCACCAGCAGACTTGGAAGAATCGTTACATATTCACCCGTCTTCTACTCTTTGGTATTTAAACTATTGGTGATGGCGTTAGTGTGGCACGCGTGGCCCGGGTTGGTGATTTACTAGTATTGTGTGTGTTGCCACCATGTAGACGGAATAATTCACCAACAGTTATGGCTACTTGTACAGCACCTTTACCTTCAAGAACGTCAGCAGCACAACATATTAAATTCTAAAAAATTTTAAAACAAAAATAATTTATTAAATAGTTGTAAATATAAATTAATAGAATACTAAATTCAGAATATTCATTTCAAATATTTTACGTTGAAAAACAATGAACATTTGTTATAAAAAAAAACGATGCCATTAAATATTATATTTAGATGACGAACTGCTTATAATATAATTACCCAGCCAGAAATTGCCAATGGTCTGAAAAATCAAGCACTGGCAGAGCACTTTTTGCCAATGATCCAACAAAGAAAGTGCTGGCAAAGCATTAATTTACAACGCTCTGCCAACGTTAGTAAAATGTGCTTTGCCAGTGCTTAATTAACAAAATTCACAACAGTAAAAATAATAAAAGCACTAGCACAGCCCTGGATTAGAACGCTCTGCCAACGTTCGTAAAAAGGGCTTTGCCAGTACTTGATTTACAAAATTTACAACCGTAAAAATAAAAATGCACTGGCACAGTACTGACTTAGAAGGCTTTCTCCCAACATTGGCAAAAAGTGCATTGCCAGTACTTATTTACAAAATTTACAACCGTAAACTTAATAAAAAGAGTGGCACATCCTTGTTCACAACGCTTTCTCAACGCTGGCCAAAAGTGCTTTGCTAGTGCTCGATTTACTAAATTTACAATCGTTTTTACAAACGAAATTTAATAAATGTACTTGTTTTTAAAAAAGTCCTCCCAGCAAAAATGATGCTGACTTTACTGCCTTTTTTTTAGTGTATAATAAGTATTTACTCAAATCGTATTTAAAAACTTTTCTAATCTATACCTTTATAAAATTTAAAATTACAATATTGGAAAAATTCTAAACTAAATTGCAATTTATGATTTGAAGTTTGAAGTTATAGTTTTTGTACTAAAATTTTACTTAAGATATTTATTTTCAAATTTCTTTCTTGAGTAAAATTGTAGTAAAAAAATAGTACTTGGCGCTAACTTATCACAAAAATAATTTGATAAAAACAATATTCAGTTATTTTGTAATTAACTTAGCTGAAGCCTATTGTTATTTCTGAAATAATACAACTCTACTTAAGCTATTTACAAAGTAGGACTATACAGTTTATAAATAAGTCTCGTTTTCATATCTAATATTCTTAATTTAATTAAAAAATTTTATTTCAAATGGATATTTAATTTGAGTTATAAATTTTTCTAATTTCAAATATATAAAATAAATTTTTTTTTTTGAAAATTTCCCAATTTTTAATTTAAAAATTTAAATTTACCCAATTTTAAAAGAAAATCTTTTGTTTATACATTTCAATTTTCTCTATGAAAAATTACAAGTTCACAGTCATAATACAAATGATTTTTTAATTGAATTTTATTTTAATAAATAATGGTGAAATTGAATTTGTATGTTTATTTTTTATTATTTTAAATAATAAAACCAAAATTTTACAAAAAATTATAATAAGTACACTGTTTTTTTTTTTAATTAATTATATACTTTATTAATTTTACCAATGATGATTTTGGTACTGGCGAAACGGCTAAGTCCTGCCCGGTGTTATCAAAGTTGGCAAAGCACTTATTTTATCATTAAGAAAGCACTTTATTGGTTGTTCTACCAATGCTTTGCCAACGTTTAAAAATTATGGTTTTAGTACTGGCAAAGCGCTCATTTCCTGAGGGTTTAATATATATATAATTTATAAAAAAAGATTGTATTCGCTTACATAGGTAAGATTCAATTAGTTTTGTTGAATAGTTTGAAAAATTAAACTGCCGTCTTAGTTTAGAGCACAGAATAGTGTGATCAACAGTGTCGAATGCCTATGAATGATCAAGGAGAAATAGAAAGCTAATATTATTGAGATCAATTTGACGACGAATTTCCTCTGTTACATCAACCAGGGCAGTAATACAACTGTGTTTTTCCGGAAAATTCGTTATATATTTTAGTAAAAATAAAAAGTTCAGGCATTCCCATTTTTTACAAAGCTCGTCGTTAAACTCATTATTTCATATTTTTGAAGAAAGAATTCTAAATTAGTAAAAAGTCTTGTAAATAAAGTATACTGTTTTTCAGAAATTTTTTTTTTTTGCTGAAATTGTGTTTTCAGCTGAAATTCTAGTTTTACTTATTCAGCACTTTACTGCTTTGAACTAATGTTTTACTAATATGTTACTAATGGCTTACTTATTTATTTTGCTAAAAAAAATTAATAGTGTGGAGACAAGGAAAATTATACTAAAAAGTAAAACTCTTGTAAGACATACATATAAAAAACATGAAAACGTTCATATATAATCATATCTTATTTAATATATTACATAAAAAGCTATATCTTTATATAGCTTAATATGGATATATGTGATGGCGCATATGATTACATATCATTTAATTTCGGATTTGGTTTTTCGAAAAATTTTAAACTGGACAAATACATATTATTATCTAATAGTTTAATCCAGTAGTTTTTGAAGACGTTTAGTTTTTGGTTTAAAATTTGTATTAAATTTGACAACTACACAAGTAGTTTCTGAAATCTATTCGTTTTTGGCTTTAGTACAAATGAGGTATAAATTACATAATCATACAAAAAAGAATGAAGTTGAAACACCTAGGCAACTGATACTTCTTTTGGAGTACAACAAGAATCTGTTTTTTGGATTTTGCCAAACACCTCCAAAATCTTGGGTTATGGGTAAAAACCCGATTTTTCGTACCTTTATACACTTAGAAGTCAGTAACTTAGTTGAATATCATCCGATTTTAAAGTTGAATATCATCCGATTTTAAAGTTGAATATCATCCGAATTTACAAAGAAGAAAGTGAGACCTTTCGAATGGTATATATGTTATTTAGGTTTGGTTGGTTTGGTTAGGAAGGGTTATGTGCCCACGGGCACATCTCCACTCGGAGACCAATACAGTCCATTGTGAATCCCTTCAGTGAAAAAGTAAGAAAAAATAGGAAAAGACAGATAGATAGATTGAAAGATAGATATAAAGAAAGATAGAAAGGATATATACTCCCCAGAACCAGCTCCTATCGTTCCCTTGCTAGACACAGCCGTCCTATCTCCCTGACAAATCTCAGCAAATCTACTGGATTTCATCCAGCGACACGCCCAAGTTCGCCGTGAAATCTATCTCCTAGCCATTTATGTCTGAGACCCTGCAACCTAGGACCGTGGCACATTATATGCTCAACTGTCTCCAGTTCCTCAACGTCCTCGCACAACCTGCAAAAATCCGGTATGTCCCTGTCCCATCTGCTTGTGAAAGCCCTGACAGAACAATGACCGGTCAGGAACCCCGTAAGAGTCCTGAGACCCTCCCTGTCCAGTCCCAAAAGAACCTTGGTTGCCCCTGCGTCCAATGCGGGCCATAACGCCCTAGACACCCTGCAATCCATTCTGTCCTTCCATGATTGGTTAACGGTTTCACGGAATCCCTTCCGCATAACTTCAAAGTAGTAACACAGTGGGGGCTTTACCCCCCCCCCGTCCCTTACCACCACGTCCAGATTCGAACCCTCCCTCGCAAGTTCGTCCGCCAACTCATTGCCATCCCCCTTGCAGTGCCCGGGTACCCAACACAGCCTCACTGTGAATGCCTCCATGAGCTCCCTCAGAGCACACCTACATCGTGCGACCAGGCGCGAGCGCACCGTGTAGTTTGTCAGTGCTCTGAGCGCTGCCTGACTATCGACATAAATTGTCACCCTAGATCCCCCAACGATCGCTAGGATCTCAGCTTGGAAGACACTGCACTCATCTGGGAGTCTGTATGACCTTTTCACGTCAGTGTCAGCAATATAAACACCGACACCCGTGCCAGTGTCCATTTTGGACCCGTCCGTGAATACTGCCCACAGCACCTTGGATCCACGCCATACTTCCCTGATCGGGAAGTCCACTGGAGGTGTTCCACCGAAGTCTAAGGTCTAGATCATATGATCAGATATTTCCTCGAGAATACTGCCCTGATAAAGCAGTCCTACTTCGTACAGTATTTTTGTGTGATCATCCCTCCTAGGTCTTACCAGCGCAGACTCGTAGAGCCTAAATAAGTTCCTAGCAGCCACACTCCTCACATAATGTTCAATTGGGGACAGATACAGTATGATATCCAACGCTGCCACTTACTATGATAAAAAGTCACATTGACCAAAATTGTAGGGTTTTAGGACTTTTTTCCTTAGTATTAATGAGTTTTTTTTTTTTGATAGAATGACTTTTCTTCTTTGTGTGTGCAATAGTACGCACAATAAGAGTTCGAAAAAACAGTATTTCATTTTTTGGCTTGATAACTGTGCCGCGCAAAACAAAAATGGAGTAATGTTTAATTTTTTGTATATATTGTTAATTCCTCGGAATATAATGTTGAAAACATAATTTTAAAATATTTTGAGCCAGGACATACATTTATGTCTGCAGATGCCTTTCATCACCAAGTTGAAAGTTCATTAAAAAAACAGAAAAAAGTTTATGACATAATAGATTTCAGAAATTGCGTTCAAAGTAGTAATTCGGGAAAGGTTGAAGTGATTGAAATGCAAGTGGAAAACTTTTACGAATGGAAGGACAACTCGTCTCAACAAAAACTCAAAGCAACAGTTCCGAGAGTTTGTTTAAATGAATTGGTAGAAGTAAAATTTGTAAAAACCAATAGCTTTTTGTTATACAAAACTAAGTTTACAAATTACACATACTTAAATTTCATAAAAGCTGCATCAATAAAATCTGGAATTTTAAAACCTAAAGCCAAAACGATTCCTCGTGGTTTATTGATTAAAAGAAAAGAAGACCTTGTAAAAAAGCTGAAAGATATTTTGCCCAAAAACAGAATGGAATTTTGGGAATCTCTTCCAGAAATAGCAAGTGAACCGACCTACGACAGCGATTAAATCTTTATTTTTTAATTTAGTTTTAGTGACTAATGCTTTATTTATTTATTTTTTAACTTTAATGTTTGAATTATGTTTGTTTTTGTTTTCTTTTGTTATGCTTTTATGTTTTTATTAATATGAAATAAATTTTTTATTTTTATTGCGAAAAATGCAAAGAAATTTTGAATTTATTTGTGCAATTTGGTTTTCGTAAGATTTTTTTGGATGTCTATACTAGGCAAAAAAGTCATAAGTCCATTTTATCTACTTTATCATCAAAATTTCCCCTGTTTGATACTATAATAAAATTGAATAAAATAATATATTTTTAAATCATTTTTGAAATTTTAAAAAAATATTGAATTTAAATTCGCGAAACATAAAAAACGTAAAAGCTAAATATCTCAAAACTACTAAAATGGAGATGTGACTTTCATTTTTAGTAGGGCAGTAATATTCTTTAAAATTTAGTCTGCTAAATTTTTAAATTAAATTTAAATTTTTTTAGAAAAATCTCTTTTGTATTAAAGGGAAATAATATCATTAATCTGAGCATTTTTTTATCTTAACAATAATTATTTATATAAGTTTAAATTTCAACTCCGTTAACACAAATTGTTACAAATTTGTCAGTTTCAGATTGTCGAGCGATTTTAACTAAACAAATTCCAATATTGATAAAAAAAAAATAAGGATTTTTGTACAACAAATTTAAATATTCCTCTTTTTGCACCAAAAGTTCACTTTTATGTCCACTTAAACCCACTTTTGGGTAACGTTATTATTAATCTTGTTTTTACCCTTTCATTTCATAAAGTTGTGATGAATACAAAATGTAAAAATTTTTTCGTAAGCATTCTTTATTTTGATTTCATATTCGGATTTTGCAATCTCAAACTCGTTTTAAACAATTGGATTTAAACTCTTAAAGTTGGATTTATGTAGAGCTTTTGATAAAATTCCACATTCGATAATTATTGCAAAGTTGGCAAATTATTTCAAAATATACATCTAGTGCTTGCAGACTGATATCCTCTTATCTGAAAGATCGTTTTCAATATGTTTCGATTTTAGGTAGTTCTAGTAGGACGCTACCAGTAGTCTCTGGAGTACCGTAAGGTTCGGTTTTAGGGCCACGTTTTGTTTGTAATGTTTCTTAATGAACTCTTCAACGTTCAAGGAAAATCGTATTCTAGGGATCAAAATAAGAAACTTTGCCGAAGGAACCATACCTCTAAAACGAATTCTGATGTCCCGACTTTTGACCCGTAGGGTGAAATTTTGAAAAATCCCACTTTGACCCTCCTACTTTCTGAATTATCTCTATCCCGAGATTTGTACATTTTGCTAAAAAAGGCTAAAAGGCCCTCTTTCAACTTAAATTTTAACCCCTTAACGGTCACCTAGAATGATGATTTATGCATTAATCTGCTAGCGCGTCTCCCGGAGAAGAAGTAGCTCCCATAATCTTGGAGAGATTCCACCTACTTTCTGAAATATCAATGTGGGCTTTTTCAAAATTTGACCCTATGGGTCAAAAGTCGGGACATCAGAATTCGTTTTAGAGGTATGGTTCCTTCGGCAAAGTTTCTTATTTTGATCCCTAGAATACGATTTTCCTTGAACGTTGAGCGATTTTTAAATCGACCCGCCCTAATATATATATGATAACAGTATGTGTACTTAATTCGAATTTGCTGAGGATATTGGGTGATAAGGAGTTTTTAGATTTTTTTAGTCAAACGTTAACTATTATGTTAATGAGACAGTTGATTGGATGAATCAAAATGGTTTGGTTGTCAACGCAAATAAGACCAAGACTGTGTATATAAATTGTTGTTGGACCTACGGAAATTGAGTTTGTTTGATAGGTTGTCTTGTTTGGGTGTTGTTATTGATAGCGAACTAAAGTTTATTTACCAAATTAATTCCATATCATCCTAGAGTTCACTATGTTTTCAGGAAGCTTTATTGCATTAATTTATATATTCCATTAGCAGTTAGGATAAGAATTGCCCATGCTATGGTTATGCCTATTTTTACTTATGGTGTTGAGGTATATACTGGTACCCCTGGTTTTAATTTGAAAAAATTTTCGTTACTTTTTAACCGTGTTGTTAAGATATGTTTATTCACTAAGAAACCGCGATCAATATATCTTCTTATGTGCAAGACCTTCTGGGATGTAATGTTAATAGTTTTATCAAGATTCGCAATCTTCTTCTCTTTTACAGAATATTTAAGAACGGTTATCCTTCCGACTTTATAGATTTAGATTTAGTATACCTAAAGATTTTGTTAACAAAGCTAACTACGATATTAGATCGTGCATATTTCGTAAGAGTGGCTAAATAATATAACGCTCTGCCGAGAGGGCTTAAATCATTTTTCAATTCATATGCTTTGCAGAGGCGTCGTCTTATTGCTTATGAACAATCACAGATTCATAATTTCACAATACATATTTTTTATAATAAACATAGTCTATCGCATGGGTTCTACATTCCGAAAATGAAGTGAAAGCGAAACTTTCGCTCAATTTGTGTTCCCAATTCCACATAAGTGATTTGAAAAGAAAAATTTCATTTTCATTTTGTTTCTAGTGGAATTAAAGTGATTTGATGTATTCTATAAAACAATTTCACTACAAAAAAAGTAATTGTAAAACGGTATTAGTTAACTGAGTGAAAAACCAAACTTTTTAGAAAATAAAATTATTTTGAATATTAAACGTAAAAAAAAAATCAAACAATGTAAGTAAATGTGATATGTTGTTAATATACGTATATTTAACTGAAAAAGTGTTGTATTTTTTACGGGAAAACACATGAATCCGGAACAAGAGGCCCCACTTTTAACATTCATGGAAAAAAAATCTGGTTTGGCCAAAGGTTTTGAGAGGGGCGACAAAACAGTTGAAGACCAGTTGTGGAAGGACTTAGCAAGTACATTAAACAGCTTAGGACCTCCAGAAAACGATGCAACTGGTTGGAAAAAGGCTTGGGCTGATTGGAAGGCTACCATTCGTAAAAAATTGGCCGAAAATACAGCAGAAGTAACGGCAACAGGTGGAGGACCCAATAATATCCAGCACATATCATCCAAAGAAGATTCAGTTGCCAAACTTTCTGGCCTTTATACAGCAGTCGAAGGTGTTCCAGCTGCTAAATCATTCGGGACGACTAGCAAAGGATAAACAACCACAAATTCATCTACTGAATTGTAAAACTTAGATGGCACCAGTTCCGACAATGTAGTAAACGTGATTTTACAAAAATTAAATAAAAATGACAAAGGCACTGAAAATATAGAAAATGAGGAACCGCAACCGATGATTTCCCTTTTTGATTTCTCAATTTCTTCGCGACTTCTTTCAAATCTAATCCATTTTGGGCATATGACAGTTTTTAAAACATTACACATATTTGTTAAAATTGTTGACGCTGTACCTGTTTCCACTGCTAGATTGAAGTTTTTGCGATCATTTGTTGGTAAATTCCTTGTCCGAAATAGCGTAGTGATGTGTCCAATTGCAAAATAATTGGAATGCTTGTCTTTTTAGCCATTGGTTATAATTCTTCTAAAACCATCATAAATGCATACTTATTTAATCTAAAATACGCAATAAAACTATTTTTTTATTAAAGTTAAACACTTGCGACTCAGTTTTAATTATTGTCTTACGATTTTTCTGGTAGTTCCAAAGGATTTCAACAGTCACGAAGCCTTTTTCTATTTAGATTTTACGTTCTTTGTTTTTCTTTTTTAATTAAATACAAGGAAATCACAATTGCGAAACTCATTTTATATTATTTTAAAAATAAGTTTTTTTTTGTTTAATTTTTATTTTTGTTAAAAAATGCACTCTTCTTTATTGCAATTTCATTCACTTTAAAGCAGGGGTGCCCACGGCCTATGCGCTTGGTACTCAATTGTTTTTGTAAAAACACTTAGCTATAGGCTGTGTGTTTTAATACACATATAGAGCGCTCAGCACTAGCAATACGAAATACACAAACAACTTTGTCTTATTAGTTTTTTTGTCGTTCTTCACTTTATACACGCAAGCGCAAAGCAACAACACTTTCGTATGCTTTGCTGGTAAACATTGAAATATTTTTTTCTTTTTTCTGTGTATGGATTGGTTTTTACAACAAAAAATATTGAATAAAAATTAGTTTTTCTTTAAATGTATTGGTGTTTGCTCTTCCATAAGGAACTTTTGGGCACTCCTGCTTTAAAGTGATAATTTGTTTTTTTTTTGCCCATTTTTTTATGTTGTTGCTAAGAACAAAATGAAATCGTCGTGAAAAAAACGATTCACTCGTTTTTCAGAACACAGCGGAATTGAAAATGTGGAATTAAAAACGATTCCACTTTCACTTCGTAGTGGAATATAGAACCCAGGCCTATGTAAATATAGCACGAGGATCCTATACTTGAGATATTTTGACCGAGTTTCTAATATGAAGTAAATACTTTTATTCATTGATAACTATCACTGAGTACGTTTCTTATATTCTTATATTTTTATGTATTTTAAGTATATTATTTTTATTACTATGCACATTAGCTTTGCTCTTTGTTATTATGCTAAATTGGCCATATAGGCTTTAAAATTACAAGAAACGAATGAAATAATAAAAAAAAAACATCCGTGGCTACAAGTATTGAATACAATAATTGATGATATATTTGGGCTATTTACAATTTCAACCTTTTTATCAAATTACCTAATAAAGAGGCTGACTGACAGACATAATAATCTTGTTCATTGTTCTCGACGTAGATATTGAAATTTGATAATATAAATTGTAATGGTTTCAAAAAAAAATAAAACAATTTTTTTTTTATCAATATTTGTTTATATTGTATCAAAATTAATTCATGTATGTATATTTAATGCAGTTTTCATTTGTTATTAAATGTAATAGAATTAATAATTGTGTATTTATATAAATATGATTGCATAGTTATAATAAATAAATGCAAAAGAAATAATATTTATTTTATAGTATTTTAAACCTTTTCTATTCTCATTTGTTTTTTTTTTTGTTTTTTGGTGTTTTGTTTTTTAAGTACATGTTTGCTTTTTAATATAATAAATTTGGTAAATGATTTTAAATATTCTAATATAAATGCATTTAGTATATATTATTAAAGAATGAGGGGGTAAAATGGAGGCAACAATGTTTATGTTTGCGCCTCAGTTATAATAGATATAAATGCAGTTTATTTAAAAAAATATATGCATTTTTTAATATTAATGCATTGCTTTTTGTTTGTTTAGTAAATAAGTTAAAATTGTTTGTTGTTTTACTAAATACTACCTACTAAAGTATATCGCCCATTCCATGAGAGAACGTTCAAAAATGAAATTTTTTTCCCCTGCAGCACTTTGATTTTCGTTTTCAGTTCCTTAAAATTGTGTAAACTCTTGTTTTTATTCCTGTTTTGAATTTTTTAAGAAATAAAAAAAATTACTAAAAGTATTGAACTTTGAAAAGCTTTTTATTAATTTATTTAATCTACAGATTTATATCTTACAGACTTTTGTAGAAACAATTTATTAATTAAATAACATAATCTTAAAGTATTTTAATTAAAAATCTTTGAATAGAAAACATGTAAAGTACCCAGGTAGAAATTGCTAAGGGTATAAAAAAAGTAGTAGTACTGGGAGATTACTGTTTTTTTTTTCGATGCGCCAGTACCACTGAAAAAGTGCTACACCAGTACTGTTTTATGTAAATTTTGTTCACTTCGTTTTAATTACTAATTTTATTTTATTTTGCTTAGTTTTACACATTTAATACAATTATTTGTGTAAGAGAGATATAACGATTTGTTTTTTATGAAATTCCGTAAGAATACATTTAAAATCAACCATGTGTATATTTATTTCAGTATTTGTTGTCTCTTAAAAAGGGATCATTTACTACCATTATATTACAATTACTTAGTAAACTTACGTTATCAGGATGTAAATATTAACATAAGAAAAACTAACTTTTGATATAAATACTTCAATGACATTTCCAAGCGAATATTTTGCATTTTTATTCAGCGGATATACCAAGGGAATTTCATTTTGTGAACTATCGGCATGAAAAAGTAATAGTAATAGCAATTGGATTAGTCGGTCATGTTACTAACGATTTTAAATAACACAAACAATTTTCGAAATTGAATGCCGAATATTTTTGATCAATGGTGATAATCTTTAACTTCGAACTCATATATTAGTTCTCATTTAGTGGGATAACTATGTTATACGAATGTTTGATGTTAACATGGGATTGTCACTTCTTTCAAAACGAAATTTTGAACATCGTCTGCAATATGGATGAGGTTATGGAATATTCGTTGTTTGTGAAGAAGGTCCATAAATAAGTGGCATTATCTCTACAAATCTTTTCAGATATTTCTTTACATATTGAGTTTTTAACGGCAAGAGGTGTATAATATTAAAAATGTTTGCTCTGTTCATCTCCCAAGCCATCTCTTAAAACTATACCACCACCATATAACAAAAATAAACGGAATTGAGTAGCTTTTCTTTTAATATAATATCCATTAAATCAAAAGATGTTTTTTGAAATTCCATTGTTATATCTTTGGAAATATTTCTAATAAATATAAAAAAAACTTAATTATTTTTTAATTTATATTTATTGTATTTAAAGGGTTTTTGATGAAACAATTTACAGATGAAAAGTAATCCTAATGCTAAAGATAGGCATCAGGGTGCGAAACAAGCGATAGCTGAGTATTCGTTTTAAAGAAATGCTTGGTCGTTAAATACATTATTATTTTGAACAATAATATTTAAATTTAAATGCAAAACCATTGAATGGTAATCAATGAATTCAAAACATTCATTATACAAATTTAAAAGTTTTAATTAAAAAATAATGTAATTCATTAGTGATGCTTTTTATATGTACTAAAATTTTACATTATTTATTTTCATTAAAATTAATTTGAAACATTACCCAGCAAGAACAGTGACGGTCATATGACCGGTCAAATGACCGGAACTGCTGATGAAAATATCCATCAGCGCGTAGAACAAAGTTTCTATCATTTTCTTAAGGGCAATATGAAAAAAGTGATGGAAACTTTGTGTACGTGTGATTTTGCATCTCCCTCTAATTTATAAATTCGTAAGTTAGAGGAAGATGCAAGACTTGCATGTGTTAGTTTCGGTCATCCATTTTTTGTAGGGTAATAGTGTCGTTTACAACTACATTTTTCTTGTTTTTGTTGTACTGTCAACCTACTAAATTATTTTTTGTTTCAAGTACTGGCAAACTACTGAAGTTATTATTAAATGTGCTGGGTAAATGCAAAATAAAAAATAAAATCAAGTCTGTGCCGACGTTGGAAAATTACTACGGCCAAGCTTATATTGGTGTTATCATTTCGATATCATGAAAGTAATGTTAAAAATCCGACACATTGCCAGCACATGTACTGCCGTATCCAACACAGGGCCGACACTGGGCCGTTTGTATTTTTCTACCTGGGTAGATGGACTATTTCAAAGATTTAAAAATCATATGAAAGCTGCAATTGTCTCTTTACGATTTGTAATTTAAAAACAGTCACTTTTTTGCGAAAATGCGTTCATAATGCAAATGCAATTTTGTATTGCATTTTGCATTATGGATTTTAAAATTATGGAAATACTCATCATATCTTAGAAGATAAATCTCTACAAAGTTCAGGCCTGTAATGATTTTTTTTTAATTCTAAAACAAAACTTTAAATTTCTAAAAAACAAAAAAAAATATATTTTTATATAGCTATTTTTAAAATAGCTATATAAAATGCCAACTATTTTTAAAATAGTTGGCATTCTGTTGCCAAAAAAGTCAAACTTGCTATTTATTAAAAAAATTATAAATTTTTCAAAAATGACGACGTTTTAAGAATCGAAAAGAAGGGGGAAATGTGAAAAATGCTTTCAAAAATTACATTCGCATTATGAATGCATTTTTGCAAAAAGAGGTTATTTTTCAATAACAAATTGTAAATTAGACAATTTCATCTTTTATATTATTTTCAAATATTTGAAATAGTCCATCTACTTTAGGAAATATGATTTTTCAAAACTCACTACTTTTAAAATTTTTTGAATTTTTCAAAAAACTGCAAAACATCAATAATAATGCGTTTTTATAAAATTTGCAGAAACTGAAAACGTAAGGGAACATAAAAGAAATTTAAATCACCACCGGTCAGATTTTGTCCGATCTATCATGGAATTGACGATATATTTTGAGATTATTTTTATTCTTAGAGACATTTGATTACAATTTAACAAAAATTTATTTTTTGTTTCTAGTTTTCTTTGAAATAACAGGAATGTTAGTTTTAGTTTTCACATCATCTATAATGATTAAATAGCATAGATTAATTAATATGAAATCATATTGAGAGAATTTAAATTCTTTTTATAAGGAAAATTTTGAAATAAAAAAAATTTGAAAAAACATAAGATCAACTTCATCACAATTTACAGCGTGTTTTACTATTATTACAACTACCGTAAATGTTACAACATTCAGTATTAAGGCACTGCATTCGAATAAGTTTTGGACATTCTTTATATAATTATTTTTTTATTTTTTTTTTAATAATTCACAATTTTTAGTTGAAATAATAATAATAAAAGATTTTTAAATTCAATGTTGGTTTCAATATGATTTCATATTTTAGTTTTAGTTTTAGGTTATGTTTAGGTTTAGGTTTTTTTTTTATTTAATTTAAATACTACTTTTCGCACTTGTTTCATTTTGTTTTAGTAAATTCTGTCCCTGCTTTTTGTTTTAAGTTTTTTTTTTTTTTTTTGTAAATTCATTTCTTAACACAAATTAAAACAGAAACTTATTGTTTTTTAGTTAGTTAAATAGTTTTGTAAAAATTAAAGAAATATTAATCCATCAATCGTTTTATAATTTATAATATTTAAATGTTAAACATACATACGTATAAAAAGTGTGTTATATATTTTATATATTTAAACAAAAAATCGAATGTATTGTTAAATTATTAAAAATAAAAAATATATATTTTTTTTAATGATAGTATAAAATTGATACAATTAATTCGTTTTTAATTTAAAAATATATAAATAAAAATAAAATATTTTAAAAGAAAAGCTGTGTGTAAGTTTTGTTGTAAGGAAAACTTAATTTTCGTTTAATATTAATCGTTTATAATTAAAGTGCTTTTTATTCATATTTGTAATAAAATTATTCCAATGACAAACTGCTTGGAAGGATGACAAAAATTATAAAAGTACACCATCTTTGGCCATTTAAGACACAGTCACAACGATTTCAAAATGTCTCCTTTTTCAGAAGATTAATAATTTTGCTTATAAAATGTCAGTAAAAAAAAAAAAAATTATATAATTTTCACATAAAATTCTTGGTGGTGAAAAATGTTTTTTTTTTATATAAAATTTTTTTTTTATTTACGTGAAACTTTCAATAATTTTGCGTTTATATTCCAGAGTTAATTCTACAATTTTTAAGCATGAATAAAAAGCACTTTAATTGGTTTATAATACAAATACAAAAAAAAAGACTTACAAGGGGAGTCTCCCGATAGATTCTCTTCAATCTTAATGAAATTTGAATATGTGATAAAGAAGGAAAAAATAAGGGACACGTATTTTTTTAGCGGCCCAATCTTATGTTTAGTGGGGTCAAAAATTACCCGATTTCTCGTTTTTTAGGCTTATTTCGAATTGTTTCAGAGAAATTTCCGACAAATGGGGTACCAAATAAAAAAGCTTTTGGAGATGCATTAAATGGTATGCGAAACATGACCCGTAAGTGCTATTAAATCAGGGTTTTTGTTAAAGATTTATAGTTGGATTGAGCAACCCTAACACACTACATAGCCAATATTGGTATCATTTATTTATTTTATTTTCTCGAGTACATCAAAGCTGAATTTCAAAAAAATCTGAATTTCATAAGTTTCAGACATGTTTCCATACAAAAATGTATTAACGTTGACCCCACCTTTTAACCCTTAAACGTGAAATTAGGCCGCTAAAAAAAAATAATTGTCCATTATTTTTTCTTTCTTTAACACATATCCAAATTTCATTAACATCAGAGATAACCCACCGGGAGACTCCCCTTGTTAGTTGCTTATTTATTTAGAGTTTCTATAGGAAACTTTTTAATGCAAAATTTAAATGGAATACAAGATGTTTTTTTTTATAAATTCAAGTCTTTGGGAGTGTAAATGCAATCGTTATTTGTTTTAAATTCATTAGGTCAAATCAAATACTTTTAATAACTTTTTTTTAATAACTTTTTTTTTAATAATAATTTCAAAAAAGATATTTTTAACAAGTATCACTCCAAAAGTCTTTGACAAATGGAATATCCGTATGAAAAGCATTTTCAAATCTACAAAAATTATTAGGATTTCCACTTATCAAAGTTTTTGAAAGTGATTCTCGTAAGTGTAATTTAAAAACAAAAATCATTTTAAATTAGTTTTTTTGGTAAACAGTTTAATACTAAAATTGAAGCAGCCTCTACTAAAAATTGTTCTTATGAATATACATAAAAGCAATGTATATATAAGTGTAAATGTATATAAATATGTAAAGTATATATAAATGTGTATGTGTTACATAAGCCATACTAAATACAATTTTGTAAAATATTTAAAAAATTACAACTAAAGCGTTTTAATTAAATGCTACGCTTTCAAAACATTACTTTTGTAATGAAGGCGTCCTAGACTAACAAAATACAGTCAACGCAAGAACCAAAGCATACAAAATGTATATAAATTGTGTCTCTTTTCTCGTTATTATTAGAAATGTCCTAATATTTTATAAAAATACTGTTATAGTGTAAGATCCAACGGCCACATTAATATATTGTATGTGATGAATGGCAAAATTGTTATCCGTGGATTTGAAAAAAAAAACAACTGCCTTTGTAGAACGAAATAATCAAAGCATACAGGTCAAAGAACTTTGCTTTATGCGTCAAACAAACAAAAAAAGGAACCAAAATAGAGTCTGTTGGAGTCATAATCCTTGTATACATTTTTTGTATACAATGTTTGTGTACATTTTTAAAAATCTTTAGCATAAAGTTGAATATAAATGTAGTCTGCATACTTTTTACGTCCTAAGGACACAAAAGTCGACTTTCTTTTAAATCTCTTACCATACAAAATAGTTATGGGTATACCCAAAATCATATTTGTTGATTCGTATAGGTCTTTAAGCTAAATTTGTTGTTGTTTCAAATGCAAATTTGATTTCTAAGACTGTTATAAAAATCAACAAAATGCCATTGCATTAAAAAATATATACTAAGAGTTGAAAAAATATTTGAGTGTATGCCCTTGACTTTATTTTAAATATTTTGTATAGTACGGATAAAGCAAAAACATGCTTTTAAAAAAGTCGATTTTAATTCATGAAAATGTCTGAAAATGTTTATATTTCGATCTTTTATCATAAATTATGATAAAAGACGAACAAGATTATTCAAGTTCAAGATAATTAAAAATATTAAAAAAAAAATTGCAATGTTATTATAAAAAATGTCGTCATCTGCTAACATGTTTCTGTTAATTTCAGAAAAAGGGGTTTGCTTTATATGTACCACATGAAAAACTTAAAAAAGAACATTTCAAAATAATGTCAAACACATGCATTCAAAACTTCTGATCAAGCTCAAAATCGGAAAATCTAAAAAAAAACACATGTGGGTAAAGAAAGCATCATAAAGGCAAAAAAAGGAACAAAACAAATTTGTCTTCTCAGTATTTTATACTTGCTAGCATTTGATATTGAGAGCACCCTTGTAAATTATTCAAAATAAAAATGCTTATTTTCTGAATTTTTTTAGTATAGAAAAATATTCGAATATGACGAATTATTAAAGACGAAAACCCGGTTTGTCGAATAACTAGAAAACCGACTTTTTAAAAAACCAGTTTTAAAACAACGATTCATAGAATAATTCGGGAACCGGATTTGACAGATCTAATAGTTATGGCGAAAGGAGGTATCACAAAGTATAAATGACCCGTTTTTTTTACTATATTATAGTAATTTGTTGTAATTTTAATAATGTTTTGATTTGTATGCTTTAATAATTTCGTTCTACGAAGAAATAAGCAGACAAATAACAATTTGGCCACTCTTTATATAAAATGTGGACCGAAGACTTTGACCATAAAACGATATTTGGTCGGGTTTTTGGTATTAGGAGACAATGTGGACAAATTTTGATACTGAAAACATATTTGTTGAGCCGTTTTAAATCGTTTTTGAATAAAATATTTAAGGAAAAATACAAAGTTTAGCTGTAGAGTTTAATAATCGGCCGCCGAAGTTTTTCCGATTTGGCCGAACATTCGGAAAATAAATATTTTTCCATTTGTCAATTAGCTCATCATTTTTATTTTTTTTTTTATAAGAAAAGCAACACTCAGTAAATTCTTCCTAATTTTATTAATGTGTTGCTTTCTTTGGAAAGGGGAAAGTGGAGAGATTAATGGTGGGGAAAGATGAAGGGCTTCAGACACGGCAACACTGTAATTGAGCGAGACGATAAGTCTTAGAACAGTTGTTGCCAACCAAAATAATTTTTTGACCGAAGTCTTCGGTATGACACCAATCAAATGTATTTATGTATTTCGACCTTATGTCAATACAGTGTACATATAAAATATTCCCAAATTTTAATATATAATAATTTATTTTCAGTTTGTATGCTTTGGTTCTTACACGCACTGTATTGTTGTAGCTTTTCTTTTGTTTTTTTTTCGTAATAACTTAATTCGGTTACTTAATTAGAGTTTTTTTTATATTTAGCCTGGCAATGGAAAGAAAATCAACAGCAAAAATGTCACAATAAATACACATGATAAGATGATGGTTAGAGTTTGTGAATCATGTCTCAATAGAAACGATGTAGCCGATGAAGTTTTTAAAGAAGATCCAGCTTCTTTTTCCTTAGCACAAACATTATTAACCAGTCTTTCATCATCTTCCAATAGCAAACTATCATTGACACGATAAATACTATAGATGGTATTTGATTTAGGTTTAATTATACCACCATTTGGTATATTGGCATGTTCAAAGAATTCAATACGTTTGGATACAGTATTATTGATGTTAGAAGACAATGGTGATGATGACTGCGTTTCATGTGATTTGTCTGTGGATGTGGCCAAATTTAAATGTTTATATGTTGCTGTGGAAGACTCATTGTTGTTGCCATTGTTGCTAATTACCTTAAGCGATAATTCATTATCTTTGGCTTTATATTTTTCATCGATAATTTGATATAAACCAGAATTTGTTGTTGCCGCTGTAGTTTGTTGTGTCGTATTAGTAGTAATTACATCATTATCAGTTTCAACAATTGTCTGTAAAGTTGTTGCATCCATCATCGCTGATGATGATGATGATGATGAGGAGGAACCATTACTACAATTACCACTACTGTTACCATGATGTGTAATCAAATTTAATTTGATTTTTTGAAATGTTTTCAATTTACAATGACGATATAAATTGCTAACAGTTATCGTTGAAGAGGAGCCTATTTGATGATGTCGTTGTTGCTGTTGTCGTTTTTCGCTATCGTCGTTGTAGCTGCGTTTATTGTGACCATTATTGCTGTGATTGCTTTCAATATTATTACTATGACCATTGTTGTAATAGTCATAATGGCCACTATTTAAATTATTATTATCATAATGATCAAATCTATCATCATAATTGGAATTTTGAAATTCCATCATCATCTGTTCTTTGGTGCAGGTTGCAGTAAATTGGTTTTGCTCTTCTGTAATCAATAATTTCTCTATTTCGCTTTTGTCTTCATCTTCCTCTTCTTCATTGAATTTTGTAAGTGACTCATCAGCATCTTCTTCCAGCAGCATACAACGACGATATTGTTGCTGTTGTTGTTTGTTTAAATCTCGATTTTTATTTCGATAAAAATAATGTTGATCTTCTTTATCTTCCTGTGGCTGTCGTTGATTTTGATATTCTTGTAATTTTAGTTGAAATTCTTGTTGCTGTTGTAAATTTTTGACATTTTGATGATGTGGATTATAGTCCATTGCTATTAAAGCGGCTACTGTTTTCAATACAGCAGATGGATTTGGTAACACTCTACGGTTTTGCAGTTGTTGCTGTTGTTTCTGTTGTTGTCGCTTAAGTTCCTTATCAGTCTCATGTCCATTACAATTATTATTGTTTCGATACAATTTACCATTGCTACAGTTGCTGGTGCTGTCATTTAATGTTTCAGCATCTTTATTATTTTCATCATCCTCATCATCATCAGTTGCAGAGACGGGTATTACATCTGCACAGGAGCAAATCAACTCCTGCAACCAACACCAAATAACAGATTTTGATAAACTAATTTTTGCAAAGTATTTTTGTTTGTGATGGGAAAAGGTTAAAGTTTTGAAAGATCTAATTAAGAATAGTACATTTGAATAGCTTTAGCTTTCTATATTTAGGGTGATAATTTTTGTACGATATTTTGTAGTTTTCATAATAAAATTTACAATAAACATAATTAATTAATAAATAACAGTTGGTTCCTTTTATTTTGTTCTACTTTAACATTAACAAATCTATATAAAGAGTTTTTATACTTTTTGTACATCTTACGACAAATACTAGGACCATAGGTTACATAGATCACTTACTCTTTTTCTTCTTCTTTTAACAACAAACACATTTTCCCAAACATTAAATATTTGGCTAAACTGCACTTTATGGGGGCGTTCTCCAGAAATAAAAAAGAAGGATTTTTTTTTTTTTTCTATTTTCGGTTAAGGGGCCGAAACGGGGTAGTAACATACAAGTGTATGTACTCTAATGAAAAGAAATTTCCTCAGGATTTCAAAAAGTATATTATTTTTGGGAGCTATGATACGTACAAATTTTGCCTGCAGCGCTATTTTTGAAAACACATACAAATACATTGAAATTACAACAAATAATTTTTTTTGATAAAATCGCAAAATGGAAAAACTTTACTCAGCGAAGAAACTTAGGTGACTATCACATGGGAGAAACCCCCTAAGCCCTGCCGAATGCCAGTCACGCAAAAACCTTTACTCAGCGAAGCCACTAAACTGCCTATCACATAGGAAAAAAAGGGTAAGAGTAGTGTGTTCAGGTGAGTTACAAGTGTTATGAAAAATATATTTCCAGGAAGGTGAAAAAACGGAGCATTTTGATTAAAAACGACACTTTTTCCCGTTAATATAGCTCTAACGCCTGATATCGAGTAATTCTGAGACCATATTTAAATTCAGCGTACCTTATACCTTTATTCCCGTAATGCATATTTTAATGCTAATAAATGTCATAATTTTTTTCAAAAACATTAAAATTTAACACAAAATTTATTTTTGTCTACAAATAATATTTTTCCCCGTTTTTATTTACCAAAATTTATGTGGTTTTTGATTGCTAAATTCAAATGAAACTTAATGTGACATTTTATGTCAGACATCATTGCAAGAGCCGATTGCATGCTGAAATCATTTTGACAATTGCTTACTATCACTTTATTGCATGTGAAGACGCGGGGTTATGTTTTCAAAACAGCTGTGTGCTAAAATAGTATCATAACGGCTCTCGATTCACGGTTTTAAATATATATTAATAAAGATTTATCTAATAAACCTTTGATTAAGGACAAAAAGTTAAATTCTGGAAAATTTAGCCAAATCGCTAAACTCTAGCCATCTCCGCTTTTTAGTCAAAATTACGAGTCCAGGGACAAAATGTATAAAATATAATGTATAAAGTATAGAAAATGTATATAAAAAAAAACAAATTGTATCAATATATCCAAAACAACAATTTTTTGTATTGCATTTAAAAAATATAAAATTGTTCTACTACAAGTTAACTAAAAATTAATTTTAATTTGCTCTTTTGGTACTTTCGGACTAAATATCTGTATAATTTAGTATTACTTAGCTTTATTTAGTAATGCTAACTAATTTTAACCCAAAAAATGACAAATAGCCCAATAAATCCTATTCTATATTTTTCAAGTTTCAGCAGTTTTTTTACAACTTTTATAAAGGGTACGCCAAATAACTTTTTTTTTTTTTGAAAATGCTATAAAAAAAAAAAACTACTGAATATTTTCTCAAATTTCTTTTTTTATTTGAAAGTACAATCCTTCCGGTTAATAATGGAAAATAATTTCATTCAAATGGCTGGCCATGCAGGAGCCTACACGATCGGTCCAATTTTTAAGCACATTATCGATTGTGTGCAGCTGTATTTCATCAATGGCTTCACGAATATTGTCCTTTAAAGCGTCAATTGTCTCTGGCTTGTTGGCGTAACACTTATCTTTGACGGCACCCCACAAATAATAGTCCAACGGTGTCAAATCGCAGCTCCGAGGTGGCCAAACGACATCAGCTCTGCGGCTGATAATGCGATCTTCAAAAACAGGGCGCATAAACATCGAGTGTAGCTTCGGTTGTGTGGCACGTAGCGCCGTCCTGTTGAAATCAAATGTTTGTATGGCGTCATACCAAGGTCTTTATGCAAAATTCGTCTCAATGATGTTTCCGAAATGTTCAATTGTTGAGAACGACGGTGAATTGATGTTGATGGCGCTTCACGCACACTTTCTGCCACAGCAGCAATATTCTCGGGTGTACGCACTGTTTTTGGCTTTTCACGCTTTGGTTTATCGATGAGGATGCCAGTTTCTTTCACTTTTTTCACAAGATATTTCGCACACATTTTCGCACACATTCTGCAACATTACCATGATTTTCAAAGTAATGTCGCAATATTTCCCAGCGTTGTTCAAGCGTATACACAACCATATTCGTTCAGCGGAAGGATACAACTAATTATCTGTCAAATCTGACGTGAGCTAAGTGTTACCATTCACGAAAGAAGCATTAGTTGAAAAAAAAAAAACGTTAGATGGCGGACCCTTTACCTGCTGTAACATATAAAATTCTTATGAAATTTAACCTTTAGCCGACTATCAGCCGCCGTCGACTCTTTTTCCCTCCAAGCCGCGGCTACGGTCGATTAAGCCGCCGCCGCGATTAAGCTGGGCACCTCAGCGTGATCAAAAATTAACGATAATAATAACAAAAAAATAAGTGAACCCGTACACAGCCCAAGCAATATAGAAGAGCTCTGACCGAGGACAACACTAGAAGTCGTGTCTAAGTAGGTCCAGAAATGTACGCCTATCAAGTGCTGTCTTTCAGGAGAACAGGGTAAAATGGGCGATAGGTGAATTCTCTTCATTCAAATCTCCGGGTCCGGATGGGATCTATCCTTGTCTGTTGCAGAAAGGGATGGATTTAATTGTCCCACAACTGGTTAGGATATTTAGATCTAGTCTGTTATTCGGTCATGTACCGACGCCGTGGAGGGAGGTTAGAGTGGTCTTTATACCGAAGGCGGGGAAGAAGTCTGAACAACTGCCCAAATCCTTTAGACCAATTAGCCTGAGTTCGTTTCTCCTTAAAACAATGGAGAAAGTCTTGGACCAGTACATTAGGGATACTTACCTAAGGCGAAAGCCGATACACAAATTACAGTTTGCGTATCAACGAGGTAAATCTACCGAGACTGCTGTCCATCATGTTGTCACTACAATAGAACGGGCACTAGAGGCAAAGAATATTGCCCTTTGTGCCTTTATTGATATACAGGGCGCCTTTGACAACACGTCCTACGAGGCAATTAGGGTGTCCATGGTTAGAAAGGACATCTCTCCAATTATCATCAATTGGACTTTGGAGATGCTACGCTCTAGAATAATCACGTTCGGCATAGGGACTACTAGTAGGACCGTAAATGCGACTAGGGGCTGTCCACAGGGGGGTGTTTTGTCGCCGTTACTCTGGACGCTGGTCATTGATGAACTACTCGAAGGTTTGAACGACCTGGGTTTCAGGACTTATGGATACGCGGATGATCTTGTCATTTCTGTAGTGGGATTTGATGATAGGACCATATCCGAACGTATGCAGCAGGCTCTGAACTATACTCTTTCTTGGTGCCGGGAAAAGGGCTTGTCTGTCAACCCGTCGAAGACAATCCTGGTACCATTTACGAATAGGAGGAAACTTAACCTGACAATGCCTGTCCTTGATGGGGCCACGGTGGGCTTTTCCAGTAGTGTTAAGTACCTCGGCGTGACTCTTGACAGATCCCTTACCTGGAATGAACATCTTGACTATGTCTCCAAGAAGGCCACAAGGGCATATTATGCCTGCCAAAGGCTTTTTGGTAAGACATGGGGTCTAAGGCCGCAGATGGTCTACTGGTCGTTTAACACCATTGTTAAACCTATGATCACCTATGCTGCCCTGGCATGGTGGCCAAAGGTTGAACAGGTAGGGGCAAGGGATGCTCTCAAGAGGATCTACCGTCTTATGTGTATTGGCATAACGGGGGCAGGCGGAACCTGCCCGACGGATGCCATGGGGGTTATGCTGGGGATACCACCATTGCATATTTCTGTAATGGAGGCTGCCTGCATAGGATCCTCCAGACTTAGAGAATTCGGTGACATGAGGGGAGGTGATCTAAGGGGTCACATGAGGATCGCTAGAATCCTAATTGATGACCCGATTACAAAGGTTACGGATAGGAGGTCACCGGAGTACATCTTTGATAGGAACTTTAAAGTGATGCTGTTCGACAGGGCCATGTGGACCAACAGATCCTGGGAGCCAGAGCGGGGTTCTCAGATATGGTTCACAGATGGCTCAAAGCATGCGAATGGTGACACTGGTGCGGGTGTCTATGGACCAGGTTTCCAACGGGCCTTACCCATGGGTAGATACCCCTCCATTTTTCAGGCAGAGATTTTTGCTATCTGTGTCTGCGCGGAGGAGTGTCTACGAAGGGGCACTATTAGATCTCGTATCTACATTTTTTCCGACAGTCAGGCGGCATTAAGGGCTTTAATGTCCTATGAGGTGTCATCTGGTCTGGTCATGGAATGCATTCTGGCTCTTAACCGACTTGGCAGGCGCAACTCGCTTACGATAGGGTGGGTTCCTGGTCACGAGGGGCATGAGGGCAACGAGAGGGCAGATTGTCTTGCTAATTGCGGGGCCCGAAGGCCCTTTATTGGCCCTGAACCATTCTGTGGTATACCTTTGGGGTATGTTAGGGAGAAGCTCGGGTCGTGGAGGGAGTCAGAATTCTCTCTCTATTGGGAAAACTCTCTTGGCCAACGACAGGCTAAGAGATTGATTTCTTTTTCCAGTGCAGGATCGAGGAGACTCTTGTCCCTCGGGAGGGGTGACTTGAGAACCCTGGTGTCTTACCTGACTGGACACTGCAATCTCAGATACCACCTGCTCAAAAGGGGTCTTTCGGACACGGATGAGTGTAGGTTTTGCGAACTGGTAGCTGAGACATCAGAGCATGTTCTTTGCGAATGTCCGAGGCTATGTGAAAGGCGTGCCAAGTTTCTTGGCAATCGCTTTGTCTCCCCTTCGGACATTATGAAGATTTTGCCTAATAGGATTATTGGCTTTATAGGTAGCTTGAATCTTTAGGGTAACTTTAGGCAGCACAAAAGACCAAAGTTGGTCGCGGTGCATAGTGCCATATAATCTAATGTCGAGTAGGTCCAGAGCTCAATCCTGGATTCTTGCAAAAGCAGTAAGTTATGTATACATGCTGAGCGTTTCTAATCCTGACCTTCCTGCTCACCACATTAAGACCGATAGTTTGGGTGATGTAAAGTACTCCTACTTAACGCCGAATTCCTTCCACATTTCACCATAGGTACAAATAAAAATCGACTGTATATAAGATATGTAATGGGATTGCAGGTGAAGCAAGTTTATTAACAGCTTTGGGGGAGAATAGAGGTTATATTTATCCGTACACAGAGCCGTTGAGAAATGTTAGTGGTTTTCTGTCTCCAAAAACATAGTGTGGGACTGGAAATCTGCATAACTATAAGGCAGACTTGACATCGTGATCTTCATCTAAGGGATACGGGTTCATGGTAGCAAGGTTTGCGGAAGGAGGCCACCTGATTTTAAGCTGATTATCATCAAGAATGATAGTAAATCAAGAACCTTCAGTTCAGCTAGGAACAATCATAATGTATTTATGTTGTCCATTTTCAGTGGTAGACCCATTACAGCGGCAAGCTTAAAGCTTGATGGTAAAGTTTACTGGCACTCATCCGCATACTTCGCCAGCAATTGAGAAGGCCGATATCTCTGCGTGATGTGATGCTAACGCACATCATAAATGATGAACATTCTTTGAATGAAATCGATGCAGCCACAACCGTCCCCAGAAATCATAGGATGACAAACAGGGTACGCTATGAAAAAAGTTTTTATATACTCATATACAATTTGATATCAATATATATACTTATTAATAATAATAATTGTATATGGCAAAATATGTCATTATATATAAATATATATAGTAAAATGTATACATTTATATATTTGTTTAGCACCGTTTATAATTGAAATATAAATGAGTTTAAAAATTTACTGCATCATTGGTTACAAATGATTATTATCATTGGTTAGAAATGATTATTAAAGTACAAAAAAACAACATAATAATTATTAGGTTTTAAACCAATGAAAATTTTGCCTAAAGAAGAACCAAGTTACTCAACATCTGTTTAATATGTATGAGTTTTTTCTATCCCTCATACGTATCGCAATGTCCACCTTCGGTGTTCCCATAGCAATTAACCCCACCGAAGTAAAATAATGAATCAGGGCTATGAACCAAAAAGCTTCAATAAGTTCGCCAACTCTCCATCAGGTGGTGAGCAACAACTGTTCTAAGATTTATCATCTCGCGCAATTACAGTGTTGCCATGTCTGAAGCCCTTCATCTTTCCCCACCTTTCATCTCTATTCTATCCCTTTCCAAAGAAAGCAACACACTAAAAATATAGGAAGTATTTCCTGAGTGTTGCCTCTCTTTTTTAAAAAAAAAAAAAAAAAAAAAAAAAAAAAAAAATATGCCAAATAGTTTTAAGAGAAACAGTTTTTTAGAGGTCTTTTTAATGCATATCTTTTAGTATATATAAACAAATTTTGTGTTAATTGTACACAACGTAAACACCACAAATTAACTTTAAAATTTAACTAAAATTGCTTAAAAGCATGAAAATTAATGACCTGTTCCACGATCTCGAACGAAAACCTAAGCGAACGCAAGCTAGTCACTCGAATTCGAGTCAATTTGGGTTTCTCTATTTCGAAAGCTATCGTTCGCCTATACTTACGTGTGTCAAATTTTGTGTTTTACGTATTTACAAATTATAGTGGTGCCAGACCGGATATTTTAAACTTCTATTACAATTTCCTTTAAAAATACCAAAAATACTACTAAATTGCTTGAAGAGAAATACAACATTACTTAACAGTGATCAGCTGTATATGACAAATAAATAAATAAAACAAATAAATAAAACAAAAGCAAAATTAATAAATCAAAAAAGAAAATCAAAAAAGTACACCAGCGTTTTAAGCTGTTCCATTGTGGATTTCATTAAGCTGAAATTTAAAGTTCTTAAAAAACTACAAAGATTCGTGTTATTTTGTTATCCATTCGTTTTTTTTAAATATTTATAATTTTTTATTATATCATTCATTCCAGCAAAGAACATTGAAAAATGAGGATTTTTTTTAGGTTCTCCGATTTTTTTATATTTTGTACACTTGCGCATAGCCTTTTTCAGATCTCGAAATTTGTAAAAATCGCGATTTTATGTACGTTTTTAATATTCATAAATTTGATAAAAATGCTAAAAGTGTTTTATAAAAATATTTTCATTTTATAGAATAAAAAAAATATTTTTTTTTTAAATCATTAAAAATAAAAGACATGTTTGTTCCATAAAAATCAGTATTATTATAAGTAGCTAATATTCCATATTTTAGTACTGTTTTTTTTTTTTTTGAAAATCGTAGGGGGAAAGTTTTGAAAAATGCATTAGAAAACTGCATTTGCATTAAGTATGCATTTTTTTTTAGCAATCATTTTGTTTAAAAATCCAGTTATAAAGTAGACAAGTGCATCTTCCAAATATCGTTTAAATTAATAACATGCGATATACAATTAAAAAGTTATGGCACTTCAAAGTAAAGTGCTTTTAGCATTTTTTTGATATTTATGAGAACTAAAAACGTGCATAAAATCACGAGTTTTTTACAAATTTGGAGATCTGAAAAAGTAAATGTACAAATGGGACCATAGAGTATTCATGTTAAAAAAATAAACAAATTCAGAGGACCCGTGTTCAGATTTTTTGAGTTTTCTAATGGAATGAATGATATATTTTTTTGAAAATATTTTGTTACTCGAAAACAAAAAAGCAAGTGACTGGTTTTGACATTTACGTTCGCACTGTTGACAACTCGTTCGAAATAGAGAAACCAAATTTTGTATGAAAACTGTTACGTTTTCATTCGACTTGTACTTCAAGTCATCGTTCGCATAGAAATTTAGTTAGAGAAACCCAAATCAATTTTCTTTCGCTTAGAAAGCGAAAGAAAGCTTTCTTTCGAAATAGAGAAACAGACCATAATTAATTAAAAGTCCGCTGTTAAATACATTTTTTTTTTTTCGAAAATCTCTTAAAACCAGTTCAGATTTTTATAGGACAGTGTAGGAAACGGCATATTTAAACAAATGCAACACCCACACCTTATAACATGCGTAATGGATTCAAAATTTTCAATTTTAATAATTAAATAGTTGCCTAGTTCCACTATAGGCAATATACTTTATACCACTGATCCTGTTTTGTTGTTAGCAAATTGAAATTGCTGAAGTACTAAATAGGGAGATTTATCGTTTTTTGTAAAATTAAAAACTTGGATCATGAACTTTCCAAACCTGTAAAAACTTTAATATACACAAAATTACTAAATTTCTCAGATATTGTCAAAAATCGTCAAAAGCCGATCGATTAAATTGTGTACTCGTATCACAGTTCGATTAATATTTGCTTTACCAATAAATAAAAATTATAATGAGAAAAAAATCTTAACCATTTAAGTACACTCAAATAAAAAAGTTAGTAAAGTCAGCAAAAAAAAATTTTTAGTCAGGAGGGTGCTTGCAAAAAAATTGCTAATGTCAGCAAAATCTTTTGCTGAAAATCAGCAATGATGCTAATATAACATATACAACCCTTTTTTGATATAAGAAAAAGGAAACAGAAAAATCTACCTAAGATGTATGTCTTTCGATTTAGTCTGTCTACCTATTTCGATTTAGTCTGTCTACCTATTGCATATTTGTTTGCAATTTGACCACACAAGATTATTAATATATATTAGGCCGGGTCGATTTGTATGGAGGCAAAAAAATCGCTCAACGTTCAAGGAAAATCGTATTCTAGAGATCAAAATAAGAAACTTTGCCGAAGGAACCATACCTCTAAAACGAATTTTGATGTCCCGACTTTTGACCCGTAGGGTCATATTTTGAAAAAGCCCACTTTGATATTTCAGAAAGTAGGAGGAATCTTTCCAAGATTATGGGAGATACTTTTTCTCCGGGAGACGCGCTAGCAGATTAATGCATAAATCATCATTCTAGGGGTTAAAATTTAAGTTAAAAGAGGTCCTTTTTAGCCGTGTTTTTTTAGCAAAATGTACAAATCTCGGGATAGAGATATTTCAGAAAGTAGGAGGAGTCTTTCCAAGATTAGGGTCTCTATTTCTTCTCCGGAAGAAATAGAGTATAAATATATTCGATTGGGTTGGATTCGATTGGGGCACTCTAAATGGGTCAAAGTGGGATTTTTCAAAATTTCACCCTACGGGTCAAAAATCGGGACATCAGAATTCGTTTTAGAGGTATGGTTCCTTCGGCAAAGTTTTTTATTTTGATCCCTAGAATACGATTTTTCTTGAACGTTGAGCGATTTTTAAATCGACCCGCCCTAATATATATAAACATTTAGTTTACAAATACACATTTAATCTTTATTAAATTGAAATATTTTATTTTGTCTTTTATTTAATTAATAGATTAAGTTGTTTTAATCCACAATTTTGTTTTATGTATGAAAAACAGATGCAAAATCTTCCATGGTTGATTTTTTTTAAGTGTCTTACTAGAGTTGTACTTTTTAGTATAATTTTCCTCGTAACTACTACATCTAATTCATTCTGCGTATAACTTTTAATCTGGTTGTCGTTCACACTATTGATGTGCTAGTCAGCACAATTTTTTTTAGCAAAATAAATTAGTAAAACATTAGTTCAAAACAGTTAAGTGCTGACTAAGTATAACTAAAATTTTAGTTTAAAACATAGTTTTAGAAAAAAATTTGCTGAAAAATAGTATACCTGCTTTACCTTTTGAGAGTACATACAAAGCGTCAAAATTTGAATTTAAACTGCAAATTCCACCACTAGAGGCCGCAATAAGTGTACAAAAACTTCAGAAAAACCGAGTTGAGACAACATTACATCTTTCTACAAAATTTCGTCAAAAAATTCGCACGGGATCGATGAATGGTATAAAATGGGTTAACCAAAACTAAGAAAATTAGCTAATGTTTAAACTACTCTAACATTTTTTTTTTTTATGCGTTTTTATGCGATTTAAAAAAAAAAAAAAATTATCTCATATGAAAGATTGAATCTTCAAGTTTAAGATTCTTGTTAGAAAATTATAGTCTCTTTCCAGATAGTTCGCAAAAATTCAAAAACCCTGTTTTTTATCGAATATTTTAAAAACTACATCCTTGATTTTTCTCATTTATCTTAAACAATTTGTGGTGATAGATTATATTATAGATTATATTATTTAACATATCCAAAATTCAGAGTGGGTTCTTCATAAGGCCTAAGGATATTTAGATTTTAGTAAAAAATTGTCATATTGTTTTCTAATAAAAGATAAATTTTTTATTTTATTCAACGCACACGAATTTTCAATTTCACAAAACTCAAAACCTATATTTTAAAGTATACTTTTTAAATGGTCTTTTGCGCTCTGAATTTGAGCTTAGAACTCTTACAAGTTATTAAGTTTTTGTGATATTGTGAAACCTAAAAGTGCAAAAACAAGATTTCCCGTCATATTTGGGACGTTACTACACCGCGAATAATTTTTTTTTTTTTTGCGGCATATGTTTATTTTTAAAACGCTTTTTGAATTTACTTCACAACAATGGTAAAATAAGTGCTCTGTAAACCCGGAAATATTAACGTCAATCTTCTCTTACCCCGTTTGTATTTCGAAAGGTCGGCGAAGCATTGGCAAAACAATATGAAAAGTTCTATAATAGTGGACAAAAAAGAGTTTTTGCTTTTAATACCAGAAAGAAGAGTCCTATTGAGAGTATATTCATGTTTGTAGTACACCCAGAGCATAACAGAAATAAGTATCATCAATTTTCGTATAATGTAACATTTCATAAACATCAATAATTATAATGACCATATCATCGTCTCTATGAATTTTTTTTTACACAAAAATAATGAAATCTTTACCAATACAAAATATCCTTCAAATTTATACTGAAACATTTCATAAATATGATGAAATTGATTTTGCTTCTTATGAAATGTTTCATAAATACTATCGTTACATTGGACGAAACTTTACGAAACATTTCATATATATGATAAAGCTTTTTCTTTGAGTGTATATTTTTATTTGTTTAATAATAAATTAAATTATGAAATAAATTGGAAAAACAAAAAATACATATTCTAAACATTATTTAGTAATTGTAAATGATTTCGAATGGAGATTGATAAAATTTTCTTTTTGCTATTTAGAAAATCCAGTTAAATATAAATAAATTCAATTAAAATTTATAAATATAAAATGTAATGAACAGTTTTCTTTTTCTCAAAATAAAGAAAACTGAAATCTGTATTTTTTAGTTTAAATTGAGAAGTGTGAGAGTAAAAAAAACGTTTTTCCGCCAAAATTTCATTTGAAATTTGTTTTTATGAAGAAACTAATAAAAAAGAATGTTGATGAAGGCCGTTGCGGGCTAGAAAGTTAACTAACTCCATTCATGCAGGTGTCAAATAACTTTTTTCTAATTGTTTTTTCTGTTAATTAAAGTAAATTATCACAAATAAAATTATAATTTTTCTGTTAATATGAAAAATATTCATGATCTTGAACCGAACTAACCAACAACTCACACACAATTTATATAGATCAACAATAAAAATTCACTATTAAAAAGTAATTTTTTCTGAAAGTGTGGACAAATTCCAGCCAAATGTTTTTTTGTTTGTTTAAAATTTATAAAATATCGACGAAATTTTTTAATTGCAAGATATTTTCCACTTTAAATATTTTCATAAACAGTAGTAAATTAAGTGAAACGAGTGCAGGTAAAGCACTTTTTTCAAACGTTGGTTGAGCACTTTAAACCAATGTGTTGCCAGCAGTATTTTTTCATCTGCAGTCGTAAATTTTTTGAAACATGTATTGGGCAAAGACCTTTATCAGGTGTGGATAAAGCGGTATAGCCCAATGTTTAGCAAGTAGAATTTTGTATATACAGTCCTAAATTCTGTAAAAGAAGTACAGGCAAAGCCCTTTCTATAAACGCTGGCAGAACACATTCAAAAGTAGTTTTCAAAGCAGTATTTTTTCATATACGGTAGTAAATTTCGTAAAGACTTTGTTAAAAACATTGACAAATTACTTTTAGCCAATGCTTTGCCGGAGGTTGTTTTTCAGAAACACCCAGACAGAATAATACAATCGGAGCAGTACTGGCAAAGCGTCGGCGACGGTTGGTTATGTGTTGACAGAACGTGAGATTAACAATCTTGAGAGTATTGTCCTGTTCCCCGATTGATAACAACGTCCAAACGTTGGTTGCCACAGTTGGTATAACGTTTGTAATTCAAAAAAGTTGGTGCTTTCCAAATACCTTAAATTCAAATTATTTTGTGAAAAATTTCTAAAACACGCACCTTTAAAACTATCAACTCAGTTTGATCTAAAGCCATATTCACACTGGACAGCAAAACACGAGTTTTACCAAAACACGTATTTAAGCTATTTATTATATTCCAACGGTTCTTTATTCTTTTCCACTCGTTTTGGCAAAACACGTGTTTTGCTATGTAGCCTGAATGCCGTATAAGGCTTTTAAATATATAATAGCTGATGCATCAAGTGAAATATAATATAATATTAACCCTTTCACTACCGACTTTTAGTTGATATATTTCTATTTTGACTTCAGATTCTTGTTGCGGGTCCTAAAATTAGAAAGAAAAAAGTTTACATATAGGCCTCCTCCGTCTCCTCCCCCTCCAACCCAACGAATGGGCCCAAAAATCGAATTTTTGAAACTTCTCATCCCATTTTTAAAACCGTAAACATTTGAATAGCCAAAAATGATTTATTTGATTTTGTTCTGGTCCGTAGATGAAGCTACATGCCAAATTTCAAGATTTTAGCTTTCTTAATTTACGAGATTCAAATTAACACCTCTTTTTTGAGATTTTTTTTTTTTTTAATTATTTTTTATTTCAAATTCATTAAAAGGTTCATTAAAAAAATCTGACTTTCTTAGCAAATATCGCAACTATATTGCCCTGATGAACAGTTTACATGATACAATTATTTTTTTTACTGACCAATATCCTAACGAACATATTTAAACGAAATTTAGTTTTATTGCATTATCAAAATCTTTATATTTATTTAAAAATGTGTACACTGTAGTGTACAAGGGTAATGAAAGTGTTAAAAAAGTTAATGCTACCTGTAAGTTTCAATATTGGTAAAAACAAAAGGGGTAAAGAATTTTGAGGGTGATGCTGGCAAAAACGCTAGCTTTGTAAACGAAATTGAGTTTTTCTAGTTCAATATTAGTTGTAACTTTGGTTATTTCTAACAGGTTGGGTTTAACAAAAATAACAATGGTTTGCGAATACTATTCTTTTTGTATGGTTGGTAATTTCTACCTGGGAAGTTGTAAATTTTGTAAACCACTTACTGCCAAAGTCCTTTTTGACAAATCACTTTTAACTGATGTTTCGCCAGTGGTTGTTTTTCATAAACAGTTGAAAATTTTGTAGAGCAGGTATTGGCAAAGCATTTTTTGCATACGTAAGCAAAGCGTTCCTAATAAGTGCTTTCTCAATCCCTTTTCTTTGGTGTTACTGTTCACCAACGCTCCGCCAGTGCTTTGTTTTTTTGTACCATCGGCAATGTCAACCTGGGTACGAGCGGTAATTTAGGAATACGTAACAACCCAGGCAGAAAAATACAATCAGCACAGTGTTGGCAAAGCGTCGGAGACGGTCGGTTATGGGTTGGCAGAACTTGGAATTAACCATTTTGACAGCATTATCCTGTTACCCGATCGATAACAGTGGTCAACCTTTGGATTAAACGAACTTGCCACCGTTGGCATAACGGTGGTATTTCAAAATATTGTGTGCATTTAAATTAGCTTAAATTAAATTAATTTCGAGAAATATGTCAGATAAAACACACTTAAAAAAAACAGTTCGGTCTTAGTATTATACATCATATTTAAATGTGTGAAATATAATATAATAAAAATGCTTCTGATTGGATGTAATATTTTTAAAAAACAATATTGGCGGAGAATTTTGCGGGTGGTACTAGCAAAACACATTCTTTGCAAACAAAATAGTGCTTTTCTTGTACAATATTAGTTGTATTTTTGGTCATTTTTAACACGGTGGGTGTTACAAAAATAGAAGTGTTTTGCAGTACTATTTCTTTGGTACGGTTGGCAATCTACCTGGGAAGTTTCAAGTAAAAAAGATAATCGTGTTTCTGCTTCTGTAGGTTAGAATGTTGATCACTTAAAGAAATTCTGAATACAGAATAGAGCACCAAATACAAATTAAAAAGTTAACCCTGAACTATGGATCGTTTTAAAGAAAATAATATGAGAATTGCGCATATCCCAAGGCCGTATCGAAAATTTATAGAATGACTTAATTCTTTAATACAAAAATATTATATGAAAAATTCATTGTTTTATTTACTTAATGAGAAGTAAAAAAACAAAATTGAAAGGACTGAATTAATTCAAATCAAAAATATAACATTTTTAAATAATAAACGTTGGTTGTGTGTGTGAAGGCTAGAAATTCTAGTCATAATACACTTTGTTGTTAGTGTTTATTAAATAAACAATAACACTTTCTGACTATAAAATCGATAAATAAATGATCGAAAAATAAACTTCTGGTGTTTATTCTTAAAAATTTAAAAAAAAAAAAATCTTTGAAAATTGCAGAGTAGGGCAAAAACTGACTTATGGCCCTAATGCTATGGTCAGAAAGTATTATTGTTTATTTAACAAAAACTCTAACAACACAGTGTATTATGACTAGAACTTCTAGCCTTTACACAAACAATGTTTATTAGTTAAAAACTTTATATCTTTGATTTGAATTAGTCCAATTCTTTAAATTTTGTTTATTTATTAATTAATAAAGTGCGGATGAAGACATTTTTAATTAATAAATAAACATTGCACGGTTTTTTTTGTTTAACAAAAAACTAATGATTTTGAACTTGAATAATCTTGCTCACATCATAATTATAAGAAGCTTTTAATGTGCAAAACTTCATGCACATGTGTTTTTTCAATTTCGAATGGATGTTTCGAAGTTTTTTAAACTCCGATTTTGGAGTATGCAATTTTTGTGGAAAAGTAGTATCGAATTATGCAAAAAAAGATCAAGAAAGGATAAAATAAGGCTATCTTCTTAATAACACTTAATACAAAATAATATTTTTAAACATTTCTTAAATTATAAACATTTTTTATATATAAACCAAAACTTAACCCATGCACTTGACATTCTTAATATACTATAGTTGTTATTTATCTATTCCTGTTTTTTTATTTTTTTTTTTCATTTATGTATAATTTTTATGATTAAGTTTGTAATTTACAAGAATTAGCAACAAAAACTACTATTTAATACTTAACGTTATAGTGATGAAAAACATATATCATGTAAACTACAAAATATTTTAAATTCATATTTGAACAATAAAATATTTAAAAAGAAAAAAAAACTAAAGCCATTCAATGTAATTGCCCTTGATAGGAATGGGTCAATAATTGTTAGTTCTTGTTTGGACATGTTAATGACAAATTCATTTGTATTTGGAAAAGATAAAGAAGGAACAAAATTGAAATTAAACTCACCTCATCGACACCAATTTTACGACAAGCTTCTAAAAAATTATCAACATTACGTCGACAACGAGCCATAGTTAATTTTGACTGTAAATTATTGAAAAACAAAAGAATACGTTAGTTTCAATACAATTGCATTTATATTGTGTAAAACTCACTACTCCTGGTGATGGCACATGTATGCTGGCGACCGATCGTGGACGCACATAATTCGCTAAATGACATAGAATGACACCATCAGTTAATGCGGAGGCAATATCATCTGGTAACGTCATTTTTAAACGTGTTTCAATAATCTAAAACACAAGAAAGAGAAGAAGCAAAGTTAACGGATTGATAAATTTTTATATTTATTTCTCTAAATCATGTATACATACACTGCGTAGTTGAGTCATTAATTCGATTTCCTCTCTTTGACGGTCAAATTCACGACGCATTGTAAAACTTAACTTTTCTGGCGGTATATCATGGTTCCAAGTAACAGTGCTAGAATGTAATAAATAGAAAATAGGCATGAATAAAATAAAATAAATACTGAAGTTTATTGTTCTTCTGTATAAATTTTATGTGAGATGTTCTCTATTCGGTTCAAGATCATAAAATTTTTTCAAAATTATAATTTATTTGTAATAAGGGAGAATATACAGACAACGAGTTTTAATTAATTTTTTTCACTAAACTGATGAAGTTTTCTTCACAATGTAAATGAAAAGTTTCTTAAACTTTATGAAAAAGCTTCATAGATTCAATGAAACTATGTTTAATGAAACTTTTTCATTAGTTGTATGAAATTTTTAATAAATAAAATGAAATTGTTCATGAAATTTTATGAAAAGCTGCATTCATTTAATGAAAAGTTTCAATAGATGAGTTCGAGTGACAATTCGTTGATTTAATGCAGAAATTCATTGATTTCCTGCAAAGAATTCTCACAGTGTGGAAAACATGTCATATCAATCACCATTCGGATCGACTATCTCCGTTTTCAATGAAATTCAAAATAGCTGTCATACTCTATAAGAAACTCGGAAACATAAATTTCAGATGCAGGCCCTTTCGGTTTTCTAAATATAGTCAAAAAAGTGAAAAAAACGTTAAAATTTTACTTAAGTATAGTTACAAGAATAATGTTAGTAAAGTCAGCAAAGTCAAAAATCAAATTGACGACATTAATTAATGTAATATCTTAAAATAATAGAAATAATTATATATAACATAAACAAAATTATCTTTCAACTACTTACATCAATGGTTGTCTAAATGATGCTATCTTTTAAAGGAACGTAATTGCAGCAGATAATTATAGAAACGAAAATATAGCAATAAGAAAAAGAACGCGTAAAAATCTACCTAAGATGTGTGTCTTTGTAATTCGCTTTAGTCTGTCTACATGCTGTATAGTTGTTTGTAACTTGAATACACTAGATTACTTATATCTATTAACATTATTTAAATAAAATAAAGATTAAATGTGTACTAACACATTTAATCTTTATTTTATTTAAATATTTTATTTTGTTTTTTTATGTAATTAATAGACAATTACTTTCAGAAGCCGGTGACAACACAAAATTTAAGTTGTTTCAATCCACAATTTTGTTTTATGTGTGAAACACAGATACAAAAATCTTAATGGTAGATTTTTTTATATGTCTTACTAGAGTTGCACTTTTTAGTATAATTTTCCTCGTCACTACTACATCTCTAATTCATTCTGCGTATATCTTTCAATCTGGTTGTCGTCCACACTATTGTGCTAATCAGCACAATTTTTTAGCAAAATAAATAAGTAAAACATTAGTAAAATATTAGTATAACATTAGTTCAAAACAGTTAAGTGCTGAATAATTATAACTAAAACTTTAGCTGAAAACATAATTTTAGCAGAAAATTTGCTCAAAAACAGTATACCTGATTTCTTTGATAAGATTCATACTTAATTTAAAAATTTTCGTAAAAGAGTAAGATATTAATTTAAATATGAAATAATAATTGATTTAACTATGAGTTTTTTCTCTGAGTAAGGGTTGAAAAGTGGGGCAAATATGAACCCCATTGTGAGTATTTTTTTGGTAGTTATGTCATTTTTTCCAAAGACACCATAGGCTAATGTAGTATCACTGGAAAAGTATTTCAGTATTCCCCGGAATACCTTTTTTGTAAAAATTTTAATTTATGTTGTTCTTGTTCCAAAAAATGTACCGGTACGACGTGCAAATTCACATATACTAATCCTTTTTAAATTTAACTCGACAAGTATTTTTGCTTTTTTCGATATTTGGTTTATTTTGCATTTGATCGGGGTTTTCCCATCATTGCCCTTTTTGAGATAGGCAATATGCATATCAAACTTCATATTTTTTAGATTACATTCAATTTATAAACATTTTATTTTGTAGATTTGGGGCATCCTCCCATACAAAAAGTGCCAAAAATATAGTTTTTTTTCTAATATTTTTTTCTTCTTATATGTGAAGGTAATTTTATTTTTTTCTCCTTGTTGTGTATTTTTCAATAAGCTTTCAAACGATATATCATTTTATATGTAAGCTACAACTACAACAATTAGTCGCAAATTTAGCGAAAATGTGTTTTTTTTTTTGCTACTTTAACATTTTTACAAAAAAGTGCTCCGGGGAGTGCTCCTCTGAAATTGTTTTCCAGTAATACCACATTTTCCTATGGTTTCTTTGCAGAAATGCAATAACTATCGAAAAAACTCACAATTGGGTCATATTTGACCCAATTTTTCAACCCTTAAATCTTCGAGATGGCATAAAAAAAATAACAGGTCAACCTTAGATTTATGTCGATTATAACATATATAAGATACATTTAAATTGGCGTGTCAGTAAAAAAATTTATGAATATTTTTTTTTACTGTCCAGCTGTAAATCTGCCTTAGACTGAGAGAATTATCTGCATGATATTTATGAATTTTTACATTAGATCTATGAACTGGAATTCGTCCACTGAACTTTTCATTAAATTCATGCAGTTTTTCATAAAATTTAAAGAAAAGTTTCATATTAATTACAAATTTCATACGACTACTGAAAAAGCTTCATTAAAAAAAGTTTCATTAAAACTATGAAGATTTTTCATAAGATTTAAGAAGTTTTTCATTCACATTGTGAAGAAAACTTCGTTAGCTTAGTGTAAAAATTTCATTAAAACTCGCCCAAGAAATTATCTCTGTGGAGGCTTTTGGATGTAGATTATCTTCTTTTATTAGTTAAGTGTTGATTGAACCTAGAATTCTGTTTTCTAGATGTAGTTTTTAATTTAGGTATAACCAAACCTGGTTCATAGAAGACTTAGATAACACTCATCTGCTTTTAGCAGTAAAGTTTATATATATTCAGATACAATTTAATACAAATAAATGGTTTAATATAATTATTTATATAGACATATAAACATTTATGTTAAAGCATAAATATTTGTGTTGCTTTAAATGTTGTATATATAGCAATATATTACTTTATATGGTCCTCGATGTAATTGTACTTAATATACCTTGTTATATATTACTATATATACAATTTAGAGTTATATTATGGCTCCTATATAAATCAACATGAATGTTCATATAATAATACATATATAACAACACTCAAAAAAATAAGTTGGTAGAAAAGTCATTAAAACGTCTTGTAAATCAGCAACCCTAACATCCCATGTAAAAAGGACTATTAGGTTTGTTGGGAATAACTTCGATTTAAAGTGGACTGTAATTGAGTTATAGATTATGTAAGCCTCCTTTTTAAATGATTTTTATAATTTATCCCAGTTGAGAAATTATAAAAGGAGTTGTTTTGTGGAAAAAATAGAAATAAGAACAAAGTAGTAGTTGAATATAAAGAGTTAGTTTATTTTAGTGCTCACCTTTGGTTCAGTAAATGTTTTGCTGAAATTGTGCTTTTAGCTAAAATTTTAGTTATACTTATTCAGCACTTAACTGCTTTGAACTAATGTTTTACTAATATTTTACTAATTCTTTTTAGAAGTATCGTGCAGTAAACTCGTTTAAGGCGAGCTCGGTTAAGATAAAACATCGGTTATTACCAGAGACCGGAAGTTCATGCAAATGCATTTATTTTTCCTTAAGTCTGAGAACAAGGTAAAGAAAATATTGTTGCAAATCAAAGAATTTGCACTAAAACGGAATCGATTTGTTAGTGCATATTTTTCTATAAATGCATATTTTGCATATTTTGTTTTAAAATGCATATTTTTACTTATTTTTCCTAAAATTCATGTTTTTATTACACTTTTCTTAGTTTTTTGTAAAAATTCACTTTCAATTTTATTTTATAATTGACAAATACACATTAAACAGTGACAAATAACTATTTAATCAACTGGTTATAATCAAACTTAATCAACTGGTTTTAATCAATTTAACTAATTTTAATCAAGCACTATCCACCGCACACTACTAAAAACCTTAACTGCGATTTTTATAGTTTCGAAGCAAATTAAGTTAGGATATTGTTCTACCTCAAGTACATAAGTTTAATATAATATTGTCATATTAGATTTTATTTCTTGCTTTTCAAAAAGTTTGATCATTTTCATGATAGACAATACAATTGTTTCATTGGCACCACCCAAATCTTTAGTTGTCAGAAATGAAAAGAGCTAATTCTCTTAACTCAAACCGAGACATTGCATACAAGAGACCAAATAAACTATAAGAGAATATTTTTGTCTGCTTAGTATATAAACTGCCTACTTATAAAATCAATACTATTTGAAAAACAACGAGTTTACATATCGATATACCTTGTATGTCAGTAAGAGTATGTGTGGTTGTTGTGATACAAGTTTTAAAAGCAACATATATACCAATAAACAGTGTTTGTTGAGAAGAGCCGTGGTATGCTAATTGTTCAAAAATATTTTAATTTTTGTATTAAAAATACAAAAATAATTTTTTCAGACTTTCTATATTTTCATATATTTAGTTGGAATATTGTTCTACCTCAAGTCCAAAAATCTAATATGATATTTTTTTAATTTTTGGTACATATTTTAAGATTTTTCATACATGTTATTGGTGCCTAAAAACACATTTTTAGTACATGAAGTTCCTGTCCCAATACGACCTTGCTTAAGATGAACCCTATTTTATTCCGAACACACCAAAATTATTTTCCATATGCATCAAAAACTCTCAATTTGTGAAATCAAATGAAAGAATTTCACAATACATATTTGAAAGAAATTTACAAAAATTTTCAATATTTTGTGAACAATAAAAGAATTAAAACAAATTTTAATCCAGTAAATAAGAACCTCTCATATAAAGAATTAATTTTTTTGTTCCCTAGGAGTTCGTCTTCATTGGGTTTCACTGCATTGTTATTGTAATGTTTTTTTTTAATTTAAAAAAATATAATTTTTTACTTTTTTAAATATATGAAAAAATGTTTATTAGGGTCCGTGAACCAGTAGAAATGCTCCAAGGGGTCCTTGAAGCAGACGTTAGTGGAAACCGCTGCATTAAATAGATATATTTTTTCCAAAATTTCCATCATAATCAGTCATACACTCAGAATTTTCTTACAGTAACTACATGTAGGTCATTCGGGTAGTAAATAGTAGTAGTTGTTTCAACTAATAGTAGTAGTAGTAATTTTTCTATGAGAAAATGAAAAACGACAAATTTAGACAGTCATTTCAAAAAATAACTAATCAAAATTATTGTACTTTAGTAAAGTTGTTTTGAGTAGTTATTTTAGTATTTTAATATACAACTACCAAAACAGTAGTTTTTCAGTAAAAAGTTAATTTTTGTTAGTTATTTAAAAATATAAGGTTATGTTGAGTTTTTTTAAATTCTCGTTTAGTTTATATTTGTTATTATTGATATGTTCATAGTTTGCAAATAATAATCAGAAAATTTCATTGTATCTTCAATGCATAAAAATGTTATGACTGGAATACCGTTTGGAATTTTGACTTCCCGACGAAAAAAGTTTATATATGTCTTGATATAATTATATATACATAATTACATATGTGGCCGTATATAGCGATATATATTTACATCTCATATTTGTTTTTATGAAAATTGTTAATACAGCAATATATATCATATATCGTTATATCTCATGTTATATAAAAGTTAATCTGTTTTATCTCATCATATATACTTGATATAGCTAAATATGAAATCAAATATACTTTCATGTATAAATATATATACAATAAAACCAAACAAATTGTATCACAATATAAATATATTTGTTAAAATTAAAAAGAAAAATTCGATCAATTTTATATATGGGGCGTTTCATCTCAAGTGACCCAACTTTTGAAAACGATGTTTTTCCGATCGGGATAAAATTTACACCAAGGTTAATCCTATTGGATAGTAGTTTATACACAATTTTTCAACAAGATCGGTCATGAACTCTCTGAGTTAGAGGGGTCAAAATTTTACATTTTGGCCAAACAGGTGTTTTTTCTCATCCATGTAACTTATTACCTATTGTTCTTAGCCAAATTTGCCATAAATAGTTTAGATAGCTATTTCTTTAATCTTTCGAAAAAAAATATTGAAAAAAAAATGTTTGACTATTATTTTTAAAATCAAAAACTTTTTTGCCTTTTTTTAAAACATGCCCATTTTTTTCTCAAAAGAAAGCTTAGGTCTTTTCCTTTAAGAGCTTTTTGGTCGCTTAGTGGGATGCGAGTGGGATATCTATCAAAATAAATGCTTTGTAACTCAAGACAAAGGTTTTTCAATTTTAGCATATCTAGGGCCTATATTCAAAACCCTCTATCTTTGATTTTCACGAAAATGACTTTTTGATGGTAAAATGTTTAGTAAAACAGCCCCCATGTATGGTGTGAATTTCATAACAAAAATATTTTTTTTGCTGTTTTATTTGCATTTTTGTTATTTCTCTATCTTACGCAATTAATTTTTCTGAATGCAAAACCCTCTATCTTTTCAAATAATAAATTTTCAAATATTTTTTTGGAATAATTTTTTCTTGCAATACATGTTTTCTTACTATTTTTTTTTTTTGCATGCTGAACATGAATTTTACATTTTTTAATCGTTTTTTAAAATAGCGAAAGCCGATTCTGAATTGAATTAAAATGAAAATATTTTACCTTTTGGTTTTTGGAAAATATAATGTCCATGGCATAAACATAAATGGTTGCAACTTGCCTAAAAAAAGTGTACTTTTAAAGTGTCATCTACGATATTATTGTCAAAAAAACAATTTATATGATATTAAAAATCATAATTAAAATATTATTGTCGCGTGATAAACTTACATAATGGTAAGTTTAAAATTTAGTTTAATAATTAGATTTTAATAATAAACTTTTGATATTTTGTGTGAACAGAAAAATAAAGTGGCTTCTAATTCCTTGCAACGTATAGCAGTCCATTATGCATCATCAAATGAAGAAATGGAGGATAGGCGGATAACAGGTATGTTTACACATAACTAATTACAGCAGCTATAAAACAGAATACATATCTACCCAGATTCCGAAGACGAGAAAATCAACAATAATGTTGTCGTTTACATTTAAAAACGTATTGCTTTTCGGATTCATTGCCAATTACGATTTTTTTCGGATGGTTGTGGCTACCAACGCAACCATTATTTATCTAATGCTCTATATAATTTTGCTGCGGAAAATAATTAAGTTATTGAACAGAAGTTCTTAGAGAAAGGCCATACGCAAATGGAGTGCGATAGTTTCCATGCTAAGATAGAGATTAAATTGAGAAATCAATCTATACACTTGCCAGTCGATTACGTTAGAATTACTAGAGAAGTCAAAAAGACTGTTAAAATTAACAATGAGATCGTAAAAAAAGCCGTTTGATGCAGAATATTTAAATTGTGATTTCTGTAATAATTACAACGATGACAAACTTATGCGTTTTTTTTCCATTAGACCAGGACGAGTAAAGAACGATCCTACTGTGTCTAATTTAAGATCTCATTTATATCTTCCAGATGGTAACATAACATATAAATTAGATTTTGATACAGATTACATGGATCTACCTGTTCGTATTCAACCTTACACAGGAAATATTGAACCAAAACCTCTATATTCTACTCACTATCTATACTCCACACTATCAATTCAGCCAAATAAGTAGAATAATATGCAAGATTTGAAGAGCGTAATACCACCGGAATAACATTATTTTTAAGATAATTTACTCCAATCAAACTCCAAAAAAACTTAAAAAAAGCAAAAAACACATAACTTTTTGTTTCATATTGTTTATTATTATTTTTTTTTATCTTATGTTGTATTACTAGCCGTTATCTTAAATAAATCACCTTAAAAACTGACAAATGGCATAAATGAAATCAAAATAATTTATTTTTAATAAAATGCAAAACCCTCTATCTAATCATTTTCATACATAAACATTGAATATTTTTGAGAAGCAAAACCCTCTATCTATAATAAAGTCCCCAATAATGCAACATTTTCAAAACCAATTATATGTAAGATTCAGTAGTTGCTTTAAAAAATATTGTGGAATACCGAATTTTAATCACTCAAGTAATACGCGTAAAAAAACAGTTTTTTGGCTCTCCTGAAAAGTTGTGTTTTCTAAGGTAGAGGGTTTTGAATATAGGCCCTCGATATGCACTATTTTGAATTATTTTCTATTTGTGTGTAAGTGTTTCTAAAACCTTAAAAATAAAAATTCTACTGAGAAACTAGACAAATTAACCATTCCGACGGTATGTAACATACCTAACTAAAATTCCATACCATCGATACTGTAATACCTACAATATGTTAAACCCCCAACATTTTTCCAACCTCAACATTTTTTCTGAGTCTTGTATCTGCCTTTCATTGCAGCTTTTTTTGTCAATCCTATAGGTAGTTTTGAGCGCACGTCCTGGATGTAATTATAATTAATAATTACATATCATTCTAATATATATACAATATAGAATGATATATGGGCTCGTATTTAATTCAACATGAATGTTCATATAATTATACTTATATAACAACACTCAAAAAAATAAGTTAGTAGAAAAGTTAGAAAAACGTATTGTAAATCAGCAACCCTAAAAGCCCTTGTAAAAACAGGGCTATTAGGGTTGTTGGGAATAACTTCTGAATTTCGGTTTAGAGTGGACTGTAATTTAGTTATAGCTTATGTAAGACCCCTTTATAATTTCTCCCAGTTGAGAAATTATAAAAGGAGTTGTTTTGTGGCAAAAATAGAAATAAGAACAAAGTTCGCGATTTGAGTAGTAGTTCAATATAGTTTGTTAATGTTTCAGTAAATGTTTTGCTTATATTGTGTTTTCAGCTAAAATTTTAGTTATACTTATTCAGCACTTAACTGCTTTGAACTAATGTTTTACTAATATTTTACTAATATTTTACTAATTCTTGTTAAAAGTATCGTGCAGTAAGCTCGTTTAAGGCGATCTCGGTTAAGATGAAACATCGGTTATTACCAGGGACCAGAAGTTCATGCAAATGCATTTAAAGAGAACAGGGTAAAGAAAATATTGTTGCAAATCAAATAATTTGAAGATGGGAACCTGGAAAATTCCCGAAATATATCTATCAACGCATTCCTGAAAGTGGTCAGTTAATAAATTTGAAAACAAAAACTCTAGATTATTTGCTAGGACAATATCCTAATAAAGAAATATAGAGTATGGCCTCGAAATTTAATAATTTTCATTTTCATTGCACAATTAAAGGTCAATAAACATTTTTCTGAAATATTTTATAAAATTCCGTCCATACGTTTTCAAGTTAAGACGATGTCCTTTAGAGATATGCTATTGAAAGCATGTATTTCCTTGAGCTAAAAGTAGAAGTTTTTTGAAAAGTTTGACCTTCAATTTAGCTTTGTGTTAAATATCAACGGTTTCTAGTCAACATGAATGTGTGTTTCAAGATTTTTGAAAATTGTGTTCACTGCAAAATATTTATTTTTTTGAAATTTAAAGAAATTTTTAATTTAACGCTTTTTCGCTTCCAAACCATGCGATGTACACAAATAATATCTTTACAAAATATTTTGTAAAATTGGTTTTCTGTCGAAATAGCTTATTTGCTTATTATAAAAATACTCATTTGGACAAATTTAAAATACCCCGCCTGGAGGCGGTCTTGCCGATTAGAGGGTTAAAAATATTTGTATGACCTTGAACCGAAAGAAAAGCATCTCACATTAAATTTATACAGATCCACAATATAATTCACTATAATCTAATAAAAATTTATAAAAAATTCTTACCGATGAGCTTTGCCAGTTACTAATTTATTGGTACCATTACCAACTGGTGACTTAATACCGCCAGTCGTTGTTGTAAATTTATTATTATTCGCTAATATGCCGATTCCAACACCCGGCACGACACCACTAACAACACTAGCATTGGAACAACCATTGATAGTCTTCATAGGCCTATTTGGTTTAACATAACCAATACAATCACCATTCGCTGTAACGGTCGATAGAATATCATTAGAAGTGTGTTTTGTAGATGATGATGATGACATTAGTTCTGTGTTTCGAGAGGGTATAACTTTTTGTATTGGTTTCTTTGGTATCATAACTAGAGTTTCTTCGACGCCGTTGACACTGCTTCCATTACTACTGCTACTACCACCGCCATTTAATGTTTGTGTGTTGTTGGCACTATTTTTCATTATAGATTTTGGCACTAGAACGCTTTGGACATTACCATTTAAACGTATATCCATATCATCATTAACTGACTGCTGAGGAGATGGTGACGTTTCATTTGTATCATATAAATGTTTTTGTCCTTTAATTTTATAGACTTCCTGACTACGTTGCTGTTTTAAAGCTTCTTTATATTCTCTGAAATGGAAATTGGAGGAAATGAAAGGAGGAGTTTGAAGTGAATATGAAATGAAAATGTTTTCCCCAATGATATTACCTATATGTTTGTATATTCCCTAAATTCTTATTAGCTTTATCGTCCAGTTTACCATTCTGTTGCTGTTGTTGTGTATTATGATCAACTACACCGTCTAAATCTAAATCTGGTGTTGAGCCACTACTGGAACTAGAATTATTGTGAGATGCGTAATGTTGTAAATGTGTTAAATTATCTTCTTTCCTTTTAATGGGAGACGAAGTACAACTTAAATCACTTGTAGAGTTTGCCTGTTGTTGCTGGTTGATCATATTTAATGGTTTAACAACAGCAGCAGCCGTTACACTTATAGATTCGTCCACAATGGTACTTGTACTAGATGTTAATGATGCATCCATGAGATCTGCATTGCAAAGTGTTGCCTTTGGTAGTGGAGGTGTTGTTGGTATCATACGTTTGGGAGATTCATTTTTTGATTTCACTAGAGGATGATAACGACAAATTAACAAAAGAAACTAAGAGAAATTGACTAAATTGTTTCTTACATGGCATATCATGAGACCAACGTTTATCAATGCCATCACATGTACTGTAACCGGAATCGACATGATGTCTAACTACACGATGTGTATCTAAAACATTTCCACTAGAATTGTTACGCGGTGCTCGTCTTAGCGTTGTATAACCATCATAATTTCCTCCTGCTCGTGAGCCTTTTTCATCTTTGGTTGCTTGTGTTTCGAGATATTTAAAGACATGCACCAGACCACGAACACAAAGCTGAAATTGATGCAAATAAATTAATACAAATTTAATTAGGGCTTATAGATGGTCAAAAGTTGACACCTCATAATTGACAATTTTCAAATTTTAAGAAATTGAGGAAAACTTTGTAAAAAAATAGTAAAGCAAATTTGGTTAAATAAATATTAGCCACGAAATTTTAAATTAACTTATATTAAAAACTCAGCAAAAAGTTATAAATCCTGAAGATATTCCTGAACGGTTTGTGCTGAACTTGTTTCAAAAATTTAAGTTTTTCTTAATGTATGACACTTTCTTTAAGAAATTAAAAAAGGCATAAGAGACGACCTCAATAACTTTTCGATATATTGTCAAAGTCTGCCTTTCTTAAATTCTACAGTCCAAGTGGATTTTAACAGTTATAACCTTAAACTCTGACCCAAAGGTAAGTTTCAGAAGGTGGACAGGTATTAAGAAATGTTTGGCATTAAAATGTTGGATTTTAAAGACTCTCTCGTTCAGAGTAATTAGTTTTTCTCTGATTCTGTTTACTCGTTTTAATCGTACCGTCGGGCTAAAAAAATGGGGTGAATCCAAAGGATGGATTAAGTGAGGGCATTTTCCACAGGCAAGGCATGTAAAGGGTGTTTTTTATACAGGTATAGAACTTTAAGTTGGCAAAACTTTTTTAACTGGCGGCCATTTTGTCTGCTGTCATTTATTTATGTTTAGTTTGGTTTCGCATTTTAACATGACTAGATTGACGCCTGAACAACGCTTCCAAATTGTGCAAATGCATTTTGAAAATCATGGTTCTGTTCGAAATACGTATTGCGAACTACGTCCATTTTTCGGTCAACATAATCGACCATCAGAGCAATTAATTCGATTAACTAAAACTGCAGTATTTAGAGTGATGATAATCCTCAAGTGTATGTTGAGACACCGTTACATCCAGAAAAACTGACTGTTTGGTGTGCTTTATGGGCTGGTGGAATCATTGGTCCGTACTTCTTATAAAACTATGCTGGTCGGAACGTTACAGTCAATGGTGACCGCTATAGAGCCATGATTACTGACTTTTTCGTTCACCAATTGAACAACCATGATGTGCAGGAGCTGTGGTTTCAACAAGACGGTACAAAATGTCACACAGCTCGTGCCACAATTAAAAAAGACCGAGCCAGCCGTGGCGGTCATATGCCAGAAGTCATATTTAAATTATAATAACAGAAGATTATCTTTCGAATAAAGTAAATTTCATGTCAATTTAAAAAATTCGTCTTTGTTTTATTCCATTTCAAAGTTCTATATACCTCTATAAAAAAAACACCCTGTATAAGGGATGGTGGGTTTATTCTTAACCAATTCGGCCAATTCATAGTTGAGAGAGGATGACTCTGATTTTACTTAGTACATTTTTTATTCCTCTACAACGGGTAGGGTGGTCTTTTGGTCTGTTTGTATTTGCCAGACAGCTTAGTCACCAGTCTATAAGTTCAGCTAAAAACAAAGCTTTCGGCCGTTTAAGTGATAGTTTTATATATAACGAAAAAGTTTACTTCGTCCTTGCTCTACAGTCTAACGAGTTGAAATTTTTGTTTATACACAGAAAATTGTTGCAAATTGCAGTGGCATGTGCTCAAAAAGTGTTGATCGTATCTAATGTCACTCTTAGTATTTGAAGGTACTTAACTGTCAGAATTTGGGTGATTTCAATTTCAACACTTAAGGCTTTGCCAAAATACTGTGGTGTAAAATGTAGCCGATGACTTGTTTGTGGAAAGCTGCAGGTTAGATAATGCAGGTTGGCATTCAACCGTACAATTATCGTAGTAAAATATCACGCAGAAAAACTTTACTCAGCGATTTCGTTAGTTTATTTTTGGGTTAACGGTATTTTAAGTTATTTTGTTAGTTTGTTATGTTAAAATTAACGGCAGTGCTTTTTCTACATATTTAGGGACCGCCACTGTTATGTGTGTGAGTTAATAAAAGAATATATGGCCAATACAAGCAACAATTTAAATTTAAATTTACGAGGCTTTCGAGAAAAAAAAAAATCAAAAAACTCGTGTATGTGCCAGAAAACGAAAACGCATAAGTAAAACGAGTTTACAAGATTAGTTGTGCGAGATCCCGATATCGCATTTTTTGCTCGTTTTAAATCGAGCAGTTGTACCTTGTCGAAAGTAAATAGAATGTGAATTTTTCTTAGAAAGGTTTGTTAAATAATAAAAACAACACTTAGTATTACAAATTTTAAATGTTTTTTATTTATTTTAAGTCAAAAGGCAATCTTTTAATAGCTTCTTCAATTTAAAACAAGACTTTTAAAAATCTCTTAATATTTCATGTATTTTTACATAAATCTGTGGCAATGAAATAAAATGCATTTTTAAAACAAAGTTTTAGTCTAACAATTACTAAAACACTTTGAACTGAGCATGAACAAAGTAGATAATTTTTTTATCATGCACTTAAATAATTTATTATTAACTTTTATTAAAAAACTGTCTTAAAAAAATATGTCTTGAAAAATAAATTTTTTTTGCAAATCGCATATTTACTTAAAATCTATACAACAGCTGATTAAAATTACGTTTACAAGCTTTTGACATTTAAAATTTTTTCTTTCAAACAAAACTTCGAATATACCAAAACGAACGTTTTTAGGAACACCAATTTCTACATGACTCGTTTTCAAAAAAGTTTGCTTTTTGAAAACGGCTCGATAGCCAGCACATAGGCGACCAAAGCTGTTTCTTTAGGATATTTTAAGGTTAACGGTATTTTAAGTTTTCTCGTTAGGGTATTTTAGGGTTAATGGTATTTTAAGTTATTTCGGTAGTGTTTTAATCTTTAAATGTATTTTAGGGTTAGTGTTTGCCAATCATGATACCAAATTATATTAAAAAAAAAAACTTACACTAGCTGGTGGTGATGTCAAAGGATTATTTTCTAGATTTAATTCAACCAATGTTCCCATTTGACGAATTTCAAGAGGTAGACTAGAAATACGGTTATTTGATACATCCAATGCAACCAATGTAAGACATGTTAATTCTGTAACAAAGAAATACATATATTAAATATATAACACATAAAATATAAAATAAGATAAAAAATCCTGCACTTTAAAGCGGTAACCCAAACTACACTCAAAGAAAAAAGTTAGTAAAACGTCTTGTAAATCAGGTAATTAGCAAATTTTTTGCTAAAATTATGTTTTCAGCTAAAATTTTTAATATTATACTAATGTTTTACTAATTTATTTTGCTTAAAAAAAATTGTGCTGATAAGCACATACTTAGTGTGGACTACAACCAGATTGAAAGATATACGCAGAATGAATTAGATGTCGCGACATTTCAAGATGTAGTAGTGACAAGGAAAATGATACTAAAAAGTACAACTCTAATAAGACATATAAAAAAATCAACCATGGAAGATTTTTGTATCGGTTTTTCATACATAAAACAAAATTGTGGATTGAAACAACTTAAATTTTGCGTTGTCACCGGCTTGTGAAAGTAATTGTCTATTAATTAAATAAAAGACGAAATAAAATATTTAAATTTAATAAAGATAAAATATGTATTTCTAAACTAAATCTTTATAGATAAATAATCTAGTGTGGTCAAATTGCAAACAAACATATACAGACAGGTAAACAGACTAAAGCGAAATAGAAAGACACACATCTAAGGTAGATTTTTATGTTTCCTTTTTCTTATTGCAAAAAAAGGGTTGTATATGTCATATGTTATTTTTTTTCGTGTCGTTTCTATAATTATTGCGAAGACGATAAGCGAAAGACAAAGACAGACACACATCTTAGATAAATAGATTTTTATGGTTCCTTTTTCTTATTGCAAAAAAGGGTTAAACATACATATATGACAAATTTTGTTATTTTTTTTTTGTTTCGTTTCCTTTCCATAATTATCTGCGTTCCTTTAAAAGATTGCATCATTTAGACCAGAGTAATCCAAATATTCATTTTCTGTGCACAATTGTGCTACAAAAACAATAAAAAAAACTCACACCGACGCTTGTTCTCTTCTATTTCAGTTTGATATCAGTCGTTAATTGAGTGTTAACGTGTGCACATGTGCGGATGCTTACTGCTTTTTTCAGCTTTATTGTTTTTTCAGCTTTGATTTAATTTCAAAATAAACCAGCAAACAAAATAGTATAATGGAAGACAGAAATTTTTGTTTTGTCATTAAAAATGCTTTTGGTAACATGCAATGCATTTTATGTTACCAAACATTTAAAACAAAGTAAACATTTTCAATTAAAAGGCATTTTGACCCTTTTCACAAAGAAATAAATAAATTAAAAGAGGAAAAAAGGAAAATGTTTTTTCTTGAGCAAAAAAAACCTTTATATGCAAAAAATTAAAGAATGGGTTCTGCAAGAAGAGCAAAATGATGAAATTTTGCTAAATAAAAAATTAAAAATGGAGATTTCAAGCCAAATAAGCTTGGAAATCGCTCAGCAAGGCAGACCATTTATGGATGGAATGCTAGCAAAAAATATTTTACAAAAAACTTTTCAAACGTTAAATTATAGAACAGATTTCATAAAGTCAATTCCCTTGTCACCCCAAACTGTGGCTAGGTGTATTGCCCAAATAGGAAATTCTTTGGAGTCTTCTATTAAAGAAAAATTGATAAATTGTAAATTTCTTTCGTTTTGCTTAGATGAAATTACAGTATTTAATAACCCTTATAACTGTGATGTTACTCAATATGAGTTCGATATACAATCAGAAATTATATTTCTTCGAACCGAAGTCCAAGCTCTGGGAAAAATGGGAATAGAATTCTGGAAAAATCTAAATGATTTCGATTTTCCAGAGTTAAAAAGAAATGCTTTGAAATTGTTATCCCTTTTTCCTTCTACATATTGCTGCGAACAAATTTTTTCCGACTTAAATTTATTTGTTCCAAGCAGAGAAATAAATTAAGTTCTTCAAATTTAAAACATATTATGTTAATAAGAAATTGTTACAAAATCTTAAATTTGGAAAACTTAATTTATAATGCCTAAATAAACTTAGTTTTTTAAGTTTCAAATATGTGTCAAATATGTGTGAAAAAAATTGCCTAATTCTGTAAAAACTGAGGCATATTTTGTATTTAATTTTATTTACTTTTTTTAAACTTCATTTCCATTTTGCTTTTAAAAGTAAAATTCATTACATTTGTAATGCTTAGTTTTGTGTTTGCTGGGAAATATTATCTTATCCAATACAGACGCATTTCATTTATTGAGAGTTTTGGTTAACTCTGATTTAGACAACCATTGATGTAGGTAGTTGAAAGATAATTTTGTTTGTGTTATATATAATTATTTCTATTATTTTTAGATATTACATAATTTAATGTCGTCAATTTGGGAGTACGAACATTTTTATATTTTGTAACGTATTGTAAATTATTTTTAAAAGAATCACAAAAATTTGTTTTATGATTTTTAGCAAATAAATTAACTAAAGTATAATTTTTCTACAAATTTTTTGAGTTTTTTTCAGTCTACTAATATTCAGCAAAAATTTTATTAATGTTTAGCAAGGGTTTTTTAATTTCTAATCCACTAAGTGTTAGCAAATCATTTGCTGAATCCACTAATTTTGTTGCTAAAAATCAGATTTTGCTGACATTCGAATTTTTTTGCAAGCACCCTCCTGACTAAAATTTTGCGGACTCAACGAAATTTTTTGCTGGCTTTACTAACTTTTTTTGAGTGTAGTGCAAAATTGTATTACAATTTTTTTATGCTAATTGGGGTTTCCACAGGTGAACGCGCAAGAACACACATATACTTTACACAACATAAATAATTAGTAGTGTCCGACCGAACAGTTCGACAAAAAACTATATTTGATCGGTTTTTTGGTATCTATAGGCAATGAGGACAAATTTTGGTATTGGAAACATGTTTGTTGAGCCGATTTAATTCGATTTTGTGTATAAAGTTTAAGAGAAACGCCGAAGTTTAGCTATAAAGTTAAAAGTTCGGTCGCCGAACTATTTTCGATATGGCCGAACTTTTGGAGGCCGAACAGTGAATTCATTGCTTAAATGCGGACTTTTATTTAAATTTGACACTCAAAATCGCATCTAATCAGCCCAATAAACATTTTTAAAATCTCCAAATTTGCCCATAATCCTTAAAAATACCGAATACTGACCAAATGCATTTTCTGGCCGAACTATTCGGTCGGGCACTAATAATTAGTGTCCGACCGAGCAGTTCGGCCAGAAAATGCATTTGGTCTGTATTCGGTATTTTAAAGCATTATGGACAAATTTGGCGGAATGAAAAAGGTTTATTGGGCTGATTACATGCTATTTTGAGTGTCAAATTTGAAGAAAAATCTGTAGTTAAGCAATAAATTTACTGTTCGGCCTGAGAAAGTTCGGCCAAATTGAAAATAGTTCGGCGGCCGAACTTTTAACTTTATAGCTAAACCTCGGCGTTTCTCTTAAACTTTATACACAAAATCGAATTAAATCCGCTCAACAAACATGTTTCCAATACCAAAATTTGTCATCATTGCCTCTAGATATCAAAAAACCGACAAAATATATTTTTTTGGCCGAACTGTTCGGTCGGACACTATAAATAATACATACCTCGAGGTAAATACATTAATTGATTGCTACGCAATGAAAACGATCTCAACGAACGTAATTCACCAATACGGGCTGGCAATGTTGTCAATTGATTATAGGATGCATCCAAATCGGTCAAACGATCCATGCGACCCAATTCATCTGGCAGCAGTGTCAGACGATTATTTGACACCAACAATACTTGCAGGGGCAGGAAACATAATTCACGTGGCAGCGATGACAATTGATTGCTACGTAAATCTAAATATGTTAATGATGTCAAATGTTTCACCGATTCGGGAATGCTGCGTATAGTATTATGATAGAGTAGTAGAGTTTCAAGAAATGAAAATGTTGTAATTTCTTCCGGTAATTCACAAAATCGATTACGAGATAAATCTGAAAATTAAAAAAAAAAAAAATTGTAAATATGTATGTGTAGACAAAGACATTATTTATTGGTTGCCCTATAAAAGAAAAATAAACAATAATTTATACAAAAAAAAAACAATGTTTTATTTATTTGCATTTGTTTATTTACTTTTTGTAATAACAAAAAGGAATAAGAGCGGATCGAATTAAATAAGTAATACACTCACAGAAATAAACCTGTACAAATAGCAACAAAAAAAGATGCTAAAAATTAGTTAAAAATTATCTTGAAGAAAAACTTGCTAAAATTAGCACTTTTTTTTACAAAATATTAGTAATGTGGGCGTTGTGGTGTAATGGTTAGCGCGTTGGACTGTTACACAGATGGTCCCGTGTTCGATTCCCGGTGACGACAACATCAATTTAGAAAACAATATGTATGAGATTTATATCACTTATATGTATCGTTGCGCCCACCTTCGGTATTCCCATAGCACTTAACCCCACCGAAGTAAAATAATAAATCAGGGCTATGAAACAAAAAGCTTCAAAAAATTCGCCAACTCTACATCAGGTGGCAGTCAACAACTGTTCTAAGACTTATCATCTCGCGCAATTACAGTGTTGCCATGTTTGAAGCCCTTCATCTTTCACCACCTTTCATCTCTCCCATATCCCCTTTCCAAAGAAAGCAACACATTAATTAATAGGAAGAATTTCCTGAGTGTTGCTTCTATTTAAAAAAAAAAAAAAAAAAAAAAAAAAAACATTTACTAAATATTAGTAGACAAAAAATAAAAGTCTGACCTTACACAAAAATTAAAATAAAAACTTATTTCAATCACGAAAAACCACTGATTCAATAACTTTAATTGCTAAAATTCCGTCAACAACGAAAATTGCTAATTCAATTAGAAATTGATAGCTCTTTAATTGATTTATTTTTCAATTAAATAATAACTCATTTGATTAAAAAGTGGTCAATATTGTATACCATCTCAAAAAGGAAAAAACAGTTGGATAAAATGTTGTTGCCATACCATATGTTTTTTATATCTTGAATTTTATAACATTGAATTTGAACCGACATGTACTTCTCATTTAGTTAGCAGATTTATTTATACTTATGTGAACAAGTTCATACAGAAATTTGTTTTTTTCTTTCTATTGAGACGTAGGGAGTATGGCAAATTTTTTTTTGTGATATTTTTTTGCAAAAATAAGACTTCTTGTTAAAACCATGGATTTTTTTTAAATAATTTTTAATTTATTTTTAAAACTTTTTTGTTCAAAAAAGTGGTTACATATTTATTAAAAAAAAATTAACTTCAAAAATTACATTATTAATTTTATGATAATGTTTTAGACTAAATAAATATTCACAGTTAAACAACTGAAATAAAATCATTTAGAGATTAATAAGGGGTTGCCTTGGGCTGTTTTTGGTCAATAAGTTTTTTATAGATTTAAATAAAACACATTATTTTTATCTATTTTTCAACTCGACGTTTCGTTGGTTTTATTCCAACTTCTTCAGGAGTATTTTATTTATTTTCGTAAAATTAGTTATTTTACATTGTCAAGATTATTGAAGATTAAAATTAAAAAACTGGACTGTCACGACACAAATTTAATAATTAAAATAAAAAATAATCACTGCACAAACAAAAATATCACAGTTTAAACTTTAATGTTGTAATCACAGAACTAAATTTAACTTTATGAGAAGTAATAAACATAAACATTTATAAAAAAAAACAACCACATACACAGAAAAAATTATGGGCCAAAAATATCTAATGAATCGATTGTTTGAATATCAATGGCAATTTAAACAATTTTTTTTATTGATTCAATTAAAAAATTTATTGAATTTTCTAATATATCCATACAGTGTTGACAACATGTAAACAAAATTTTTAAAAATTTGGCAAACTAATTTTTTTATTTTATTTAGATTAAATAATCAAACAAAGGTTTAATTATATCAATATATTATTTAATTTGTAAATAAAAAGAAAAAAAAATCGCGAATGATTAACCACTAGAGTTTGCAACACTCTTTTTGTTGAGATATTCGTGTACGCACGAAAATTTAATTTAGTTTCGTGTTTTATCTGTGGTAATAAATGTGCACATGTGGATTTAATTAAACCTTATCGAAAAAGGACAATTAAACTATTATTTTTGTAAATAATTAAATTTTCAATAAGTATAAGTGTCATTAAACTATCATTTTAAAGTTGTGTGTGATTTTTTTAAGAAAGCAATTCAATTACAAGAAAAAGTTCAAGACAAGACAAGCAAAACAAAAATTTTGTCTTTACTTTTATTTGTTTTCTTATAATGCATTTTTATATTAAAATGTTTTAATTTTATTATAAATAAAATGTCAATTTAATTTACAAACCAACATTTATTTTTTTATTTAATGGGGGGCATATAACAAAAATAAAAAATACGAGTTTTCAATTAAAACTAACATTGTTTTCTTCTCAAGTTTCAATTAAAGTTTTAATCAATTTAACTACACTTTTTAATTGAGGTTGTAAAGAAAAACAATAACTCGTTTAATTGATATTATTATTATTTTAATTGAAAGAGTTTTAATAAACTGTCTGCAAATTTTTTTAATTAATACTATCATTTCAGTGGTAGGTGCAAAATCAATTAAAATATTAATTGATTCAATAAAATTTTTAATTGAAACCCGTTTTTAGTTTTTTCTGTGTATATAAATATTACAAAAAAAACAACAACAACGATATATTATAAGCGATAGTATAAAAAAATGTCCAGCAAGTTCCAAATTTGAGCAAATATTTAATTGATTTAATTAATTTTTAATTGACAGCTTTTAAAATTTTCAACAAATCGATTTAATCGAAAAAAGTAGGGAAATATTGGAAAAATTTCTGTTAATTTTAGCAAAATAAACTGTTATTTGCATTCTATTAAATTTGAGGTAAATATAGCAAAAATTTTGTTAATATCACGATATTTGTTTGCTATTTTAAGTCTACAAATATTTAGTAAAAGTTTTTGATAATTTTACAGAGTAAAATGCTATTTTCAATTAACTAAAATTCACATCGATTATAACGAATATTTTGTAAAGTTAACAGATTTTTGTTGGCTGTTCTTATTTTATTAATATTTAGCAAAAAAAATTTAATAAATTTAGCAGTTTTTTCTGCAAGAGCATTTTCAACTAATTTTTAGTAGTTTTTTTCTGCTATTTTTACAGGTTTATTTCTATGAGTGTAGTATTGCCATTGAGTACGATGTGGAATGTATTATAGAAAATACATTAGAGTTTTATGCATTTCAAAAATACTTTAGTTAGTGGTTGGTGCTGAGTAATAAGTGTTGAGTAAGTGAGGTGTTTAGTTTTTTCCATTTTCTATAAATATAATTTTTTTTTTTTTTTGAATTTCTTGTCATAGTCGTTAATAATTCATAGTTTGATTCGTGTATTTTTAGATCCATATACACACACGCTACATGTAGTTTGTATGCCCAATCTTCATCTTTGGTGCTGTAGCGATAAGATCTGTATTTTTGAAGTTGTTTCAAATTTGTTTCGTATTAACCCTTTATTGCATGAAACTCGGGATTTAAAAAAGAAGTTGTATATGTTGGTAGAAAATGCAAAAAAAAAATTTTAAGAATTTTGTTGAGGGATATCTTTTCGTTTCATACGATATATGTAACAAACCCGTGTAAAGGAATAAAATGGGTATTTTCGCTATATATGAAAAACGTGATTTTTCGACACTTTTGAAGTATTTTTTTTTTTATATAAAAATTTTTTTTTCAAAAAAAAAAAAAAGCTTAGCAAAAATTTGTTTGCATTTGATAGTTTTTCCATCAGAAAGCTTTTTAAAGTATTCGGATATCTCATTTATTTATATATTAAATATCGACCATTGAAATTAATTAATATGATGTGAGCATTTAAGCGTGATTTTTTTGTTTCAAGAAAACTTTTTTTGAAAAATTTAAATTTATTGTTCAGATTATTGTATCACTAGGTCTAAAAGTTATTTGGTGCAAATTTGCGAAAAATCGCATAGTGGCGGCCCGCTACCAAATTTTTCGCTTATTGACAATTTTTCTTAAACTGTCCAGGCAGAAATATACAATCGGCACAGTGTTGGCAAAGCGTCGGCGACGTTCGGTTATGCGTAGGCAGAACGTTGGATTAACCATCTTGACAGCATTGTCCTGTTACCCGATTAATAACAGTGGCCAACCGTTGGTTTGAGCGAACTTGCCACCGTTGGTATAACGTTGGAAGTTCAAACAAATTGATGCTTTTAAAATAGCTTAAATTAAATTAATTTTGAGAAATGTGTATAAACCATATTTGGCCTTAGAGGATTGGTTCTTAAATTTGAAATAAAATAAAAAACATATTTAAAAAGCTGCAATACAGTTCGGTCTTAACTTTAAACATCATATTTAAACGTGTGAAATAAAATAAAATTAAAAAAATCCTTCAATTGGTTGTAATATTGTAATATTGGTAAAAAAAACAATGTTGACAAAAAATAGTGGTACTGGAAAAACATATGCTTAGCAAACAAAATATTGTTTTCCTAGTACATTACTTGTAAATTTGTTAATTTTTAACACGGTGAGTTTTACAAAAATAGCAGTGGATTGCCAATACTATGTTTTTGGTACGGCTGGCCATTTCTAACAGTTTGCTTCAATAAAAATATGGGATAAACTGCACTGTATATGGCGGTCTCCAAAATGAAAAAACATTTTTTTTTTCATTTTCTGTTAAGGGGGCAGGGGTCCGTGGGGTACTCTAATGAAAAGAAATTTCCTAAGGTTTTCAAAAATTATATTATTTTTAGGATCTATGCTTTCTACAACCATTTACAAACTTTGCCTGCAGCGCTATTTTCGAAAACACTTACAAATACATCGAAATTACAACAAAATAATTTTTTTTGATAAAATCGCAAAATGGAAAAATTTTACTCAGAGAAGTCGCTAAACTGCATATCACACAGAAGAAGACGCCTAAGCCCGGCCGAAAGCCGGTCACGCAGAAAAATTTTACTCAGCGAAGTCACTAAACTGCCTATTATCACATATGAGAAAATCCCTATTATCACATAGGAGAAAATCCCTTTCTTCATCAAATCCGATCTTTGGACTGACTGAAGGAGAAAACCCTTAAGACTACACATTTTTTACTATCACCTCCACGTGGTTATACCTAATAAGTCATATTTTAATGTAAAATTCATTATTTGAACAGTAAATTTTACAAAAATAACCAAAAAAAAAAAAACACTAAAAAAACTTCCTCCCCCTTTTTTGTACTTAAATTATACTTAAAATAGCTCTAGAGGGCGCTTCGTATCAAGGATCATAAAAATAATTTAATTTTTAAAATCCTGAGGAACTTTTCTTTTATTTGAATACCCACACTTATATGTTTCTAAGCATACCGGGTTTTGTGTTCCGGCTTCAAAAAAACGAAGATAGAATCAAATTTTCTTTTTTAATTCCATAGGTGGTCATATTTTTTTGAGAACGCCCCATAAAGTTTTGCCAAAATATGTCCAGCGACATATAATTTTTTACTCATTTTGGCATGCTAAGCACGAAGATTTTGAAATTTTTTGATCGGTTTTCGAGATATTGCGATTTGGTTTTCACTAAAAATTGTGTCTTTTTCCTCTATTCTAGAAATTCAGAATTTTTTGTTTTTGCACTCAAATACTACACAAAACATGCTTTCATCTGATCATAACTTTGTCTGAAATTAGAAATTATGTATCACAAAATATATTTTTTTTAAATTAATTTTAATTTTGTTCCATATATCAGAGGCAGGTCTCCAGGGGTTAAATAATCCGATTTTCACCTCAAAACTATTGAACATAGTGCTACAACAATCAGAAGATTAATTAATGAAAATCGAAAGTTAAAGTAAATATTTCTTCAATAATCATGTGTATATAGAATTAAAAAGCATAACAATTTTACTAACCAGGTGAAAATCGTTTCATATGTGAGTTTATATATGATCGTACATGGTTAAAGCATATATGATCATATATGGTATCATATATGACCATATAGTGTATCATATATGACCATATATGTTCAGATACAAAAATTTTAGGGTATATGGTCGTATATGAGTACATATGTTAATATATTCCAATATATGATATTATATATACTCATATATGATCATATACGACCATATACCCTCAAATTTCGGATCCGAGCATATATGGTCACATTTGATACCATATATGACCACATATTAAACAATATATATCCATATATGATCATATACAAGTTCTTATATATTCATATATGAATCTTATATATTCTTATATGTTTATATATGATTAAATTTTCATCTGGGTATGTAAATTTTCTGTTTTTCCGAGATATTTGTAGGTAAAATTACAAGTTAAGAAAGTGGAAAAAAATGCCGCTCTAGTGTGCATATTATATGGTGTATCGCATTAATAGTGAAAATACCATAGCACTGAATATCAATGGACGATATCTCCGAAAAGGAATAAGATATTGGAAAAGTTAAACCTGAATATTAAAGGCAACAGATAGGACTTTCAGATGACATACATTTTGTGAATAAATCTTAATTAGCGATGTTTTAACGTCACGAATATAGTGAAAAACAAGGTTTATTAAAACTTTAGCTTAAGATAGCTCAAAAACCGGATTCAATTTATAAATTCTGTGGTCAGATTCGCATTTAGTGCACATCAATCCTTTCGAAAAGTATATTTTAATCTAAGGATTATAACTGTTTTTTTTGCCTATTTTAATCTAAGGATTATAACTGTTTTTTTTTGCCTATGTTAATATTTCCCATTAAGCAAAGTGTAACACTACATTTTTACATTTGCTGAAAGTTGATCCTTTATTTCCTGAAAATTCACATCTCTTTCTTTGTTCTTAACCATCTGGACACTAATACTTAAAAATTGCATTAAACGAAATGGTTTTACAAATATTATAATAACATTTATCATCTATTTAAAAAAAATAATTTGTATATGATATTTTCGGGTGTATTGACCTCAATTGGCCGTCCAGAACATGCAGCGTCATTTGTACTAGTGCGACTACAACGAAAGTCAGTAAACCACTTTTTTACCATTGAAATCGATAGTGCAGAGTCCCCATAGTATTTATCAAGCTTTTCCTTGGTTTGATTGACGGTTTTTTTTTTCGCAAAAAATAATGTTTATAAGCACTCGAAATTCATATTTTTCCATTTTTAAAAAAAATCCACGAGGTTGTATGTTTTGAACAGCTGTGAAACGCAAAGTAAATGACGGAACTTGCTCCAAATTTGACAGTACTATTAAAAGGTGGTACTTGATGGGAGCTGTGTTGATCCGCCCTCTTACATAAATAATAATACATTTTAAAACCTATACCCGATATTTGATACAAAATATTTTTGTATTTAAATATCATGTATTCCCCTTCAGGGCAATTTTTATTTTCCTACCATCCCTAGTTGAAAAAGGAATTACAAAAAAAAGTTCAACAGAACACTGGTTTCAAGCACATAAATTACATTTAATTCTAACAACCTACACACAATTTTGATTGTTAAAATTTTTCTAGTCTCAAGTGATAAGTTAGTATTTTGGGCATTAAGTGAAAAGCTGAAATTCAGGGAATTAAACCAAAAAGTTAAGTTCCTACACTCAAAAAGCAGTATAATATACTGAAAATTACAGTTAAAACAACTGTATTTTAAGTTAAAAAGGCGACAAATGTAATAACCGTTAAAATAACTAAAAATCAACAAACTAACAAATGTAACAATTGACAATTTTTTACTAAACAAATTTTGAAGCAACTGTAAAAATTAGTAAAAAAAAAACTTCTCTTTTTCAACAGTTATTTTTTCGGCATTTTAAAAATATTTATTAATAAAGAAAAATCTTTTTTTCATTCAATTGCAATAACATTTTATATTTCCAACATCGTACTTAAAATGCAAAGTCAAAATTCCAAACGGTACTCCAGTTATGACGTTTTAATACATTGGAGATATAATACAATTATTATTTCTAATTATTATTTGCAAACTCTGAACATGTAAATAAAAACAAATATAAACTAAATTAGAGTGTTTCAAATATGTTTCGATATAATCTTATATTTTTATATAACTAACAAAAATGAACCGATTACTGCTACTGTACAAAAATACTAAAACAACTGATTCGAACAACTGTTAAAAAATACAGTAGTTTTCTTCAGTTGTTTTTTTAAAATAACTGTCAAAATAGTTGTGTTGTATTATTTCATAGAAAAACCATTGTAATTACAGTTAAAAACAACTACTAATGATTACTACACAAACAACTGTCATGTAGTAACTGTCAAACTTTTTTGAGTGTAGAGACTTAAACCAAAAAGTTAAGTCCTTAGGGAATTAAACAAAAAAGTTAAGTCCCTAGGGACTTAACCCAAAAAGTTAAGTCGCTAGGAAATTAAAGAAAAAAATTTTAATTCCCTAAGGGTATTAAACGAAACTGGAATGAATTCCCCCTGACCAAAAGTTGAATTAACTGAATTCTAATGAGTTCTTGTTGAATGAATTCCATAATTTTAATGCTTAATGTTCTAGTTATGGAATTCATTCTCTAAATTTGAATTCATTCCTAATAGTTTCTTATAAAAAATTCATTCCTTGAATTAAAAAATTGAATTCAAGTTTAGGTAATTCATTCCCAAATTGAATGAACTTTTCAAGGCTCTGTTTGAACACTATTTTTCTGGCTAATTTGACCGGACTACTGACAATGTTTTTAGAACTTGAGAAGCAGTTTGGTATTTTAACATAATTTGTTAAATATAGTCGGAACAAGTTGTCAACTTATGACCATCGATATTTTTATTATCTACCTACTTTCTCTATAGAAATGTAAATAAAATCTACCCCCCATCAAACTGAATACTTTGCATAACAATTTCACATTAAGGATACTTTTCAATAACCACAACAAGCCCCTCTTTTTTTGTACATTTTTTGAACAAAAAATAAATATTTCCATTAACCAACTGACCCAAATTAAAAGAATTTTGTATTAACTGGACTGCAAAATTCAAACAACATGAATGAATGAATGAATAAATGAACACACCTTTTTAATTGCGAAAAGAAAAACGAGAAATTGGTACAAAACTCCATTTGAACATTCACACAAATGAATAAATTTATTAATATTTAATGGTGGAAACCTGTAATTACTTAGAAAACAACGAATATACGCACTGGCGATTTTAATTTAAAGTAGGATGAAGTGGAATAGATTAAATTATTCGTTGGCCTGTGATTAGGGTTTGGGGTACGGGAATTCCGGGAAAAATTCCGTCGGGAATTCGTGGAGAAAATTTTCAAAATTCCCGGGAAAACTGGAAATATTTTAATAATTAATGCAGACATATTTTATATCTCAGCATTTTTATTTGCCCATGATTTATTCATTTTTATATTCAAGAAATGCTGATTATTAAAATAAGAAAATGTAACCTTCTAAACGGCAAGACCGCTTTCCGGCGCGGTATTTTAAATTGGTCAATTGAGTGTTTTATAATAATTGTTTTATATAATTGGATCCAATTGAGTGTTTTATAATAAGGAATTAAGCTATTTCGATAGAAAACCATATTTACGAAATATAATGTAAAGTAGTTTTTTGTGTGCAGTGTACAGTTTTTAAGCGAGAAAGTGTTAAAGCTCAAGTTTCGTAAAATTTCAAAAAAAAAATATTTTAAAATGAACACAATTATCAAAAATCATAAAAACATATTTATTTTGACAACAAACCGTTGGTATTGAACGCAAAGTGAGATTGAAGCTTAAGCATTTAAAAAAAAAAACTTTTATTGCGGTCTAAGGACATGTAGGATTCCAACAGGCTACCCATAAAGGACATCACCTTTACTTGAAAACGTATAGACAGATTGTCATGAAATTTTGCAGAAAAATTATATTTGGTACTTGTACCAAAGCATTTAAGTGTGAACACTATATATTTAAAGTAAGGTGCTTTTTCGCCCAATTTTGCATTTGCATTTTCCCAAATTTGCATTTTCCAAAAACTAAAATCGCCATATTTTCTTATATAAAAATACAAAAGGTTTAATTTTGAATTGAAGTTACATCTTGGTAAGAGTAATCATTGGCAAAGAATAATTTATGCTTAAACATATTTGTTTTTATGAATTAGTTTTTGATATTCACTCTAAACATATGTTGGCCTATATCGCTTAAAGTACGCAATGAAAAAAAAATTGCTTGCTAGAACAACATATTGTTTTTTTTTTGTAACGAACACATGGTACAAATTTCATTGAAAAAAGCTTAGGCCGATTTGAGGGTTAACATGTCCCAGTCCTGGAAATGTTAGTTGAAGTTTTGAACCCCATAAAGACGTAGTTGCATCACTAAGTCGCCAAGATTATAGTTTTTTAGTAGCTGTTGGTGTTATAAATACACTTTTTGATAAGCTTTTGTTAAAAATAAAACATAATTTTCTAAAAAAATAAAAAAATTGCTGCAACCTTAACCAAATGTTGGCATTAATGTTTTTTTTAACTCCCGATAACTTTAATGCCAATTCCAAAACACACAAAAGCTCTTCACAATTGTAATCTGAACCAATTTATAAACGGCTGTTTGATTAATCCATTTCTGAAATGTCCAGCAGTGACAATGACATATCTGAAACCCAAGTCGATAAATCTTTCAAAATGAAACTAAAAAATGATATAGACAATGCAAAGGCCAATCCAAAAAAGCAAAAATCAAATCTAGCGAATTTGTTAAAGAGAGAAATTGCTTTATATTCATATATTTATATAATGCTCTGTTAACAATAAATCCAGCATCGATAGATGGTGAACGGATTTCTATGAAATTTTTTTAAAAATCATACACTCAGAGAATTATCTTCACTTTAGTAATGAATTTCTTTATAGCTTTAATGAAAATTGCCACTGGAACTCGTTTATTGAAACTTTTTATAGACTCTATGATACAGGTTTCATTAAAGTCAATGTTTATGAAATGTTTGTAGAATTAATGAAAATCTTCATAAAAATAATGAATCATTTCGACAATGAAGTGTTTATATAATTCATGAAACTGTTTTATAAAAGTTTCTAATATTAAGAAGTTCTTTGAATTAATTAAACGCTTAATGAATGTCATAGCAGTCCAAAATTAATAAAAGGCTACATTGAAATAATAAAACACTTTGTAAATTATGTTAAACACTTGAGAATTAAAGCTTAAAACTAAAGTTTGAAATGTATAAAATTATGAAATTTTATGATAAAATTACGTCTTTGAAATAATTTCATAGCATTAGAAAATTTTATTAAATTTATGAAGAGATAATTTATGAAATCGAATATTGTCTAAATTTTCTAATATTTTCTAAAGGTGAAATATTTATGGCATAGTTATCAAGTGTCCAGCTTTTTAGACTATTCCAATTCAAAATCAGTATAAAAAAACATTTATTTCTATCTGCTAACTTATCTTATACACTGAGAGAATTATCTTCACTTCAGTAATGAATTTGTTAATAGCTTTAATGAAAATTGGCACTGAAACTACTCATAGAATCTATAAAACAGGTTTCATTAAAGTCGATGTTTATGAAATGTTTGTAGAATTAATAAAAATCTTCATAAAACTAATGAATCACTCCGACAATAAAGCGTTTATAAAATTTATGAAACAGTTTAATAAAATTGTTTTAATATAAGGAAGTTTCTTTGAATTAATAAAACTTTTTATGGATGCATTGAAAACTGCATTGGAACTAAGTCAATGAACCGCTTTATATAATTTTTTAAACAATTTCATTGAAGTTCAAAATTAATCAGAGGCTACTTTGAAATAATAAAGCAATTTGCAAATTATGTTGAACACTTGAGAATTAAATCTTAAAACTAAAGTTTAAAATGCATACAAATTAATGAAATTATGAAACTTAATGAAAAAATAAAATAATTAAGTCTTTGCAATAATTTCATAGCTCTAAAGAAAATTTTCATTAAATTTATGAAGAGATAATTTATAAAATCGAATGAATTTTTTTTTATGAAACTATGAAATTCTATGAAAAAAACGTTTATGAAAAATTTCTTAATATTGACAAAATTTCTTGGATATAATGAAATTCTCCATTGAATCTATGAAATTATTTCATTAATATCAAGAAGGATAATTCTTTCAGTGTATGTGCTTTATTATTTAATTTTTAATAAAGACTTCCTTTTAACAACAAAAAAAAAAGCATTCCTTAGGAGCAAATTACTGATTTTACATAAAAAAAAAAAAACATTTTCCAGTGAATTACCCAGATTCCCAGGATATTTATAATTTTTTCCGGGAATCACGGGAAATGAAAAAGTTAGGGAATTCGCAAACCCTACCTGTGATGGACAGCATGATTGCCAACGAGAAACCAGTATCAAAAGATCAACTGCTGCTGCATGAATATTTAAGATAAAAATCAAAGCTAATACAACATGGGAAAATGGCAGTAAACACAGAAAATCTCAAACAGCATGTACGTTAGGGGTAAAGTTTTCAAAAATGTTAAAAAAAAAAATCCATAAAAAAGATAAGTTTAATCGAACAGGCATTGCCACTTGTGCTGGAAAATTCGGTTACTTTTCAATACTCGATACTACTGGATATTTTTAATTCGGATACTCGATACTACTCGATACTTTTAACCAGTTTTAGATTTAAAATTTACTTTCATTTTTTTTTTTTAAAAGTTATGAAACTTTTAATAAAAAATACAAATTATAAAAATATATTTTTAAACATTTTTACAAACTGTTCAATATTTTTTAAAGTTTTTCGACTTTTTTCATTAAACTTTTCACCTTTGATTTTCTTTTTTTAGCAGAGTTATATTTTAATGCTGATTATTTCAGCGGAGTCGCATTGTTGTATTGTTTTTCTGTCCAAAATACAACTCTGAAAATATTGAGTAATTACTTTTAAGTATCGAGTACCCAAAAAGACAAATACTCGATACCCACTGCTCATTCTTTTATCAGCACCGAACAGTTCGGCCAGAAAAAGCATTTGGTCAGTATTCGGTATTTTTAAGGATTATGGGCAAATTTGGAGAATGGAAAAATGTTTATTGGGCTGATTAGATGCGATTTTGAGTGTCAAATTTAAATAAAAGTCCGTATTTAAGCAATGGATTCACTGTTCGGCCTCCAAAAGTTCGGCAAAATCGAAAATAGTTCGGCGGCCGAACTTTTAACTTTATAGCTAAACTTCGGCTTTTTCCTTAAATTTTATACACAAAATCGAATTCAATCGGCTCTACAAACATGTTCCCAATACCAAAATTTGTCCTCATTGCCTCTAGATACCAAAAAACCGATCAAATATAGTTTTTTGCCCGAACTGTTCGGTCGGACACTACTAATTGCTTAAGGATTCTAATTTACGATTCTATTATGAAACGATAGAAATTGACAATTATTTCGTCAAAAATGGAAAACAAAAACAAGTTTTTATTAATTTCACGAAAATTTCTTTTCTTGCGAAATAGATAAACAGACCGTATTTTTAGTTTAATAAATTAAATATTTTCCACGCCTTTTGCAATTGTAAGTAAAAAAATATCCATTAAAATTTAGAATTTCCATTTTCAATTCAGAAAATATCAATTGAAAATCAAATTTTCCTTTTGAAATACAGAAAATAATAATGGACATTCAGAAAATATCTTTTGAAATACAGAAATTATCAATTGAAATTCAGAAAACATCAATTGAAATTGAAAAATATCAATTGACATTCAGAAACTCATAGATTGTAATTCAGAAAATGACAATTGATATTCACAAAATATCAAGTAAAATGCAGAAAATATTACATGAAACTTGGAATATATCAATTGAAATTTAGAAAACATTTAATTTCAATATTTTCTGAATTTCAAATGATATTTTCTGAATTTCAATTGATATTTTCTGATCTTCAATTGATATTTTCAAAATATCAATTGATGTTTTCTGAATTACAATTGATGTGTTTCTGAATTCCAAGTAGTATTTTCTGAATTTAAAATGATATCTTGTAAATTTAAATTAATATTTTATGAATTATAAATGATGTTTTCTGAATTTCAATTGATATTTTTGAATTTTGAAATGGAAAAACTGAATTTTAATTGATGTTTTTTTAAATTTCAAATGGAAATTCTAAAATTCAATTCATGTTTTCTAAATTTCAATAGAATTTCTGAATTTCAATAGATATTTTCTTGCAAATAGTGTAGATGATTTAAACTTTTCACAAAAATTTTACATTTGAAAACCACCCTAAGAATTTTACACATACACAATATTTTTGGGAGTTTTAAAAATAAGCTTACCCCTAATGATCATGCATATTCAAGCAATTGAATACTCTGATAATGTTGCAAAACAACAAATCGTTTAAAACAAATTGCAGGAAAATTAAATCCCAACACCAGCTGTGTCCGAATGCAACAGCAGAGATCAAACAAAAAATAAATAAAAATAAACCAAGGCAAGCAACCGAAAATAACAAAATTTACTGTCAGTACCATGACAGCAGCAATAATTTTAAAATAAGTGCGTAAAAACACTTTGGAATAGTACAACAAATAACAACAATGACGACAACGACGACAACGACGACAACGACGACATCGATGACTGGTACAAAGTACCTTCTATATAAATAGAACATAAATACTTCACTCAAAGAAACAAGTCTGTAAAAGTTACAGAAAAGTCTGTAATTTAATGAAAAAGTTAAGTTATTTAGACTCATTCGAGAGCAAACCCCCAAATCGCTCATATATATAACTAATGATAAAATTTGAAAGAGCTTCTGAATAACTTTCCGCTAAAAGTTTGAGTAAACTTTGGAAATATATGTCTCCAAAACCAAATAAGGTCATTTAAGTCGAAAAAGTCAAATTTCGCTACAGGTCGCTTCAAATCAAAATTATTTTTGATTGTTAAATCTTGACAACTATATCTCTCATTAACTTCAAGACTGTCATAAGTCAAAAATAAGATTTTTAAGTTAATGATGTAGATGTTTTATAGTGTGTAAAAATTTCATATTAATATCTTGTATACTTTTCGAGATAGAGGATAATATATGTTATTTTTACTTTAAAGTGGGTGCTACACATGGGTATCTCGATAATTACCGAATTCGCCAACAACTCTCACTAAGAGAAAAATGTGACGAAATAAACATGGAAAGGGTCGAGCGAGGCAGATCTGGATTAAAAACTTTAAACTCGTTTTTTGCAAAATCGTGTTTTTTTAATTATGTCAGTCTTGCAGTAAAAGAGCCATATTTTTAATTGAAGGTATTCAATTTAAGTTTGTCGTTATTAGATAAGAAGTTCTAATAAAATTAAAATATAAAAACTGTTACCCTGTCTTATTTTTAAAAACGTCGAATTTTTGACTGATTAGATTAAGATTCTTGAAAAAAAAAATCTCTAATTTTTTTTAAATTTTAGACAAAAATTTAGAGGTTGCTACCAGACTTTGAAAATTTTCCCGATTTTCAGAAAGGAAATTTTTTCATAAAAATGGTTTATTTTAAAAAATTTAAAAAAAAATTAACATAACTTTTTTTTTGTATTATATTTGACCCCGAAATGTCAGTTAATTAATAAAAAAAAAAATTAAAAAAAAATATATTTTTGGTGAAAGAAACTAATTTTACATTGTAAATTTTACTTTTTGAAAATCGGGGAAATTTTCAAAGTCTGGTAACGACACACAAATTTTTTTTTTGAAAATTTGGAAAAAATTATAGGATTTTTTTTATGAATCTTAATCTAACGCTGAGTTGTCCCGTTCAAAATTCGTTTTTTTAAGAAGCATCCTAGTGTCCATGTTTTAATTTTGAACTAATGTTTTCCTAATTTATTTTGCTGTACAATAATAGTGTGGATAACAACCGGATTGAAAAATATACGCAGAATGACGTAGATGTCGCGTCATGTCATGATGTAGTGCAAAAGATGAAAATTATACTAATAAGTACAATTCGTATAGGACATATAAACAAATCAACCGTGGATGATTAAAACAAAAGGACGCCTACAATATGTACACTCTAAAAAATGATTGTAAATTTACTACTATAAAACGAGTAAAGTTTCATGTATTATTACGCTAATTTGGTAAATTTATACATCAAAATGCGTAAAACTATTTTGCGCACACTTTTATATACAATAATACCCACTTACAGTATTTTTACCAATTATGTGTTTACAATTAAACACATTATGCCTAAAAGTAGTATTATTTTGTTAAATAAAATTTTTACGCACAAAGTTTGTAAATATACTAACTTATAATAGTAATAAATATTTTGACATTTTTAAATTGAAAAAAAATTAAACAAATTGAAAAAAGCCAAAAAAATCAAAAAATTTAATTTATTGAGAATTTTAATGAAAAAAAAATGTATAACTGTAGTATTTGTGATAGTGTTTAGTTTATAGTTTATTTGCAGCCTAATTGCAGAAAAATATTTTCAAAATATAATATATGTACAGAGCTTTCATTCGATTTATTCAGTCAGTTTTTACTCAATCGATTTAAAAATATCGCCAATATTGAAAAAATTTGCCAAAATTTAAAAAATCGCCAAAAATTAAAAAAAAAATCTTCAAATATGAAAAAAAAACGCTAAAATTTAAAGGTAATCGCCAAAAATGAAAAAAATCGCTAAAATTTAAAAAAATCGCAAAAAATTAGAAAATCCCTAAAATTAAAAGAAAATCGGCAAAAATTAAAAAAATTGCCAAAAATTATAAAAATAGCTAAAAATTAAAAAAAAAAACGAAATTAAAAATTAAAAATTTGCAAAAAAAAAATCGCCAAAAATGAAACAAATTTTCAAATTGGAAAGAAAGCTTAAATTGAAAAAACGAAAAATATTGACGAGAAACTTTAAATAGCTGTAAATGTATCTTTATTAGTTTTCGAAACACAGGCGATGTTCCAAATAAATTTTCTTTTTGCTTTGCGATGTTTTGTTTTTGAGAAAAACGCGATCTAGGAACCTAGCCAATCAGGCCGGTATTGGGGTTGAGTTTTGAACACCTGTGCAAACATTTTTCCAGTTGGTTTTTTATTTTTTGAGTTATGGACGTTTTTTATTTAGTCAATTTTACATATTACGAAAAAGGTACATATTACGAAAACTAATGGAGCTGGGGAAAAAATTGCTGCACCATTGTTCAAAACTCAACCCCATTACCCCTACAACGATCCTAAATTTCGATTTGATTGGCTGGATTCGTAAATCGCGTTTTTCTCTAAAATAAAGCATAGCAGATAAAAAAGAGTATTTATTTGAAACATCGCATGTGTTTTAAAAACTAACAGAGATAAATAAAAGACATGGACAACTTTTTCCAATTTGAGCAATTTTTTATCAATTATGCTGATTTTTTTTTAAATTTTCGCGATTTTTTACCTTTGCCGTTTTTAAATTTTGTAGTTTTTTCATTTTAGAAATTTTTGGCGATTTTTTTAATTTTGGCAAATTTTAGTAATTTATTTGTAAATTTGGCGATTTTTTTTAAATGTTTTAAATTTTGTCGATTTTTTCAATTTAAGTAATTTTTACATTTTTGGCATTTTTTTCAATTTTGGAGATTGTTTTATTGATTGAAGAAAAAAAATCATACTATTTAAAAAAATCCGATTTAATTTTTTTTAAATAGAATTCAATCTTTGAAGCTCTGTATATGTACAACAACTTATATACAAATATTTATTATTAAATTTATTATTATACAACACATTAATAAAACTCTTTCTAAAAATTAATTTTTTGTTTTATTTGAAAAATTTTTTGGGCTGCTATTCTTTTTTACCGGAAGGTAAAGGTACGCATTTTTAGGGGGTTTTTACGCTTATAAATATGTATTTTTACGCATTTTATACGTATAATTGCACGTAAATCATGTTTTTTTACACGAAAATTTGGTAAAATTACTCATTTATTTATAAATTTTAATAAAATTTTACGCACTTCCATTGTAAATTTACAAACTTTGTGTTCACAAACTTACTCTCAATGTGCGTATTTTTTTCACTTACACACATAGAGTAAATTTACCCAACTTATAGTAGGAGTACAGTTTCCTACTATAAGTTGGGTAAATTTCAACAGAAATTAATTAGAGTGTATACATAAAAATTGTGAATATTGGATTGCTAAAGTAATTGTATATTATTTAAATTAAAGACAAAATTAAATAATTAAATTTATTAAATTTTTTGCTGAATTTACAAATTGTTTTGCAAGGATCCTCCCAGCAAAAATTTAGCTGACTTTATAGACTTTTTTTGAGTGTGGCTTAAAAAAGTAATTGAAAAACACTTCAAATGTTCCTTAATTATACGCGAACACAAAAACTATGCCGGAATAATAATCGAGCTGTTTCTAAAACGTAAGAAGTAACGTTAAATCTTTAATTTACAAATTTGGTCAAAACTAGTCAAAAACGCCATTATTTAAAATATAGGCGATTAGACATATTTAATCTTAGATGCCAATAAATGGCAGGAAAAGCACTTTTTCAAGGAAGATAACTTTACTAATGATAAAAATAAAAATTTGGAGCAAACTAATATCCAAAAATCAAATCAACAATTTTGAAAAGCTCAGAAAAATTACAATATAGAAATGGAAAAAGCTATGGGCAAAGTACCTCGAAACTTCCATATAATTGGATGAATTGGGAAATTTGCTTTTTTGTACATTATATTAATGGAGTGCATTGTTTTTTAAAGAAGTAAAATTGACTTTAAGTTTTTGTTAAAAAAAACTGCAGCGTTTTTTTGTTTTGTTGCAATTTCATTCCGCAAACGCAAATTTAAACATAATTTTGTTTATGTTATGGCGAGCTTTTAAAAAATTTCGACACACCTTTCAGATAATTGTCTTTCAAATTTTATTGAACTTGGTATTTAGCTCGCTGCTATTCAGCAAAATTAATTTACTGATATTAGCAATTTTTTTGCAAGCCCCTCCTGACTAAAAATTTCCTCACTCAGCAAAATTGTTTGGCAACTTTACAGACTTTTTTTTTTTTTTTTTGAGTGTACTAAATCTTTTATTTGAATGTATGTCTACTACGTACCTACAATTTGCTACACTACAATTACATACTATGAGAGCAAAAAAAATCAAAACTTGTTTTAGAGCAAATATAATTTGTGAATGAAATTGTTTGGAATGTTTATTTATTTTTTACTTTTGGCGTTTTTTTGCAAACTCCAGTTTACAGTCGGGGTAAAAACTCCTTTCAAACTTATTTTTACACTTTGAACTGTTGTGGAAAATAATCCACTTTTAACAGGATTTCGTGCGTAATAATCAAAGACTTAAAATAACTATTATTAAAAAAAAAAAATCACCAAAAAAAACAACAAATCAAGTAATAACTTTTTTAAACCGTAAATAAAATAAAAATTAAACACACCAGTTTTGTGCTCCAAACGTTCACAGAAAAAATTATTGTCAAAAAAAAATATCAATTAAACATTTGTTTGATTTCAAACTCACTTTCAATTAAAAGTTTAATAATATGTATTAAATGATTAATTGAATACGAACTTGGTGCTCACAAAATTTCCAGTTTTTATAAGTCATAATTACAAGAACAACAAAAATGCCACAATAAAAAAAAAGCACCAAAATTAAAAAAAAGAAAAAAAAAAAAAACACAAATTTTATCACCACAAGATTTTTTTCATCTTCTCTTACATTTATTAACAATTAGTTTTTACTATTTGTAATAGTAACATTTAATTATGATCTCAAACCTCACAATTCAAAATGAAAATTAAAAAATTTCCTAATATTTGAAACATTCTGCAAAAATTTGAAAAAAAAATCGCCAAAATTAAAAAAAAAACGTCGAACTAAAACAAAATACAAAAACAAAATATTTTTTGAGATATAGTCGTTTTAAATTTTTTGGTGTGCGCCCCGGTAGGCTAGTTGGTAGCGTGCTGGCTTATCAGTGCGGGGGTCGTGGGTTCGATTCCCACCAGAGGCACTGGTCTGTTTTCGCTACAACGCGCCGAAGGCCATAGTAGCTAATGCTCGGTTAGGGTAATAGTATATAATTTGTAATTATATGATTATTAATTCATAAAAAAAAAAAAAAAAAAAAAATTTTGGTGATTTTTTAAATTCTATCGTTTTTTTAGATTTAGGAGTTTTTGCACTTTTATTTATTTTTATTTACTTTTTTTTTTGTGTGCCCAGGTTTTAAAATTTTTTAATGATTTTTTGAGAAATACAATTTTTTATTAGGGGGTTTGAAATAAACATTTTGACGTTTTAAATAATTAAAAAATGTTTTTTGTATTTTTAGATGTTTCAAATATTGTGTTGAAAAACTTGAACTTTGGATTTAATAGAGAATATTTGTGGTGATATTTTCGATAAGCTAAAAATTGAATCACAAGCAATATTTTTATTTTCTTATAAAATAAGTGGTAAATGTAATGGCCTGTGTGTCAAATGTGCCACTGAATATTATTTTCATACACAATAAATGCAAAAACTATACGACTCGTATTAACTACAAGAAACTGTTTTAAGGTTTCAAAGTGTTTAGATTTAAAGGCGACTTTAAAATACTTACACCAGCGCTTAAGTATACAAGAGTTAGTAACTTAATAGTAAAGCAATAACTCTACACTTTAATACACTACACAGTTAAACACTAAAAATGGAACGGACATGCGACTTATCAATTCAGATACATTTTTGAACGTGGATCACAAATGTGGACACCAAATTTTAATATTAGCTCCGGTTTTTGCAATATTCGCGAATTATCTTTTACCAAAAATTACGTTTTTAACTTGCACGCAGAAAGAGAGCATCATGTTATGATAGTTTAAGAGCATCATTTAATGGTTGATACACGTAACAATGATAATATGATCTTCGTAATCATATTATTATCCTAGATCATGATAAATCGTCCCCCGTGATCATAATATTATCAGTCAGAATCATGTTAATGTTTGTTTCAATCCTGTTATGATAATTTATTGTTCCCAATCATGTCCAATTATATTTTTTCTCTGCATGTGGTCTATTATCAAGGCGTTGCGATTGGATAAAGGATGTAGGATATCTTTGCAATTAAAGTATAAAATTCAATTATTTATATTTTTGTGAATCTTATAAAATCCCTTAATCGAATTTGCAAAATTTTAGCACATGATGTTAATTTATATTCCACTTAATTCATTTCATCAAAAATCTCATAAATTGTACAGGGTGGCCCAACTTTTACTGACTGATTTGAAATGCTTATAACTTTTTTATTTTTACAGTCTTTTATTTTAAATGAAAGTATAACTAATAATTTTTTTTTAGCTAAGTATGAAAAATTATATATATTAAATTTCGTCCATTTTCCTGTTAGCATTTAATGACTCTTTTTCAAGACGTTTTGCATTACGTTGCGCAACGTCTCTGGCTCGAATTCTACAATTTCTCTGCGAATATTTGGCTTAAGTTTCTGAATGTTTTGTGGTGTGCTGACGTAAACATGTGCCTTCGAAAAACCCCACAAAAAAATCACGGGCCTTTAAATCTGGGGAACGAGGTGGTCACGCAAAATCAGCATTTTTTAAATTATTCGGTCATCAAAATATTCTCGCAGAACCGCCTTTGTCTCTCGCGGTATGAGCTGTAGCTCGATCTTGTTGGAACCATATGTAAAGATTATTGAGAACTACCGGACGTAAAAAAAATTCCAACATGGTCTCATATACCGCCCCGGAGACGGTTTCTGGTTCCCCAGCTTCATTTTCGCAAAAATATGGACCGATAACTTTATCAGCCATAATTCCACAACAAACCGTGCATCTGAGAGGGTGTAATTTTCGCTGATGCACTGCTCTTGGATTTAGGTACTACAAATTCGGCAGTTCTGTTTATTAACATATCCATTTAAGCGAAAATGTTCTTTATTTATTTAAAAGAAAATATTGACGGTGTTTTCTTTGTGTTGTAACAATTGATATTCCGGAAAATTTTATAAAATTTTTTATTAAAAGCAAAAAAAATAAAATTAAAAACTATAAAAATAGAAAAAGTTATAAGATATTTCAAATCAGTCAATCGAAGTTCGCCCATTCTGTATATCAATATTTTCAGAAAATTCAATTTAAAATGCAATTTTTATAACTTTTTTTATTAAAGTAATTTTGTATGTATTTTACAATGGAAATTTTAAAAAGTACAGTTTTAACACGCATAATTTAAAGTCGTTGTTTTTTTAGGAAAATGCACTTCAATTAGCAAGAACTTGATTAGTATTCATTAAAAAATTATGTGTTGGACATACTTCAATGTTTCTATCTGAATTTTATTAGTTAGGATTTGTCACAAACTTCATATTATTTAGGCATAAAAATATATTACATTTTTTTAGTTTAAGCAATTTTTTTCCTTAAACTAAAAGACAAAGTAAGCGATTTTTTCATAAATTAATATGGTCTAGGAGCCGGATAGGGTGACCCCAAAGTTAAAAAATATGAATATTTTTTTCATCATTTTTGGTACATATTTTTTCGAACACTTTTGGACATAGGGGATCGAACTTTTAGTAGGACATGGTCCAATCCTTCTAGTTTCAAGAAACATTGAGATATTTGGAATGGATTAATTAAATGTCCTACAGGACACTGTTACAATATGGGACAAATATATCCTATTGGTCTTCAAATGTAAAAAGAGGAGGTTTTTGTTCGGTTATTTTCTTTTTTGTTCGTATAGAAATTTAAGTAATTTTTATTTGATTTTATTTAACAAAAAGTGATATTTACAGATTAATATCTTCGGATTCCAAGCTCCAGTCAAAACTCGATTTTCGAAGTTTTGTGTTTAGCATATCAAAATAATTAAAAACCATGTAATGACGAAATTAAGACAATTTAAATAAACTCGACAAGTTGGATGAGGTATTTGTTCACTAATTTTGACCGTTGACGACCAATGGGATATATTAGTGCCATTGATTTTTCCAGAGAAGGAGAAGCAAAAAATATTTTTGACGACACTTATCTTCAGAAATGTTGGGTCGATAAACCCGAATCCGCCAAAAAATTACAAATGTTCCAGCAGTTTAAGTTCGGTCATGAAAGGGTTAGTAATTATATGTCGGAACGCCGATGCATCAAATTTTTCTGGTTTTGTTGAACGGTGCTATTATTGAAATTGTTTCTACTTTAGTGTACCTACTACTCCATTTATGTTCTTCTTGCACTTTACTCTAAATATACCAGAAATATGTAGTTTTTCCTTACAATGCATCAAAAAAATATGTAAAAGTCATAACCAGCAAAAAATAACCCCCCGGTTGAATAAACTTTGCCTGGCCATTGACGTTTCCATTGTGTGTTGGCTGTTCAAGATGAAATGAAGGAAAACCGGCAGCAGTTGCAAGCAACACACTTAACTTATTTCTAAATAGCAATTCCTAAAATAACTTTAAATTGTAATTGAAACCTTATAGGATTGATAAATGTATGCAATGGAAGAGCATAAACAACGAAACGGTGATGAATAAACAAGTTTAATGTTGCAATTTATCCTGGTCATAAAACATTTTATCATCACGTCAATTTGCTTGGCTCTTGTCGAAGTCGTAGTAGAAAAGTGTCAGTTTAAGGAAACTGAACAACATCATCCATCATCAGGTACAGGCACTTGATGTACTTAAAAAGTGTGTTTTAAGCGCATATAATATGCATTAAAACTTTTAAAATATGCACTTAATGTTAAAACATATGCAAATATATTTTTTTTAATTATATCAAAAAGTAAAAGGTTTTTGAATATAGAAAATCACCGCTCAACGTCGAAGTTTTTGATCGGTGTAATTTGATGGATATTGATTTTCTGAGTTTATATCATATCAGTAGGGCAACCAAAAATAAGCTAGAGCTTGTGTTTTAATTGAAAGTATAGAACTATTTAGACTATATACAAGTTCTGATCATGAAATTATGAAAGTTTTGAGTTATATTTGTTAGAACTTCATTTTTTAGCTTGTTTTTTTTTTAAATTGCCTATTTTTTTTTTTTTTTTTAAGAGAAGCAACACTTAGGAAATTCTTTCTATTAATTAATGTGTTGCTTTCTTTGGAAAGGGGATATGAGAGAGATAAAAGGTGGTGAAAGATGAAGGGCTTCAAACATGGCAACACTGTAATTGCGCGATATGATAAGTCTTAGAACAATTGTTGCTCGCCACCTGATGTAGAGTTGGCGAATTTATTAAAGCTTTTTGTTTCATAGCCCTGATTAATTATTTTAATTCGGTGGGGTTAAGTGCTATGGGAACACCGAAGGTGGGCGCAACGATACATATAAGTGATAGAAATCTCATACATATTGTTTTTCTAAATTGATGTTGTCGTCACCGGGAATCGAACCCGGGACCATCTGTGTAACAGTACAACGCGCTAACCATTACACCACAACGCACACAATATAATTTTGTAAATATTAGGTACTTTTTGGCTTTTTTCTTTAAATTTTTTTTTGCTTATTTTAGCTTTTTCATTTAAAATAAAACTTTTTTTCTCTTTTTTAGCAATTGCTACTTTGACTATTTTTTTAAATTGAAAGTTGAAAATTTAATATTACATGTTGATGGTTTAGCAAAAATATTTAAATAAACCAATTTAAACTTTTTTTATTGCATTTTTGACGTTTTATTTTTATTTTAATTAATCACCTTATTTTTATATTTACATGGCTTATTTTACTTTTTTTATAGCTTTTTTAGCGCTTAAAACATTGTTTTTAGATTTGTTTTTTGGTTGCCCTACACATCAGCCTTCTAAAAATCTGAACTGGGATTTAAAAAAAAAAATAACATTAGAATAATATCGATGTATATAAAAACAAAAAACATAAAATTTTTGGTCTTAAAAGTTTAGTAACGTCATGATGCTTTTTTATAGATCAACACTCAGGGGATTATGTTGACATTAAGAAATAAAGGTAATCGAAGGAGGGAAGAGGGGGCAGCTTTTATGGATGTTTGATTTGAATTTGTTAATGTCGTAAGATTTGGGAAAAACATGTGGAGAAAGCCATTCCACATACGTACACTCAGGAAACTTCTGCTTTAAAAAATTGTAGTTGTTTGGGTTGTAATACAGTTTCTTTATTTTTAATGTAAGTGCCAGTCATTTGTAGAACAAATTTAATTTTTTACGAACCTTGTAGTTCATTTAAAAAAAACAAACGACATCAAATGACTGTTTTATGATTTTACGTTACTTGTCATTTAAAATCGATCGAGTAATTTTAAAGAAGTCTTTGGAGCACCAGCCCACACAAGGGAATTGTATTCCATTTTTGGTCGACTATAAAAAGTGTAAATACGCAGAAGGTCGGAGCCTTAAGGAGCCTAAGCACATGAATGCTTCTTTCGGCACATCAAATACATACGCTTTCCATCGTACATCGCGTATTTTCATACCCAGAAGATCAAGAGCGTCTGATTGTTCGATATTTACACCGTCCAATGCTAAACATGGTTTTGGTGCATTCTCTGATTGTTTATGCGTCAGCAAGCAACATTGGGTCTTACTGGCATTGAAACCTACCCTATTAAGATGACCCCATTCAGAGATCAAAAGCAGATACCGGTTCAAAGTATCATTCTTATTTTGTCTCATGATACCAATCTCGGAAATGTTTTGCCTATCGTCCAATCCGTGAAAGAGTAGATGGGTTCTGGGTAAGATTCAAAATATCATTAATAAAAATAACGAATAGGGAGGGGGAAAGAACAGAACCCTGTGGAATCCCTACATTCATTAAGAAATCCCGAAATATTAGTATCAACCTTGCTAATATGTTTGATTTTCTTTATTCTTGTAAATATACGGAGGTTGAAAGGGCGTTATAAATTAAAAAAGACAATTTGTATTGTTTAATATATTCTCTGAATTCGTCTTGCACAACTTAAAAAAATGTAATTATTTATATTAAAAAATACACATTAAAAATCCACCTTAAACTGTTTCTCTTAATAACAATTTGCATATAAAATAAAATTTAATATTTTTCGAGAAAATAAGAAAAATGCAATAAAAATATAAATTTAAATCAAAATTAGTAAAATTATGCAAAAATATGCATTTATAGCAAAATATGCACTAAATAATCGATGCCATTTTAAAGCAAATTCTTTGATTAGCAAAAAAAAATTATTTATCCTGTTCCCAGGCTAACAGGGAAAAAACATGCATTTGCATGAACTTCCGATTCCTGATCATCATCATCTTAAGCTTTTTGTAGACAAAGTGAAGCGCACTTCAGGCAAAATCATGTTTTAGGCCACTTAAATAAAAGAGACGAAGATTGCAATAAGGAAATTACATTTTTTTTCTCCATCATCACAACATCCGATATGCAATGAAAATTGTAAAATAATAGAGCCTAAGAAAATGTATTTAATAATTTAGGTCAGAAGTAGATCTGTATAAATTTGTTATTCGAATATTATATTAAATTAAGTAACATTCGGTATTCTACACAGAGATAATTATCCATTGAAACTTTACATTAAGGTACGCAGGTTTTTTCAAATAAAAGGTTTCAGACACTGAATAATAAAGATTTTTTTTTTTATTTAACTGGTTTCATAGAAAATATGAAACTTTTCATAAATTTTAAGAAAATTATCGTTAACTTTGTAAATTTAAATTTCATTAGTTTCAGAAAATATTCATTATTCTTTTATTTTTGTTTGTACACTAAAATTGTACTCGATTTTTATTGTATTTTGTATAGAAAATCTTTATGAAGCATTTCAGTTTCCATTTCTATGCCATTTTCAGTTTCTAAAAATAAGAACAACTTACGATTTAAATTTCGAATGTAAATTTAAATTGTTATTAATTCAACTATTTATCCGGTCTGTATTGAAGATAAGAATATATATTGCACTTCCACAGGATATGTCCAAATGAGTCAATATGTCCGTCCTACTGTTATAAGTAATGTCCCTTGGATTGTTTATACGAAATTTCAGTTCATTAGGTTGAATGATGAAGAAATGTGGTGGTTTGGTAGAGAAATTTTTAAGTTTTTGCCTAATATTTTTTTGAAAAATAAAAAACAACGATTTTTTAGTGTTTTTGTTTTAATTTTTGAGTTTACCCTCGTACCATTTTAATACATAGCAAAAATTTAAAATCCGGCAACGTTAGGGACTAAATAATTTATTCGCGTGTTAAAAATAATAAAAGTACCCAGGGCTCCATGATGGCACCCGATTTTGCATTTAAAAAAAGGGTCTATAATGAAATGGTTACCAGGGTTGCCATGGTAGTCCGAATTCTATATTATAATTTTTAGAATAATAACTAATATTGTTTTTTTCTATCGCGAATTAAAGTTTTTTTTTCTGATGAGTAACCAGGGCTCCACGATGGCACCCGATTTGAAATGGTTACCAGGGTTGCCATGCGAATTCTAAATTATAATTTGTAGAATAACATCCAATATTGCGTTTGCCTATCGAAAAAATAATTTTTTGAATAAACCATTTATACATTTTTTATAATTCCTTAAATATTGTCGTTTTATTGATTTTTAAAGGTAATGAATCGATTTCTAATGAATCGATTTCATTAAAATCGCTTCCTTGATAAAATGAATAATTTCATAAATTAAATTAAAATTCATTGATATTGTTAAATTTTTCATTTAAATTTTTTATGATTTTTTTCATAATTTGATAAAAAAAAATCATTAAATCAACGAAAATTTTCAACAAAATCTTTATCTTGCAATATGCCAAAAAAATTTTAGTGTAATTTTTTTATTTATTTCCTATATAGTACATTTTGGATTAAAAACAAATGAGTAGTGTCCGACCGAACAGTTCGGCCAAAAAACTATATTTTGTCGGTTTTTTGACATCTAGAGGCAATGATGACAAATTTTGGTATTGGAAACATGTTTGTTGAGCCGATTTAATTCGATTTTGTGTATAAAATTTAAGAGAAAAGCCGAAGTTTAGCTATAAAGTTAAAAGTTCGGCAGCCGAACTATTTTCAATTTGGCAGAACTTTCTGAGGCCGAACAGTGAATTCATTGCTTAACTACAGACTTTTCTTCAAATTTAACACTCAAAATAGAATCTAATCAGCCCAATAAACATTTTTTCATCCGCCAAATTTGTCCATAATGCTTTAAAATACCGAATACAGACCAAATGCATTTTCTGGCCGAACTGTTCGGTCGGACACTATAAATGAGGCGGTCTCATAAAATTTAGAGTATTAAGTGTTGAGGTGAAATGACTACGAAATTCTTAAAAAAAAATTTAAGTCGACATAAGTGCTTTTGTAAAAAAGCCGACATATTTTTTTAATCTGAAAAGTGTATTATAAAGAGATGTAAATTTTTGTTTTGTAATAAAAAGTAATGATAATTCATTAAACACATGTACCTTGATAAGGTGTATGCTAGAATTAAAGAAAAAAATTCATATACTTTATGAAATTTTCATTGGGTAAGTGAAACCATTCATTAAAAGTTATTTAATGGAACATGTCTCATTGATTCCGGAAAGCAAGCTCTTATCGGATATTAAAAGATCTAAAAACAAATTAATATAATAATTTATTTTTATTAAATTGTTGGCTTTCTTCCAATAATAAAAAAACATCAAATTTATAGTTCAGTCCAATTGTGCGGAATATTTTCATGCATTTTATTATTTTTTAAAAAAAAAAAAAAAAAAGAACCACAATAGAAATTCCCACGTACGGCATAAAAACATGACAATTCGAAACTGCAAAAATTTAAATTTATAAATAAAAAAGACCACAAGTAGAAATTAACTGACCACATATTAAATTGGCAATAAGCCATAATTATATTATTTTAGATCATTTTATTAAATATTCATAAAATTCAAATCGAAACATTTTTTATTTAAACTTAAAATTAGTAGAGTTTAGGGAACATTTCAAAAATAATGAGCACAAAAAAACGACATTTTCCACATTACCTCTTCTGATTTTAGTAAAACTTCGCATAAACATTCTCCTACTAAATATTGAGTTTACCTATTTTTTTCTTTTTCCAAAATTCGTTATAGTTCCCGTTTAAGCTCTTCTCAAAGGTAGGGGTTGTTAACAAATGTGTAAGAAATAGACAATGTTTGAATTATCATTAATTTTGAACGCGTGAACAGAATATTAAAAATTTGGTGTAATTTTAAAAATCAAATCCTCGTCTTTAAACAATGTAGCAGGAAAACAAATTTTTTCGCAAACAGGAAAAGGAATATCTAAAAAAACTTATTTTCACTTTATTTTCAAATTAACTCAAAGTATCACTTACAACATGTAAAAATTCAAAGTTGTTAATCAGAGGCATTCAAAAATAAACGGAATTTTCAAAAAGTGTCTTTGATATAAAATTTTGTATATTCACATAGTAACCTACGACAAATTATTTTTTGCCACGCATGGGAAAATCGATATTCATGCACTCAGGGAGCTTCTGCTTTAAAAATATGTAATTGTTTGGGTTTTAATACAGTTCCTTTATTTTTAATGAAAATGTTGCATAATTTGTAGAACAAATTAAATTAGTTACTAACCTTGTAGTTCATTTAAAAAACAAACCCCATCAAATTACTGTTTTATGATTTTACATTCATTTTTATACCCTCCATCCCATAGTGCAGGAGGGTATATTCACTTTGTCAAATGTTTGTAATTCTTTTAAAAAAATTCTGGGACCCCATAAACTATATATATTCTTGATCAGCATGAATAGAGAAGTCGATATAGCCATGTCAGTCTGTCCGTCCGTCTGTCTGTGGAAACACAAAATACTCCTACAATACAAAAGAGGTACTGCTAATTTTCAGTCAAATTGTTTGTTGATATCATGAGCAGTTTTCTAGTGAAAATGATCGAAATCGGTTAACGCGTTCAAAAGTTATGAGTGAAAATGTGGGAAGACCTCTAAAAATTTTGAAGCAAATTTTAAATTATACTGTTTATTTCATCATACATACATACATACATACGTACATTCAATGCTTATACACAAGAATATACGCAAGCAGGGATGGCTGTCAATATTGCTGAAGTACCGTCCCCGATTCTAACACCTTCCAACTGACTATCGTTATCGCTTAAATACCGTTACCGATATTCTTGAAATACCGTTATCCGTAAAATACGGTTACCTTAAAATACCGTTACCGAAATTATCTTACAAGATCTGAACAAAAAAACTTCTGTAAATAGATATATTTTCCTAAAGTATGATCATAAACTAGACAGTCATTTAAACTAGGGCATAATGCGGTTAAAAATTGTGGTGTGCATTAATATTACCTGAATAACTAAAATAACCTTATCCTTAAAATGCCGTTACCAAAATAATTGAAAAATCTTTTTCCCTAAAATAAAGTTACCGAAATATCTAAAATATCGTTACCGCTAAAATACCGTTAGCGAAATAAATAAAATACCGTTAACGCTAAAATACCGTTAACGCTAAAATCGCGTTACCGAAATAACTGAAGTATAGTTTCCCCTAAAATACCGTTACCGAAATTAAAGAAAATAGCGTTACTATGACCAATAACCACATAGAATCGGTTACCATCCATGGTCATGATCAACACTTAAAAACAAAAAAAAACCCACAAAATATTGTTGTCGTTTTTTTGTTTTTTTTTGTAAACAGTATGTATGTACGTATGAATTAGTAGCAATCGCATGCAGAGTTGCCAGGTTTGACGATTTGTCGTCATTTTGATGATATTTAATACCCAAAATAACTAAATGACTATTTGACGACTTTTGCTTCCAAAATGACGATTTTTTGACAATAATTTAATATGTCAGCAAGATCTACTTATTTATCATTCTCATAAAATCGCCGGCTCGATTATTAAATTTATATTATTTCGTTAAAAATTGAAAGCAAAAACATTGTTTTTTGATCGATAGCTAGCTTTTATATGATAATATGATGTGAAATACAATTTTGCAAAAATGCAAATCCTAGAATTGAATAAAACTTAATCCAAACCGCATTTATTTTTTTATAAATTCATTACGGGTTTAGCTTAATTTAGTTTCTGTGTTTATATGTTTAGAACACTTTTTTAAATTTTTATAAAATTTTATTGGAGTTAGATTTAAATAAAAATAAAAAAAAAATCATGCTAAAACACAAGGCATGGACTTTTTTTGCGAAACAAACAGATCTCTAGCCCGAATATATTTCATGTTGAAAGATGATATATATACAACTTTAAATGAAACAAAATAAATCCAAAAATAAATCCGGTGCTTAAAAAACAGGCCTAATAATATAAATAAAGTGCCAAAATTTAATAATTAAAAAATATAACATTAAGTTTGTTCGATAACACAAAAATTTGTACAAGTTTTTACTGGAAGGTGTTCGTTTAGACAAATACGCAGTAAAAACTGGTAAAAAAAGAGAGAGTAAAGTGACAGTTTGATGCCAAAGAACTTACAAGTTTTTACTGGATACATTTTTGCCAGTAAGAATTTGTAAGATGAAAAAAACATATGACTAAAAAAATATGCTTGTATTTTTAGTAAAAAAAAAACAAAAATTAAATTAAATTTTAATTGTTTTTGGATTGAAAGTGAAAATTATTAAATAACTAACTATGGAAGAAGTTAAAAAACATTAAAATTATTTTTGGTCGATAATTTCAATTAAATTGTATTGTATTGTATTTATTAAATTGATTTTCTAATACAACAAGACACAATATCTTATAAATTATAGTATTAGAATCAGACAAGTTAACTTAGACAATATAGCAAAATCTATAATAATAAAAGATTTACATTTATAATGAAAAGAAAAAATAATTTAAATAATATAAATAATAAATATAATAATTAAATTTTAACTTAATAAATATAAAGTCAAAGGTAAAATTAAAATTAAAAATTTATGAAAAATATTCCCTAAGTAAGCTTCTAAACCTTATTGCGTTGCTAGCTGCTTGCAAATTATTTGGAAGATGGTTCCAGAGACGTATGGTTAATATAAAGAATTGGCATTCTGAAGCATGGTCACGATGCCGAAATTGAATTATATCTTTTCCTCTGCTTGATCTTGAAAACTGTAAACGTTCATAAAGATATTTAGGCTCTTTTGTCATAACAATTTTGAAAAGAAAAATAACGTTTTTAAACTTGAGGTAGTTTGAAAAAGACATGTTCAGTACACGATAAGAATACTGCGATTCATTATCAAACCTTTTCAAAGAAAATATATAACGGACGATGTTATTGTACGTTACTGTAAGCTTTCTCATATCATGTGAGTTGCATCCAGTAAAAATTTCGGATGAATATAAAAGTGTCGGTAAAAGATACGTTTTTGCCAGTAATATTCTAATACTCAGAGGGGTAAAGTGTTGAGTGGCCCATAAGCTTCGCAGCATACCGTATACTTTGCCACATGCGTGGGTAATATGATTAGTCCAGGTTAGACTTTTGTTAAATGTTACTCCTAAGTTTTTAGCAGAATCAACAATATCAATTTTTGAACCACCAAGTAATATATTTAGTTCATTATTTATTTGAAATGATTTTTTTCGTATTATTATACATTTTGATTTGTTAGGATTGAGTCGCAAACCATTGGCCGAAGCCCATAAACTAATTTTATCAAGATCGTGATTCAATTCTTGTATTTTAGTTGTAATTAATTCCTTGGAGCAACTAAGATATAACTGAACGTCGTCGGCATATATTTGTATATTGGAGTAACAAAGTTGTTGAGGAAGATCGTTAGAATATAACGAGTATAACAGGGGCCCAAGAATTGAACCCTGCGGGACACCTCTAGTAACCAGCAAAGGCCGCGAAACAGACCCACCGTTGGTAACTGATTGAGATCTATTTGAGAGGTACGACGACATCAATTTGACAGCAAATGTAGAGAAATTAAATAATTTTAACAATTTTTTACATAATAATGAATGGTGCACAGTATCAAAAGCCTTTGAATGGTCTAATAATACCAAAAACGTTATTTTCCTCTCATCTAAATTTCTTCTAATTTCCTCTATAACATCAGTTAATGCTGTAATGCAGCTGCGGTGAGGTCTAAATCCTGATTGACGATCAGTTAATAAGTTGTTGTCATTAACATGCTTATAAATTTGTTTGTGTAATAAATTTTCAAAAACTTTGGATAAATAGGGGAGGATCGCAATTGGACGATATTCATTTCCAGTTTTTGGCACCGGAACAATTTTGGCATGTTTCCACTCCATAGGAAAAGTATTAGTCATTATTATTGTATTAAAAAGGTGTGTGATGTAACGAATTATCCATGGTAGAATCATTTTTATAAATTTAGGATTAATGTTATCTAATCCTTCTGAATTAGATTTAATCGCTTTAAACGCTTCAGCTACTTCAATCACATTTAGAAATTGAAAATTGAATACACTACTTGAAATATTAGTTGAAATTTCGTCATAAAAGTGAGACTGAATCACCGGAGAAGGAATATTGGTAAAGTTTTCATTTAACAAGTTAACATCAACTTCTAACGAACGGTCCACTGACTTTCCAATGCCAATATCGTGTATATGTTTCCATTTACTTTTACTGTCAACTGCTCTATTAAACTTATTAAAATAATATAAAGATTTTTCATGTTTAATCTTTGAGACAACAGCTTTTCGTGCTAAACGATATTCCAGTTTAAATTCAGGTGTTCTGTAGCGTTTCCAATTATGGTATAGATTGTCTCGATGAACTATTAACAATTTAATTTCATTTGTGAACCATGGCCTAACTCTATTCCCAATTGTTTTTGTCTTTATTGGTACATGAATGTTATAAATCTGCAGTATTAATGTATTAAGAAAAGTAAGCTGCTCGTCAACCGTTGGTAAGTAGTAAATTCGGTCCCACTCTGTGTTATTTAGAGCACGCTGTAATTCTGTGGAATTAACACTGTTAAAATCCCGATAGCTGTACGTTTGAACCATATTTAAAGATGTAAAATTATATGATATAAAGATTAAATCATGCTTGGAAAATGTAGACACTGCCAACTGCTCATAATGTAATATTTTTTGCTTGTTACTTACAAAAATCAAATCAAGCAATGTGCTTGTTGTAGTTGAGAAATGTGTAGGCCTAGTAGTGTTGACAGCGGATAAATTAAGAGTGGACATAATGGTAGTAAGATTTTCATCTTCAAGCAGATTACAATTAAAATCACCAGTTATAATAACCTCAGAGTACGTTACAGAAAGATGTTCCAATTTTTCAATTAGCGTATCCCATTTTATATATTTATTTGGCCTATAAACACACCCAAGGAGCATTTTATCACCATGATAATTTAATTCAATAAAAATGAGTTCGACATCGCCGGGTTCATTATATGAAGATATAAGTTTACACGTGATGTTATTTCTTATGTAAATTGCAACACCTCCACCATTACTTAATCTGTCAGATCGAAAAATACGATAACCTTCTATCTTGTATATATTGTTATATATTTCTGGTATAAACCATGATTCTGAAATACATATTGCATCAATACCGGAAGATTCAAAGAGAAAACGAAATTCATCAATTTTTGGCAAAAGGCTTTGTGCGTTTATATGACAGATATTAAGACCCCGATGCAGATTCGCTAAGATACGAATCATGTTATAATTACCATCTCTAGAACCAAATTGATCAGGTAAGAAATTTGTCATATTTACAACATAGCGCAACGCAATAAAATTTATAGATACGTAATAACATTAAAGATTTGTATATAAAAAGATAGTTTAACATAAACGATTTAAAAAAATAAAATATATAATTTAATTGAAAAAAATTGAATAGAAAATTATTAACATAAGTGGCCAATTCAAAAATTCTATTCACGAAAAAGTTGTTTTAGGTCCTCAGGAAATTCTATTAGGACTGGATCATCCGCATCAAATTTTCTTACATAAACAAGTCCACGCAATGTATACGTTGATTTTATTTTCTTATTTTTCTTTAATAATAACGCATCTTTGAATATTTTATGATTATGTGGCGTTAAGTTCTCATTAACATAAATAGGTTCATCACTATCAAAGCCCGCTTGGCGTAAACATAATTTATTTTGGTTATCACGACGAAATTTTGATATTGATTTTAAAAGAAAGTTTTTTTGAAACGGAGATTGTAAATTCACAACTATAACTTCATCAGTTGGATTATATGGTTTATTGTTCTTATAAATTTTTTTTAGTCTATATATATTATTAATTTGTGGCATATTCACTTTTAAGCTACTACATATATTTTCCACAATGTTGTGCAGGTTTTCATCTTCATAATAAGGCACACCAGAAATTCGTACACTACCGGCCACAACAGAGTTTTCTTGTTTTAATATTTTTCGCTTTAATTCGATTATCTCCTCTTTCATAAGCACAGCTTCCGAACTCTTTATTTCCAAGTTATTAACTCTTTCAATTATTGTGCTTAGTTCACTCTTTATACCCTCGATTTTGCTCTTAATAACAGAGAGTATTTTTTCCTCACTTTCTTTCACTAGGTTCTTTATAAATTCAAAATGTTTTTCTTCACTTTCTTTTATTGAGTTTTTTATAACTTCTCCCGTTATGTATTCACTCTCTCTAATAAGCTCTCTTAGGAATAATTTATCATGATTTGAAAAACGCGGTAATTTTGTATAACTTTCAACTGAAGAGTCTTGGTTTGTTTCTCTTGCCCTCTTAGCTGACGATCAGTGTTACCATATTGCCAGTTTTAACTGTTTTTTAGAGTTTTTTAGGATGCGTTACAGTTTTCCAGTTTTTCATGAAAAAAAACAGTTTTTGTTTAATTTCACCCTTTTTGTTCCAGTTTTTCCAGTTTTTAACAGTTTACCTGCTCGATTTACTTTCTTTTATTTGAATTTGTAAATTTAATATAAAAGTTGCACAAAATGTTTTAATAAAAAATAATACTACACATTGAATGCAATGCATTTTAATTCCCTTTTTAGCATTTGTTTATGTTAAAATTTTGTGTGGAATCAAACTAAATGAAAATCAAATTTAATCAAAAAATGTATAACTGATATTTTTATGTAATTAAGTAAGATCTCAAAATGTGATGAATTATTTTGTTTTTTTATGATTTTGTAGTTATTTTTTGCTATATGTTAAATAATTAATATAAATATAAATATGTTTTTTTATATTATATTTTTTTTTTACTTTAAACAAGTACACATAAAAAAAAAACATATTATTCCTATTGTTAATTAAAATGTAGTTTTATAACAGAGCACAACTTGTGATCTGTAACAACATACATTTGAAAATATTTTTTTTTTTTGTTAGTATAATTAAAAGTTAGTCCACAAAAAAAAATATTTTTTTCTGTGTATATAAATATGTTATGTGTTTAATGTTTTTTATGTTGTTTTATGTTTAAATTAAATGCAACTGAATTCAAAATGCACATATTAACTGTTTTTCCTACTGTTTTTTATTAGAAAAAAAAAAAACAGTTTTTTCTTAAAAAAACAGTTTTTTCTTACAGTTTTTTGAAAAAAATACATGGCAACACTGCTGACGATTCACTTCTTGTTTCCATTTTTGTGTTTTTTATTTTTCTTGTAATGTTTTTGTTGTTGTTAATGAAGCAATTTGGTAATTTTTATTTATATGTGTATAATTGGTTTTTATATTGTTTGTATTTAATTGATTTTTGTATTGTTTTATTTTAAGTTTTTATTGTGATTTGACAAAATATTTAAGAATATTTAAAATTGAACTGAATCACAGATTTAACAGATCAGTAGTTTTAAAGATAATTACAAAAATACAGAGCAAAACTTGAAAGCGTCTGTTCACTTCGAGATTACTTTACATTTTAAAAAACTTTTTCCTTTTCCATAATGACCAGTTGATTTTGTTTTAATATTTAAAACAAGCTATTTTATCTAATTTAATAATTCCTACAAATTTTCTGTTCGTTTACTTTTTTGTAAATTTGTCTTACTATTTGTAATTTTGTTACTGAGTAGTTTTTACTGAACTTTACAGGAAAAGTAATCGAACAGACTTATTGTTGAAGAATTTCCAAATTTTGTAAAAGAATTTAATATTTAAAAAGTTGTGCCACTGAAATGTTGTTCACAGAATTATGCAGATATAAGTGATTAACAGTTCAAGTGGTAAAATTTGTTTGATTTAAAGTTGTATTTATTTGATCTTTCAACGTTATATTTTTGTTATTTTATTAATTAATAATCATATAATTACAAGTTATATACTATTACCCTAACCGAACACTAGCTACTATGGCCTTCGGCGCGTTGTAGCGAAAACAGTTCAGTGCCTCTGGTGGGAATCGAACCCACGACCCCCGCACTGATATGCCAGCACGCTACCAACTAGCCTACTGGGGCACACTGCTTCAACATTTTATAAATATGAATATCGTTGTAAAATATAATGATTTTCGAAGTTTAAACCAAAGAGAAGTGTCAAAAATCGTGTTATATTACAACGATAACACGTTAACATTTGAAATGTGAATAACATTATTGTATTTTATTTTTTATTAAAACTTTATCCCTCTTCTAACAAATATATTTTATTTTGACGATTTTTCAAAATATGATGACGATTTTGACGATTTTTTCTAGAAAATTTGTCGTTTTTATGCTTTGCAAACCTGGCAACACTGGTTATGAGTGCAAATGCGAGAAGCCCTCGAAAAATTGTTAAGCTAATTTATAAAGTATGCTTTTGTTTTCCATATACCAGGCTTGCCATATACCTTTTTTTGTTAACCCCAACAAATCAAAAAATCACCAATTAGAAAAAAGGTAGAACAAAATAGTTTAGTTAAAATTCTTTATTTATTTGACTGCATTAACCGGAGTTGCCAGACACATTAATCGTTATCAGTTAAAAAAAATATCCAGGAACAAAATCCCCGAATCCAACAATGTAAATTCAGAACTTTTTTTCGTACACTATTTTTACTTATTTTCATTCTCAACCTTTAATAAATTTGCAAGGAAACTCTTACACTCTAATTACATTTATTAAAAACCCCATTAAAATTAAAGGACATTCACTTTCAGAACTTTTTTATTTAAGACATATAAGGTGCATACTTCATCTTAAAATCTTTTGATTATATGGATTTGTTTTCCTTAAAAGCCCTAATTTTTATTTGATACATACAAAAATAATCTAAATTAAAGTATTGATGTGTAAAAATCAATCGAATTTTGGGAAAATTTCTTAGGGTTCTTATTCTAGGAGTCGTAAACGAGAATTGCACAAGCAACTGAGCTGAAAAATAATAATAAATAATTTGAAATACCAGTTTCTTTAATTTTTTGTGTCTCGAAAACATCCTAAACACTCGAAAGATTATCTTTTATAATTTTTGACAAACACTTTCCGTTTTACTTATGTGATGTATAGTATAAACACATGTGTTGTAATGTAAACTGGCATTTCATAATTATTTCATTATGTATGTCTCCGCAAGCGTATTTTTGTTCCCTTAAATTTATCTAAAATTCTGATTATTCGAAACTGTTTTTATGCGTTTGTATTCATTGCATCTCTTCTAACGATCCAAAAATATATTTTAGTAACTTTCTTTCATTATTATATGGGCAAAGAGACAAACAACAGGCGAATTTTACAACAGTTTTTTTAACATCATAAGGAACTATAAAAATATATATATTTCAGAATTTCAGATTCATTTTAGTAAACTTTAATTAAACATTTTTTCTTTTGTAACATCCCAAATACATTAATCAATCAGTCATATTTTGTTTTACTTATAAAAACAACATTATTTTTGTTATTTTTACAAAGAATATAGATATTAATATTGTTTGCACTTTCCCTGGTTTATGAAAACACCGAGATGGAGGGTATCCAAAAATTCGTCACAGCCGAATTTAATATTTTTTAATACCAAATTCGGCACATCGGACTTTAATGCTTCCACTTGTTTACACTTGTTTACACTCGTTTTTTGTTATTTATAAAAATAAATGTTTGTTTATTTTTTACTAACATGTGGTTCATTTTTACTACAATTGTTAGTCATTTTTTGAACATTAAAAAACAAGTGACAATGTTAGTTGAATTTAATGAAATGTAAGTCGTCCTTTCTTTAAGTGAAATTGCATTTATTTTTAACTACATTTGCAGTGGTCTTTACCTACATAGTATTCTAAGTGTGTTAACGGGAGACCACATGTAGACGAACTGCGTACTAAGATTTTTGTTATCGCATCCTATGTCCTTTCAAAAGGACATTTAAAGTTACAGTTTTAAACAAACTATTTAAATATTTGAACTCATTAAATGATGCCAATATGGATATCAGATGAAATATAATAATCTCTGTTATTCCACAAAATTATTTGTCGAAATATTTCAGTACTAACAATTTTAAAAAGTGCCTTTTAAAAATGTAGTCCTTTAATATCCGTCTGTTTTCAATAAGTTCTGCAAAAGAAAAGGTCTTGTTAAATGATTGACTACACTGCAATACATATTCAAATTTCAGCCTTATAGCTGCATTAGTTTAGCAATAACAAACATTTGAATTAGCAATGTAAAAATAAAAATAAAATCGCTCGTTTACTGCAAGAACGTCACAATTCAAAAACATGATTTTTGAGTTAATGACGCAGAACTATTCGTTATATCATGTATCACATTGTGTAAAAAAGTTGTATTGATATCTTGTATACTCACCTCTTGAGAGAAATTATGTCGTTATTTTTTTCTTCAAGGTGGGAGTAAATTAAAAACTTTAAACTCGTTTTTTACCAATTCAAAATTTTTGAGTTATGACGTTATTGCAGTAAATGAGCGAAATGCAAGAAATTTAATATAACATAACCCATTAAAATTTAGTAAATGGATAATTTTAAAACGCTTGTAATTAAAAAACTAATTATTTGTTTTTGAAAAAGTATTTTTATTTATAAAACATTACAGACACCATCTTCTATTTGGTGTATTTCACGCTTGACACCTTCAATCATGCTTTGGACGACATTCGCGTCATTTTTTTTACACTGCTTTTAACTTTTCTCTTCAATTCTTTTAACTTTTCTCTTCAATTCTTCAGTGTATTTGGCTTTACAACCATTTTCATACAATTTTTGGCATAAAAACCCCCAAAAGTCCTCAATTGGACGTGCTTTTGGGTACTTTATTTCTCTGGTAGTGTTTCATGTTCATTTGGAGTAAGTTTTTGCGAATTGTTTCAGCTGCGGTCAATTTTTTGGGACGTTCCTTCATTTTTATCCCGGTTGATGCCACTGATTTTCAAACCGTTTGAATGTGGAATATATTGTGCTACGTGGTAGGAACTGCCCAAGCATGTCATAGACATTTTTTCTTAAACTGTTTTGTTCAACCACTTTCATTTTGAATTTTTTCACTTATGAATATTTACAATAATGCTTGTAATATAAGATTTTATTGACATGAATTTTGAAATAAAGAACATGACTACTTTATATTTGAATTTTATGAATTTACTTAGTTGGCATTGGTTAGTGGAACTAAGCAACTATTTAATTTTTAAAATTAAAAACCCAATCAAAAAAAGTTACATATCAAATACAAAATCAGATCTCTTTTGATACACACAGAAAAAAGTTTAGCTATTTGCCAACTGAAATTCGGTTACTACTACTAGAATTCGGTTATTACGAATTTCAGACAGTTGGCACAACTTTATAATAGTTTTCACAACAAAGTTCGGTTAATTCAACAGAATTTTAGTTGCGACATTCAAAATTTTTAGAAATCTAATGTAGATATCGTTGTACTAACAGAATTTATAAGTTGTTACCATTAATAAACACATTTCAATTCAACCGATCTATACACACTTTATTTCTCTGTGTGTATAGATCGATATTTATTCTTAGCCAAGTCTATCTTAAAATTTGGGTATCCAGTAATATCCGATTATATCCTTCAAATATATTACCGGATTAAGTTAGAACAAAATTTATCTTAAAATTGGGGCATCGAAAAATATTTGATTTAAGATCCTGATGGATTCCAAAATATCCCGTAGGATGAATTTAGATCTAATTTGATCTAATAAGATCAAAAAAGATAAGTCATTTTTGGTGAGATATTTTGAGAACAAATTGGATTTACTTGTACTTCCCATGACATATATTATTTTTAATAAAAATACTAGAGTAAAAGAGTTATGTATTATTTTACATTATTTAATACAACTATAGCTCGTTATATAGTGCTTTGTATGGCACCATATATAAAATGATATAATTTTTGTTTTTCGAACAAATTTTATATTGTCCCATATCTAAATGTATCTTTTTACTTATTTTGCCGTATTTAATCAGATATACACAAGGAATTTAAATTGTAATAATACATTTAATACAGTTCCATATATTAAATTTATTTTTATTTGAAATCTATTACATTCCATTTATAATAGGAAAATTTTATTTGAAAATTTCTTAGGGACACTATTATAAAAAAAACTTCTGTGGAGTGTTGCGTCATTTATTTTGTAAGAAAAACAATTTACATATAAAGTCCATTTTAATTTATTTAAAACAAGCGGAAATCCATTTTCCTAATATTATTACTTCAAATAAACATTTTATAATATCTTAACCCACTTTACACTGACGTTGCTTTAAAGAAACACGTACATTTATAAACGGTAGTAAAAAATATATAAAAGTAAATATATACAATTTTTTTCATTAAATTTTACTATATAATAAATAATATGTTTTACCATATATAATTATATACAAAAAGAGTTGGAATTGCTTTTGATTAATTGTACCATATACACTTACTTACATATGATCATATATGGTTATATATAGATCTATATCTATACCATATGATCAGATATAAAAGCTATTAGCATATCATATATAACATAAAATACAATGATATATGATGATATATTAAGCCATATTAAACAATAAACTAAGTATAAGATATGAACGTATATCGTAATATATTGCCACACACATAAGCATATATGATGATATCAAGTTGTATATGATGATATATGATGATTGAAAAAAAAATTCTACATACTCATATGTAGAATTTTTCAACGTCCATAGTCCTGACAACATCGACACTGAGAGAATTCTCTGCATGATATCAATGAATTATATCTACGAAATGTCACTAGAACTCGTCCATTAAAACTTTTCATTAAATTAATGCTTTTCATTAAATTAATGTCACTAGAACTCGCCCATTAAAACTTTTCATTAAATTAATGCAGTTTGTCATAAAATTTTATAAAAAATTTTATTTTAATTATTAAAAATTTCATACGACTAACGAAAAAGTTTCATTAAAACAAAGAAGCTTTTTTTATAAAGTTTAAGAAATCTTGAATTCACATTGTAAAGAAAACTAAATGAGTTTAGTGCAAAAATTTTCTTAAAACTCTTAGGAGAAATTCCCTCTGTGTGGCATTATTTTTCTTTGGAATTGTGATGAATGTGATTTTTATACAGTCATCGAGGAAAAGCACGGTGTAATACATTTTATTGAATAATTTACATATGCACTCAAAAAAAATTTACATTATTTAATTTATTTACATACTGACAGTTGTTTGTGCAATAATCAGTTGTTGTTGTTTTTAATTGCAGTTACAGTTGTTTTTCTATGAAATAATACAAAACAACTATTATGACAGTTATTTAAAAAAAAAAACAACTTAAGCAAAATACTGTATTTTTGCAACAGTTGTTTGAAGCAGTTATTTTAGTATTTTAATAAACAACTACCATGACAGTAATTTTGCAGTAAACTGGTTATTTTTGTTAGTTATTTAACAAATTATGCCGAGTTTTTATTGTTGTTATTATAAATAAGTTCATAGTTTGCAAATAATAATTAGAAAATTTCATTTTATCTCCAATGCATAAAAACGTTATAACTGGCGTGCCGTTTGGAATTTTTACTTTCCATTTTAAGTAAGATATAGGAAATACAAATTTGTATTGTAATTGTATTGTAACATTTTTTTTAAATTAAAAAATATTTTTAAAATACCAAAAAATAAGTGTTAAACAAGTTTTTATAAGTTTTTACAGTTGTTTCACAATTTTTGTATTTAAAAATTATCAGTTATTTTTACTACATTGTGAGTTATTTTTAGTTAGTTGTTTTTCAACAGTTGAGTCCCGGAAATCTGCGTACCAACAACGCACCTTTTTTTGATAGACCCTAGTTTGGAGGCCGAGAACTTTTCAAACAACCCACTTATTGACAAACCAAATAGAAAAAACAGAACCAAAAAATCTTTTGCCGTTTTCTTGTCACAAGCTAAAATTTAGACGTCCAAACAAGAAGACCCCTTTAGCTCCTAGTTTTATTATGGCAGTGTCAAATATTTTATTTATCATTATAAATGCAATTTGGTTTCGGATGACGTTTTAGTTGTTGTCTTGCAGAGATATCCAAGAATATACGAGGTGTAGATATTTGCGATCAAGAATTGAAAATTGAAAATTTGGTACATTTCAATTGCCAATGTTTTCGGCCTACAAAACCCAAAAACTTTTTTCAATCCGTGAAATATATATATTTGTTCTTAAAATAAGACGAATGATACTACGAACGAAAAAAATATGTTAATAAGTTCTACACCATTTCTAGCTGTCATTTTAAAATATGACTAAAAAAAAGTATCAATTTTGAATTTATTAAATATTCCTAAAACAAAAAAGTTTGATTTTTTTATTACAAAAAGTTTTTAATACCTTCGAAAAATAAATTGTACTTTTAATACGGAAGTTAACGTTTGCAACCTAACTCTACACTCATAGAACTAAACCTGTAAAAATAGCTAAAATTTGCAGAGTCTTTTACTAAATATTAGTAATATAAGAATAGCAAAAATAAATCTTTTAAATTTACAAATATTTAATTACATTTGAGCTAAATTTTAGTTAACTGAATGTAAAAATATAATCTGCTAAAATCACCAAAAACATTTACTAAATATTAGTGGACAAAAAAATCATTAAAAAATGTGAAATTTTAAAATTTTTTTTTATTTTTTTTTAATGCAAATAAAACTCTGCCCTTAAAAAATCAGCAGTCTACAATATTTTAGCAGAAATTTCAGTTGATTTTAGCAAAATAAACTGTTAGTTGCATTCTACTAATTTGAGGTAGATATAGAAAAAATGTTGTTTCTATTGCAGTTTTTGTTTGCTATTTTGAGTCCACAAATATTTAGTAAAAGTTTTTGCTAGTTTTACAGAGTAAAATGCTATTTTCATTTAACTAAAATTCACATCGAGTATAACTAAAATTTTGTAAAGTTAATAGATTTTTTTTTTGCTGTTCTTATTTTATTAATATTTAGCAAACAAATTTGCTAATTTTAGCAGTTTTTTCGGCAAGGTAATTTTTAATTAATTTTTAGTAAGTTTTTCTTCTGTTTTAAAAGCTTTATTTCTATGAGTGTAACTATGGTAACTACTAATATTGGATGATCATTTATGGCAAACATTTTATTTTTGATGACTTCATTCATGACCACCGCACGTGGGTCAAGTAAATTATGTATGAAGAATAAATACATTTAAAATACAAATACCAATTATGTTTCATGTATTTGGGGCGGTAGGCACACTCAAAAAAAAGTCCGTAAAGTTAGCAAAAACTTTGGTTAAGTCAGCAAAATTTTTGCTGGAAGGATCGTTGCAAAAAAATTGCTAATATCTGCAAATGTGTTTTGCTGAAACTCAGTGAGCTGATTTTTAGCAAAAAATTAGTAAATTCAGCTAAATATTTTGCTGACACTTAGTTCAATGCAAATGAAAATCGACTTGTGAAAAAAACCAAAAAGCTTAGTATAATATTTTTGAATAAGTTAATTTATTTTGCTGAAATTTAAATCTAATTTTTTTTTGTGATTGTTTTAAATATATTGTCCATTCCATGAGAGAACGTTCCAAAAAGGTAATTTATTTTACCTCCAGCCCTGTAATTTTGTTAAAATTTAGCATATGTATACCCTAGTAGTTACTTAAAATTGTGTAAACTAGCGTTTTTATTGCCGTTTTTAATTTTATAAAAATCAAAAAATGCTTTAAAAAAAGGTTAACTTTGAAGATCCATATTTCCCAAAGTAGATGGACTATTTCAAAGATTTAAAAAGCATATGAAAGCTGAAATTGTCTAATTTACAATTTAGAAATGCATTCATAATGCAAATGAAATTTTTGATTTCATTAAGTGCCAAATGTATTACAAATTTGATTTGCATTATATCTCTTTCCTTTATTTGTTTTCCGTGCTACACTGACAGAATTTTCCCTCATAGTATTAATGAAACAATTTCATTAAAATCGATTCATTGGTTTAATGAAAAATTTCATTAACTGAATTAAAATTCATTTATATTGGTGTTTTTTTCATTAACATTTTTTATGATTTTGTCATAATTTCATAAAAAAATTCATTAAATCAATGAATAATTTTCAAATTTTTTTCAATAAAATTTTTGACTTGAAATAAGAAAAAAAAATTTTTTTTTTGTACTATCATTTTGAAATAAAAAACACTGAAAAATTTCTTTTAAACAGAATTAACCAAAACTTTGATATAAATATTTTTTTTTTATTAAATTTGCCTAGAGCTAACAGTTTTTGACGAATTTGAATATTTGGGAACTAAATTCCAGTTAACACCCTATGGGGAATGGGACCGGTTCTGCGTGTGCCACAGGATCGTTCCCTTCGTGCCAGAGACCGGTCCTCTGCTAAACCCTACCCTATGTAAACAACTGGCAACTTTAACATTGACTTGTCATAGGAGGGGGTCATTTGTCCTGCTTTAAACCACATAGTGGCATGCCACAGGACTAACCAAAGATGGGCATACCACAAGACTGTCGCAAAAGGGCCATTTCGTATAAAATAAACGAAAACTAATCAGCTTCCAATGGGTAAAATTCTGGCCAACTGGCTTTTTCTTGTTAATAAGCATTCTGGTTAAGTGGTATATCCTCCCTTTACCTGTCACAGGATTGGTAATTTTAGGACAATTGACACTGTTTAACCCACTTCAGTATTAAATTATACCAGTCCTGTGATAAGTCCTTCTTTAACCAGTCACTTTTAAGACAATTGACTCATCATTTCCCATAGGGCAGATTCTCTAAGAAAAACTATATAGTTTTGTTCAAAACGAGACCTAAATTGTTATCGTTTTGACGATGTTACACAAAAATGTTATGCTAAACGATAATAATTTTTTGTTTATTAACAACATTGTTAACAATATTTAACATTCTTATTTAATAAGGTAGTAATTTAACTACAAAAAGTGGACTATAATCGTCGATCGTTCTACAGAATTCCAAGCCAGATCGATAAAAAAATTACATATTTTTTACCGACATATAAGAACATATGTCATCTTTTAACACAATTTATAAAAATTGTAAAGAAAGATTGAACAATTTTGTAAAAATAAAACAATAAAAACAGAAATAAATTAAAATTGGACCAGACCAGACCTTATAAATAATATCAACGAATGATAATTTCTCAATAAATACCAAATTAATGCTGTGCTGAAATAATCATAAAAAGTGCAAATTATTAAATATCAACGAAAATATTTCAAACTATGAATTTTATTCATTAAACACATGAAACTTTCATAACGATTAGGCTAGAATTAATGAAGAAAATTTCATATACTTAATGAAATTTTCATTGGGTCAATGAGACCATTCATTAAAATTGATTTATCTTTTAACTACGGACGTGGTGGTAAATTTGACACCATTTACTTGTGTTGTTTATGTTAACAAATTTCACCTCCGTAGTTAAAGGTTAATGAAACACCTTTCATTGACTCAATGAAACGTTTCTTTGGGGACTTTTTTATGAAAAATTCACTAGATTAATGAAGGAATTCATTAATACTACGCACAAATTTCTATCAGTGTATAAATGCGTTTATCAGAACAATTTTGGTAGCAACAAAAATTAGTTAAACATAAGTTCAAAATAAGTTTTTTTACTAAAATTGTTTAGCTAAAATTGTTGCTGAAAACTTAATTTCAACAAAAAATGTACTGTAAGTTAGTTAAATATTTTAAATAGACGTTTAACAAAATGTTCAACTAACTTCTTTTTGTTGAGTGTAGGTATATGAAAGATGTGCCATTATGTTATTGTTCATGACCCATTTACCATCATGTGATGCCCTACATCTTTGATTTAATTACTATAAAAAATATACACAAATTTGTGAATTCTATAAATAACATTTAGAAGGTGCCCAGTAAAAACTTACCTTACCTTAAAAAATAATGAGTATAGTAATCTAAACTCGAAGTTTTGTACTTATTACCCTTTATATTATAATTCTAACTTTTTATATGAAATGTCCCGAAAGTAATGAGTTTTTCATTACTGGCAGCCGTACGTAAATATGAATTATAACGGGTGACCAATATGCATGCAAGGGTATGAATAATAAGTCATTACCAGAAACCTAAAAATAAAGGGTCTAAAAACTGATTTTGAAAAAATTACGCATTTAAAAAATATATTAATTTTTTTTAAAAAATGGTCGAGCCGGGAATCGATCCCGGTTCGTCAGATTAATAGGCGACTACTCTACACCCTAAGCTACCGAGGTATAGAACATTTAATAGTCAAAATCATAAATGAATTTGTCTTCTATGTAGATTCGTTGAAGATATACCAACACTAACACCTTACCCTTTAGCTAACAAAAACACGAATTATAATGAGTCTAAAAATAGATTTCCAAAAAATGTTGTATCATTATATTTTGACCGGAAGTAATAAGATGAATAGCCCATTATTGTTCACCAATTATTTTTGCATGTGAGTAATGCATTATAACTTTATTGTTCGTAACCCATAATTTTATTATTTAAAGTAATGCAGAAGGTAATGAGTACTCATTACAAAGTAATGTTTTTGCTGGGTGGATCTTATTTAAACATTTAAATCTTCAAAAAAAAAAAAAAAAAAACATGGTTGACAACCGTTTTATTTAGTTATCGATCGGTATTAGCTAACGTTTTTTGGTTAGGGTATTTTTTTTAGGTTACGATATTTTAAATTATATTGCTATGTTATTTTAAGGTTAGCGTTATTTTAAGTTATTTTGTTAGGTTATTTAAGGATTAATGTTATTTTACGATATTTCGTTAGGTTATTTTAGGGTTAAAGTTACATATTTTATAGATAACAGCAATATCTAGCACAGCTAAATTAAAAAGAGCAAAATGCACTCCAAAGTTATAACAGTAAAATTGCATTTTTAGAAAGAATAGGTTATTTTTGGATTACAGATCGTTAAAGTATTTAGACAATCTCTGCTTTCAGAAGCTTTTTTGTATTAGCCAGTTTGGAAACTGTAAGTCATCAAAGTTAACTAGTTTTCAAATTTTTTCAAGTTTTTGAAAAATATAAAACGTGAATAAAATCGCGAGTTTTAAAATTTTTAAAGATGTATAAACTGGAATGTCTATATTGCTACACAGAGTTTTAAGATATTTCGTTAGTGTTATTTTAAGGTTATTTAGATCTTAGAAACGGTATTGAATCGTTATCGGTATTTTAGGGTTAGTGTTTGCCAACCGTGAAAAAAACAAACAAATGATGGTTTCTAGAAAATATTTTTGTAATAACTTATAGGGTATATATAAGACACTAATCCGTGGCAATGTCTAATTAGAGTTCAAAATCAACAAAACAATGAATAAATGAATGAATGCCTTTTATGGCCTGTATAAAACTTTGTTTTATTTTATAATTTTCAATTATTCAATAAAAAAAATGGGGGGCACAAAATACTCAAATTTCATTCTGGGCAGTATGTATGGAAGTTTCGCAATAACAATTAAAAAACATTAAATGGAATTGTTAATAAGTTGCCCCATTTGGTGTTGTTGCTGTTGGCAATTCTGTGGCTTTGTTTGCAATTAAAATGAGTTTTCTGGCGATGAAAGAAGGATTTTGGTAAACATTTTACGCACTTTGAAATATAAACAAAACCAATTTCACACAATATTCGATATCAAAGAGAAATAAGAAACATAATTCATAGATGAATGAATACAATTTAAGGGCGATATTTATAATAAGGTGTTTAAATTTTATAAAAGATTCTGTCCAAAAACAGAACCCTGTTATAAGGTTATAGAAACTAAGCCTCGTTGAATAAGACCACATCTACTATAACAACACGTATAGTATGATCTCTGGGAAAGCTCGAGAGAAATAGTGCGAAAACATTAGCGACACCAAAAGCGATTAGCACTAATCCAGTTTAAGCTTTTCATGAAGACATAAAGTTTCGGAATGTCTGAACCCGAGAAATCACTGAGATCATAGAAGTATGCCGACCCCAGTGAAAGCTTAGTACGCCAGAGTCGGACTCACAATTTTTGCAAAAGCACTTTTTTGAGCAAATAACATTTTAGGCAACAATTCCTAACCAATTTCAAAAATTTGTTTTTGTATTTTTGTCTACAAAATACCGCACAAATATGTCTGGGTAGATTTTAGAATTCTATGTTTTTAAAATATGGGCCCAAATAATTGTATCTGTTTGTATGGGTTTAGTTCTAATCTGATGTTATCAGATAAATGCCCAGTACAACTTTATCCGAATTATGTCATAATAGAATCGTATTACATTGTATCAGTTTTGTATCTGATTGTATCAGTTTATATCTAAACTGATATGAAGAATATTAAGAAACATATTAATTTGTTGGGGAGCAATTTTGGTCCACTAGATGTTTTAATTTAAATAAAATTACTTGTTTCAAACTAAATGATGCTGTGGTGGACCAAAATTAATCTATGGAAATTTTATAAATGTTTTTCCAGTAATATTCTAAGCATTGCCAAACTTTTAAACTCGACTTTGTCCAAAAACTCTTAAAACACGTTACGAAGGCAACTAAAAAAAAGTTTGGTTTTTATCGTTAAATAGCTCAATTATTTCAATCGTTTGACTACTAATATAAAGACCACTGCAAATGTAGTTAAAAACAAATGAAATTTCACTTGAAGAAAGGACGACTTACATTTCAGTAAATTCAACTAACATTGTCATTTGTTTTTTAATGTCCAAAAACGAAACATAGTTGTAGTAAAAATTAACCAGATATGAAGTAAAAAATTAACAAACATTTATTTGTTTTATTTTTAAATAAAAAAAAACGACTGCATAAAATGAATGTAAAATCATAATAAAGTAATTTGATGTGGTTTGTTTTTTTAAATGAACTACCATTGTAGTCAAAACTGAAATTTCTTCTACAAATGACTGTTTTTTCACTTAAAAATATAAATTCTATATTACAACTCAAACAACTACAAATATGATGATCTACCTTTTGTTGGTATTGAACGATATATTTTTAGTGTCCGGCTCCGGAGTTCGACCAAAAAGTGAAGTTCGGAAAAATTTTGGCCTAATTTGGCCGAACTACCGAACTTTTTATGATTATTTAATAAAAAGCACAAATAAATATATATTTACTTCTCAGAATTTACAAAAAAAACTACATAAAAAATACAACGTTGAATATGATCAAATACAAAAAAAAAAAAAAAAAACGATATTTAAATATCAATGCATGTGTGTGTGAAAAAATTTCAAAAAGCCAAAAGAGTTTAACCCTCTAATGCCTGAATTTTGTTTTGCATTGAAATTCATACCATGTGTTCGTCTCGAAAAATAAATAATAATTGCTTTTACAAAAACGATTTTCGCCGCCTACTTAAGGCGATATGAGCAAACAAAATTTTAAATCCATCTCGAAAACTAATGCAAGTAAAACAAAAGTGTTTACCAAAAATTTTTGTTCTTACAAAGATATAACAACAATCCAAAAATAAACTTTTTTGTGCTTCTTTTGAAGAAGATATGGCGGTTTTCGCTTTTTGAAAAAAGCGAAATCGGACGAAAAAGTGCATTAACTTCAATATATGTAAACTAAAATTTAACACTTTGCTACTACTACTTATTGCCTTATTACTCCAAATTTCAAAAAAATCCAGCCATTAGTTTAGAAGTTAAGAGGATGTCCTTTCGAGATATCCTGGTAAAATCCTGTAAGTCCTTGGACGAAAGTAAGGACTCATTATTAAATATAATGCTTTAATCTTACCTAGGATTCATTATCAAGAGTTTTTAGTCAAATTTAATTTGTTTTTTAGATTTTTGAAGTCTTAGCTATTTAAAAAATAATTATTTTTTGAATTTTTACAAAATTTGGACTTTGAAGTTTTATCGCGCTTCAACCGTGCACGGGACGCGAAAATTTTTTTCCCAAAACATTTAGCTAAATTAGTTCTATATCGAAATATGTCAATTTCTAAGTATAAAACCTTCATTCGACGCATTTGTGCTCAATTTAATTAAGCGTGACAAAAGGCAGCCTCAGGCATTTGAGGGTTAAAAAAAATTTCAAGAAATATACCTACAAGCCTTAAAAGCAAATAATCAAATTTAATGCGATATAATTTAAATTAACATATACTTTTATATTTTGCAATTAATTTCGAGTGGTAAGTAATCGTAAAAAGAGAATAAAAGGTTCATCAATTTGGGATAGACATGATGCAGAACCAGACCTAGAAGTAGCAGTACCAAATGAAAATTTTATTACGGAGCCTTTAAGTCCCAGAAATATAAATATATTTGATTATTGGAATTGAAGTCCATTTACAAATTTAAAATCTGTAGCAATAAAATATTTATCAGCCCCACCAACTAGTGTAGCTAGCGAACAGCTTTTAGCGCTGCCGGACAGCTGTATTCTGATAGAATACATTGATATTATGGCCGAAGTTCGGCTTCGGTCGAAAAAAATGAGTTCGGTCGGACACTATATATTTTTACATATAACTACGAAGACGAAGTAAAATATTTTTTTTTTTTTTTATATTACACTGTATGTTATTATTAAGGCTCGGGGAAGTTAATGCATGCATATATGTACATACATAAAATATGCATTAAAAATCGTAAAAAATGCATATATGCAATTTAAGTGAATTTTGTCTTGGAAAGTGGTTAACACTTTTAAAATTTGCGTTAATCATCGTAATAAAGTCAGGGATTATATTAGCAGTAATTTTTGTCCTCGTGAAAAAAAAAATATTTATAATTTAGAAGATAAAATTAATAAAAATATATAATTTTGCAAAAAAGCTGATTGTAGTAAAATATCAAAAACTTTTCTTAAAAATATGCATTTGAATGTAAAATATGCAAAAATATATGCATTTATAGCTGAATATGTAGCAAAAAATGGCAAAATATGCACTATAATATGCATTTATAGCAAAATATGTAAACATATCGCACACCTATGACAAAAGTGACTTAACTCAAAATTTTTTATTTTTCAGAAATCGAAAAAAAAATATTTGCAACTTTATACCAATTGAAACATAAAGAAAGACATAACTGTTTTTTAGCAACAGTTAACAACAACAAACTACAATGATATCTTTTTTATAGATAAACAAGTATATTGTGCATAGTTTAAGCATATAAAACAGAAACATTAAAATTTTAAGTTGTCACTTTCGAACTGGGTGTGCAATATGCAATTACAGAAATGCATTAACTAATCGATGGCATTTTGTGGTATTTTTTTTAATTCGCAAAGATATTTTTTAACTTTGTCGTCTAGCGAACGACAACAAACATGTATTTACATAAACTTCCGATCCCTAGTTATTAAATATAATTTTGATTTGTGTTATATCTAATTATGCATGTTTCCTATATAATTAGATTTACCATATATAATTGTATATGTATGTCATATACGATTTAAATTGGTCGATTTGTAATAAAATGTAATTATATCTGGCATCGTATTAAACAATTTAGAGGAAAAAAATGTATATATAAACATACATAAACATATGTATTTACATTAGGGCGGGTCGATCTAAAAATCGCTCAACGTTCAAGGAAAATCGTATTCTAGGGATCAAAATAAGAAACTTTGCCGAAGGAACTATACCTCTAAAACGAATTCTGATGTCCCGACTTTTGACCAGTAGGGTCAAATTTTGAAAAAGCCCCTTTGATATTTCAGAAAGTAGGAGGAATCTCTCCAAGATTATGGGAGCTACTTCTTCTTCGGGAGACGCGCTAGGAGATTAATGCAGAAATCATCATTCTAGGTAACCGTTAAGATGTTAAAATATAAGTTAAAAGAGGACCTTTTTAGCCGTGTTTTTATAGCAAAATGTACAAATCTCGGGATAGAGATATTTAAGAAAGTAGGAGGAGTCTTTCCAAGATTAGGGTCTCTATTTCTTCTCCCGAAGACGCTCTATATTCGATTGGGTTGGATTCGATTGGGGCACTCTAAATGGGTCAAAGTGCGATTTTTCAAAATTTGAACCTACGGGTCAAAAGTCGGGACATCAGAATTCGTTTTAGAGGTTTGGTTCCTTCGGCAAAGTTTCTTATTTTGATCCCTAGAATACGATTTTCCTTGAACGTTGAGCGATTTTTTTTGCCTCCATACAAATCGACCCGGCCTAATTTACATATAACAGCATGCAATAACATATATATTTATATAAAAAAATGCATGATTATATGTAAACGTTTTTACTCGGGATTGTATATTTTTAAAACTGAAAGTATTTTTTTATAATTTATCTTTTAAAAAGTCGTCAGATAAATGTTTGAAAATGGACTTTAAACATAAAGTGAGAGCAAAAAGAGTAAAAAATTTACAAAAAATTCTTAAATTGCTTACAAAAAAAAATTACTTAATTGTCTAGAACTCAGAAAAATCTAATGATATTGCGATTCTTTGACACCACAAAAGTAATTCCGTTATTTAAAACACTGAAATTATTAGTCATATCATTTCAACGCAGAAATAAATTTCAAAGGTATTCAAACTAATTTTTCAATCTAATATTTAGTAATTCATGTTATAAATCTTCCTTAATTTAAAACACAATTGTTTTCAAAAACGATGTTATTTTCTCATAATTTCATTATTGGGCGTATAACTTAAAAATTAGGTATTCAGAACAGATGGCGCATCTTTCACACATGGTTTGTGTCTTTTATAACTTATATGGCATTTTAGAGGGTAAACATCTGTCATTTATTATCACTTATTCATTGACCGAAATAGTGTAAACAACTAAGTTTTTTTTTTGCTTCGAAAATGTCGAATTTTGTGCCAACAAAGCATCATTTGCGGGAAGTTTTGCAAAAGTGCAGCTGAAGCACATTGATTGTTCACCGAAACTTATCCTGAATATGTTCCAGCGAGAGGTTCAGAAGTGGTAATTTTAACACGAAAGCCAAAGAAAAAGTGTAAAGTTGTGATTTTGATACGAAAGACAAAGATTTTAACATGAAAGGACAGACGATCACAGAGGACCTGTACGAACACGAACCTTATTAATTCGAAAAACGACCGGAATATGCGACAAATTCACAATGATACCAAAAAATCCTGCATTTTTAAGTTGTACACCAATATAATACGCCGTATCTCGGAAACTAATCCAGATAGATAAAAATGGATCAAAATCGTTACTCCTTAATAACGTCCCGGAAATAAATATGGACCTACGTCTGGTCGGGTCCGATGAATACAAAAACTCGTATTTGAGCAAACTTTAATTTTAGCTAAAAATTCTGTTGATTTAGCTAAATTCTTAGCTAATTTACCTAGTATTGTGAATCCCTTTAATAGTCAAATTAGGTAAAATGTTTAAGAAACTTTTTTAGCTAAAATTTAGTTCACCAAAATTTTGCAGAATATGATTATCATCTTCACTGAAAATTCTGCAAATTCGCGATATTTCGAAAACTAAACCATCTGCTTTAATTTTATTTTCCACATTCCATGGAGTTACACTGTGTAACACACAAAATCATCTTTAATGGTTTCAACGGGAACTAAAAGTAGACCATTGGATAAGCAAAGTAGCCAAATGGTTTTGCAAAGTTAGTTAGATTATCTTTTGTATGGCCTCTTAAAGTTGCGATATTTTTGAACATTTTTTCCACTATGAGCGAAAATAAAAAATATATATAAATATATTTACTCACCTATAAAACAGTATCAATTGTGGCCACCGAATTTGTTACCAATCCAATTCTGGAGGTTACGACAACTATATTCATATTAAATTAAATTAATATAGTACTATGGAACGCGAACGGCCTTATCCAACACGCACTCGAACTAAAATCATATTTAAATCGTTTTTTCAGTAGACATATTACTTGTCTCTGAACCCCATTTCACAGAAAAAAGCTTTATAGCCATACCAAATTACTCAATATTTTACACCAATCATCCTGATAACACAGCTCATGGGGGGTACAGCAATAATAATACGAAAATCTATTAAATGCACTGAAATTCAAGACTTTAAAAAGGATCATATACAACCAACTTCCGTTTTAATAGAAGACATGCACGGTCCATTTGTATTATCTGCAGTCTATTGCCCTCCAAAGAATAATAAGACAAAAATTGAATACCTTGAACTCCTGAAATCTCTTGGTAATCGGTTTATAGCGGGAGGAGATTTTAACTCTAAAAATACAGTTTGGGGATCTCGTTTAACACTACCGAAAGGGAAAAATTTACTAGAGGTAATAAATGAAAATAAATGCAAATTTATAAGTACCGGAGAGCCTACATATTGGCCAACAAACATTAACAAAAAACCAGATCTTTTAGACTTTTTTCTCACCAAGAATATAAGACATGATTTTCTGAATATAAAATCAAGTTTTGAATTATCTTCAGACCACTCTCCAGTTGTACTTAAATATCAAACCGATGTACTTTTATCGAATCAAAATAAATTTATATACAACAAGAAAACCGACTGGAGTTGTTTCAGGGAGATCTTAGAGACAAGTCTCGACACAAATATATCGTTAAAAACTGAAGAAGAATTGGATAATTCTATAGATTTTCTTAACGATAAGCTTATAAGCGCGGCTAGTGATTCTACTCCATCCAGAACACACACAGTAGATAAATACAGTATCCCTCCTCACATACAAGAGAAAATAAAAGCCAAACGAAAATTAAGAAAAAGATGGCAAACTACAAGGTCAACCCAGGACAAAACACACCTTAATAGGCTCACAAAAGATCTTAAAAATTTGTTAAAGAAAGACAAAGAAGATAAACTCCAAAGATACCTTACTAACCTTGGCTCGTCAGCTACAACAAACTATTCGCTCTGGAAAGCAACCAAAAAAATTAATAATGGAATTTTACACCTGCCACCGATCCAAAAACCAGATCTTACGTGGGCCCGCACAAATGAAGAAAAAGCAAATGTTCTTGCAGATCATTTCTCTAAAACCTTTACAAACCCAATGGAAGAAAACGAGCCATCTTTACAAAGTATTTCAAACAGCATTGCCAACTCTCAAATCAAACGAATTTCAATTAATGAAATAAAAAAAACAATAAAAACAAATATAAAGGATAATAAATCTCCTGGTTACGATCAGATTACCGGAAAACTCTTAAAAGAATTGCCAAATAAGGCCCTGGTGTATTTAAGAAATATATTTAATTCAATTATTGATATTAAGTACTTCCCAAAAGTTTGGAAAGTCGCTGAGGTAATCGCTATTCCAAAGCATCAAAGACAACATCGTACAGGCCAATTAGCCTACTGCCTTTACTGTCAAAGCTCTTCGAAAAACTCCTCTTTCAACGTATTGAACCTATTCTTTTAGAAAGGCAACTCATCCCTAAACACCAATTTGGTTTTAGGCGAAAGCACTCTACGATACAACAAATTCATCGAGTAACAAATAAAATATCGTCTGATATTGACAAAAAAAACTTTTGTGTTGCAACATATCTGGATGTTGCAAAAGCGTTTGATAGTGTATGGCACAAAGGTCTTCTTTATAAGCTAAAAAACCAATTAACTAAAGATTTCTTTCTAATATTACAAAGTTATCTACAAAACCGAAGATTCTATGTTAAATATAAAGACGAATGTTCAAAAATATTTTCTATGAAAGCTGGAGTACCTCAAGGTAGTGTCCTCGGACCAATGCTATACCTCCTGTTTACATCAGATATCCCAACTCCTACATCAAATAACAATATGATAGCAACATTTGCTGATGACACTGTTTTACTTTCATCACACGAAAACATCAAATGGGCTATGCAAAACCTACAACAACTGCTCAATAATACGCTGAATTGGTTCAGTAGTTGGGGAATACAAATTAACAGTGAAAAAACAGTTCAAGTAATTTACACTAATAGAAAGATAACAAATTTTCAACCAATTCAAATAAATAGTTTACCAATTATTTTTGATACAAAGGCGATATATCTTGGCATGATAATTGACTCCAAACTTTTATGGAAAGACCACATCACTCAAAAGAAAAAGGAATTAAACAACAGGTTTAGACAACTATTTTGGCTGCTAGGGAGAGAATCTAAACTAACAACTCAAAATAAACTGCTCATATACAACACAATTATAGCGCCAATATGGAAGTACGGCGTAGAAATTTGGGGTACTGCTAGCACAACTAACTTAAAAGTTATCCAACGAATTCAATCTAAAATATTGCGAACTATTGTCAATGCGGAATGGTATATTAGAGATGAGGACATACATCGGGATCCAAACGTCAAAACAGTAAAAGAAGTTATACGTATTAGCAGCTTCAAACATACTACTCGTTTAACACAACATTCCGACATGGAACTCAGACAGTTGCCGGCAAACGAAATCCTGGCACCAAGAAGACTTAAGCGGTATGCACCTTCAGAACTAGTTGAGTGTTACTAGGAGAGTCAAAATGCTGTGTAAAATAAATTTTGTATATATCACTTATCATTCTTACATTCGATTTAAGTTATCTTAGGTACTGATTTAAGATAATTAACAACCCACCTCTGTAAATTCTATTGCTTATTGTCATTTTGTTGACAGGTGTAATAAAAAATGGGAAATAAAAAAAAAAATTAAATTAAATTTCTAGTCGTGAAAGATAATATTCAATATTCAATATTGTATTCCATTTAAATATTATTACGTTCCACAACATTTTATTAAAAAATTTGGTTTTTCAAGTATTGAAACGTGGCCTTCAGATTAATAGTCCACTGTCCTGCTTATTGCACCACAATTGCTTTTAATTTTCTTTAAATTATGTTTACACATTTTAGTATTTTATTTTAATTTAAAAAAAAAAACTTTTTGTGTTTGTCTTTTCCGGGATTTGAACTAGGAAACTCGAACTTGAAAATACCAATAATTGTATAATACAATTGTTTTATAGTTACCGTTACCTCTTTTTAATTGAAAGTACAGTATTTTTTCTCTATTAATCGATTATAGGTAATTCCTAATGAAATGACGTCTAATCAAATAAATTTTAATGGTTTTGACCGAATTCCAACCAATTTTTTTTCTGGGTGCTGAAATGTAATAGTGTGTACTTGTTGGTCTTTTAAAACCAATTTGTAAAGTATATTTTTTATTTATTTCAAAAAGTAGTAGGCGAGATAAGCGTGGTTGACATTATATTTTTCGAACAATTCCAAGCAAATCTAGATCAAATGCTTTAGAAACCATAAAATCGATTTTTACGAAAATATTTTTATTTTTTTTTTATGAAATAGTTTTATTTAAAAAATATGTGTTTTAAAAGTTGAATTGCAATTATAAATTCATAGTAGCCATTATGTTCAAATGTAACAAAAAGATTTCAAACTTTCTAGGTCTTTTCGATTTCATGTGAGCTTGAAATTTTAGCTATCGTAAGCTGCTGTATTTGGATTTTGAATATTCCACTTAGTTTTTTTTTTTCATATAGACCAAAAACCAGATATAGGGCAACATTACCGAACATTTTCTTTTTAGAAAAACGAAGTTATGGATTTATGACCGTAGAGTACACTCAGGGAACTTCTGCTCTAAAAATATGTAGTTGTTTGGGTTGTAACACAGTTTCTTTATTTTTAATGTAAATGCAGTCATTTGAAGAACAAATTAAATGTTTTACTAACCTTGTAGTTCATTTAAAAAAACAAACCACATCAAATGACTGTTTTATGATTTTACATTCATTTTTTACAGTTGTTTTTTTGTTATTTAAAAAATAATATCTTCTTATTTTAAACGTCAAAGTATTAATTCCTTGAAGAAGTCAGCCAATGTGGAGACGAAATATTGGAAATAAATAATTATAATTAATAAATAAATGATTACAATCAAATTGTAATAATTGTTCCCTGAAGAAGTCACCCAATGTGGAGACGAAATATTGGAAATAAATAATTATAATTAATAAATAAATGATCTTAAGCTCGTTTAAAATAAGAAGAATTAAATAAAAGAAGACCAAAGAAAACTTAACATTTTTAAAAAAAATAATGTTTGTTTATTTCTTACTAACATGTGGTTAATTTTTGCTACAATTGTTAGTCATTTTTTTGAACATTAAAAAGAAAATGACAATGTTAGTTAAATTTACTGAAATGTAAGTCGTCCTTTCCTTAAGTGAAATTTCATTCGTTTTTAACTACATTTGCAGTGGTCTTTACCTACATAGTATTCTAAGTGTAGTATGACTGTGTAGTACTTTAGGTATTTTAAAGTTGAAAATTTTGTAAATTACGTGCTAGCAAATGCTAAACAAGTACTTTGACATAACGTTGGCAAAGCGTTCTTAATCAGTATTGTGCCATTAATTTAGTTTGCTGTCTGGGTCTGCAATTTCTGTCTGGGTCTGAATATTAATTTCAAGTTGTTTGATAAAAATTTAAAGATTTTGGGTTAACTCGCGTATCGCCTAAAAGAATAAATAATGACAACATTAAAAAAAACAAAATTCATTGTCTAGTTTAACAATTAAAAATATTAAATTGTAACAATTGCTTTTATTACATCGCATAGCACATATTGAAATTAATTATTATTCAATGGCAAGTGTAAACATTTTAAATGAATACAATTTCATATTGCTTCATCTTTTCTAACAAATCATGTTTAAGTAACCTAGATCACGTAATTTCAAAATAATTATATTTTAAGATGAAAGATATACAAATAAACAAATTGCATCGAAAAATACAAATCCATTAAACCATAAAAACATTTGTTTATTTAATTAGAAAAATAAAAAGAAAAAAAGAGAGAAAATATTAATAAATGAAATATTAACTTGAGTTTTTCATCAAAGTCTAATGTTTTTAATGCAAAAGCGTTCAAATTTATGTTTTTATACTAGAAGTGGTCAGTGGACTTTTTGACTATTGTGATCGACCCTAAATGGGTTTTCTCATTAAATTTCATTGAAATGTCATTAAATGAAAAAATAAAAATAAAACACACCAAAAGAGCTATTTTTTAATACATGTATAATGCTGTAAGGATTTTTCAACACCAGCTAAGGTTTTCTAAGGAAACACCTTGAGGAAATATCTTTAAAAATGTTTTCCAAAAAGTACAAATCTTAAAAATACTTATTTAGAAATTTTTATTTATGACAAGTGCACTAAGTTGGATCGTTTCAAAAAAAAATTTAGTGGCCTCCTGAAAATAAACTTTTGCGTTTTCTAAGAATATTCCCGAAATATTTCGTGTTTTGCGATAAACGTTAGTGAGCTGGGCCATTTTGAAAATATGTCTACTTTTTAGTTTTTTCAAGATATTTTTTTTCTTCCAAGACTCTTGATACAAAAGTGGTATCAAATGAAATATCTTTTGAAGTCGCATCTAAAAAAAAAAGAATAAAATAAAAAAAATATAAAAAATATATACACTTTTCTCAAAATGGTCCAGCACACTAACAGTTGTTGCAAAAAATTAAATATTTTCGGAATCCTCATAAAAAACCGTCAAAGTTAATTTTTAGGGGGCCACTTAAAAATTGTAGTGTTTGGACCCACTTTAATGTATACCACTTCCACTAACAAGGAAATTAAACAGTGGTGAATCCTCAGATTTGAATGAAACTAGAATATGTTGTAAAGGAGAAGAAAATATCAGGCACGTATTTTGCGCAATCTCAAGTTTAGGGGTTAAAAAGTTTGGTCAAAAATTACCAAATTTGACGTTCATTTAATGTATGTCCTATATAAGTTATTAAACCGTTTAAAAGACGCATCAACTAGTATAATAAAAAAATTTCGTGCATTTCCAAACATTTTTGTTATTCAAAAAACTATTTTTTCGCAAACCACATTTGCATGGGAAGTTGTTTTTGGTTTGTGTTCAAATTAACATATACAGTAGACTCGCGATAACAAAACCACTGCCTTACGTGAACACCGGCTAGCATGAACAAAATTTTTTTTTACACTGACTACTCTTTAGCGTGAACTCAGTAAGACAGCCCTATAACGTAAACAAATGTAAAATTAATGGAACATAGAAAACGTTGTTTTCTTTTGAACAATTTTAAGCAATCACTACTTTTTTAAAAATTGGGAATCCCCGTAAATGATTGATTATAAATATATTCTGGCATTTTGTGTAACGCGCGCTGTTGATTTGCTTATTTTGTTTTTAGTTTAATATAAAGTGTGTCGTGAAAAATGTCGCAAAAACTGCCAAATTTTTTATCTTTAAAGGAAAAAGTGGATGTAATAGAAAAAATAAAAAGAGGATCAAGCGTGACTAGCTTAGCAAAGCAAATATGAATATGAATTAATGAATATGAATTAATAAAAAATATATGAATTTGAGTTAAATATACATATGTATATTTTATTTTTAAGATGTAAAAAAGTACACCTTCGTAAACATGAACAACTTCGCAAACGTGAACATGCTCAGGTTTTAATAGTTCACGTTACCGCGAGTCTACTGTAATAATCTATATATATAAAACAGGATGTGTGTATGTATGTAACGAATGGACTCCAAAACGGCTGGGCCGATTTTGATGAAATTTTCAGGGAATCTTCAGAATATTCAGGCGGGGACACTGTGAAGTCTGATTTTCGGTCTATGGGCGGAGGGGCGTGGCAAAATGCAATTTTCATATTTTACCACCAATGACATATACATATATTTATTTGTTTGCCTTTTTGTTATTTTATTTTATTTTTTTTTTGAAAGCCGTTGTCTTGTTTTTCAAAACGAGATATTAAACTCTTAAATCGGTTATGTAGTTCCAAAGATATTTACAAAAAACCTATGTTAATATTTACAAAAAACCTATGTAAATCTTCAAGCTATGTTACACGAACACAACAGCCTCATCCGTCTATTCAAAACAGCCCTAGACCAGATCCCGACAGATGATTACACGGTTGTAATAAGAGCTGACAAGACACCGGCTGGTGAGCATGAGCGGCGCTTCAATGCACCGGTGATAGGTGACGTCGCAGTTGTTATGGCAGTTGTTTTCAGCTATTCATTTTATATACTTCAGCAAATAAAGGCGATAGAAGGACAAAGAGGCGTTGGGCTTCCCATGAAATTACAAATTTTAAAATTATTTACTAATGTGAATTTATTTTTTTAATTATTTATTTGCGTAAAAAAAATTTCTTGATTTAAAGAATTAATTACAATTGAAATTTGAAGGCAAAACAACGTTTGCCGGGTCAGCTAGTACTTAATAATAATAAAAAAAAATTTTAATTTTTATAAACAAAATTAAACTTTAAAAATTGCTTTATAAAATTTATGATAATGTTTTAGAATAAATAAATATTCAGATTTAAACAACTTAAACTAAATTATTTAACTTAATAAAGTAATACATCTAATAAGAATTAATATCTTATCTAATTGAAATACAGTAGAATCTCACAAATTAGAACTCTAACAAATTAGAAACGTCCAGATATTAGAACCGGCAATTCCAATGTATTGTACGCTCTGAAATTAGAACCTGTGGTTCTAATTTCTGGAAGTTTTTTTTTATTTTGTTTTGTATTTTCACTACAAATTATTATTTTGCAATGTATTGAACGCTCTAATGTATTGTACGCTCTGAAATTAGAACCTGTGGTTCTAATTTCTGGAAATTTTTTTTATTTTGTTTTGTATTTTCACTACAAATTATTTTTTTGCTCATAGAAGTAAAAATAAAACGGGAATCCCCGAGTTATTCGTGGTGGGTACAATTCGGTCATATGCATGTGAAATTTGATATGCTTGTACAAATTAAAATTTTAAAGTTTTTCTATTAATTTAATATGTTCAATTAATTAAATATTATTAAATAAAAATTGTTTTGTGTTTAAATAAAGCTTACATAAATAGTTTTATTATAATTTTCTGTAAAAAAAAATGTCCAGAAATTAGAACTTTTCAGAAATTAGAATTGCCCGATGTACAAAGTGGTTCTAATTTCTGAGATTCTACTGTACCACTAAATATGAACATTTATAAAAAACAACTACATAAATATTAAAAAAAAAAAACAACAACAATGTGTTGATGTTTGCTTTTGATCGATAATATAAAAAAAAAATGTGAAGCAAGTTCCGAATTTTAGCAAAATATTTAATTGATTCAATTAATTTTTAATTGACAGCTTTTAAAATTTTCAACAAACCGATTTAATTGCAAAAAGTAGGCAAATATTTTTTTCTTGTATATTATTATATGATTCTTATATGGTAACATATATAACGATATATTTTTATATATTGACCTTTATCAACTTAGATATTAGACATATATGCTATAAATAATAAGATATGGTAGATCCATTGTCATATATAATAATGTATTATCATACATTACGTAATATGTAAACGTATCTGGTGCAATATAAGCTTTATAGTTTAAGATATAGTAATACTGTCTCATAAAAAATCTTGTTTTGTCTAATCTAAGATATGCGTATATATGGTGCCATATTTATAATACAAATTAATATATAATATTATATGACATTAAATGATGTAAGATACAATTATATAAGATTTCATATATGACGCAAGATTGACAATTTAGTTTGAGATTTGATTATATGTGGTAAACATCACTAATAATTTCTATGCGTGTAAGATATAATTATATATTGTTATATGTATTCCCATACATTATTAAATATGAGCCAGATGACTAAATTAGTTTTCTTTAAACTTTTAATATTTCTCCCCTTTACGTTAAATATATCTGTACTCCCTTTTCTTTACACTTTTTTACTTTTATAAATTTTACTAAAAATTATATATTTCATGGCATTTAACCCTCAAACGGTACACAGGTGCGAATTCGCCACCATGAAAATTTCAAAACGCTGTTACTTTTTCTACAAGTAATTTTAATGTTTCTCCCCTTTACTTTAAATTTGTCTGTACTCCTTAAAATGCACCACGCATACACAGATGTCCATTCCCTTGCGCAAAGCCGTGAAATTGACATGAGAAAGTTCGATAGGTGCGAATTCGCACCTGTATACCGTTAATGAGTTTCAACTGAAAAAAAAAAAAAAAAATATTGGTTTTTGTAATTTGATAAAACAGATAAGTCAATTTGTTCATTATTATAACTAATATTAGAAAAAAAAACAGTATATCGTTAGCTGAAACGGTAAAACCTGAAAATAGCAACAAAAAACTTTTTTGATGAAAGTAATTGAAACAGATACAAAAATCAACATTTTGCGTTTCAGCAACCGATATACGAACCTACTTCAAGAGATAATACGTATAAAAATATATATGTATATTGACACATTAAAAAAATATTAGGAATATTTGTATGCCATTAACGTTATTTTTTCTTGAAAGAATGTTCCTTTATAAAAAAAATTGTGTTTAATTTGTATTAATATCTTTATTAAAAAAATAAATATATTTTTTTCTGAAATCGTATTTTTTTAAAAAATGGTGTTTTTCAAAAACTAGTTTTGACAAATTTATTGCAGATTTTGCAAATTTTTGAGGACAATTTTGTATTTGCAACAAAATTATACCCAAAAATAATATATCATACGTATGTATACCTTGTCCATATTTTTATTCATCAAATCCTAAGATGAAATTAAAAAATCCCAATTCGGCAATATGTACCGTTTACGTATGCCAGATTATAGTGTAGCGGTTGAGTGTTAAGTTTAATTTAATCTCAAAATATCTTATTCGATCCACCAAAAATTACTTATTTCTTTAGATATAATTAGATACAATAAGATCTAAATTAATCCAATGGGATATTTTGGGATCTATCAGGATATAAAATTTGACATTATTGGATACCCCGATTTTTAAAGCAATTTTGACCTAATTAAATACAGAAATATGTTTGGGGGATCTAATCGGATATTACTGGATATCCCAATTTTGAGATAAAGTTAGATCTATATCAAATGAGATATGATATTATTTATAAGATACAACTTTTTTTGATCGTTGGAGTTTAGACTTCGAAATTAATATACTTGATTAAAGTTAATCCACCTTTTCCATCTTAATCGATTTCATATGCATTTTGTGACAGTTGGGCCCAGTTTTTAGCATGTAGATTATCTTTAAACTTAGATTAACGAAGTTTTTAAATGGAATACTGCTGCCGATATGCGGTTTATTATCTTTAATTATGATAAAGACCAAAATTCTAAACAATATAAAGTGGTTCCGACAATTTTTTGTTAATAATCTTTGGAAATGGCAGACAAAATTCGTTACCGGTTTAACTAAACCAAGTTTAACTAACATCCCAAAAAACTAGGCCTTAAAGATTAACTTTTTCAGTTTAAAAAACCAAAAAGATTAAACTTTTTGAAAAGCATAAAATAAAATCCAATATCATATTAGATTTTGGACTTGGGGTAGAACAATATTCTAACTAAATATATGAAAACATAGAAAGTTGAAAAAAATGCCGCTCTACTGTACTCGTTTTGTAATTAGATGATGACGAAAGCAATACACGTTAGATGCATATTTGACAAAACACAAAAAATAGAAGAAGTGCTTTGATACTTCAAAAGATTTTTTTTAAAATTTTCAAAAAAAAAGTTTTAATCTGAAATATTTATTTTCTATTAGCACCTAATAAGAAATTCAGATCGGTAATTGGTTACTTTTATATTACGAACCCTATTATTTTAACAAGGTCATGTCCGTCAAGGTAACTACTTATCTCGGTAACATGTTACTCCTCACTTACAGGTAAAGCATATTCAACAACATTTTATTTAAATCTTTAATAGTTAAGCCTCATTTTCACAATGTCACGTTAGCTACTAACTGGGACTTTAACTGACACATTTGTTGTTATTTCCCATATATTGTTCAATTTCATTTTAACTGTTTGTTAAATTTTAACTGGACATTCAGTAATCGAACCTAAGTCGAATATTATTTTAAAATTGTCAAATTTGTAGCAAAAATTGAATTATAAAATTTTTTTTATAGAAACGAACTAATTATAAAATATAAATATTTAAACATACGAATTTGGTATTACTAATGGTCGAAGCAATTTCATTTAAGTTGCAAAGTAAGAAGTTTAACTTATTACCACGTAACATCTTCCGTAATACCAACATATTACCGAGGTTTTGTTGGGTTTGCTTGATAACTCTTTACAATTGCAATAAAAGACTAGAATAACAATTTCAAAACTGTTGTATAGATATACATATTTTTCTTATAGATTAATAGTTTCCATTTAATATGCGTTTATATTTATTTCTTAACATAGAGAAGATGGATGGATGGTTGGCTGGCGTCTTATGAGTACATTTTCAAAATTTGCATGCAAAGCACGAATTGTTCATACGACAAAAACAAAACTCTCCCACAAAAGGCTTGTAGTCGTTGTCATTATTTTCAAGCTTGAATAGACACCAATACTTTTTCCCCAGTTTGTATATTTTCGTTCCAACACTCAAAGAAAAAAGTTTCAACATATTGATGATATTGTTTCATAAATTGTTTGTCATCAATTATTCATCATATTTATGAAGTTTTCATAAATATGATGAAAATTTTCATACAAATTTATGACAAATGTCATAAAAAAGTTTCATAAACTTTGTAAAAAAAAAATGTTAGATTTTTATAGAAATTTTTATTTGAAATTTAAAAAATTTTATTTAGAATTGAAGCTGAAACATAATTGGCTTAAATTACTTAATTCAGGTGTTCGTAAAAAAACGAAAATTTGGAAACATAATTATTTAAATTAAAATTTTTTTTTTTCACTTCATACCAACACCTGAAATAAGTTACTTAATGCAATTATGTTTCAGTCTTTTTAAAACTCATAAACTACCAGAAATGATTTGAAAATCTGAAACACCAATTAAATATTATTTGATGTGTTATTAATTTTAAATATAACTTTTTGAATATAATATGAAACTTTTATGAAAGTTTCATAATATTTATGAAACATTTCATAAACATTTATAAAACTTTCATAAAAATTTGCAAAACAGCTTCTTCCTATTTACGAAATATTTAATAACATTATGTATTATTTCATAAAAAGTTATGAAACTTCATCATTATAATTATGAAACATTTCATAAGTATGAAGAAACCTGTCATCAATTTGCCCTCATATGAAACAGCATCATCATATTTATAAAGTGTTACATTGGACGAAAATCAATGAAGTTTTATTTATGAAAAACTTAATAAATATGATGAAGCTTTTTCCCTGGGTGTACTTAAACCCTCTGAATAGAGTAGATACGGTTGAGTTTGTGTAGCCCTTTGAGCTAAAACTGAACGTTAAATAAAAGATCAATTTGTTTGTATATTTTTTCCAAGATTTGAAATAATTCATTCATTTTTATAGTAATTCTTCTATAATTTATTTACTCAAGAATTTAAACAACATCTAATGAAGGTAGACCATCAAATATTCAACAGAGAGACCTTAAGAGACCATAGAATCAAAACCCGAGATAAGTTTGCAAATGCTTTTAAGGACTTTGTCTGTTGGTATACTTTCATTTGGTACTTAAGTCACTTAGAGTAAAATTTCTTGTTGCACTGCGTTAAATAAATAGAATTTAAAAAGTTTCAGTCTTAAAACAAAATTTTGGAATAGGATAAAATTGCTGTCCAGCTAGGAATATGGTATGAATGTCAAACAAACAACATTTTAAATGAAACTACGAGTTAAAAATGAAACAACTACTAAATTTTTTCCAAATAGTAGGCGAAGTAGGAGTGGTTAAATTTTGATCAATTGTTTAAATTCTGAACTAGTTCTAAATATTTAGTGTATTAAATACCATACTAATTTCAAGAATTTTTAACCACACCTACGTCGACCACCTTTTGGAACACTTGGAAAAGTTATTGCATATATATTTTTTTAATCATATAAATCAATAATGTAAGTTAAACATTAATCCGACATAATTTTTCCTGTAGTGGGGCATTTGTCTTAGAGTGCCTCATATGTAGAATATCAAAGAATTTATTATTTAAACTTCTGATCGTTTACATACATGAGAACAGGGAGGACGTATATTTCCATGTAATATTTTTGAATTTGTACGATTTTGTTTCAACTTTTCTTTGACTATAAACATTAAACTTATTCGTCATCATTACTTCCTGAGCTTGAATCTAACAGAGAACGTTGGGCGAATGATTCGTGACGGTCTTTTAAAGTTTACATAGAATTTTGTATGTGTTTGTTAATTTAATGTCTTTTGTTTACACTAATTTTAATAATTGAAACAAACATTTTCATTGTTAATAAAATCGCTTAAATTAATAATACAAGTTTGTTATAATTTTTATTAAAAATAAAAATTATGTTTTTTTTCGACCTTTAATTGTGCAATGAAAATGAAAATTATTCAAGTTCGAGGCCATATTCTATATTTCTTCATTAGGATATTGTCCTAACAAATAATCTATAGAGTTTTTTGTTTTCAAATTTATAATTTGACCCTTTCAGGAATGTGTTGATAGATCTATTTCGGGAATTTTCTAGGTTCCCATCATCAGAACACGTTTTGAAAGCTTTAACAATCCCATGCCAAACATCAAACATACATATGAACTAGTTTACTCACTACATGAGAACTAATATACATATGAGTTTGAAGTTAAAGATTATAACCACTGATCAAAAAATAAATTGAAAACTTGTTTGATGTGCAAGATCCACCTCTGGTGGATATTCAATACACGTTTTTTTTGTTGTTTCTCTCTCCTTTTTATATTTTGTTTAGTTTGTAAGCAAAACAGGGGAAGTAAACTTGGCGGTACTCTGCCTTTTATACAAGTTTGTTATAATTTTTATTAAAAATAAAAATTATGTTTTTTTTCGACCTTTAATTGTGCAATGAAAATGAAAATTATTCAAGTTCGAGGCCATATTCTATATTTCTTCATTAGGATATTGTCCTAACAAATAATCTATAGAGTTTTTTGTTTTCAAATTTATAATTTGACCCTTTCAGGAATGTGTTGATAGATCTAGTTTTCAATTTATTTTTTGATCAGTGGTTATAATCTTTAACTTCAAACTCATATGTATATTAGTTCTCATGTAGTGAGTAAACTAGTTCATATGTATGTTTGATGTTTGGCATGGGATTGTTAAAGCTTTCAAAACCTGTTCTGATGATGGGAACCTAGAAAATTCCCGAAATAGATCTATCAACACATTCCTGAAAGGGTCAAATTATAAATTTGAAAACAAAAAACTCTATAGATTATTTGTTAGGACAATATCCTAATGAAGAAATATAGAATATGGCCTCGAACTTGAATAATTTTCATTTTCATTAAATTAATAATTATAGTAACGAAAGAGTGAAATAAATGGGTACGTCTGGGAAGTTCCATAAGTGTCACCCAGCGTTGCCAACTTTTACGATTTTTGAAGTAAAAGATCATAAAAGGACGATTTTACTAAATTCAGTGTTTGGAAAATGACAATTTTTAAAAGTTTGAAAATTTTATCGAGTTTTTCAATGTTTTTCGCTATATTTTACTGTCAAAATTTTATCAAGTTTTTTTTTCATTTAAAAAATCTAAATATAATGTGATCTCAAAATGTATCAGTGTAGAAACGGTAATGACATTACTTTTTGGACTACCACTAATGACAATAGCTTACTCTCCACATTACTTTTACACAAATAATAAGGTCATACTAATTTTATTAATATTTTTAATTTTCCCTTGCTTTAATACAAAAAATAATGCGTACCATGTAAATACGTATTTTTATCATTATTTTAAAGAGTAATGATCTCAAAATTTGTTGAAAATCTATTTCTAGTCTCATTATTTGTTCAACTCTAGTACGTACTACTACTTATTTTTGAGTTTTTGTAAGCTGAAAAGTAATGACATTTTGTGGAAGCAAGTAATTTATGTTTTTATCTATCAAGTATCAATACAAAATCTCAGTAATGGTCTCTCTTTACCAGTATATAAATAATATGCAGTAGATTTAGGGCCAACTGCATATAATTCGGTGTCAAAACTCATTATTTTTGTTCGACGAGGTCGTTTTTGTAAGTAGTTTTACACGTTTACTTCATGAGAAAACGCACAAAATTTGTACGCTGGCTTACACGCTGCATTAGAAAGAAAATACAAATAAGTGGTTACCAAAATCATCAGTTTATTGTATGCTTATAAGCTACTAAAAAAATTTGTGATTACAAGTTTGTAAATAGTATGGCTTACCTTTATACTTATCAGTAATTTAAAAATAAATAGTTGACAAAAAGACATTATATTTGTAATTAGATCAGTAGTCTCTGCAACGACTACGTCAAACAAGAATAATGTAAAATTATAGTGTGTAAAGATATTTATTTTCATTATATCACCACTTACGTGGTAATGAAAGTTTTTGCTGGGATGCCGATATACCTGGAGACCCAGGTTCGAAACCCGTGTGGGCACATTTTATTTAAAAAAAAATGTTCAATAAAAAAAAATATTTTTTTATTAAATATATATTTTTTTTTTTTGGAAAATTAATTTTAAGACTCGTTATTTTTATCCATACTGGTAAGCATATAGGTAACCACATATTTTTTGATTTTTCGTAAGGTGAGTTGTAATTTTTCGTAAGGTGATTTGTTGTACGCTTATATGGTAATGCTTTTCTACAATGGGATTTATATACCAATTTTAAGACCAACTATATATCAACTTTTTGAAAGACTTGTTTAAACTTTATTTAAAAAAATAACGATAACCGAAGGGATTTTTAATATATTTTAGGATGTTACATCCAAAAATTTTAATTTTTAAATGATTTAAATCCTTTCGCTTTAAAATCACTGATAAAAGAGTAATTTTCTCGTTTTTTGTTCTAGCTACACAGAAATAATTGTAGAATTGAGGAATTGTATGGGACCCCTTAAACCCGCAGACACGATTAGAGTCACTTGATTATGCCGATAACAAATGTGAGCTTTCTCACAATCGTGCTCATATACAAGCAAAAATTGATGATCTAGCACGAGAATCAGAGAAAGTAGGTCTGAAGATTAATACCAACAAAACAAAGGAAATACGCATAAATGCAGAGTCAACACCATTAACCATCGGCAAACACGTAATAGAAAATGTAAACGAGTTCCAATACCTGGGCAGTATGATAGATACACGTGGGGTGCACTTCTTGATGTCAAGCCAAGAATGCGAAGAGCCTATCGAATGCGCTATTATCGAAAACATGGAGGTCGAACGAATACAGCAAAAATACCAAATTAAATATATTTTCAGCCTGTGTACTCTCGGTCTTATTATATGGATGTGAAACATGGCTGGTAACAGAAGAAATTAAGCGAAATATACAAGTGTTTACCAACAGATGCCTTCGTATAATATTCAGAATATTTTGGCCCAACACAATAAGTAATGTCCAACTACTCGCCATAGCAAATATGACTGATATAAACTGCGAAATCCGAAGAAGAAAACTTGGCTGGATAGGGCACACACTTAGAAGAGAAGACGATAATATATGCCAAAGAGAACTAACGTACAACCCCCAAGGTGCAAGAAAACGAGGAAGACCGCGCATCTTTTGGCGTCGCTCAACATTGAGTGAAATTAATAACCTGCCTGATTTTAGTAATAGAAGTTTAAATAGCTTATTAGAACTAAGAAGTTTTGCAAATAGACGCTCCAGATGGAGATTTCTTATAGAGAGCCTATGCCCACAATGAGGTAGCTCTAAAGTATTTTAGCGCATGGCTTATTATTATTTTATTATTACACAGAAAGAATTTCTTGGACGAGTTATTTTTCACAAAAGTAATGATGTTTTATTCACAATATAAATGAAAAATTTCTTAAACTTTATGGAAAAGCATAGTTTTAATGATACTTTTTTATTAGTAGTATGAAATTTTTAATAAATGAAATGAATTTTTTTATTAAATTTTATGAAAAACTGCATTAATTTAATGAAAAGTTTCAATGCACAAATTCCAGTGACATTTCATACATCTAATGCAAAAATGCATTGATATCAAGCAGATAGATAATTCCCTCAGTGTAAACCAATATATTTCTTGAATGTAATTTTTTTGTATGCCTAAAATTTTTAAAACCAAATCTCGAAAAAAAAAAATTTTAAAGCAACATTTTGTCATGGAATTTTGCAGATTTTAAGATAGTCCGGGGATTTTAAATTATATTCCGAATAATCAAATTTCAATTTTTTTTCATATTGTATATTTTTTGTTTAAATTCTTTAAAAAGAATTTTTTAACTCGATCTTTAAGTATTTTAAGGTATGGTGACAATTAAAGTACTACATGAATCAAGTTTTCCGACCTTTGTAGGGAGGCGACACTTAAAGCATATCGAAATTTAAAACAGTTGACAATATATAACTTTTACTGTATAGCGAAAAGGTGTCCAAAGAGTTTTCCTATAAGCTGCTCTATTTGGGTTTGGAATATTTCACTTTAATTATTTAATTAGCCCAAAAACTAGACAATGGCTCACATTAGCCAGCATTGCCTGTGTAAAAGTATAAAAACTTTTTGTATTTATAAATTTATGTGGAATTTGTGAAAGTAGTAAAGATTTTTAGAAAAAAGTTTAAAAAAATCTATTTACAAACAATACATTTTTCATAAAGAAACCGGAAATTAAATATATTTGCAATAAAAGAGATTGCTTACCTAGTTTTAAGTTAGTAATTTTATATGAAAAAGTGTTACAAATGATGACAAATATGAGATACATTTCATTTTACATTAGAGATTTATGTACATTAGGGTGGTCCTTATTTTTCAACTCGCGATTTTTGGGGCTGCCCCCCTCTTAAAATATTTGTTTGGATACAAAAATTCACCATGCAAAAAATTAGAGTGCTAGTATAACGGGAATGTGTCCCGCATCGCCCTTGAATATCAGGCCTCCTTGGAAAAATTTAACAAATACAAAAAAAAAAAATTTTTTGTCTAAATTTAAAAATGTAATATAATTTTTGTGTTGGGTTCAATAACAACTACTCAGATAAAAAATATTACCTTCCCAGAAAATCGCTAACTTATTCCAACTTGGAGTCAAAAAAATTCACATATATTTGGGGTGAACCTAAAAGTTATTTTTTTACATTTTTGAAATTTTATTCAACAAAAACCAAAAAACTAGTTCTTGCTGTCAAATGTTTTATTAAACACATCCCAAATATTAAATAACATAAGTATTACGGATATCCGTTGGCAAAAATTTTTGTTAGAGCATTTTGATTCTAGCGGATTTCAACGTTTTTTTAAATTTGTATAGACTTTTTTTTTAACAAGATTTTTGTAATATTTCATCAATGTTATTGTGTATGCTATTTTATATAATTGTAATAACTTTATTATAAAGTATAATTTTTCGTGTTCATAGTTAACTTGTGTTTTCATGGGGTCACAATTGACCCTCGTATTTTAAAGAGTCAAAAATCACAAAGATGACATAAAATTAATTTTTGTTTATGTTTCTAATTGTAATTTATTTACATTATAAAATTAATTAAAATTAATTATTTAGTATAAATTCAGATATTTGTATTCATATTAAAATTGATTTTTTGTACATATAGGAGTATTTTCGAAAAACGTATTTTTAATTTAATAAAGTAAATTTTTTTTCACTCAAAATTTTTATTATGGAAAAGTTTTAAGTTCTAATTTTTACTAAATTGACCTACTCGAAGACTAGAAACGGTAAACGAAATTTTTTTAGAATAACTATAAATTGAATTATTCCTTTTTTTATTTTATTTATAAATTTTGCCATAAAGCTGCATTTTTCTTACGTGGGTCAACATGGGTTAACTGTCAACAGAAAAAATAGTATTTTATAATAAAGTTATTACAATCATATAAAAGAGCATATACAATAATATTGATAAAATATTATTAAAACCTTGTTTTAAAGTAAAAATGTATAAAAATAAAAAAAAAAAACCTTGAAATCCCCGAATAAAAATGCTCTAAAAAAAATGTAAGGTCAAAATCTCATTTTTATTTTTCGCCCATACAACGAAAGACAACCCTAATGTACATATATGTAGAAAATTTCAAGATAATCTTTAAAGAAAATACAGTTACATTTGAAGAAATTCTAGGTAGTTTTCTCTACAATTTGTTTTAATTAAATAGTTTCTATTTCAATACCAGAATAAATCGATTTTAATTTATTTTAACATACAGTGAAGGGCAATACAAACTAATCAATAAGGCATTTTTTTAATTTGTAATTGTGGTCTTTATTTTTAAAGGTCAAAATAAATGTTAAACTGTCCAACATCAATGTTCCAAAATTGTAAACCTGTTTCAGTACCCCGTGGCTTTTAATGCGAAATTAGCTACATCGACATTCAGTTCAATTATTTATCAAAAATTAGGCTGCTACTGGTCAGAGCTATAAAAAATGTGTCAAAACGGTGTTGTCCCGAAAGACGAATCCACATAAAATTATTCGTTTTTCTTCAACAACAACATATACTTTGGTGGCACAGAAAATAAAACATTCAACAATTTCGAAATGGAGTTCTGTGACATGCCTGATAATTTTATGTGAAAACAAATAATTTCATGTGGATTCATGAAAAGCTTGTAAAATAGTCTTAAACTATACGTTAGTTTTATCCTCAATGGGTTTTCACATTTTTCCATGATATGAAATATAATTTCTTTATTTTCTACGGCCGGGTCCGGAAGTTCATGCAAATGCATTTTTTTTTCTTTAGTCTGTTAACAATCAAATAATTTGGGTTAATATGATATCGATTTGATAGTGAATATTTTCGTATATTTTTGTTCAGCTTTTTGGAAGAGACACGTTAATAAGGCTTGGTTTTCCTCAACACAAACTCAGAAAATTAATACACAACAAAAGAACTAACATCGTTTAAGAATGCACCGATCACATCGTCGAAGTTGAGCGGTCATTTTCTATGTTCAAAAACATTTCGGCAACAATAGTTAAATTTTACGTTTAAAAATAAAAAATTTCTTTTTATGTGGGCGGAGCTTAAAGGGCGCTACAAAGCCTTAGATGCAGACGAAAATATCGAAGACGAAAATATCGATCACTGAAGTTAAAAACTTTTTTATGTTTAACCTTTTTATTTAATTCATTTTAACTACTATTAAACATTATACTTTTAATTATATTATTTTACATTTAATTTAATTTACTTTTTAAATAAACTATTAAATTTATTTTTAAACAATAAATTACTATATTTTTTTTTAAAGATTTTATTTAAGTTTATTTAATCTTAATATGTACTACAACTGTTGAAGTTAAAGAAAATCTGTAATTATTAGTAAGGAAAAATAAGTTAACTTTACTAAAATTAAGTAAAACTTGAATAAACCCTTAATGGAAATCCATTTGCTAAAATTAGACATCTTTTTACTAAAAATTAGAATTTATTTTTTTAGATTAAATTTATTTTTATTATCCTTTATCATTTTCTTAATATTTTAGATTAAAAAAATGTTCAACATAAAAAAAAAAAACTTTGGAAAAATTAATAACGAAATTTGTAAAAAGTTTTGTAATTTGTAAATAGAGAAAAGGAAAAAAATTTTGCTAAAATATCATTTTGTACTAATAATGTTTACAAAAACTGTAAATTAGTTTTACTAATTTTTCTACTACCTTTTTTAGTGTACTGTGTATTTTAAGAAAACTGAATAAAAAGGTAATTTTAAATGTTTTTGCTTTTTAACTAACCGAATTTTGTTGTGAAAAACAATATTCAGTTGCACCAACCAATTTCAGCAGAAGTAACCGAATTTCAATTGGAAAATGGCCATACTGTTCTCTGTGTGTAAGCGCATTTTATTTGTGTTCACAAAATTTGTATGTACAATTTTATTATTTTTCTGGTGAAAGACTGAGGTTTTTAGCCTTTTTCTAAAGTATAAAATTTTTTCACAAATTTTACAAAAATTTTCCACATTTTAAATAACGATTTGAGGAATTTCAATTTCGAGTAAAAATTGTCACGTCAAATATGTACCACCATTATTTTTTATATGAAGCAACATTTCGAAAATAGGCTAAATTTACCACAAAGTTTTCACAAATTTCAACCGTATCTATGAGTGGGCCAAAATTGGATAAAATCAAGTTCAAAATTGTTCGACTTATTTAATAACCTACACTGAGAGAATTATTTAATAACTCACAAATTTAAATAAACTTAGGCTTAAAATAATTTAAGTAATCAAATTGAAGAATAAGCTTTGTGAAATATTGTGTCAGCTATTCATGTGATAACAGAATAAAGCGAGCATAAAAATATTGTTAAGAATACAATTTCACAATACATTTATAATGATTAAACCGTGTTTGCAGTAGTTATAATAATTGCATTATAACAATAGTATAGTCCTAGTTATCATATTATGATCATGGGCAAGAATTTCGTCATCATTTATAACCATGTTATGATTATTGCAAACATATTATGATTATTTCGTACTACAGACTTAAAAGCACGTGCTTTTCTTTAAATTTTTCTTTCATATTTTTTTTTCTTTAACAACATTGTTTTTATGAAACAGTTTCATAAAAAATTGTAATATTAAGATCCTTGAATTAATAAAACTATTCATTAATGTTTTGAAAAATGAATTGGAACTAAGAAAATTAACCGCTCCATATGATTTTTTAAACAATTTCGTAGAAGTCCAATATTAATTCAAAGCTACATTAAAATAATAAATCACTTTATGAAATATGTTGAACACTTGAGAATTAAATCTTAAAACTAACGTTTGAAATGTATAAAAATTAATGAAATTTTATAAAAAAAAAATAAGACTGAAATAATTTCATAGCTCTAAAGAAAATGTTCATTAAATTTAAGAAGGGATAATTTATGAAATCGAATGAATTTTTTTTTGTGAAACTATTATATTTTATGAAAACAAAGTTTATGGAAAATTTCTTAATGTTAATTAAATTTATTGGATATAATGAAATTCTTCACTTCTATGAAATTGTTTCATTAATATCATGAAGGAAAATTCTTTCAATGTATTGGGTGCGACTTTCGATTTCCTTACTCGATCGCTATCGATTAAAATAAAATCCGCTAAAAATAAAATACAATATAAATGTCTGAGGCCAATTTGATGTTTCTTATTTTATTGAAGTGCTGTGTTAAGGTTTTTAAATCCTTTCTTTTATTTATTTTAAATAAAATCATAATTTTAATTCTAAAAAATAAATGCAATGAAAAATCATTAAAAATACAAAAAGTATGTACCTGAAATCAAAATATGCTGAATTATGTATTTATAACAAAATATGCAGGAACAAATCAATGCCATTTTCTTGCAAATTCTTTAATTCGCAAAATAATTTCGTCAATCAAATATGTTTTGCATGACGTATGAGATAAAGAAAAAAAAAATAAAAGTTCCCCCACCCCAAAATTGAAAGCTGAAACCGCACCTGAATAATACCATTCACTTTAAACTAAAATAGGAAATAATAAATACAATGCGATGAAATCTGGCTAATAATTTTGTATAAAAATGACGCAACATTCAGGACAATTTTATAAGCTTTCCAATGGTACACAGTTTGTATAGATCCAATTTATAATACACAGAAAAAATTATGGGCCAAAAATATCTAATTAATTGATTGTTTGAATATCAATAACAACTTAAACAATTTTTTTAATTGATTCAATTAAAAAATTTATTGAATTTTCTAATTTATCCATACAGTGTTGACAACATGTAAACAAAATTTTAAAAAATTTGGCAAACTATTTTCTTTTATTTTATTTAGATTAAATAAAGGTTTAATTATATCAATATATTATTTAATTTGTAAATAAAAAGAAAAAAATCGCAAATGATTAACTTTTAATAAGTTGAATAGTTTACCGACTTCAAATACACGCAAAATCGTAGTTATTTCACTAGAGTTTGCAACACTCTTTTTGTTGAGATATTCGTGTACGCACGAAAACTTAATTTAGTTTCGTGTTTTATCTGTGGTAATAAAAGTGCACAAGTGAATTTAAATAAAACTTATCGAAAAAGGACAATTAAACTATTATTTTTGTAAATAATTAAATTTTCTTTAGTTAGTCTCTTTACAGGAAGAAGAAGAAGAAAACATTTTTATTGAATTTTCAATAACTATAAGTGTCATTAAACTATCATTTTAAAGTTGTGTGTAATTTTTTTAAGAAAGCAATTCAATTACAAGAAAAAGTTCAAGACAAGACAAGCAAAACAAAATTTTTGTCTATACTTTTATTTGTTTTCTTATAATACATTTTTATATGAAAAAGCTTTAATTTTATTATAAATAAAATGTCAATTTAATTTACAAACCTACATTTATTTTTATTTATTTAATAAGACTAGGTTCACACACGGCAATTATAATTGCGCAATTCTTGAGTTTATAGAAGAGGGAGGGAAAGAGAATGATAGGGGTTACAGACTTGCCCGTACTCCAATTCCGTTTTGTTTTGTCATTCGCAATTTTCAATACTGCAGGTTGATATACGAAAATTGCTGAAACAAACTTTTCCTGTGTGAACACAAGAGCAAGTTCAAAGGAGAATTGAAGAAGAATTGGGCAATTATAATTGCCGTGTGTGAACCATGACTAAGGGGCATATAACAAAAAAAAAAATACGAGTTTTCAATTAGAACTACCATTGTTTTCTTCTCAAGTTTCAATTAAAGTTTTAATCAATTCAACTAAACTATTTAATTGAGGTTGTAAAGAAAAACAATAACTCTTTTAATTGATATTATTATTATTTTAATTGAAAGAGTTTTAATAAACTGTCTGCAATTTTTTTTAGTTAATACTATAATTTCAGTGGTAGGTGCAAAATCAATTGAAATATTAATTGATTCAATAAAATTTTTAATTGAAACCCGTTTTTAGTTTTTTCTGTGAATGTAGTCTGATAGAAGGCCGATATTGTTAATTTTACATTCAAAACCACGCTCACCTAAAATCGGTGGCTGATTAAAAAAAAACTTTGCTTTTTGGACTTTTTTAAGATGTTTCTTTCTTCAAGTTTAACTTTAATTTCTACCTTTATAAATAAATACCACAAGCATACGGGCAGTGTACTAACTACCGCAATTGATTATATTTTATTGTTTGTCGCTGTATAATTTGAATCTATTTAACTCATTAATGGCACGTCATAGATCCGCTGGACATTGTTCAACTAAACTTTCCAGATATATAAACCCACGCTCATTAAAAAATGTTTGTAATTTTTTTTTGCCTAAAGCGCACTCTAGTGGAAATATTGGCAATCAAAGCTGAAACTTTGACAGCATATAAATCCTAGACGGTCAAAGCTATATTAAAACTTGAATTTTTGTTGAATTTTCTGAACAAGTCTTTATTCAAAAACACATGAACGATTTTTAAAAATTTTTGGAAAAAAATATTGTGTGACCATTTCCATATGACAACGCTGATGATATATTTTTTTAAAGGTTTAGTAGTATTTTTATAAAAAACCATCCATTATTTATGTTTTGAGTGAATACGGAATAAATTTTGGAATATATTAGACTTTGTGTATTTGAAAAGTTCATCGTTAAATTGCTCCGATTTTCAAAAATGTTATACAATCGATGAACTAATGTTTAGCAGAAAAATACATTTTCATATTTTTTCATCAACATTATAATCAAAAATATAGAAGATTAGGCGTTTTTTATCTTTTTAAATAATAAAAAGTTCCATCAAAAAAAGGTCAAAATTTTATATTTTCAAATAATTATTTGGCAACTCTGGATAACAATTTTCCACAATTTTTTTATTCGCAATTGCAGTCAAGATGTTGAATAATTTTAAGGTTTTTAAATCACTTAATTATCTTTTTTCAATAACAAAATATAGCCCTTTTAAAAGTAGTGGCTCGAAAACGGGAACACTGTGTCAAAAATGAGTTAAGTTTCCTGCATTCTGTTTGGGTCTTACTTTTAATCATATTTTAAATTAAAATGTGTTACTTTTAATTTGTTTTTTGAATAACTTGTAACATGTTTAGCTGTTCATATAAATTAATGTGTTGTGTGTTTTATTATTTTTAATTAAATACACATTTCTGGAGCGTGTCACATCATCAACATTAAACAACTATGACTACACTACTTGTATGGTTGTATCCAATTTCATTTTCTTTTTCTTTTTTTTTGTTTTCTTTTTTTTTGTTTTTTTTTTTTGTTTTTTGTTTTATTCACATGCATTCATGCGTTTCCTTTTTGTTTTTTAATCAAACTAAAGAAAATAGAATAAGTTTATTTTCTGGAACGTGTTTTAATATTTGGGTATTTACTCGGCAAATCGTAGTTCAGCTATTGAATATAAATTACAAAAAATTACTCGCAAGTATGACCAAGAGTTTATAAAGTACAGATTGCAGGCATTGAAAATATTTCAAACTACTCACAGTGGGGTGTTTCACACATATTTTGAAACTAGTTCAGCCATTTCTTACTGGCTGATCGGATTGTCACACAGCCATAATCAACGGAATTTCAAGCTTAAGTTTCAAAGAAGGGCCGACCAGATGCGCCTGGCACTGATCAATTAGCCTCCAAAATAGCGCACTCGGGTGTTCAAAAATTTTTAGAACCTGTCAATTTTATATTTATCAACCGATTTACAAAAATGAAACATTTCTGTACGCTTCAGGCTCTATTAGCCTTGCAGTTCCGTGCCGTGACGAATCAGCTGTTTCCTTCATCGCTTATGTGAGGTGATTCTGCAATTTTTAAGTTGGGTATTAACCTCCATTGACCTTGAATTTTAACCGTAACTTTTAGAATTTTCCTTCATAGTATTAATGAATCTATTTCATTAAAACGGATTCATTGATTTAATGAAAATTCATTAATATTGTTAATTTTTTCACAACATTGTTTATGATGTTTTCATAATTGCATTAAAAATATTCATTAAATCAATGTAAATTTATCGAATTTTTTTCAATAAAAATTTTAACTGCAACAAACGTTGTTTTTGGCTAATATCTTAACCTCTTTAAAAAATGTATTTTAAAGAAATGAATTATTGTTTTTTAATAAAAAGTATTTTTATTACTTTTCATACAAACTTCGATTTTTATTCATTAAACACATGAAACTTTCATAACTTTTATGCCACCCTAAATGCACAAGTGAATTTAAATAAAACTTATCGAAAAAGGACAATTAAACTATTATTTTTGTAAATAATTAAATTTTCAATAACTATAAGTGTCATTAAACTATCATTTTAAAGTTGTGTGTAATTTTTTTAAGAAAGCAATTCAATTACAAGAAAAAGTTCAAGACAAGACAAGCAAAACAAAATTTTTGTCTATACTTTATTTGTTTTCTTATAATACATTTTTATATTAAAAAGCTTTAATTTTATTATAAATAAAATGTCAATTTAATTTACAAACCTACATTTATTTTTTTATTTAATAAGACTAGGTTCACACACGGCAATTATAATTGCGCAATTCTTGAGTTTATAGAAGAGGGAGGGAAAGAGAATGATAGGGGTTACAGACTTGCCCGTACTCCAATTCCGTTTTGTTTTGTCATTCGCAATTTTCAATACTGCAGGTTGATATACGAAAATTGCTGAAACAAACTTTCCTGTGTGAACACAAGAGCAAGTTCAAAGGAGAATTGAAGAAGAATTGGGCAATTATAATTGCCGTGTGTGAACCATGACTAAGGGGCATATAACAAAAAAAAAATACGAGTTTTCAATTAGAACTACCATTGTTTTCTTCTCAAGTTTCAATTAAAGTTTTAATCAATTTAACTAAACTATTTAATTGAGGTTGTAAAGAAAAACAATAACTCTTTTAATTGATATTATTATTATTTTAATTGAAAGAGTTTTAATAAACTGTCTGCAATTTTTTTTAGTTAATACTATAATTTCAGTGGTAGGTGCAAAATCAATTAAAATATTAATTGATTCAATAAAATTTTTAATTGAAACCCGTTTTTAGTTTTTTCTGTGTATGTAGTCTGATAGAAGGCCAATATTGTTAATTTTACATTAAACAACCACGCTCACCTAAAATCGGTGGCTGGTTAAAAAAAAACTTTGCTTTTTGGACTTTTTTAAGATGTTTCTTTCTTCAAGTTCAACATTAATTTCTACCTTTAAATATAAACACCACAAGCATACGGGCAGTGTACTAACTACCGCAATTGATTATATTTTATTGTTTGTCGCTGTATAATTTGAATCTATTTAACTCATTAATGGCACGTCATAGATCCGCTGGACATTGTTCAACTAAACTTTCCAGATATATAAACCCACGCTCGTTAAAAAATGTTTGTAATTTTTTTTTGCCTAAAGCGCACTCTAGTGGAAATATTGGCAATCAAAGCTGAAACTTTGACAGCATATAAATCCTAGACGGTCAAAGCTATATTAAAACTTGAATTTTTGTTGAATTTTCTGAACAAGTCTTTATTCAAAAACACATGAACGATTTTTAAAAATTTTTGGAAAAAAATATTGTGTGACCATTTCCATATGACAACGCTGATGATATATTTTTTTAAAGGTTTAGTAGTATTTTTATAAAAAACCATCCATTATTTATGTTTTGAGTGAATACGGAATAAATTTTGGAATATATTAGACTTTGTGTATTTGAAAAGTTCATCGTTAAATTGCTCCGATTTTCAAAAATGTTATACAATCGATGAACTAATGTTTAGCAGAAAAATACATTTTCATATTTTTTCATCAACATTATAATCAAAAATATAGAAGATTAGGCGTTTTTTATCTTTTTAAATAATAAAAAGTTCCATCAAAAAAAGGTCAAAATTTTATATTTTCAAATAATTATTTGGCAACTCTGGATAACAATTTTCCACAATTTTTTTATTCGCAATTGCAGTCAAGATGTTGAATAATTTTAAGGTTTTTAAATCACTTAATTATCTTTTTTCAATAACAAAATATAGCCCTTTTAAAAGTAGTGGCTCGAAAACGGGAACACTGTGTCAAAAATGAGTTAAGTTTCCTGCATTCTGTTTGGGTCTTACTTTTAATCATATTTTAAATTAAAATGTGTTACTTTTAATTTGTTTTTTGAATAACTTGTAACATGTTTAGCTGTTCATATAAATTAATGTGTTGTGTGTTTTATTATTTTTAATTAAATACACATTTCTGGAGCGTGTCACATCATCAACATTAAACAACTATGACTACACTACTTGTATGGTTGTATCCAATTTCATTTTCTTTTTCTTTTTTTTGTTTTCTTTTTTTTTTGTTTTTTTTTTTGTTTTTTGTTTTATTCACATGCATTCATGCGTTTCCTTTTTGTTTTTTAATCAAACTAAAGAAAATAGAATAAGTTTATTTTCTGGAACGTGTTTTAATATTTGGGTATTTACTCGGCAAATCGTAGTTCAGCTATTGAATATAAATTACAAAAAATTACTCGCAAGTATGACCAAGAGTTTATAAAGTACAGATTGCAGGCATTGGTTTCAAACTACTCACAGTAGGGTGTTTCACAAATATTTTGGAAATAAATCAGACATTTCTTACTGGCTGATCGGATTGTCACACAGCCATAATCAACGGAATTTCAAGCTTAAGTTTCAAAGAAGGGCCGATCAAAAATTTGGAGAACCTGTCAATTTTATATTTATCAACCGATTTACAAAAATTAAACATTTCTGTAAGCTTAAGGCTCGAATAGCCTTGCCGTTCCGTGCCGTGACGAATCAGCTGTTTCGTTCATCGTTTATGTGAGGTGCTTTTTTGAAAAAAAAAAACAGGCATACTTCTGCAATTTTTAAGTTGGGTATTAACCTCCATTGACCTTGAATTTTAACCGTAACTTATAGAATTTTCCTTCATAGTATTAATGAATCTATTTCATTAAAACGGATTCATTGATTTAATGAATAGTTTTAATGAAAGTTCATTAATATTGTTAACATTGTTTATGATGTTTTCATAATTGCATTAAAAATATTCATTAAATCAATGAAAATTTATCGAATTTTTTTCAATAAAAATTTTAACTGCAAAAAAACGTTGTTTTTGGCTAATATCTTAACCTCTTTAAAAAGTGTATTTTAAAGAAATGAATTATCGTTTTTTAATAAAAAGTATTTTCATTACTTTTCATACAAACTACGAATTTTATTCATTAAACACATGAAACTTTCATAACTTTTATGCTAGAACTAATGAAAAATTTCATATACTTTATAAAGTTTTCATTGGTCAATGAAACCATTAATGAAACATGCTTCATTGATTCAATGAAACATTACTTTAGGAACTTTTATATGAAAAAACTCATTGCATTAATGAAGGAACTCATTAATACTACGCACAAATTTCTATCAGTGGACGGAACAGTGGGAATGAATTGTGTATACCTATAGTTCACTCTATGTTTAAAAATACCGAATTAAACAAAAATACTAACCGGCGAAATTAAAAATCCCAATAAATATTTGTTCGAATAATCGGTCAAAGAAAAAAATCGAATAATTGAACACCCTAATACACTCCACACATTTAATAAAAAAAGAGGTAAATTGTAAATGTACACACACTCAGTGGCGTACCCAGGGGCGCGTCAAAAACGGTGGCTAAATATTTGTAGACCACAAACAGAAAATAAAAATTATAATATCAACAAATTTGTTTGCTATATTTACCTTTAATTAATTTGAATTGCAATGATACTGTTTTCAAAAATCAACAGAAATATTTGCTAAAATATTGTAAAATGCTGATTTCAAAAGGGATGATATTTATTCACATATAAAAAAAACTTTTAAAAAAACTTTCAAAATTTAAATGCTTTTAGCTAATTTTCTGCTGTTTTTAGCAGATTAATTTGCTATTTTCAATTAACTTAAATTAAGTTCAGACATAAATACATTTTTCATGATTCAGCAGATTTAAGTTTGCTATTACAGTAGAACCTCAGAAATTAGAGCCACTTTGTACATTGGGCAGTTCTAATTTCTGTAAAGTTCTAATTTCTGAAAAATTTTTTTTTACAGAAAATTATTATAAAACTAGTTATGTAAGCTTTATTTTAACACAAAACAATTTTTATTTAATAATTTTTAATTAATTGAACATATTAAATTCATAGAAAAACTTTAAAATTTTTTTTTATTATTAGGTATTTAATTTTGTACAAGCATATCAAATTTCACATGCATATGACCGAATTGTGCTCACCACGAATAACTCGGGGATTCCCCGTTTAATTTTTACTTCAATGAGCAAAAAAAATAATTTGTAGTGAAAATACAAAACAAAATAAAAAAAACTTCCAGAAATTAGAACCACAGGCTCTAATTACAGAGCGTACAATACATCAGGCACGTAGCTAGGAATTGGTTTGGGAGGGGGGGGGGGGGGCTTTTCGATTTTTTATTTTTTTCGATTTTTTATTTTTTTCGATTTTTTATTTATTTATATACAGCTTTTTTTTTTTTTTTTTGCAATCATGTATTAATAATAGAAATCGCTTTCTCAGGTCATTTTGAAACAAAAACCTCCCGCATAAAGTGCATTTCCTTAAAATGCATTTTTTCATTTTGGGAATTTTGATGTCTATATCGCGAAACAGCGCTTTAATCTGGTTGATCACAATCCGCGAAACACGACAAATTGGAAAACGTTTGTGTACTCTAAATTGGATATGCATCGTTATTGTCTAATTACGTTAAATTTTTAGCTAAATATTAATTTTTAGTTTAATTAAATAAAAAAAAGGATTATGCAAAAAACTTTTTGATAACCGCGAAAAATAAAATTGCGTTACTTTATATTTTTATGTGCTAATATACGTCTAGGGTAGCTAAAAAAAGTAAAAAAGTTTCAACTTCTAATAGCCCAATTAAAATTAATATGATGCTTTATATAATCATACGAAATTTAATATGAGTCTTAATACAGTTTTATCCGAGAAATGGGCATAATAATTATATTAGTTTTAATTTGATAATATCAGATTAAATAACATCCGAATAATGACGCGATACAATTTAATAAGATTTTATACAGCGGTATAAATTTATATCTGAACTGATACTGATATATACAAAATAAGCTATAGTTGTATCCAGTTTTTGATTTTAAAACTTCATGAAAATCCGAAATATCTATTAATCCTTTTAGACTTTAGACACTTGCAAAAGGTTTACAACTTTATAATTAGTAACAAATTCCTTTCCATTTGGACATTTTATTATATTCAAAAAATTCTCTTGAAATTACCTAAAATAGTTGTTTGAGAAAAAAATTTGAAAATGAAGATATAATGATATGAAGATTTTGTGGAATTTATTAACTTACACCATTAAATAACAAACACGGAAAAAACGTTGAAACTAAATTTAGAGTTTTACATTGAAAAAATCTAAGATTAAATTAAGAACTCATAATGTTACAAATGAAACAAGTTCTTTTTTTAGGGTTAAGAACCAGACAGAAATCAATTCAAAAGATAAAAATTGGGGTAAATTTTGTGTATAAAATTATACACAAAATTATACAATTAATTGCACTATGTATTGTATTGATGTAATACATATTTACATCCAAAATATGATTGACAAATTTTCTAGTGTGACTCTGCATGGGGTAATATACAATTTTATCTAAAATTTTATCTAAATACAATTGTGTTTAAATATGATATAATATCAAAATATATATTATTTTGCAATGTCTAGGTATATTAAATATAACGTAATTATTAATTGGATTAGTTTTAGCGTATTCTAAATGCAATATACAATTATACGCAACTATATATGACATTATATTAATTTTTTTTTACGATATTAATTTTATATATGAATTTATATAATTATGTCCGGTTAAATGCACTGGCAGACAAAACCTTATAAGTGCATATAAAATAATGTATTATTTTATGCAAACGTTTTAACTCGGGAAATTAAAGAATTATAACCGTCCAAAAAACAAATTAAAAGCAAATACCCTATGTAATTTGCCTGCCACTTATAAGGAAGCTTTTCCGATAGGTGATAAAGCAGCAAAAATATATGAAAAACGTATCTATTTTTAAAATTGGTGGTAAAAATTAACACATTTTTGTATGAAAATATGTTTAAAGTTTAGGAAATTTAGACTTATTTAAAAACAGCGTTCAAATCCTCGAGAAAACACACATTTTGAAAACCATTTTGACACTATGTCGTGGACCCCGGCTGCCACTTATTTGAATTATTTTAACAAATTATTCACTATTTTTTCCCCTTTTTCATATATCCGACTTCATGTATTGTATTAAAAAAATCGTAAATTTTACAAGCAAGCGTGATTGTAGTCTGAAAGAAATAATAATAAAGAAAAAATATAAAATTGGAAAATTTAAAAATATACCTGACATCGCCTAGGTCTTATTTCCATCGCCTAGGTCTTATTTATTTCGTATTTCCAATTCACTTTGATTTATATTTTGGACAATTTCAAACGCTTTTCAAATTGTCTTTAATCAATTTTTTAAATAAAAACCCTTTAAAATGTCTTAAAAAAAATACATCGTTATAACTGGTTTAGCTGCTTGATTTTAAAATGTCGCATTTCAAGGAGTGCCGATAGAAATTTGTTTACATTTAGTCTGAGAAAAAAAAAATTGAGAAAATTTGAGTCACATTGGACCACGTTAACACATTATGCATATCGATCAAAGTTTGATGCTTTAATTTGTTTCAAAAAATTAAAAAATATATGAGGTATCGTAATATACATATATCGTAAAAAAAAAATACTAAAAACTATGTTACCAGATGCGTGCGTAGCAAACAAAATTTAAATAAAAATATTGCACTGTAAGTAAAGTAACGACTTTTACGGCACAAGTAAACTTAATTTTGGGTCTTAGTGGTATCTCCATTTTAAAAGATTATGTCAAAATACACAGAAAAAATCATTGTCAAAAAAATTTCAATTAAACTTTTGTTCGATTTCAAAATAACTTTCAATTAACTGTTTAATTGAAAATGAATTTGGTATAACAAAAATTTTCAGTTTTTATAACGTATAATAACAACATTGAAACAAATGCAAAAATTTTAAAAAGTCGCCAAAATTAAAAAATCGTTTAAAGTGGAAAATTCGCGTTTCTTTAATTTTTTGATTTTTTAAATTTTTTTCGAATTTTGGCGTTTATTTGGCAATTTTTTTTTTCAAATTTTGCAATTTTTTCAAATGGTCTCGATTTTTTTAAATTTTGGTGATTTTTTTTACAATTTTGGTGATTTTTTTTAAAATTTTGTAATTTTTTCCAATAGTAAACAATATTCAATTAAATTTTTAATAAATGTGAATAAAACTATATGTAATTGAAAATAATATTAATTAAATAGATACAAATTATTTTAGTTGTTACTACAATTGCATCAACACGACCGAATTCAGTTAAACTTTTGCTGAATCAACAAATATTTTAATTAAAACTCAATTTTAGTTTTTTCTGTGTAGACATATTTAATTTAAGTTTGCATTGTCTCAAACAATTTTTTGATTATATTTTAAGTCAAAGACTTCGAAATCTCTTATGAAAAGATTTTATTTATTGCTTTTTGTCGAAAATCAACTCTACCAATGATAGCCACCCATTTGCAGGCGATGTTTTCTAACGAAATTTTAAGATTCGAACCATATAAAACTATTTCCTATTTGATCCAAGTCAAAAATAAATATTTTCATATTAAATTTATCAATAACATTGTTACTTTCTAACGAATTGTATTAAGTTTTTAAATTTGTCAAATCATTTCGGGGGGGCTCTAGGCCCAAGCCCCCCCCCCCCTAGCTACGTGCCTGCAATACATTATAGCGTACAATACATTGTAAAAAAATAATTTGTAGTGAAAATACAAAACAAAATAAAAAACTTCCAGAAATTAGAACCACAGGTTCTAATTTAAGAGCGTACAATACATTGGAATGGCCGGTTCTAATTTCTGGACGGCTCTAATTTGTGAGAGTTCTAATTTGTGAGATTCTACTGTACTAGCAAAAAACTATTTATTTTTGTCTACTAATATTTTGCAAATTTTTTGTTGATTTTTGAAGATTAATTTGTAACTTTCATTTAACTAAAACTCAGATGAAATATGACCAGAGTTTTGTAGATTTAACAGATTTGTTTGTGCTATTCTTATTTCATTGATATTTAAACACATCTGACAAGTTTTTATGTTATAGCTATGTATGTACTTAGGCGTCTGAGCAATAATTATAACATATAATAAAATTCCTTACACGTCATGTGTGTACACAGAGAGAATTCCTTGGACGAGTTTTAATGAAATTTTTTCACTAAACTAATGAAGTTTTCTTCACAATGAAAATTAAAAATTTATTAAACTTTATGAAAAATGATCATTGTTTTAATTAAACTATTTTTAATGAAACTTTTTCATTAGTCGTATGAAATTTTTAATATATAATATGAAATTTTTCATTTAATTTTATATGAAACTGCTTTAATTCTATGAAAAGTTTCAATGGACGAGTTAAAGTGAGATTTCATAGATCTATTGCAAAAATTCATTGATATCATGCAGATAATTCTCTTAGTATATATTTAACATTGAAATATATATGAAGGACTTTATTCAGCAAATATTTTCTCCAAAACTAATCCGAGCTTCACGATAAAACTTTCTGTATCAATAGAAAAACATCTAACGTTTTTTTGAAAAATAAAGAAAACTAAAAAAAAATGGCTGATTTATAGATAGAGTTTTGTATTACACTTAAAATTTGAAACTATTTCTGAATTACAAAAAAATATTTTTTTAAAGTTCTCCATAAAAACAGAGAGAATTTTATTTTACGAGTTTTAATAAAATTTTCACTCATGAAGTTTTCCCAAATAGTCAATGAAAGATTTCTCAAACTTTATGAAAAAGAATCATAATATTTCTGAAACTATTTTAAATGAAACTTTTTCATTAGAGGTATAAAATAAGTATACCCACATTTTATACGTATTCGACCAAAAATTCCGATTTTATTAAAGAAAAAAAAAAAAAACCGAACTGCAATTTCAATAATTTGTTTAACCAAAAAGTCCTTTAGTGCAGTTTTTTTCTATATTTTTGTTTAAATAATTATTTATTTTTCTATATTCCCCAATCAAATAAGTTCGTTTTCTCGAACGGAATAATATAATATAATTTCTTTTAAAAATACTTACAATAAAAAATTGACTTAAAACATTTTTAATTAGCCAAAAATCAATAATTTTTATCTAAAATTTTTGTTTTATGCACAAATCTTTGTATTATAGTTACGCCATTTTGGATTCAGAAAAATTGATTTCAAAAGGCCATCACTACATTACTTAAAAACAACAACATTTCCTTGAATTTTTTTTTTTTTCAGAAAAAAATCCGTCATCTTAGCTTTATAAGATAGCTTCAAAAATTTGGATACTAAACTTTAAGTAGTTTTTGATTAGAATATTTTTTGTTTCTCCTGTGAAAAAAAAAAAAAATAAAAAGTGTAGATACGGGGTTTTAGGTGACACTATGTAGAGAATCTTATGTTTCAATATTTTAAAATATCTGAAATCGTTATACAAATTAGATAGTGGGCCCCCTCCGAAAAAAAATCCTGGGTACGCCACTACACGTACTTATATTTAGGTACATTCCATTCTACCAGTATTGTTGATTATATTAACATTTCATAATTCTGTAATGTTGTAGTGCTGTGTATATTTGTATTTCTAAACAATTTTATCAGTTTCACAGAAAATACGTTTATATATTTTGTTTACACTTTTTATGGATACAGATAAACAAATAATTAAACACTATGATGTGCAAATTCATTTAAAAACACAGAGACAGAAATTTTCAACGATACAAACAAAAAATAGTCCTGGCATGCCACTGGTTGCCAGTGATGACATTTGTATGCAAAAAAGTTTTCCTCAATGACATTTTTCATATTGTAAATAAAATCGACGGAAGTTATTTCTTTAATTAAAAGGCAATAATAAAAATAATGAGTACAAAAGCTAAAGTCGGGCATGCCATCGTTATACCTTACACCAGTCTGTTCGAAGGACAATGAGTATCAGGGTCTGAAACTTCATTGGATTAAAATTGACATGTGTTGATATTTGTCTCTAAATTGGTACACAATTTTCGAATCAGTACTAAATTGTAATATTATCTACTTAATACTAGGTGTATACACTTGTAAACTCAAAAAAATAAGTTAGTACAAAAGTTAGTAAAACGTCTTGTAAATTAGGTATACTATTTTTTAGCAAATTTTTTTGCTAAAATCCTGTTTTCAGCTAAAATTTTTGTTATACTTATTCAGCACTTAACTGTTTTATACTAATGCTTTACTAATATACTAATGTTTTACTAATTAATTTTGCTAAAAAAAATTGTGCTGATAAGCACATTAATAGTGTGGACGACAACCAGATTGAAAGATAAACGCAGAATGAAGCAGATGTCGCGGCATGTCAAGATGTAGTGAGAAGAGGAAAATGATACTAAAAAGTACAACTCTAATAAGACATATAAAAAAATCAACCATGGAAGACTTTTGTATCTGTTTTTCATACATAAAACAAAATTGAAGATTAAAAGAACTTAAATTTTGCGTTGTCACCGGCTTGTGAAAATAATTGTCTATTAATAAAATAAAAGACAAAAGAAAATATTAAATTTAATATGTATTTCTATAATAAATGTTAATAGATTAATAATCTAGTGTGGTCAAATTGCAAACAAACATATACAGACATGTAGACAGAGTAAAGCGAAAGACAAAGACACACATCTTAGGTAGATTTGTGTGGTTCCTTTTCTTATTGCAAAAAAAAGGGTTGTTTTTTTCGTTTCGTTTGTTTTTGTTTATTTATTCGTTTCCTTTCTATAAGTATCTTCGGCAGTTGCGTTCTTTAAAAGAAAGCATCATTTAGACTACCATTGATGTAAGTAGTTGAAAGAAAATTTTTGTTATATTATATATATTTATTTCTATGTATTTTCAGATGTTAAATTAATTCATGACATCAATGTGGGAAAATGAAAATTTTTATATTTCGTAATTATTGTAAATTATTTTTAAAAGAATCACAAAAATATGTTTTATGATTTTCAGCAAATATATTAACTAAATTACATTTTTTTGCGTTTTTTTTTCAATCTACTAAAATTCAGCAAAAAATTTATTAATTTTTACCAACGCTTTTTTATTTATAATCTACTAAGTGTTAGCAAAACTTTTGCTGAATCTACTAATTTTGTTGCTAAAAATCAGCTTGCTGATTTTCAGCAAAAGATTTTGCTGACATTAGCAATTTCTTTGTTAGCACCCTCCTGACTAAAATTTTGCTGATACAGCAAAATTTTTTGCTGACTTTACAAATTTTTTTTGAGTGGTAAGGCATAAACACGGCCCGTATAGTTCGAATTTATAACTATAGCTAGTACAACAACTTGGAGAGATTATTACAACTTTTTCCAAAATGTTCCACTTGTCAATACCATATTCGAACAAAATTACAAAACACGCCAAAAATTATGTCACGTAAACTGAAAAAAAAACACTTTTACGTCTGGGATAATTAAAATTTATACACGCATATAATAGGAAATTTCGTAGACAACAATTTCGTAATAAAATCTTGGAAAAATTTCTAATAATTTTTCCAACATGACGTTTTTTAGGAAGTTCTTTTCTTTTCTTGGTAATAAGTAGAGTATTACCAATTACCAGAGATTCAAAAAAAAAAAAAATATATAATTTTTTTTAACTTTTTTAACCCTATTCTTAGTTCAAGAGGCTGGTATGATCTCAATGCTACATCTTTCCGTTGTCGATACACATTACACTCAAAAAATTCGGTTGAAAAATATAGCTAATACAACAAAAACAAAAAGGGTAAATATTTTATTTTACACGTTCAACCAGGAATTATTTATGTAAAAGACTAATATTGAATTGGTTCGCTGGTTTTAAAAGGGACATTTTATTGAAAATATTTCACAAAATTAATTGAATTTAAGGTATGTATTTGGAAAGCACCAAATTTGTTCAATTTCCAACGTAGTGCCAAGTTCGTTCCAGCCAACGGTTTGCCGCTGGTATTAATAGGGTAACAAGACAATACTGTCAAGTTAGTTAATCCCACGTTTTGACAACTCATAACATAACCGTTGCTTTGCCAGTAACGTGCCGATTGTATTTTTCTACCTAGGTAATTTTAGGTAGAAGAAGTTTTTCAAGTAAAAACTAGAAACATTTTCCTTTAAAATTTTTACTAGTTTTAACTAGATTTTGTGTATTTAAACGGATTTTCGAGTAAAACTAGTAATGGTAACTACGCACCAATAATTGTTTGTCTTCTAATTTGACATTTTCATCAATGAATATAACATTGGCTTGTTATAGGAGGCAATCATTCCAAATATGATTCTTCGGAAGTTTTTCTGCTTAATAACTTCTTGAAAGTTATTAAGGCATAAAATAATCCTAGGAAGTTGTTTGCAGCATTAAAAGAAAGATTTCATCCTATAACAAGCCAATGTTAAATTCATCGATGAAAAAAATCATTACTTGGCGGAACAGTTTTTGCTGGGTAGTACAAAATATTATGGAAACAAACACACCGTAAATGTTTTTGTAAAAAAAAAAATTAGGGAAATGTGCTGCACCTTAAAACGATTAAAATTAAAACATCTATATCTCTTTGGTAAATGCAAGAAACAGATTACATAAATTTAAAACAAGTTTATTTATTGGGACAAATAGATTTACTTTAATAAAAAAATTTATATTGTTTATAGCAGAATTGGGCTACGTCTATTACATTTCAAAATCATTCACTTGCAACATTTTTCTATATCATAAATAATTTCAGCCCTACGTTCACACTTGTTGGCTTAAACGCTTGCTTGCAAAATTTTCAAATTTGTCAACACCAGACACGGGACATAATATTTGTTTGTTTAATTACAGGCCAATTACTTTTTAATGTCTAATTACATGTAAATGGATGTAATTGCGTAATTACTCTGTAATTAAATACCCATATGTTGTTACTAATCCCCATGTTTGGTAATACAAATTTTACATATCTTCCAAGGAAGCGTTTAAACTCACAATTGTGAGCAGGGGTCTGAAATTATTAAAGAAATAGAAAAATTTCAAAACTTCATGATTGTGAAATGTAATTGACGTCGCCCAGGTTTGGTTTATAGTAGCATAATAATCAAGAAATTTAAAAAATTATTAAAATTCGTTCAAGGTAAAGCTTTGGTTGTTCCTAGAAAAAATAAAAATAAAGTAGTAACAATATCGTGGTTTTTTTTATCAAGAATACATTTTTATTGATCAATTAAAACGTCAATATTAAAAATAAATTTTAATATGTTCCAATTTTTGTCTTAAAAAACAATATTAGAAATTATTTCAAGGTACAACCAAAAACTGTTTCAAGGAGCATTTACAACCCAGCAAAAAATGGATTAGTTCTACAACTAGTTCTTTAGAGCCAGTACTGGTTCTAGTTTGGCGTTGTAACCCATGACTTTTGTTTCAAACTGTCACCCTTAGAACTAGAAGTAGTTGAAGAACAGGTACTAGTTCTATAGAACGGTTCTATTGTCACGCTCGGAACTGGTTCTATGAAACGGTTCTAGAACCTATTCCTACATCAGTTCTAGCATGCGGTCTACCACTACATAATACTTTGAGGGTATCAAAATTTTTAATTTTTTTATATGCAAATATTGTGCTGAAATGAAAGGAAATTACAAATATGGAATAAAAGAAAGTGCTTTCAGTTGTTAAGTTTAACAATATGATATAAAAGATACAAAAGGAATCAAGTTTTAATTAAAATCCCGCATATTTACCCAAAAAATAGGTTCTGTTCGTCAACTTTTGTGATATATTATGTTCAAATGTTGTTATTTTTTGTTAAACATTTAATGCGTCAAAAGAGAAAATCGTGAGATTTTTATAATAAATATTTATTGAGCCGTTAGAAAATTTTTGTCGGAAACAAAAAGCAACTCTACTTCATACAGTTTTTATCATTTCAGATCCATTTTTACTTATAAAAAAGTTGACAGTTTTTCGAACATCTCTACTGATGTAGTTTTTAATTATAATTTTATTCTCATCACAGCGCGATACATTGGTGACACATAGCATAAAAATACACCTGACATTCGTATCACCATTAGATATATTTATACTAAGGTTGTATAATACTAGATTCAAAAATTGTGTAAAAAAAATCAAAGTTTTTTTTTACTTTTTTGAAGTTGTACTTTAATTAGTTAAAGATTATTTGAAGCTTTCTAGAAGTAATGTTCAAACAGTGGAAAACCCCGTCAAAATCGTCATTTTGAGAATGATAAATCGTCAAAAAAAAATATCCATGCCCTAATCTCCTTACATATAACAAAAAAAAAGGAGAAAGTTTACTCAAAACTTCGTTTTAATCACTTTATTTGTAATTATTTAACCAATTTTAAGTCCTTTATTTTCAGTTCCTTTACAAACGCCTGCGAGTATTAAGAACAAAACTGTCATTACTCATTATGAGGAATAGAATTTTAAAATTTGCTAAATTCTATGACAAAATATTGATTTGTTAATTTTTTTTATATATGTATTTGGTTTTACAAAATTTGGGCATACAGAAAATGTCATTCAAGAAAAATATTGATTTAGCTAGAATCAAAAACCTTTAAAAGCACTCTTTTGTAGACGATTTTAAAGCTAAATGACGTAAATCATTTAGGGCAGAAACTTTTCTAAAAATAACCAGAGTACAACTTCAACTACACAAAATAACCATATAAATTTGACATTAATAACTATGATTAAGCCCTCAACTTTGGTTGTGAGAGAAGTTAGCAGGGGTTAAAATTTTCTGGATATAACTTTCTTAAATATATAGAAAAAAAATTCAGTTTTTGTTTTTTTTTTTTTTTAATAAAATTAAAATAATTGGTTAACTCGATTTGAGATCATTTATCATTTAGATGTTTTACATAAAAATATATTTGATAAAATTTTGTCAGTAAGATATAGAGAAAAATTTAAAAATTCAATAAAAATTTGCAAATTTTTAAAAAACGTCATTTTTCATACAATGAATTTAGTAAAATCGTCAATCGTCATTTTATTATATTTCACTTTAAAAATCGGGAAACAAATCGTCAAAGTTGCCAGTACTGTCTAGAACTAGTTCTGGAATTAGCAATTTGAGAAAGGGTTCCAAAAATTATCCTGGGAATAGTGTTTATAGAAACGTTACATAAAATGGTGAGCATATTGTGTTTTATCGGGGTTTAAGTCAATATTATAATTTGTTTGTTCAATTTAAACGATACACACAGAGAAAAAAAGTGCCAGCCGAATTGAAAAGTGTATATTAATGGTAACAACTTATAAATTCAGTCAGTTCGACTATATTTACATTAGATTTATGAATATTTTGGGTGTTGCAAGTAAACTTTAGTTGAAATAACCGAAGTTTGTTGTGAAAACTAATGTTAAGTTGTGCCAACCGTCTGATATTCGAAATATATAAATTTGAGACGTAGTAACCGAATTTCAGTTGGCAAATAGCAAAATTTTTCTTTGTGTGTAATATTTGTATTTAAAAATATTGTAACCCAAAATTTTAGTGAGAAATCGTTTCATGGTACATGTACCTTATAAAGGGTCCGCCAAATAACTTTTTTTTTTTTTAAATCCTGAACCAATTGGACTTTGTATGGCGTCATACCAAGGTCTTTATGCAAAATTCGTCTCAATGATGTCTCCGAAATGTTCAATTGTTGAGAACGACGGTGAATTGATGTTGATGGCGCTTCACGCACACTTTCTGCCACAGCAGCAATATTCTCGGGTGTACGCACTGGTTTTGGCTTTTCACGCTTTGGTTTATCGATGAGGATGTCAGTTTCTTTCACTTTTTTCACAAGATAAACAAACATACGGACCATGTTCGTTCAGCGGAAGGATAAAACTAATTATCTGTCAAATCAGACATGAGCTAAGTGTTACCATTCACGAAATAAGCACTAGTTGAAAAAAAAAAAACGTTAGATGGCGGACCCTGTAGTATTTAAAAAGATAAAGGTTGAAATAACCAAAATCGCAACACTTTGATTTCTAAATAAAAAAAATATCTAAGATAGCTTTTGAAGTTTTTTTTTATTTTATTATATACTGTATCTATAGTAACTACCAAAATGTAAAAAAAAATATTTGAAAGTCGATTGGTAAGCAAAACATCGAACTTTTTTCGAATTCGCTCCATTAGTTTTTGCACGAGACTTTTATGCACTTTTCTGGCTAATTCCAAACTCCATTCAGATTTGACCTCAACTATAGTTGACATTGTCATTCCTGTTTTCTTTAAAGTTCCTTTTATATTCTTCTGTTGGACGTAGTTCTGGACAATTTCGGTAGATTATTTTCTTTTTGTACAAAGTCGATTTTGTTGTTGTTATACCATTTAATTGCGGCTCTGGCATAATGACAACTGCATAGGTCAGGCCAAAATAACGATTTTCTAGTGTGAGATCTTACAAATGGTAACAGAAGCTTTTTTAAGCATTATTCTCTAAAAATTTTACCATTTATTGTACCAGTTGAAACGAAAGGACTTGATTTTCTCCCACAAGAAGAAATCAGATACTTTTTTTTGGAAATTTGGACTTAATTTTCTCTTTACATTGAGCTGGAGCTGTAGTTACAAAGCAAGTTTACAAAGCCATATGTTTCATCATCCATTATCACGCAATTATATTTTGTTAATTGTTTTTCGTAAAGGCGTCGAATGTGTGTTTTTGTTGATAAATTTTGTTTTGCATTCCTGTCTGGACATACCTGAGCTTTATAACACTTGAGTCGATTATTTTTTTTGGCATTCTGAACAAAATTTTGCGATTTCTTGATTATTTTTAAAAGCTTATATTACCACTTCCACGCTTTCTTTGAATCGACAACCATTCATTAAAGTTTTTAATAACGTTTCTTACTGTGGAATATGGTAAATTAACATTTTTTGCTATCAAACGTATGGAAACACTTTTATTTTTATGATATTCGTGCAGAATAAGTTTTCTGCGATCATGTTCTGAAGTCATTTTTGGCATAACTATATTAAATTTCAAAAATCTTTTTTTATTCAAATAATATGAGAAGATAATAGCCTACTTAAACCATAAATTTTATTTTCATTAGTCAAGTAGTTTTGTAGGAAACACCGATTGATTTTGGTTATTTCAACCTTTAATGTCTGTAACTTCCAAACTACGATACTCTAATACAGGGGTGCCCAAGGCCTATGCGCTTGGTGCTCATTTGTTTTTGTTAAAACACTTAGCTATAGGCTGTGTGTTTTAATACACATATAGAGCGCTCAGCACTAGCAATACGAAATACACAAACAACTTTGTCTTATTAGTTTTTTTGTCGTTCTTCACTGTATACACGCAAGCGCAAAGCAACAACACTTTCGTATGCTTTGCTGGTAAACATTGAAATATTTTTTTCTTTTTTCTTTGTATGTATTGGTTTTTACAACAAAAAATATTGAATAAAAATTAGTTTTTCTTTAAATGTATTGGTGTTTGCTCTTCCATAAGGAACTTTTGGGCACTCCTGCTCTAATAATAACAAAATATGAAAATTACATTGAATTTAGTATAGTTACCAATAAACGGAAGTGCTTCTAAAGAATTTTATTTCATCTCAAGTTCTTAAAATATATTTACTTTTTGCGTTTTAAGGTACAACCATGATAGTTTTTTAACAATTACATAAAAATTTAAACACTTTGTAGAGGAAAACTTTTTTTTATAAAACAACACCGTTTCAAGGTATAACTTTTCCCTAATAATAAAATCGAAAAGGCACCAAAATATTTCATGTACTTAAAACTTTATGGAGCAAACAAAATTTTCGTAACCTCAAAAAGTATCCTAATAATATATTTAATAGAGTTGTGTAGTTGGTGTACGGCCTAGTTCAATTGAACTAGTCTTTACGTTGAACTAGTGAGCTAGGTCGCAATCTTCAGCTCTTTTAGGTCTTTGTGCTTATTTGGTATTTGAGTAATATTTTTTTTTTCTTTATATAGCTTCTGAGTTTAATTTTTTTTTGTTCAATGTTGCTAGCTCAATTATTTTTAATGTTAAAAAGAGGTGTCTAATTTGAATAATTCGCTTAAAAATTATCAAACAAACGATCTAAAAAACAATTAAACGAAATGGTCGAAAATCGATTGAACTAGAAGAGCGACCTAGTTCATTCACATTAATCGAACTAGAAGGAGCGCTCACTCATACGAACGAGATTGCCCAAGTCCAATATTTAATACGATTTCCTTTATATAATTTACCCTAACTCCAGTTAAATATGAAAAAAATGCGTGTATTTTAAAATAATCGCTGTTTCTAATGAATAAAAATATATTTTTGTGATGTAATACTTACAATGAGATCTATAAATGTAACTGATGTAACTTTTAACTGTAATTTTTATGCATATTTTTAATTTGTTTTAAAATTAAAGCCGCCATAATTTTTCCGCCGTTAAAGATAAATGATTGCCGGCAATGGATTAAACAATGCTTAAGCATTCGCTAAAACATACAAAATGTCACAAAAAAAAATGTAAAAATAATTTGCCTTAAAATTGTTCAAAAGTTTTTGATTTTCTCATATAATTTTTAAAAGAGAAACCGTATAGTTTTAGCAACAATTTTGAAAATTATCTCAAATCTGCATATAGTTTAAACAAAAATTTAAAGTGTATTTACACAGAGAATAAAACTCGAAGTTAAATCAATTATTATTTCACATTTAAATTAATATCTTATTTTTTTGTTAAAGAAAATTTTTTAAATTAAGTAGTATATTATCAAAGGAAATATGATTCTAGTTAAAATAATTATTTGAACACTAAATTTTTAAAATAAGTAAAAACATATTTAAACTACATAAATAAAAAACAAACTTTGTTTGATTTCAAAGATATTTCTATTTAATTTAATGTTGTTTCTACTTGATTTTCTAATGCTTTTTTCTATGTGTACCTGAGAAGAAAACTCAAAGAAATTGTAGACCATGACAGAGTGATTGTTAATAACATCTTGACGAATTATATGCTTGAAGGTAGAAACACTAACGAAAAACAAAGAAAAAAAAACAACTAACATAACAGTCAGTCACCCACAACAGACAAACAAACAAAAAAGTAAAAAACATTAAATACGTGCCATTTTATATATCAAAAATGTATTTGCAACAAATATAAAAACTGTATGAAAAAGGGTGCAACATGTATAGACAGCAACGGACAAGTTAACCTAATGTGTTCAAATGAAAATAAAGAGAAGAACAATAGCACGAATGGAAAACCCAGTATTTCTTCATCAAGTTTTTTCACTTGAAAGTATTGCAATATCGACCGATATAATAAAATTTAGAACAAATGAAAGGAATCTGATCGTTGAGTGAAAACGGTCAAAATGCCTTGTATTGCACAGTGGGGTGTTTCACAAATATTTTTAATCTAATTAATATCAAGCTTAAGATTTTAAGAATTATCCACTAGATCCATGAGGAACAGATAAATTAGATTCCGAAGTAGTATTCACCAATTTCGAAGTAGTATTCACCAACTTTATGAGCTTGGCAATTTTTTATTTATCAAGAGATTTTAAAAATTAAACATATCTGAAAATTTTTTTATATAAATAGAACATTTTTGGTCTTTAAAGTTTAGTAACGTCATGATGCTTGTTAGGAAAAGACCTAACCACTTGCTTGATTACTAAGAAGACAAGAATGGAGCAAAATTGATGATTAATAGGTTTTTTGTTAAAGTTCTGAATATTATCTAGGCTCTCTTTAGCCAGATCGAAATACTAGTATCAACCTAGCTAATATGTTTGATTTGCTTTATTTTTGTAAATATACGGAGGTTGAAAGCTCGTTATAAATTGAAAATAACATAAAAATAATCTCGATGTATATAAAAACAAAAAACTAATATAACTGTAAAATATCTGTAATCTGCTTGTAATGGCCAACATTAAAAACCTATACTCATGAGGATTATATCTTAAAGTGCATAAGTTATCCGAATTTGAGAACCAAAATTTTGCAATAGTCCGATATTTTTGCCAATGAAAAAGGCAAATGAAGTGCGATTGCTTTGAAAAGTTTTGATGATATTGACAATAAATTATTTTTAATTTATAACGAGCTTTCAACGTCCGTATATTTACAACAATAAAGCAAATCAAACATATTAGCTAGGTTGATACTAGTATTTCGATCTGGCTAAAGATATAATCTCGGTTTTATTATAGACAAAGACTTAAAATTTAAAGATCATATAAAGTATATATGTAAAAAAATTGAGAAAAAATTGAATTTTTTAAACGGTTAAGAAAACAAATTTTGATAATCACGGCAATAAATGTCTAAAACACTATGGTTAAACCACATTTCGAATTCAATTCTACAATTTTATATTCAAGCTGATTTTTAGAAAAAAAAAATTAGTAAATTCAGCAAAATGTTTTGCTGAAACTTAGTTTAATGCAATCGACTAGTTGAAATCAACAAAAAAATTTGCTGGGGCTTAGTAGATTGAAAAAAAACTTAGTACACAATTTTAATATATTTTGCTGAAATTTAAATCTAAATTTGTTTGTGATTGTTATATATAAAAAATATCAGTTATTTAATTAATAAAATATTTTGTTTATTTCCAGATTTTTATTTAATTGCATTATGTTAACTATGTATGTGGAAGACATAGTTAACATAATGCAATTAAATAAAAAAATCTGGAAATAAACAAAATATTTTATTAATTAAATAACTAAACATAATAATTCCCAATTACGTACACGAATTCTACATTTTTCAAATGATAATTCTAAACTACAAAAAAGAAATCAACCGCGGTTGCATTTTTTTGTATTTGTATCTTTTCTTTTCTCTCTCCACTTCGTTTAGACAAACTGCTGCAGCTATATTTCGTTTTTTTATTTGTTCTCCGTGCTATGGATGTGTTTATCAGCACAATTGTTGTAGCAACAAAAACTAGTTAAACATTAATTCAAATTAGTTTTTTAGTAAAACCGTTTAACTGAATTTTTTAGTGAAAGCTCAATTGAAGCAAAAAATTTGCTGAGTGATACTGCTTACTTTTTTACTCACATGGTTAATAAAATGTGCAAAATTATCCACAAATTATTTTTTGTCCGATTTTCCGTTTGAATTTGAAATTGGACATTTTTAGTTTCTTTAAAATTTGCATGTTAAACGCAGAGAAAACCTGATAGCCGAACTTTTTAATTTACTTTTTAATTTGAATAAAACGTGAATTTCGGTTAATTTTGACAACAAAATTTGTTTAAAATAAAACAAAAAGTATTTAAACATGAGTAAAATAATCGGTTAAACGTTACTCGATTAATCGATGAATTTTAATCAAACAACTGTTCGAGTAAATTAAAACGGCCAATTTCGAGTAACGAATAACTCGAACAATTAAGGTCGATTAATCGGGTTAATCGAGTAAATGAAATATGTTCCATTTCAGTTTATATTTTATAAAAAAAACTTAAATTTCTTCGTATTTTTTAAAAATTAATTTTGTTAAAACTACATTACATTTCGACTTTCAAATTTCATACAAATTTTAAATCGAAAACCTATTTTGGTGTTCAATATTAACGTAGTATAAATATATAGCAATGTCTCAGTTACCGTGTTAATTTACATATTATATATATATTTAGTAGGGCTATAACTTTTTGTACGTGGCAAAAAAAAAACTAAAACTGTAAAATACATACATTTTTAAAGTTTTAGTTCTATTATTTTGTTATTTTAATTTAATGTTCCTGAAAAAAATCATTTTATTAAGAGAACATTTGCAAATGGAAACTTTTTTGCTTCAATTTTTGCAAGAAATGTTTTAAGAGGTACCCACATATTATACCAAAAGTATGACTCTGGGGTCAACTTGGAAATCGATGCTGCCACATCAATTTTTTAAAAAATCGCGAATATATGGTATAAGCCGCTATATGCAAATACATTTTGTTTTTCAAAATATTTCCCATTAATTGCATCTTTTTAAAAAACTAACACTAATTCAGGTCAATTGATCATTAAGCGTTCATATTCGCTAAAACTGCGTTTATATTCGCTAAAAAAAAAGATGTAAAAATATTCATAAAACGTGATTCAGTGGTTTAAATGTAAAGTTTTGTGCATTATATATGAGCCATAAATATGGACACAAGTCTTGTTATTTCATTCCATCAACACAAAAGCAGATTGATTGCTTTCGAAAAGTTTTGAATTCAAAAAACTCAATGCCAACCCGACAAACTTTAAAGACATTTAACTCGAAATCTGTACCATTGATCACAAAATTAAGTACACCATTGAAATCAGCAAGTCCGATGGTCAGATCTTTATTAATTTTTAAAAAGTTACATTTTGTCCACCTGAGTAATTTATGTACAAACATATTTAACCTCTTAGATATTATTATTATTTTTTTTTTCTTATTACTTTTTGCAATTATTTATTTAAAATTCCTAACTATGTAATATTAAAAATTCATTAGATTACTGATAGTTTATTGTATAAAGTTATGTGGTTTAATGGAATCACATAACACCTGTTAATTAAAATTATGCTAGCAAATTTGCTTAATGTCCTTGGACAGATTGTAAATAAAGAAACATTTACGAAAAAAAAAAATACAATTTCTTGTGTTTGTACTCAAAATGAATGTATTTAATCTGAAAATGTAAAAAAGCTTTTAAAACACTAGGTGTCGGGCAAGTTCGGCCAAAACTTTGTGTGAAACAGCAGTCAATTATGTTATAAACAGATGGAAATGTAAAAAGAAGAAAAATAAAATATTAGCGATTTTCCTTGATTTTAAAAGAGCATTTGAAACGATAGATAGGGATATCCTATTGAAAAAACTAGATAAATACGGAATTCAAGACACAGAACTAAAATGGTTTCAGTCATATTTAACAAATCGTAGACAGTTGACAAATGTTAATGGTGAAATATCAAATGTAATAGAAAATGAATATGGAGTACCACAAGGCTCAATTTTAGGAGCTCTACTTTTTGTTATATATATAAATGATATGGAAAATATATTGGAGAAGTGCGAAATTGTTCAGTATGCAGATGATACCTTGATTTTCTCAGAAGCAACAACTGATGAATTATGTCATGAAAATTTGAAAAATGATATAGATAATATTAATAAATGGCTAAAAATGAATAAATTAAAACTAAACGAAAACAAAACTAAATTAATGGAAATCAATATGAACACAAACATAACTTTCAAAATAAATAATGTAATAATCGAAAAAGTAAATAATATAAAATATTTGGGTTTCTTAATAGACAAAGATCTAAACTTCAAAGATCATGTCGAATACATATGTAGAAAAATTGGCAAGAAAATTGGGTTTTTTAAACGTATAAGAAATAAAATGACAATATTAACCACAATAAACATCTATAACACTATGATAAAACCACATTTTGAATATGGGTCAACCATTTTATTTACCTGCTGTTCAGACCAACAAATAAATAGTCTACAAAAACTACAAAATAAGGATATGCGCTCAATTTTAAAATGCAATCGGTTTACTTCAAAAAGATATATGTTAGACACACTGAAATGGTTAAACATTCAGCAAAGGCTGCAACTAAATACAATATTTTTTATCCAAAAAATGAAAATGGGAAGTTCACCCGATTACTTGATTGAAAAAATAAGATATGTTGGAGAGGTACAACCTTACAACCTTCGGAATGGCTTAGATTTTAGACCACAGCGAGCAGATACAAATGCAATGCAGAAATCTTTATTTTACAAAGGATTGAAACTTTATAATATGATGCCTAGTGACGTCAAGAATGAAACTAATATAAATCTTTTTAGAAGAAAAACTGTAAACTTTATAAAAAATGTTAATTCTAATCAGAGTATATAATATTTTGTTAAATTAATATAAAATGTCAATTTAAAGTATTTTAAATACTACTAATAAACTAAAATAAATAAACTCTGAAGCCAAAGCCGAATACTCGTTCGGACTCCATCAATATATTTTCTCCAAATTTTCCATTTCAGTCATTGTACCTAATATAAAATAATTGAAAATAAGTATATTAACCAAAATATTTAGAAAATATTATAAAATTCGTATTTCAATAAAATTGCTAAAACATTTTATAGAAAACCCCTGATAGAAGCGCTCCCACAAGAAGGCGTTCAACAGGCTTAAATATTTTTCTTTTTTTTTTTGGGGAGCTCTCTTTGTTTGCCTTATCCCACATATTTGTTTTGACCACTTTTTTATATAAAGAGTGTTACCAAAACAAAATGCACAAATTTAAACAGCTTTTTGCAACAGAGCTAAAAGATTTTTTTGCATTTGGAATTATGAAAATTATGGAATTGTCAAGTATTTAAAAATTAAAAAGCAAATTTTATAATTTGTTTTAGTTTTCAATATGCCTCGTATTAAAGTAAATGTTCGGAAGCAAATTGTATATTACTGTACTGAAAAAGGTCTTAAGCTATGTACAGACGGTGGTCAGATCTTACAATATTGTCAGAAAAATGTTGAGGAAATGTCTAACAACAGTGTGAACTTACAACTTTTGTCTTGCAACATTGTCAGAAAAAGCATTGTCTGTACATTGTAAGACAATAATATTGTCAGACATCTGACATTCGTGTGAACACCCTACGTTGCCATTGTCAGATAATTGCAAGACATTGTAAGAAATTTTTTATTGTCAGATGTGTTTAAATTAATACATCTGACAATGGCAGATGTATTAATGTTTCTCTCCTGATCGCTCTCGGACCTAGCCTATTTATGTTATAAGGGTCTATTAATACTCCTGTGGAGCAAAAATTTTGTCCGTTTTGGTCTATCTTGCTTAGTTTTGGAGATACTGGACATTTTAAAATATCGCCATTTTGTGAAATTGCTTGTATCTCGAAAACTAAGCATGATGTCGCAAAATGGACAATTATTGCAAACCTTAACAAACAGCTCTACACCGACAAAACAAACGTGTACAGTGTTCCGATTCCAATCATTCCCCGTTTCAATCCATATCGTTCATTTTTGCCATAAAAGAATCTGATAACCTTGTGAACTGACAATTTTCGTTGGCAGATAAATTTATTGTTTGACAATTGTCCGGCAATGAAATTGAAAGGTTTTCTTACAATCGTTTGAACTGATAATTTAGCTTTTGCTAAACATGTTTCATTGCCAGTACATTGCCAGCACATTGCCAGGTCTTACAATATTGTAAGATCTGACAACCGTCTGTACATAGCTTTTGTTATCGAAAAGATGGGGCGTTTCAGTTAATTCAGTGAAAAAGATTATTATTAATTTTGGAAAGCATGGTACCATTGCAGACATGCCAAAAAGTGGCTGAAAAATGGACCACGAGAACCGAAATTGGAAGGGAAAGTTATAAAAGTATTGAACACATACAACACAATGTCTGTCCCAGATATGGCTAAAAAACAGGCACAAATGTTGCAATGATTCAAAGAATTACAGAAAGGAATAATTTAAAACGTTTAAAAACCAGAAGATTCCAAAAAAAGTCAAAAAACAAAAAACAGTTGGAAAAGCAAGAACCCGTAAAATAGAGAAAATATAGTGTATTGTAATGAATGACGAAACATAGGTAAAAATTTACTCCAAAACATAACCAGGACCACAATATTATTCCGTAATGAAGGGTAGTCTTGTCGACGAATCTATAAGCACAGTTGAGATAAATAAATTTGGAGATTAGGCGATCATTTGGCAGGCAATTTGCCACATGAGATCTAAAAACATAATCATTCTTAACAAAAGGAATGATAAATGCCGAAGTTTGCCGCAAGGAATGCTTGAAGTTTCCACACTATTTTGGCCAGTTTTAACTATTTCACACTACTCCAGAGATATTCTGAATGTTCTTAAAGATAACAATATTAAATTTATTGAAAAAAAATTAGAATCCTCCAAATGCCCCTAAACTTCGGCCAACAGAGTGATACTGGGTAATTGCGAAGAGAAATCTAATAAATGATGGAACAGAAGACCATAAAATGCAAGATTTCAAAAAAAAAAACTAGAATTGGGAAACTAAAAAAATACAAAAATATTAGGAAAAAAATTTTTAACAATTTTTTTTTAAATATTCTTAAAAATAAATATTTTAAATAAAATGTAGTCATTATTAAGTTTGATATAATTTTTATTAAAAATAAAAATTATGTTTTCTTCTACCTTTAATTGTGCATGTGAAAATGAAAATTATTTAAGTTCGAGGCAATACTCTATATTTCCTTATTAGGATAAATTAAGGATTACCACCACTGATCAAAAATAAATTGAAAATTTGTTCGTTTCGACAAGTGTAAAAATAAAAAGGAGAATAAAAACAAAAAGAGTGTATGGTATATCTACCAAAAATAGAAACTAACAAGTTTCAAATTTATTTTTGATCAATGGTGGTAATTTTCAACTTCAAGCTCATATATTAGTTCTCATTTAGTGGGATAACTAGGGGTTACCACTTCGTCCAAAACGTGTTCTGAAGATGGAAACCATTAAAATTCCCGAAATAGATCTATAAACACATTACTGAAAGTGGTCAATTAATAAATTAATAAATAATAAACCAAAAGCTCTATAGAGCTTTTGTTTTCAAGCATTAAATTTGTGTGTGGATTTTCTTTACGTAATCCTATATAATCTATTCTATGTTTTTTTTTTAACCGACTTGGAAGATGAATTATTTCAAATCAAAGATTTACGCTTGTTTTGTTGATTTCGTTTTGCGTGACACTGTATATATTTCACTGCATATATTTAATCAGAGCAATAAGCCGACCAGAAATAATCGGCGCGAAAACAATTCAGCTTCGGCGGCGGCGTTTGTGTAAATATATCGGCGGCGGCTGATTAAACGGCTCTAAATGTTTTTATATTATTTAATTTAACGATTTAAACGTCAAAAGTATCAATAATGTTTACTGGACTTTTTGAAAATAATTATGTATTAATTATGTTTAATATTTAATTTTATATTTTTTACTTTATTATCCAGCAAAACTTTGGTAATGGGTGCGATGAAGTAATGCATTACCTTGTAATGTGTACTCCTTACCTGTATCATTATTTTCCAACAAGAAGTAATGAGTTACCGATAATTGAACACTCATGGATTACCTTGTAATGAGAACTCATTTAAATTTATTTTCATCGGGATAAACATTAATTGCATTTATAGTAATTAAATGTGCTAAAGTCCCAAAACTTATTTAACAAATTGTGAAAAGCAATCTGATGTAGGCGTGTCCCTATCCGGATTTCATTCCTGCCTAAGGAAATCTTCAGGGGACTTTGTTATTAGAATTTCTAGAGATATTTGTTATGTTAACTCATTACATTTTACATTACTTCAAAACATAAAATAATGACTTACCGATCATCAATTACATAATGCATGAATTATAAACCTAAAGTAATTATTAATATATATTTTTGAAAATCTATTTATAGGCACATTACTTTGTGATTTTTTGTAAGCATAATGGTAAGGTGTATATTTTTGATATCACGAACGAAAACACGAATCACAACAACTCATCTACATTTTAAGCAATAAAATATTGTATGTATCGATAGCTCAGTTGGTAGAGTTCTCGCCTAACTAATTTTTAAATACCAGAGACCCCAGGTTCGAATCCCAGCATGACCAAGTTATTTATTTAATAAAAAAAGTTATTTATTTAATTAAAAAAAATATCTGTAAAAAAAATTTGTATGCATTTTTTTATGAAAATCTATTTATAGACACATTACTTTTTCCCACCATGTAACCATATAAGTAACCAGTTAATTTACCCACTACAAGGTAATGAGTTACTTTGAGGCTCATCGCCTGTAAAATTCGTCAGTGAAGTAACGTGTAAAGTTATGCATGAAGCCCTATGTCGATACATTACTTTACCAATTATTTGGTAATGTGTGGTTTCTGCTGGGTATTAAATAATAATGCAGACTGACATTAAACAAAATTTTTAAACAAAAAATTACTATAAAATATTAATTACTAAATCTTAATGTTGTATGCTTTTCTCCACTAGTGGCAAATCTTCAGATTCTGAATCAGAAAATACAATATATTTTTCTTAATTCATTGCTTTTTCTAGAATAAAAAATTGCTTTTTCTAGAATAAAAAAAGCGCAAGATAGTTTTAATAAAAATTACGTTTTTTGTATAAGTTAAACACGCATTAAGTGGAACAAAAAATATGATATATTCTTTAATGATGTTATTTTAAGCCCACGAGAACCGTTTAAGCCGGCGGCGGCGTAAAATTAATAAAATTAGCCGGTCGACTTGTCGCTCTGGTTGAAATATAACGGAATCAATTGTTTCTTATTTGTTTAACAAAAACAATAAATGAAGTTGAGAAAATAATAAATACTTACACCCATATTCATAATTAAAAGTTAGCAAGGAGTTAACATGTATGCTATTCATAATACACTTGTCATACTGTTGTTAAGTTGATGTTAACAAGCTTCTAAACTGTTGTTAAGAGTTTAAAAACAGCTGTTTTTTGTCAAAGTGACTGCGAAAAATTATAGGACTTTTTAAGAAATATATCCCGTAATCGTGCGTTTAAAGTTTATAAAAAAGAAAAAAACCCATTTTTTGTTTATACTGACAGATCATTTCGTAAAAATTATAGATTTACAAAAGAAAATGACAAAAAAAAAAAAAAAAATTAATTGATTTGGTCAAGAATAACCTGAAAGGAAAAAGAACGGTGGACACATTCCGCCGTATCTTTAAGTTCTATCAGCGTTAAGGTGCTAGGGCAAGAAGATTGTTATGAATTTCTTGGATTTAGTCAACCTTCAGTGTGCCGAATTTGTGAAGAGGGCGTTTGCTAAAAAAGCCATGACATATATATATTAAAATGCCAAGTACCGCTGGCATAACTAGTCTATTTCACAAATCCTGTAAATACATGTAAAAAATAACATAAATGTAAACAAATTATGGAAAATAAATATCTTATATTACCTTTTCATCTTGTTAATATTTTAAAAATCCAGAGTTGTTTTGCAAAAAAAAAAAAGGTGCCACTTATAGAATTACCCTGTGGCATCATAGAAATTTAGAGTTGATTTTTAAATTTAAGTTGACAGATTAAGGGCCATTATTACAACTTGCCAATAGCTAAAGTTCGGATGTTATCTGACAGATTATTAGTTTTTCGTTATTATAAGTATACTTTAAGCTAAAAGTGACCGATAAGCTAAAGGGAAGATATTGTTGCCTTTAACTTTTAACGTAAGGTTTATGTGTTTAAAGTTACCACATTTTCTGCTCTATAAGAAAAAGACGAAAATAACCGAATTTCACAACCTAATTTCACAAATTATTGTTTGTTTGTAAACAAATAAATAAAAGTACGTTGCCACTTCGTATTTTTATAAACCAATTCATAAACCAATAATCGGTTTTTAGTTTGTTGCTGCCACATTCTCAAAAATATTAATTTTATTTTATTGGGAAGTTGTAATAACGAAAAACATTATAGCTCACTTTATTTCTCATTTTAGCTAAAGTTGCTTTTTACTAACATTTACTTTAAAGGCAAGTTGTAATAATGGCCCTAAAATATATTATAAATAAACTCTATGTTAACAAGCTTCTAAGCAAAAAATGCATTCTAGTAAGCAGCTCGTTGGCTGCGATGTATAAGTAACTGCTAACTTATGAATATGACTGTTAGTAACGAAGAGCCCGTTGAAGAAAGTAAATCAATTAAAACCCCAAATGCAATCTAAGATCCTTAAGTTTTGCCCAACACTGTTTATTGAAGAATTATTAAAAGATTTTTGAGCATTTAGAATAAAGTTTAATTGTAAGAACTAAAAAAAAACATGTAATTTAAAACATTCCAACCTCAATATATAATTAATTTATAATTAAACAACGGATTAAGCTACAATAACTTTAAAAAAAAAATTCAATATTCCATCCCTGGTTAATGGTACGAAGAGGTGGTAAAGTGGTGGTTAACTGGTGGTAAAGTGGTGGTGGTTTAATTAAATAAAAAAACAAAAAACTAACTAAATATTTACAAATGGAAAGGGAATTAGACAACAAACTAACTTTAATATAAAGTTGGAAAACAAAAAATTCAATTGTCCTTGAATGGAGTAGCAGCAGCGAGAGCGAAAGCAATATGCGCTAAAAGTGCAAGACACGATAGACAACCACAGAACCCAGTACATACAGAACTTAGACTAGTATGGGCATGGGTATCGACTGCCCTCCTTGTCTAAACAAGCAGCTGATCAGAAAATTGAAACATGTGTGCGACGAGCATGTGTATGGGATGGCATAACAAAAAGGTGGTTGAAATATTGATTTTTTCATTCCAATTCTCTTTCGGGGGTTAGACAAAATTTGGTTTGGCCATATTTGATTAAAAATATTTCCTTTTGCCAAAAATAAAAAGAACTTCTTTAAACAATTACAAATGCAAGACAAAATCGCACATACAATTTCTTTGCAACAAAAAAAAAAACAAATTGACTGGCTCGTCTTGGCAGACAGGCAAGGTGATGGATAGTATGTGTCATGCGACCGCACCCAATGGCAGACACTGTAGAATTTTTAATTTTTTAAATTAAAAATAAGGATTTAACTTACCAGCAATAACAGTATCATTTAGATTATATTTGGTCCCAGTTTTTGGAAAATCTTTTAATTTTCTATTTGTCAATATTAACTCTCCACTTAGGTGGGCTTCTTCTAGAATCCGTTCTAATGAACGTGCCAGCTGATGATGGTGTCCTAGTCCTGTGCCGGCACTTCCGCCTACTCCTGCCGAACCGGAACCAATGCCTCCTCCAACCACACCCACACTTGTATTGTGGAGGCGATTGTAGACGGCAGCTGTAGCTGCCATCCTCATATTGAAAACTTTTTTGCTATAGCAGCACGTACACACACCGACACGCCAGACACAACAAAAATCCTTCTTTTTGAAGCACTAATTTAATTTTTTTATAATTTCTTAAAATGCATTTCTTATTTTTCCGTTGTGTAGTGAATTCAAATTAACTTTAATATATATATATTTTTTTATATATTTTATACACTTCTTTGGCTTTTTATCTATTTCTTTTTATATAAAAACACTAAATTTCCAAGAATTTTTCTTTGCTTGCGGAACGCCACTTTTCCGAATATGCACCACCTTCGACCGAGAGAAAAATCAAACTGAAACGTTATTGAAAAGAAACAAGGGCTCCAACAATTTTCTTAGTGCTGCCAGATTTAGGTAAAAGTTTAAAAACAATTTTTTAATATGCCTTCTGCATGGTTGCCACTCTCATATAATGGATGCTAGATCAAGCACTTTTTTTGTGAATTAAGGTACCCCATATACTAAGCAATATTCTTGTGCAACTTGTGATATTGTGCAAAATATTACCAGTCTGTTTGTCATATTGGAAGGTTGTGCAATATATTGGAAAAAATCAGAAAGATTTTAATTCTAATTGCTCAACCAAAAAATGTGAAAACTATTTTATGTTTTTTTTTACAGTTTTATTAGTTTTTTGTTTTTATATACATCGAGATTATTTTTATGTTATTTTTAATATAAAACGATCCTTCAAACTCCGTTTATTTATAAAAATTAAGCAAATCAAATATATTAGCTAGGTTAATACTAGATCTGACTAAAGATCTCATCAGAACCCGAAGTTTTAGAAAGCTAGAGCCTCCAGAATAGGCAAAGTTTTAACAAAAACCCAATTAATCAGCAGTTTTGCTCCATTATTGTCTTCTCAGTAATCAATTTATAATGTGTTGGCCACATTGTGCAATTTTTATATCCCTTCATCACAGAACAAAACACTGGTGTCATATTTTGTGCAAAAGTATTGTACATCTTATTGAATTGTGTAAAACAGAATGAAAATAATGTTAGAAAGTGTTTTGCAACCGTCAGATAATGACAATCGTAATTATTTTTTTTTATATTAATTACTGTAGAATATTTCTTTAGTTAGTCTCTTTACAGGAAGAAGAAGATAATATTGTCAATAATATTTGCTATAATAATGCAAGGTGTATGGATACCTTTAGCATCCAAAATTTATAATAAGATTTGCTAGATAACGTTTAGAATTATTTTGAATTGAATTTTTTTGCTTTTTTTTTGCATTCACAAAAAAAAAATGTTTTTTTACATAAAGGTAAATTAAATATATAAAAATTTAAGTAACAAAAATATATTTAATATATTAGATTAATAAAATAAGATCTTAATACTTACTTAAAATTCAGCAAAAAATAGACCGTTTATATAAATAATATATGATTTTAAACGTTACAAACGTTTGATATACAAAAGTTTTTTCGTTAAGTTTTGAACAAAATTTTATATGATTTTTACACAGGTGCCAATTTAGTGCATTTGGCACTATTTATGGTGCTTTTCGATGTCACAAAACTAAAAAATTTGGACAATGGTGCCTGTTTCCCCATATACAAAGTAGAGTTCATTGGTTTACATCTCTGAAATTTATCGTTTATTTTGTTTCCCTAAATTAGAAAAGAGACATACAGATCGATCTCTGCATATACACACATCTGTGATTTACTTAATTTTTATATCTTTTAATTTCTCCTTTGTGAATCTATATATATATATAACAAGCGTATATTTTATAAAAAACAGTCCACTACAAAAAGTCACGTATTCAGTTTCACAAATTGCAGAGCTAAGAAAACTAGAATAAAATTTGTAAACAGCCTTAAGGAAAGCAATACAAAATAATTTTAAGTCCTTCTTTTTTTGTTTGTTTTATATCAAAACGTTATAACGATTATTTGTATACTTTGTATAATATAAATGAAATTGAATTTGACGTTGAATTAATAAAGAAAATAGCTTTTGTACAAATTTAAATCAAAATAATCGTGATGTTTTTGTGGATAAAAATTGTAATTTGAAAATAATACATTGTAAGCCAAGCAACAGTGACAAAACATAAAGAAGCACTAAATTGATGCTAATGTAATATATCGTAAGTGTGTTTGGTGTTTTTTATCCCATTTATTTTTTTAGGGGCCAGTTCTTTGTTAAAAAAGTCGTAAAACTGCAACAAAAACTATTTTAAACTCCAATTTTAACAGTTTAAGAAACTTCTCTTCTTTGCTTCATTTTAAGTCAGTGACGGTCCGTGAAGTTGGCAAAGGTGTGCTGCGATTTCTTTTAATTATTAAAATTGCGTCTATAAAAATTTTTTTTCCAAGACCTGTCACCTTTCTGTGCACAGATATGATTTAATTAATTTAGTATAGTATGCAAGTTTAATTATATTTCTACTTGTACTTTGTTTCTTGTTCAGTTATATATTGATCATGTAAGGGGTGCGTTAAAAAATTAGTTTTACATAAAATTTTAATTGCATATCTATTTAAAAAATGGAAAATTAATTACATCTAAACTTGGTTTATATGGGGAAATATTCATTGGAGATGTAATTTCATCATTTTGAAAAAGGCAGCAAACCTTTGGCAACTTCTCGGTCAGTCACTGGTCTTGTCAGTTAAATTTATACGAAAACCCCTTTTTATAAAGTGTGGTAGACATTTTCGCAAAAATGCAACAAAATACTGAAAAAACAATGAAATTGTCGGTGAAGAAATGCGGTTGATTTATTTTTTTATATGGAGTTTTTAACAGTTAGTTCGACAGATATTTCGCTAAAGTATAAACAAAAAATAGGACTAAGCACCGAAAATTTAGGTGAAGAAATGTGAAAACTCCAATTTGTTACGGTCTTAAAGAAATGGCAATCAAATGTCACTTTTTCGCTACATTTTAAATATTCTTGTCTGCTACATTAATACGAAATTTTTTTTTGTATGAAGTTTGGCAAACATTTTCGTAAAACTACGAACAAAATACTGGACTAAACAATGAAATAATCGGAGAAGAAATTTGGTTGCTTTATTTTAGCGCAAAATCCAATTATAAAATATGAACTCTGAGTTAATGTATTTTATTTATTTCTCTTTATAGAAATCATGCCATATCCCTGTGTTTTAATAACCGGATTTATTTGTGTATTTATTTTATTTATAGATTTTTAATAACATGACGTTTAATTTGATATAAATTATATTTTTGTATCTTAATCTAACACTTATTCACTAATATAAAAAGAAGAAAATTAAAATATTGCAAAACTGGAAATCCATTCCGGATCAAAAAAAAATTATATCTTAAATATAAAATCATATATCATTTTATATAGATCGATATTTAATCTTACCCAAGTTAATCTCAAAATTGGGGTCTCTAATTATATCTCTCAAATATATTACTGGATTAAATTAAGTCAAAATTGATTTTAAAATTGGAGGGATCCAATAATATGTAATTTAAGATCCTGATAGGTCCTAAAATATCCCATGGATTCTATTTGGATATACACTGAACCAAAAGTCGTAAGTGATCAATCAACATAAAATTTTTGTTAACTTTTGACAAATTTAATTGTTAAAACAACAATTATTTTGTTCAAATTGATGTGAATTTTTATAAAAAGCTGTAGAAAAAAATTTGGCGTGCTTTTAGTCTTATGGCGTCATTACTCGTGTTAGCGTGTGAAAGACATTTGTAAAAGTTAGTAAAATTATGTTAAATGGGTTTTTACAAAAGAATTGTGAATTAATAATTAAACTCAGTGAATTATAGTGGATAGTTAAGTGTGTGTTTATTAATTAGTTTTATAAGGATAATACTGAAGAAGTAGAATTTTCAACTACATTGTAATATCAGTGCGATATCCTGATGCAAATACCGACATGATTATAGTCAAATTATAGATAATTTTGTATAGATTTATATTCGAAAAATTCAGCAAAAAATATACGCAAAAATGGGGGCATGATAAAAATATATAAGCAGCGATATTTCAAAAACTGCAAATGAGGAAAAAAAGTTTGCGGATTTGGAATCAGATCACATAGGTTTATTAAAAAATGTGTGTTTTGGCCATCGAGAAGTGTAATTATTATATCAATATAAAAAAAATATAAAAAATGAGCAATTTTTTTGCGCTTTTTTAGCATTTTTTCAATCTAGCACATTCTAGCAATTGTTTTTACAATCTAGCACCGAAACACACTAAGAATATGGCAACAATGGCCTTATGTACTGGCTAGTTACGGGTAGATTCAATTTTAAAAATTCAATTTGTATGTTAAATTTAGGTGGCATCACTTAAGAACAAAACGGAATGAGACTCAGAGCTGCTAATGGATATTAGTGTTGGAAAGTCAATGTAATTCATTTAACCCTTTACTGCCTTTAAATTAACATTTTAAATCATAATTAGACCTTAAATATTTATATTTACAGAATCCATAATGAAATAGTAGAATTACGAGGCGACTTTATAGCACATAAGTTTAGTTAGTTTGTCTAATACACACTCAAATTATTTGTTACATTGTTGACATTTTTCCAGAATAAAGGCTGAAACATAATTGGCTTAAGTGACTTAAATCAGGTATTGGTATAAAACGATTGCCTTTTACCCGGGCCAAATATAACATATAACTACAAACAAACCAAATTCGATGAGTGGACTTGAAGATGCCAATTTTTGCAGAAAAAAAATGTATTCATAATTTCCAAACTACTAAACCGTTTTTTAAATTGTATTCAAATGATGTGTTGAGTATTAAATAATATTGCTACTGTAATTTGATTGGCCAAAGTTGCTTGATCCTAGATCGAGAAATTTTCCAAATAGTCAAATTATGAATAAAAAAAATTTTTAAATTAAAACAAATAAAAACCACAATTTCGAAATATCGTATGAATAAGATATTTTAGGACTACAGACAAAAAATTCACAGCGGGAATACTATGAAAGCATACTTAGTAAAATGTTTTTATTAAAATTCTGTGGACTTTATCAAGTTTTGTATAATTTATACTTGGTAAAATATGTTCATTAAAATTCTGTGAATTTTATCAATATTTGCATAAAAACATGTATCATATTGCATTGGTTTTGTATTTGCAAAATTTTCCTAAACTATTTTCCACGTGATAAGTCATTTCAAACATTATAAAATACACTCAGGAAATTAAGATGGTAGAAATTACTAAAAATTACAGTTAAAATAACTACAAATGTAGTAAAAATGCGATGACTGCTTTTGTCATAAAAATTACTAAAATTGTAGTAATTTTTAACTACTAAAAAACAACTACCAATGTAGCAAAAACAACCGTTTAAAACAAAAAAAAAACTAACGTAAAATAATTACAAATGTAGTAAAAATTACTAAATAAACTCAACTTAATACAAGAAGAAATAAAAAGTATAAAATCAACTAAAACAAGTGTTAAGGGTGAATTAGCCAAGCGTAAACGTATCTCGATGTACGAAATTTAATAAGTAAAATAAGAATAGAAGGCATTTTGTGTATCTTGTTGTTTCATTCATATTCATTAAACATATAGAATACGTAAAAACACAAGAAAATCTAATCAAAATAGAATTTTGTTGTCCGTTTACGTTTTCTTTATGTTAAATGCATATGAATGAAACAACAAGATACACAAAATGTCTTCTATTCTTATTTGACTTATTAAATTTCGTACACCGAGATACGTTTACGTTTACGCTTGGCTAATTCACCCTTTACTACTACTGTATTTGAAAGAGGTAACAATCCCATGCCAAACATCAAACATTCATATAAACTAGTTTACTCACTAAATGAGAACTAATATATATATGAGCTCGAAGTTAAAGATTATCACCATTGATCAAAAAATAAATTGAAAACTTGTTTTTTGTGCGTATGTCTACCTTTGGTAAATATTCAATACACGTTTTTTGTTTCTTTTCCTTTCGTTTTGTACATTTGTTTTTAAAAACAAAATGTACAGGGGAAGTATAGTGAGTGAACTAGTTTATATGAATGTTTGATGTTTGGCATGGGATTGTTACCTCTTTCAAAATGTGTTCTGATGATGGGAACCTAGAAAATTCCTGAAAGGGTCAAATAATAAATGAAAACAAAAACTTTATAGATTATTTGTTAGGACAATATCCTAATAAAGAAATATAGAGTATGGCCTCGAACTTGAATAATTTTCGTTTTCAATAATAAATATAGAATTTTCATTTATGTATGAAATGACTTGCTATGTGAAAAGTAGTTTAGGAGAATTATGCAAATATAAAATTAACACAATTGGTTACATAATTTATACAAAACTTGATAAAATTTACAAAATTTTAATGAAAAAAATGTAACTAAGTATGTTTTCATCGTATTCCCTCTGGACATTTTTTGTGTGTAAGATACAACATTATTATTAATATGGAAATCCAATTTTAGATGGGTGTGACTAGTTTAAATATGAGTTTATTTTAGTTATTTATTAAACAACTTAATTCTAACCTCAATTTTATTTTTTTCTAGATCAAAGTCATGCATTGGTGAAATTGGATAACATATATTTGCTTGGAGCTAAGGTGAAGGAAGTGGTAATATTAATTATAATAGGTATTTTATAAACTTGATGTAGTGTTTTTTATATTTTATAAATAAAATAATTTTTAATAAATTAACAAAAAAAAGCATATTTGATCTAAATATATGGGATAATTTATTAAACTATCTGGGGATTGTTCTGAAATAAAGTGGATAATAATATTACGATTTACTGCTTAACTGTTATGAATAAAAGAGGAAGAATTACCAAGTTTTTGTGGTAAAATAACATTATAATTTCATACAAATCATTTTCCTAAATTGATTGACAAACTTTACTGAAAATAGTTATTATTATTATTATATATTATTATTATTATAGCCCTGATTTATTATTTTACTTCGGAGGGGTTAAGTGTCATGGAAACTCCGAAGGCGGGCGCTGCGATACATATGAGGGATAGAAAACTCATATATGTTATTTATCTAAATTGATGTTATCGTCACCGGGAATCAAATCCGGGATTATCTTTGTAGCAGTCCATATCGCTAAACATTACACCACAACGTCTACAACTCGTCAATTTGAAGTGATTATTGGAAGAAATTTGTATGAAGAATCTTGCGATAATAAAGGGATAATGCAATTATCACGAATATTACTAAAACCTCGATGATATTTCATAGAATTAAATATATTATTGTTAAATTATGCTCTGAAATTCGTTAAAATTCTCTTGATACCGATTTTCATTGAACTGTGGTTTTATTAAAGTAAGTTTTTCTATAATTTTGCATTTTAAGTATTAACTAGATAAAATAAAGAACAAATAAAATATATAATTTCTGTGAAAATACGACACTTACAAAAAAAAAAGGTATAATATTACCAAGTACAGCAGGAGCACAATAAGAAGTTTGCCAATCAACTCAGAAAAATGGTTTCAAGAAATATATAGTGACATTTAACTACAAAAACTTGGGAACTCTTCCTTTTCTATTTTATGATATTCAAGCAAAATATATTTATAACATTTCTACTTTGTTTGCATACAAATCTTTATATATTGTCCTATTTTTTGTTTTGAATTTAAAATTAATTTTTTTTATTTTGATGTAATAAGATTAAAATTTATTTATTAAATATTAAAGAAATACATTAAATTTATTATTGTTAATACCTTTACTAATAAATTGTTGAATCTTTCATCACATTTAGCGCCCAGAGCAAGGGCCAGAAAATAAATGAGTGCCAATGTATAGATTTCAACTGAACAAAATAAAATTAGGGTTAGAATTTTTCTTTTTATTTATCAACTTGATAAAAATACTTACTTCTTTTCATAGCTTTATATTTCGAGCTACTCCTGAAAAAAAGTACAATAATTTGAATGTCAGTACGATTTATTTTATTCTATATTTATTTAAAAAAACATTTCTAGCTATTAACACTCATTAACATGAAATGACTTATTATCTGTTATGTTCGTCCAAATTTATTTTGTTAAATTTTACAAAGTAAGGCTTGATTAAAATATGTAGATAATGTGTTAGCGGTATAAGTTCCCGAAGGATCATATTAAAATGAAGAAATTTTTTCTTCATAATTTAATGTTTATTTTACAAACTCACAAAATCGAATAATTTTATTTTTCACAATAAATTGAAATCTCAAAATTAATGAAGTTAAAATCAATGGAAGTTTTGAAGCAGAAGTGCATGTAGGGATCGAGCCCCTACAAAAGTATGCAATATAAGTTTGACATTTTGTAAATAATTAGCATAACATTAACAGTTGTATAAATAGATAAAAATGTTAAGTAATATTTTATAATGTATTAATTGAATTGTTAAGTGGAAAGTAGTTTAGGAAAATTGTGTAAATGCAAATACAAAATTACCACAAGGGGATACACAATTTAAACAAAACTTGATGAAATCCACAGGATTTGAATAAAAAATATTTTACTAAGTATGCTTTCATCGTATTCCCTTTGGAAATTGTTTTTTTTTTGTAAGTGGTAGAATTTTTAGCTCAATGTAAAATCCGATGACTGTGTATGCCATAATGCAAACTCAAGGTTATGACTTTTATAGAGAGCTCTTAGAATAAGCTTTCCAAAAAGACCAAATTTTTACGAATTACTTCCCAAGAAACAACTTTACGGACTGTCCGTTACAAACGGATTCATGAATCCGGCATTGACGGTACGAAAATGGACCGGAATTGACGTATCCGTCGAAGCTTGTACGAAAACTGACCATTAACATACAGTAAAACTTTATTACTCAAATTTTCGAAAATTATCCGGTTTTAATAAAATCTATATATACATATAAAAAGAAGTGTACATTTTGATTGTCACTCCATAACTCGAGAACGGCAGCAGAAAATAAAAAAAATGGCTGAAAACGTTTTGTAGAACATGCAATGAGGATGGTTTTTAAAGAAAAAAATTTTTTAAATATTTTCGTTTGGTCCAGATGTGATGATTTTTCTGAACATCAGTCATTTTTATCTATCCAGATGTGGTGATTTTTCTGAACATTAGTCATTTTCATCTATATCTATATATATAAAATGAAGTGTACATTTTGATTGTCACTCCATAACTCGAGAACGGCTGCATAAAATAAAAAATGGCTGAATACGTATTTAAGATTTTTAGTGGTAATTTTTTTGGTTATTTTTAAATGTACCACTTTTTTAACATATACTTGTATTTCAGATGTTTTTGCAATTAAATATAGAGATGCAGATCTCATGAAAATTTTAATGATGAAGATGTTAAACAAAAAAACAAATGAAAAAAAAATCAAAATGTTAAAACCACATCCTTTTATTGATTTTTATTGAATTTTTATGTGGCTTCATATTGTTTTTTAATAATGTAATTGTTAATCCATTTTTGTTAATATCTTTATAAATAAAAGAATTTAAAAATAAATTCAAACTTTTGTTTAAAATTAAAAAAAGAAGAAATCACTTTGATAAAATAAATAAAAAAAAAAATAAAAATGGACCATTTAAAAAAAAAAAGCGGTACGAATACGGACCATATTCGGACCGTATACGGTATATTAAAAACGGAGTCCACTCCGTTTTTAAAATATATGACGGACAGTTTACGGTACGTTTTGAACGTACACTCAATTCGTACACTCCGTTTTATATACAGCATGACGGTACGAAAACGGTCCGTTTTAGCGTGCTTTATACTGTTTCGAATCCGTATTCGGTGTTCCTTTTATTCCGTTTTCCGGTCCATATACTGATCCGGAAAACGGTACGGAAACGGACTTCGGATCCGTATATGCTGTACCGAAAACGGCACATAAACGGACCGGATTGTTTGCTGGGTTTTTTTTATGGAAGTTATAAAAAATTTAAAAATATACACATGAATATTTCATACATGTACGAAACTCAAGTTGCTACGATTGTATATATCACTTCGAACATTTACCTAAGCGTCTTGATAAATTTGTCTTAAATTTTTATAATTGTCACTTTGTTAACTTTTATTCTAATTTTTGTAAATGTTACAAATTTCTTCTGCGTGTACTCTATCTTTTCGACCTAACAATCCAAACTTTGCAACACTGGGAGTATTAAAACAGTCTGGCATCTCTAACATTAAGTGGTTTCATTCCATACTGTTTCAATTAAATAACATCTATGATATTAGACGAATACAACTTTTTTTTAGTGCAAATAAAATTTTAATTTGTTATCACACGTTCTAGATTACGTCTTTTTTTTAAATTCATTTAACAAAATAACTATAATTTAAAAATAATTGCAATTAAATGATCTTTTTGCGATAACATTATATAATTTCTAATAAAAGTTTTGGCCACAAGGAACGTCCATTAAAAGTGGAAAAATATAATTTTTTTTAGTACAAAACCCCTGTTATAATTGCACTCGTGTCGCAGTAAAAATTGTGTTTTCGGTATGTAAAAATTATAAAACAAAAAAATAATATAATAAGTGTTTAAAACACAATCATATAGTGCAAATAAAAAGAAAAGCAATAATTTCAATTGAAAAAATATATAGAAGAATTAAAAAGAAATAGTGATCTAGAAAAAAATCAGAAAATAAAAAAAGCAAAGCAGATTTACCATTGCAAAAGAAATATTAAAAAAAAATCAACCCCTTTGAATTTGTGTGTTGCTCGTGTGTGAAAATAAATTATGAAAAAAATAAATTTAATATGCATGATAAAGTTATTAACGCATAATTTATAATAAAGGTCAATCAACATAGTTAAAAAAAAAAATATTAAAAAAATAACAACAAATTCAATTAGAGATTGTTGTGAACAAAAATATACAAAAATAATAAGGAAGGGAATAAATTGTTTATATTTTTCCTCTACGTTTTGTGCTTATATTCGCCCAGCTGTTTTATTTCAAATTTAAGAGATTTCAGTTTGTGTGAGTGAATTTACATGCATGTGTGTGTGTAAAGAATCTCCGGTTACTCTTTTTCCTCAATAGCGTTGCCAACCATTTTTGCAGAAATATATTATTATACGGTAAAGGTATAGTACAACGTAAAAAGGTAAGTCGAATCGTTTACATAAAGAATTTTTTTGTTTTAAATTGGCGAATGGATATAGTCAGTCAAGTTTCCATTATCCTTCCAAAATTTAATTTAAAATTCGTGTTCATAAAGTGTTAAAAAATAGTGCAACAAATAAGAATAATAAAAAAAAAAATAAAATAAAATGAGTGATAAAATAGAAAATGAAGCTGAAGTAGCATCGACGAGTACTGCCGTCAGTGCTCCAACAGATCCTGCACAACCTCCCCTGCAATTGCCAAAACCTACAGCACAGCAGCCATCAATACCAGCTACTCCAAACTCCAATGTCACCACACCAGCATCATCGGTGACCGGCATACCGACCAGCCGTTTAAAAGCACCTTCACATTTTGGAGGTTCCCAGTCTTCGGTTTCGAAAATAGGCCGTCCGTGTTGTCACGCCACACCAAAGGCAGGACCACCACCAAGAGGTAAGCATAGTTTTGCTTTATAATTCTTATATTATTTTACATAATTTTAAAGATATTTATTTTTTCAATCATATTTCAATATAGTAATCGGTCGGTAATACGAATGTAGTTATTCCGAATTTGAGCTAATCCGAACATAATGTTCATACTCATTCTGTAATTCCAATTTATTGCAATTTCTTAAAAGCCACATTCACACTAGATATCAAAACACATGTTTTGCGAAAACACGAATTTTACTTCTTTATTATATTCCAACAGTTCTTTATTCTTTTCTACTCGTTTTGGCAAAACACGTGTTTTGCGCTTTAGTGTAAATGCCGTAATATTGAGCTTATAGGGAAACAATTAATCTTGTAAAAGTAGATAAACTAACTGCCTTATTTCAGTGCAAACATATGCAGTTAATTCACTTTTTAGTAAATTCACTTTTCAGTCTAAACACCCTATTATATAGCGAAATTAATATACTTGATTAAAGTTAATCCACCTTTTTAATATTCGTAATTTTTTGGCAGTGAAGATGTTAATAGGGAATTTACACTGAAAATTAATCTACTTAAAATAGTATTAACTGCTTAATCAAGCACTAATAGGGAATTTACACTGATAAGGTTATCTACTAAAAATGGCATTAACTGGTAATCATGCGTATAATCCGTTTTAATCTTTCTGATTAACAGTTAATTCAACTTTTTATCTGACTACTATTTCTAAACTACTTTGCATTCATACTACTATTTGTGTGCAACTCTGTGTTTAGATATAATTTCGGTTGGCAACGCTAAAAAACTCACACACAAAGTCTATAAAATGAACGTCAAGATGCTGCCGCAAAAAATGTTGGCGCTGTCGACAAAATTGTTGCTAACGCCAACATTATCCTTGTTCCCCTTATGCCGCATCGCTATCGGCGCCACCTTTGTATTTTAAACTGACAAAATTAATCTTTAGCTGTCAAATTAAACTTGTATCTGTCCAAAAAGGTATTTGTAAAGGTGAATTAACTTCAATCAAGTAGAATAATTTCGAAGTTTAAACTCCCTATTATGTCCAAGATAAACCAAAGTCGCTAAAGTGAGTGGTGTTGCTAACTAAAAGTGGCATGACATTCGTTAATTTACATTTAAACTGACAAAGGTAATCTTTAACTGTCAAGTTAAACTTTTAACTGCCAAAAAATGCATTAGTAAACGAGAAAGATTAGAATAGTGGATTAACATTCATCAAGTAGATTAATTTCGCAGTCTAAACTCCCTATAACTATTTTAAACTTTGTAAGTTTAAAATATCAAGATGGAGCCGATAGCGATCCGGAAAAATATAAACAAGGAAAATGTCGGCATTAGCAAACATTTTGCAGCAGTTTATTAACGTTAATTTTTACCTGACTTTGTATGTATGTTTTTTAGCGTTGCCAACCGAAATTATACCAAAAAACCAGAGTTGCACACAATTATTATGAATACAGCGTCTAGAAATAGTAGTTTCGATGCAGCAGTCATATAAAAAGTTGAATTAACTGTTAATCAAAAAGAGCAAAAACTTGTTTAATGCTTGACTAAGCAGTTAATCTCCCATTTTTTTGAAGATTAACTCTCTGTGTAAATTCCCTATTAGTCCTAGTTCCAATTTAGACGACGCTTCTTTTCATGCTTGCGATTCTTGGTTGTCGGCGAACGGGGTAGACAAACGGTGGCTTCTCCAACCCGTTCGTCCACATACAAGAATTGCATGCATGCAGGGTTGCCATTTCAGCATAGTGGATGCTATATCTAGCACTTTTTTTTGTGATCTAGCACTCAAAATTTATAAAAAAACTGCTAGATGCTAGATATCACTTTTTAAAATAATATAATTTTTTTTGCCAAGAATATATTTTTTTTTTTAAACCGCTTATAAAAAAAAACCAGGAACTTCAAATTTGCTTTAATCTCTAAAATCGGGTTCGCAAACTCCAGGAAATATAAATAAAAATTTTTAAATTTTACTTTTTTTTTTTTAAAATTTCATTAACTAAAAATTAAAAGAAAAACGGAAAAATATGCTTTTGTTCCAAAACTTTCCAAAATATGCTCAAAAAACTGTTTTTTTTACAAGAAGCATGACCTCACGAATCTGAAATATATACTATTAAGATCAAAATATGCAAAAATCAATACCAGAATTCAACCATTGTTCCGAAATGGATAAATATATTATCTTTTTTTAATACGACGCACAGGAAACAACATGATATAGTATATTTCTGGTTGACCTGGTTATAGTCAATAAATCGAAACCAATTTAAATTTAACGAAATTTCAAGGATTATATTAAACAAGTGGAAGCATTAAAGTCCGATGTGCCGAATTTGGTATAAAAAAGATTAAATTCGGCTGTGACGAATTTTGGATACCCTCCATCTCGGTGTTTTCATAAACCAGGGAAAGTGCAAACAATATTAATATCTATATTCTTTGTAAAAATAACAAAAATAATGTTGTTTTTATAAGTAAAACAAAATATGACTGATTGATTCATGTATTTGGGATGTTTCAAAAGAAAAAAATGTTTAATTAAAGTTTACTAAAATGAATCTGACATTCTGCATGCTTATAACAGTGGGTATTCAAAGGTTATTCTGATTACCTAAAGAAGAACGTGTAGTGAAAAATATATATATTTTTATAGTTCCTTATGATGTTATAAAAACTGTTGTAAAATTCGCCTGTTGTTTGTCTCTTTGCCTATATAATAATGAAAGAAATAAGGGTTACTAAAATATATTTTTGGATCGTTAGAAGAGATGCAATGAATACAAACGCATAAAAACAGTTTCGAATAATCAGAATTTTAGATAAATTTAAGGGAACAAAAATACGCTTGCGGAGACATACATAATGAACGAATTGTTAAATACAAGTTTACATTACAACACAAGTGTTTATACTATACATCACATAAGTAAAACGGAAAGTGTGATGAAACTAAGTTTGTCAAAAATTATAAAAGAAAATCTTTCGAGTGTTTAGGGTGTTTTCGAGACACAAAAAATTAAAGAAACTGGTATTTCAAATTATTGTTTTTCAGCTCAGTTGCTTGTGCAATTCTCGTTTACGACTCCTAGAATAAGAACCCTAAGAAATTTTCCCCAAAATTCGATTGGTTTTTAAAAATCAATACTTTAATTTAGATTATTTTTGTATGTATCAAATAAAAATTAGGGTTTTTAAGGAAACAAAATGCATATAATCAAAAGATTTTAAGATGAAGTATGCACCTTATATGTCTTGAATAAAAAAGTTCTGAAAGTGAATGTCCTTTAAATTTAATGGGGTTTTTAATAAATGTAATTAGAGTGTAAGAGATTCCATGCAAATTTATTAAAGGTTGAGAATGAAAATAAGTAAAAATAGTGTACGAAAAAAAGTTATGAATTTACATTGTTGGATTCGGGGATTTTGTTCCTGGATATTTTTTGATCTGATAACGATTAATGTGTCTGGCAACTCCGGTTAATGCAGTCAAATAAATAAAGAATTTTAACTAAACTATTTTGTTCTACTTTTTTTCTAATTGGTGATTTTTTGATTTGTTGGGGTTAACAAAAAAAGGTATATGGCAAGCCTGGTATATGGAAAACGAAAGAATACTTTATAAATTAGCTTAACAATTTTTCGAGGGCTTCTCTCATAACCAGTGTTGCCAGGTTTGCAGAGCATAAAAACGACAAATTTTCTAGAAAAAATCGTCAAAATCGTCATCATATTTTGAAAAATCGTCAAAATAAAATATATTTGTTAGAAGAGGGATAAAGTTTTAATAAAAAATAAAATACAATAATGTTATTCACATTTCAAATGTTAACGTGTTATCGTTGTAATATAACACGATTTTTGACACTTCTCTTTGGTTTAAACTTCGAAAATCATTATATTTTACAACGATATTCATATTTATAAAATGTTGAAGCAGTGTGCCCCAGTAGGCTAGTTGGTAGCGTGCTGGCATATCAGTGCGGGGGTCGTGGGTTCGATTCCCACCAGAGGCACTGAACTGTTTTCGCTACAACGCGCCGAAGGCCATAGTAGCTAGATCAAATAAATACAACTTTAAATCAAACAAATTTTACCACTTGAACTGTTAATCACTTATATCTGCATAATTCTGTGAACAACATTTCAGTGGCACAACTTTTTAAATATTAAATTCTTTTACAAAATTTGTAAATTCTTTAACAATAAGTCTGTTCGATTACTTTTCCTGTAAAGTTCATTAAAAACTACTCAGTAACAAAATTACAAATAGTAAGACAAATTTACAAAAAGTAAACGAACAGAAAATTTGTAGGAATTATTAAATTAGATAAAATAGCTTGTTTTAAATATTAAAAAAAAAATCAACTGGTCATTATGGAAAAGGAAAAAGTTAATTGAAATTATCGACCAAAAATAATTTAAATGTTTTTTAACTTCTTCCATGTATAATTATTTAATAATATTCACTTTCAATCCATAAACAATTAAAATTTAATTTTTGTTTTTGTTTACTAAAAATACAGGCATATTTTTTTAGTCATATGTTTTTTTCATCTTACAAATTCTTACTTTCAAAAATGTATCCAGTAAAAACTTGTAAGTTCTTTGGCATCAAACTGTCACTTTACTCTCTCTTTGTACTAGTTTTTACTGCGTATTTGTCTAAACGAACACCTTCCAGTAAAAACTTGTACAAATTTTTGTGTTATCGAACAAACTTAATGTTATATTTTTTAATTATTAAATTTTGGCACTTTATTTATATTATTAGGCCTGTTTTTTAAGCACCGGATTTATTTTTGGATTTATTTTGTTTCATTTAAAGTTGTATATCATCTTTCAACATGAAATATATTCGGTTAGAGATCTGTTTGTTTCGCAAAAAAAGTCCATGCCTTGTGTTTTAACATGAAAATTTTTTTATTTTTATTTAAATCGAACTCCAATTAAATTTTATAAAAATTTAAAGAAATGTTCTAAACATATAAACACAGAAACTAAATTAAGCTAAACCCGTAATGAATTTATAAAAAAATAAATGCGGTTTGGATTAAGTTTTATTCAATTCTAGGGTTTGTATTTTTGCAAAATTGTATTTCACATCATATTAGCATATAAAAGCTAGCTATCGATCAAAAAACAATGTTTTTGCTTTCAATTTTTAACGAAATAATATAAATTTAATAATCGAGCCGGCGATTTTATGAGAATGATAAATAAGTAGATCTTGCTGACATATTAAATTATTGTCAAAAAATCGTCATTTTGTAAGCAAAAGTCGTCAAATAGTCATTTAGTTATTTTAGGTATTACATATCATCAAAATGACGACAAATCGTCACACCTGGCAACTCTGCATGCGATTGCTACTAAAACATACGTACATACATACTGTATTACAAAACAAAACAAAAAAACAACAACAATATTTTGTGGATTTTTTTTTTGTTTTTAAGTGTTGATCATGACCATGGATGGTAACCGATTCAATGTGGTTATTGGTCCTAGTAACGCTATTTTCTTTTATTTCGGTAACGGTATTTTAGGGGAAACTATACTTCAGTTATTTCGGTAACGGGATTTTAGCGTTAACGGTATTTTAGCGTTAACGGTATTTTAGCGTTAACGGTATTTTAGCGTTAACGGTATTTTAGCGTTAACGGTATTTTATTTATTTCGCTAACGGTATTTTAGCGGTAACGATATTTTAGATGTTTCGGTAACTTTATTTTAGGGAAAAAGATTTTTCAATTATTTTGGTAACGGCATTTTAAGGATAACGTTATTTTAGTTATTCAGGTAATGTTAATGCACACCACAATTTTTAACCGCATTATGCCCGAGTTTAAATGACTGTCGAGTTTATGATCATACTTTGGGAAAATATATCTATTTACAGAAGTTTTTTTGTTCAGATCTTGTTAGATTATTTCGGTAACGGTATTTTAAGGTAACGGTATTTTACGGATAACGGTATTTCAAGAATATCGGTAACGGCATTTAAGCGATAACGATAGTCAGTTGAAAGGTGTTAGAATCGGGGACGGTATTTCAGCGATATTGACAGCCATCCCTGCTTGCGTATATTCTTGTGTATAAGCATTGGAATGTACGTATGTATGTATGTATGATGAAATAAATAGTATAATTTAAAATTTGCTTCAAAATTTTTAGAGGTCTTCCCACATTTTCACTCATAACTTTTGAACGCGTTAACCGATTTTGATCATTTTCACTAGAGAACTGCTCATGATATCAACAAACAATTTGACTGAAAATTAGCAGTACCTCTTCTGTATTGTCGGAGTATTTTGTGTTTCCACAAACAGACGGACGGACAGACGGACAGACGGACATGGCTATATCGACTTTTCTATTCATGCTGATCAAGAATATATATAGTTTATGGGGTCCCAGAATTTTTTTAAAAGAATTACAAACATTTGACAAAGTGAATATACCCTCCTGCACTATGGGATGGAGGGTATAAAAAGGAAAATTTGTATGATCCTTCTAAGGTCATTAAAATATCCAATAATATTTGAGCTATAATTATCTTCAAAATTTCTGAATTCAAATCAATAAAAACATAAGTCGATGTATTTAAACACCACATTGAATTATTGGTTCACTATTCGGAACAAAATGTATTATATTTTTAATATAAAAAACGGGTTCTTAAAGAATTAGCTAATTCTTAAAGAATTGTCAATTTTCTAGCACTCTTTTTCCTCCATCTAGCACTTTCTAGCACTATTCTTTCAACGATCTAGCCACTTATGGCAACAATGCATGCATGCAAAGAAGCGTCGTGTAAATTGGTTCTTAATTTTGTGTTAAAAATGTTGCAATTAAATCAAATAAGTGAGGCACTATGCTCCTTATAGGATCGAGGGGAATATCGATGGGAATATTTATATCTTCCATTCCATGATAGATGGGCCAAAATCTGACCGGGGGTCATTTAAATGCCTTTGTGTTTTGTACACGCATTCTCTAGGATGACTATTAGTTACTACTGAATTTTGAAAAGTCATATTTCCTAAAGTAGATGGAATATTTTAAATATTTAAAAAGCATTTAAAAGCTTCAATTGCCTTCTTTACAATTTATGATTAAAAAAACAACAACATTTTTGCGCAAATGCAATTTTTGAATGCATTTTGCACTTTTTTTTATCCCCTTCGATTTCTGAAACGTGTCGTTTTTGAAAAATTTATAATTTTTTGAATAAATAACAATTTCACCTTTTTTTTGGATTAGAATAAATAACAATTTCACCTTTTTTAGGATTAGAATGCTAATTAATTTTAATTTCATTTTCATTGCACAATTAAAGGTCGAAAAAACATAATTTTTATTTTTAATAAAAATTATATCAAACTTGTAATTTATATATTTCTTTTTAAAAATAGCTTCCTACATTTTTTCATATAAAAATATATTATTTTGGTTTTTTAGGATTTGAAAGTTTTTTTTTTATAATTTAAAAAAAATCATTACAGCAAAGAAGTCTAAAGTATTTGAAGCTAATGCGCTTCAACATACTTTAGAACTATTCTATTGATTTGAAAGTTGTAGTTGTCCAGTTTACGATTTGCGGTTCAAAAATCGCGAATTTTTTCTAACATGCATTTTTAATGCAAATGTGATATTTTTTGAACCTTGCATTTAAAATGCATTTTTGAAAAAGCATCGTTATTTTTGTATTTCAAATCGTAATGTAGACAACAATAGCTTTCAGACGCTATTTAAATTAACCATTCCTTATAAGTTTGCGAAGTTCGTACTGTGTACTGTCATGAACTTGGCATACCTCAAACTATATAAAATTACAACATTTTTCAAATACTGTTCTCAAAAGTCATTAAATTAACGGCGCAAAAATCCTATAAAAAAAACTGAGAAAGTTTAAAAATGGAAAAATTTTGGTTTCATCATACAATTCTTAACCAAGCAGCGATATGGAAATTACTTTTTTAGTAAATTGTAAATCGGTTTGTGTAATTCTATCAAACACATGACCCCACTTTAAATACTTTTCTGGCAGAAGTATAGGTAAAATTCTTACTCGTGGTTTTTTGAAAGATTTTTAGTTAGTCTCGCAGGAATTTCATTGTAATTGACAATTTTGCTATTACTCTGACCGCTGATGATATTAGATTTCGAATTAAAATTTCACGTATTCACTTGGTTTGATTTTTTTCTTGAATTGTACGTTGTGGTATTTCGTTGTTGCTCTTGATTGATAGTATTAGGAGTTACAAAAACTTTGTAATAAATCTGGTTGTTTGTCCTACTTTTAATTTAAGAGTTAATCCGAAAATATTGCCTCGTATAATTCCCCATATTAATTGTTTTAAGGTTGTTAAATTGGAAGTTAATTTTTGAAATTGTAAGTTTGGAATATTAGGTAAAATAAAATTTATGAATTTGTTTTTTTTGCTGAGTCAGAAATATTTTAAGAAAACTAAATCTTTATAAAATAAATTAGCATATTTTTTGTATTCTTGATTTTTTTTTTGGTGTATTTGATTATTATTTTTGTTTAGTGATGGCTGTTCGATATAGTAACGACGGTATTCCTAATATAGGCGGAACAGACGCATATGTTTGTTTAGTTTGTTCACAACCTATGTCAGGTTCGGGACCTGTCACTTCGACTAAATGTAAGCATGTTTTTCATTCAGTGTGTATTCATGATTGGGTTTTAAAGTATGGCAACTGTCCTACATGTAGGAAGCCGTGTGAGAAGGAACAACTGGTAGAGGTTACAATTTTGCCAACGGCAAATGTTCCGAATCTACTCGATGCTTTTAATAATTCTCGAGGAGCTGTTCCGAAAAAGACTAGTAAGCAGCCTTCGGGCGCACTCCAAACTAGAGATGGTACGGGCAATGGTGGCAACCCTTTAGATTGGTCTACTGGAGCTACGGCTCATGGTGGAAATATGCCTGAAAATAGGTCGGGAGCAGGTTTAATCGATGAGAATATTAATAATGCGATTAGGGAAATGGTTTCGTCACACGTTCAAAATGAATTTGCTAAGATGGAGGAAATTGCTAAATCGTTGTCTTATCAGGTAAATCGATTGAGTATTGCTTCTCAAACACGCCCAGAATTTCCGCAGGACATTTTTCCAGAACTAGACCAAAGAAGTCAAAGCTTTCCTCATTCTGGTTTTAATGTTTCCGATAGGAACTCTGGAGCAAATCAACCTTTGCGTTCAGAAAATGTGGTGAATAGGCATTCAGTGTTGTCTTCAATTGTTACTAATAATAGTAAAATAGCTCATTTGATTCAAAGTTGGAATATAACTTTTAATGGGTTAAATGATAGGATGCCTGTGGACAAATTTATATATATGATCAGCTCATTAACTAGAGATAGTTTAGGTGCCGATTTTAATGCTTTGTGCGATCACATCCACATTTTGTTTACTGGTAAAGGAGCGGCTTGGTTTTGGAGATATAGGTATAAAGTTGTAAGGTTAGAATGGGATAAGTTGTGTGAGGCGTTACGTGCTCATTTTAGAGATCATTTATCAGACATCGATGTTAGAGAATTAATTAGAGACAGAAGACAAAAGGACACGGGGAAATTTGATGATTTTTATCATTCTATTCTCGATCTTAGTGACAGATTAAGATACCCTATGCAGGAATCAGAATTGGTAGAGATTCTTCGTCGTAATATTCGCCCTAGCTGGCGAAAGGAAATTTTTTATTTGGATATAAAATCAGTGTCTCAACTTCGTCACCTTATACTTCGTCGGGAAGCACTTTGTGATGACGTAGAAAAATTTAATAATAGACCCCCACGACGTCAGATAAACGAAATCGAATTTGAACCTATGCAAGATAATTTGGAAAGCGTTGTAGAAGTTGCGGAATTAGATCGTACTAGACATTTTCAAAATAACACATTGATTTGCTGGAATTGTCATAGTGAGGGACACAGATATGTAGATTGTATGGAGGAAAGGTCCATATTTTGTTATGGTTGTGGACTTCCAGGTGTTTTTAAACCGAAATGTGTTAAGTGTAACACTTCGGGAAACTCAATGGCGAGAGGAATCGACAACACCACGATTCGCTCTCAAGTGAAAAAGTAAATTTAAAAGATAATTTTATAAAAACTTGTTTAGCTTGTAATGTTAAAACAACACCGGATACTAAAATTTTATTTCATATTAAACCTTATCACCAACGATTAATTGAATATCAGCAGGCTAGGGCTAGGATATTTTGTGAAAGTATTGTTATGAAAAATCAAATCGTAAAACATTGTCCCAAAGTAAAGCGCTCTACTCTTAGATATCGTAGATTTTGGACGAAAGTATTATCCGATCGTAAAAAAATAATAAAAACTATATCTTCTTTAACTTCACCCAAATTAGATATTAGACCGTATGTTAATGTTAAAATTTTTGATAAAACGTATTTAGGACTGCTTGATTCAGGTGCCGAACTGACTTGTTTTGGTTCAGATGCTGCTTTAGATTTATTGCAAGAAAATATTCCAATTAAGCGATTGAATGAAGTGGTAGAAGCTGCAGGTGGTTCGAAATATAAAATTGAGGGATATGTGGAGACAACAATTTATTTTAATAATTTGGAGAAAAAACTAAGGATTTATATAATTCCTAAATTAAAACAAAATTTGTATTTGGGTATGGATTTCTTTAATGAATTTGGACTTATAGATAAAATTTTGAGTTGTATTTCTTTTGAGGATGAGGATTTTCTTACTGAAGACCCCAAAATGCATAGCCTGTCAGGTGAACAGAAGCGAACTTTAAAAACTGCCATAAAAATGTTTTATTCGTTTGAAAGGGAAGGTTTAGGGAAAACCAAAATTATAAAACATTCTATTGAACTAGAACCTAATACCAAACCAATCAAACAAAGATATTTTTCAGTATCACCGGCAGTCGAAAAGAAGCTTCATGCTGAGGTCGACAGAATGCTATCACTTGGTGTGATAGAACCAGCTCCTCAAAACTGTCCTTGGTCAAGTCCTGTTGCTATGGTTGAAAGAGAGGGAAAATTTCGGTTATGTATTGACTCGAGGAAATTGAATAGTGTTACCATTCGCGATGCTTACCCATTGCCGAAAATTAATGGAATTTTGAGCCGACTACCTCGAGCCGAATACATATCGTCATTAGATCTTAAACATGCCTTCTGGCAGGTGGAATTAGAGGAGTCGTCACGTGATCTTACCGCTTTTACTATTCCCAATAGGCCTCTATATAGGTTTAAAGTAATGCCGTTCGGTCTTACTAACGCGCCGATGACAATGTGTAGACTCATGGATTCGATCATACCTAGTGAGTTGCAAAATCGAGTCTTCATATATTTGGACGATTTGCTCCTTGTGTCCGAATCTTTTGATGCCCATATAGAGTTGTTGGTAAAAGTTGCAAATATTTTAAGGGAAGCAGGTTTGACGGTTAATATTTCGAAGTGTAAGTTCTGTATGAGAGAGGTTCGATATTTGGGATTCATAATAGGAAACGGGGTTATGAAACCAGATCCCGAAAAGGTTTCGGCTATACGTAACATAAAACCTCCTCAGTCTGTAAAAGAACTGCGTCGTTTCCTAGGTCTTGCCGGTTGGTACCGGAGATTTGTCGATGGATATGCTGACCTTAGTTCACCCTTAACTGATTTAACATCTAAAAACAAAAACTTTGAATGGACACCCGAAGCGCAAAAATCTTTTGAAATTCTTAAAGAGAAATTGACTAGTGCCCCTGTTCTTTCAACGCCGGATTTTGAGAAACCATTCGTTATCCAGTGCGATGCTTCGACGTATGGAGTAGGCGGTGTTTTGGCGCAGGAGGATGCTGATGGTGTGGAAAGGCCGATAGCCTACTTCTCCCACAAGCTTAATCGTGCCCAGAGGAATTATTCCATAACGGAGTTGGAATGCTTGGCGGCAATTCTCAGTATTCAAAAATTTAGGGAGTATGTAGAGGGCCACCCCTTCAAAGTAGTGACTGACCACGCGAGCCTTCAGTGGCTCATGCGGCAAAGTGATTTAAACGGTCGCCTGGCGCGCTGGTCGTTAAAATTACAGTCATTCGATTTTTCCATTCAGCATAGGAAAGGGTCACTTAATACTGTTCCTGACGCCTTGTCAAGACTTGACTTTGACATAAATAGTTTAGAAATTGCACCGGAAATCGATATTGGTTCACCATATTTTCAGTCCCCCAGTTATGTAAAATTGCGTAATGAAATAGTTGAAAATTTAAACAGATTACCAGATATAACTGTAATTGAAGATTATATTTATAAGAGAAATGAATTTGTTCGTCCTGAGAGTCCGTCCGAAGAAAATGAATGGAAACTTTGGATTCCTACTGAACTTACTAAAAGTGTAATTGAACAGGCTCATTGTCCTCCTACTTCTTCCCATAGAGGAATGTCTAAAACCTTGGAAAAATTGAAGAGAAATTTTTATTGGCCTAAAATGTCCTCCGAAGTCCGTGATTTTATCTCAAGCTGTGATGTCTGTAAACAATGTAAAGCGCCGAATACTATTTTAAGACCGCCAATGGGTAGCCAAATTAAATCTGATCGTCCATTTCAAAAACTTTTTGTTGATCTACTAGGACCTTATCCAAGGTCAAAACAAGGCAATATAGGCATTTTGGTAGCTTTAGATCATTACACAAAATTTCCGATGTTTAAAACTTTAAGAAAATTTTCAACTAATCTTATTTGTGATTTTTTCGAAAGGGAAGTGTTTCCAATATTTGGTGTGCCTGAAGAATTAGTATCCGATAACGGAACCCAATTTAAAAGCGTTTTGTTTAATGCGATGTTGTCTAAATACGGTATAAAACACACTTTTACAGCAATTTACTCCCCTCAGTCAAATTCTTCCGAAAGGGTGAATAGATCACTTATTGCAGCAATACGATCATATTTAGATAAAGACCAAAGGGAGTGGGACAAAAATTTGCCATTGATTGCCACAGCTTTGCGAAATTCACACCATCAATCAACAGGATATTCCCCTTATTTTTGTTATTTGGTCAGCAAATGGTAACTCACGCTGATTCATATGAAATTTTAAGAAAACTTAATATGTTGTCCGATGGCGAAAATATTATCGATAGGCATGATAAACTCAGTATTATTAGGGAGGATGTAAAAATAAATTTAAGAAGGGCTTATGAGGCAAATAAATCCCGATATGATCTTCGATCTCGAAGTGTCGACTTTAAACCTGGTGACACAATTTATCGCCGCAATTTTGCACAAAGTTGTAAAATAACAAAATTCAACTCGAAGTTAGCACCCAAGTTTTTAAAAGCAAAAATAATCAAAAAGGTCGGAAATTGTTATTTTGAATTAGTGGATCTAAATGGTAAAAATCTTGGAATTTTTCATGCCAAAGATTTACGCGGATAAACCCAAGATTTTGCTTAAGTTAATTTTCTTATGCTTTTCAACTTTTTCCAGATTATTTCTCGATTTAAAATTCTCCCAAATAATCTTGGTTGTAACCGTTGAAATTAAACTGAAACCCATCGTTACGTTAGGGTTAAAATCAGTCGTAATATTTTTTTTTTTGGTTTGATCTGGTCATCAAGAGATGTAAAGTGGTATACCATGTAAATGATAAATAGTATAAGTAGGTTTGACAGAATTTTTTTTTTTACAGCCTCATTTACAAATTTGGTTGGTCTAATTTCACTCTCTATTGATTTGAGATACATACTAGCGTATGCATACATATTTACGTATAAATTGTATCAAACCTTAGCCAATTTTTTTTATATTGAATTCCTTTCATGGGTTTAGTTCGAAAACAAGACTTTTTTTTCTTCACCCACATGGTCAAACCGTAGGTTTTATTAATCGTGCTTTTAATACTTTAAATCAAAAGGAGTACAGTAATTAAAATAATAAGTTGTGCTTACGCTATAAAGAAAAATAAATTTCCGAAAACAAAAGTTTACTAAAAACTAAAATTTTAATTAATAAAAAAATAAGGCCAAGAAATAAAGAAGACTCTGTTACATTGTAAAATAAATAATCCTATTTTTTTTTGGATTAATTCGGGCGTTAATATAATTGGAGGCTTCCATAATTTAGTTTTTTTATTAAAACGCAAAATTTTATATTTTTATACCATAAACCCATGTTGAAAATTATATAATCGTAAATTTTGAAAATTAATCAAATGTACTGAAGCCTGACCCTAGGCCCACAGTGGTTTATCGTCATAGTAGAAATGGAAAAAAATAGAACGAGTCATCGTAGAACATCCAAATTTTTTACAGATGCTTTTTTTATCATCATTAGGAAATATATAAAGAATAAAATATGTCCGCCCACTTTTACGCCCACTCCCCATACAAGTGAAATATATAAATGGCAATATTTTCATTTGAATTTATGCTATTTCAACCGAATTCGGTATATATATGTTTTGTAGCAATTAAAATCAATGGCTAAAAAATTTACGAAATTCGCCCACAACCACGCCTACTTCCCATATAACAACATTTTTTAATATGATGTATATCCCTTGCCATCAATGCTACAATCCCTAAACTTCATAGGATTATTAAAAATAATATCATATCCAAATCTTCCATACACACCCCTCCTCTAATACCCCAACTTTCCCCATCAATTTTCTAAATAATTAGAAAATTAACATGTAACCTGGTTTTAAATCAAACACGCTTTTAATCCTAGTAATAATAAAAAAACATTAAAATGAAACATGTATATATAAAATTAATATTTTATTATTACAACAATTCCTTAACATCTTCAGGTAGATCTAATTCCTGCTTTTTTTGAACTTTTCGAAACTTATTTATAAAAGGATCCGAAGAAGCTAAAAGTAAGTGCATCACATCTTAGCTTAGTAGCTACACACATCTTAGCTTAGTAGCTTAGTAGCTTGTTTTCTATTTAAACGTTTACTAGACAAAGGCTAGCAAAAACTAGCAGCTGAATTTAACTTTATTGTTTAAATTAGACTTCAAGCCTTCATTTGGTATAAGGTAGAGTACCGCGCTCGACCGCGCACAAAAGTTCTAGTCCATCAAAGTTGAAGAAAATAATAATTTTTAGACTCCTAAGATGAAGCAAATTTTTGTCAAAAAAATTTTTTTTCTTTAATTTTTTTTTTTTAATTTTCATCTTAAATACCTAAATTATGGGAAAATACACAACAACAATACATATTTAAAGTCATTCCAAGAGTTTTTAGTTTCTTACTATTTTTTAGGATTTTCTTTCAAATGTTGTGTGTTAGACTTGGCACACTTTGAGGAAACGCCTACAAAAAAGTAATGAAAATATCGCCCTAGCATTTCAGATACATGATATTCAATATGTTTTTAATGAAATTAATAAATTTCATCATGAGCGGAAAACATGAAATTCAGTATTAATTTCAACTTTTCAACCACTGTGCGGCCCTAGGCCGTAATAAAAATCAGCCATACCCGTAATTTAACCGGCTCAACATAAAATCCGGAATTTATATACTAACTTTGGATCCATGATATAATCGGGGCTATAATTAATTCAGATCTACATAAATCCAGAAATTCATAAGGCTACCCGTATATATACTCTGAATTTGGTTCTGAAATTCCACCAAAAGATGCTTTGATTTTATTATCAAATATATTCAATTGAAATTCATCAACCTTATAACTGAATTAGGAGCATTATCGAACCTTAAAATTAACGTAGTTAATTTCTTTACAACACCAGTGGTATTTTATGATAAAATTAATATTGATTAAACCTGTTTAGCAAACATCATCGTTTTGGATAATATAACAAATACACACCACCGAACGACAGGCCTGGCGGATCGACACGGAGTGAGATTGTAAGTACAAAAACTTATTAAATTTTGTTACCAAACAATACAGGTAAACGTACAATATTATTTTATCATATGCCCCACTGTGTTCTTAGAACTCTTGTAATTAAACATTTACCAAATACAATTTTTTTTGTTTTCCTGTTTTTGATTTTTTTTATTTGATTCTACAATTCTCCTAATTAATTTACTTGATCCCACATTGTTCATTGTGTTCCCCTATTATACACAAGTGTTCCGCTTTCATATTTTCCTATGGGAGAACATAAGTCTACATTGTATAAGAATTTATTTACTCATATTTTTTTTATATTCGCTTTGAGACGAATTAATCTTGTAAGTTAGACTTAAAAGAAATATTAATATTTGTTTTGTTAAGAATGTTAATAAAAATAATGTTTTGTAATTAAATAGTTATGTTTGCCTAATTTCTTAACTTACATTCGCGTTAGGGGTTTACTGAAAATAAGTGAAGGCAAATAGTAAACCAAGGTTGGGTAGGGCAATAAGAAGGATAACATCACCCTTCATTTAGCTTCCTTTTATGACTTTAATAGTAGTTCTGATTAATTTTGTACAGTTTAACAGCACGTAGAATATTTTCTTGTAATAAGAGCGTCTCTGAGTGCGTTGACAAGACTCACTCCCCCATCCGACGAGAACTAGCCTTTGCCAGTACGTGCGAACGTCGACAGCTCAGAGGCATTTGGTTTTGGTACCGTTTATTACAAAATGTATCTGCCAAGTCTAGTGAGTCCATACACTGATAGAAATTTGTGCGTAGTATTAATGAATTCCTTCATTACTCCAATGAATTTTTTCATAAAAAAGTCCCCAAAGAAACGTTTCATTGAGTCAATGAAAGGTGTTTCATTAAATCAATTTGAATGAATGTTTTCATTGACCCAATGAAAATTTCATAAAGTATATGAAATTTTTTTCATTAATCCTAGCCTAATCGTTATGAAAGTTTCATGTGTTTAATGAATAAAATTCATAGTTTGTATGAAATATTTTCGTTGATATTTAATAATTTGCACTTTTTATGATTATTTTAGCATACAATTACAAATTTTGAAAATAAAATTTTTTTACCCATAAAAAAGAAATATTTAAGCCAATTTTAATTTATTTCTGTTTTTATTGTTTTATTTTTACAAAATTGTTCAATCTTTCTTTACATTTTTTATAATTTGTGTTAAAAGATGACATATTTGCCTATATGTCGGTACAAAATATGTAATTTACTATCGATCTGGCTTGGAAATCTGTAGAACGATCGACGATTATAGTCCAGTTAAATTACGACCATATTAGATAAAAATGTTAAATATTGTTAACAATGTTGTTAACAACAAAAATGTATTATCGTTTAGCATAACGTTTTTGTGAAACATCGTCAAAACGATAACAATTTAGGTCTCGTTTTGAACAAAACTATATCGTTTATCATGGAGAATCTGTTTCCTGGAATTTAGTGACCAACTATTCAAATTGGTCAAAAACTGTTAGCTCTAGGCAAATTTAATAAAAAAAAATTATTTATATCAAAGTTTTGGTTAATTCTGTTTAAAAGAAATTTTTCAGTTTTTTTTATTTCAAATGATAGTACAAAAAAAAAATTTTTTTTTTCTTATTACAAGTCAAAATTTTTATTGAAAAAAATTTGAAAATTTTTCATTGATTTAATGATTTTTTTTTATGAAATTATGAAAAAATCATAAAAAATGTTAATGAAAAAAATACCAATATTAATGAATTTTCATTTAGTTAATGAAATTTTTCATTAAGCCAATGAATCGTTTTTAATGAAATCGTTTCATTAATACTATGAAGGAAAATTCTATCAGTGTATTGTATTGGCTTTGAGCTGAAAATTAAAAGATATAAGCAAAAAAATAAAATGAATACAAAAACTCTTGTTAGTTTCAAGTAATTTTTTTAATTTTTCGACATTTAAATGGTCATCAATTCTTTTGATGAAGACGTTTTAACGTGAAACTTTGCAGGTCATAGCTTTTAAGTATAGTCAACCTAAAATCTTGACAAATAAGTGGCATCTAAAGTCAGTTTCAGCAGCTGTCGAACATTCTTGAAGTGGGTCATATCCTCCTAAAATGAACATATACTATTTCCTAATAAATTTTAAATTGCTGAATTTAGAAGGGCTGATTGTTATCCGCATGAAAAAATCTAAAAAAAATGTTTGATAAGCTTTAAATTTATTTAGCAAAAGTTTTGCTGATATTAGCAGATTAAATTGCCAATTTTAATAACTAAAATTAAGTTAATATGGAACGATTTTTGAAAATTAAAATTCGATTTTATAACAAAGATTTGATCAAACGATTTAAATATAAGCTATCGTGACGTCTTCGTGTGAAGCAAAACGTCATCTGGAAACAGGGTCTAAAAAACAGAAAGCTTAACAATTTATAGAACGCCTTAACGGGAAATTAAAAATAAATAAAACTTGGAAAAAAACGTTTAAAAAAATATATATATTGCGAAGATAAAATAGGATTGTGAGCGCTTTTCAAGTGGTATGTCTACTTTTCATCACTCGGGGGACCAGTTATTTTAAAATAAAAGACAACACTTAATCTACAGCAATATCAAATTATACTAGTCCTGCAATAGGCACTGCTTTAACCATTGCCCATATTGTAGTATCAGGTGTAGAGACTACAAACAAAAATTAAATTGATGTCTAAACAAACTGATATTCTAAAATCAAAAAGACGTTAAAATTCAAACTCAAACAAAAAAATCAAACTTTGCTCTCTGGGAATTCCCTAACTACGTAAGAGCCATCTATCGAATATAAAAAGAGTATATCATAGATGTGGCATCACTTACAACATATGGACATTGGAATGAGGTAAATTTCTAAAAATAGAACTGTTGTGTTGTGTTGGAGTTGTACTTCTGAGATTATGTATGCAAGAACAAAAACACCGTGTATTGTGATTGCACAGAAAATTTCATATAGACGCAATCGAACAAATAAAAACATAACAAATACTACATTATAAAAAAAAAAAAAAAACAGGGTCACTGACGAAGGTTCAATACCAGAAACTGCGCAGTCTGATTTAGAAAAATTTTAAATTTACAATGTAGTTATGATTTTTAGAAAATACACTCATTCTTCTCTACCACGCCTTTCACATATAAAGATTTTGTTTAAGTGAAATACGAACATTAGAACGATCCAAAAAATTTGCCGGTTTACAAAGTCGAAAAAGTGTCCGGAGATGTTGGGGTAGTGCAGAAACCTCTTTTGATGTCCAGTAGCCTAAAGGTTTCTTGTATCTTATCTTATATTAAAATCAAATAACTCACAATAACCTGAGAATAGAATAAATTTTAAAAGAACACTTTGTCAATTTTATACCTAGAGACTAGATATTTTAAAAATAAAATAAAATAAAATAACAAAATAAAATCAATAAACTTTATACGACAATAACTTCACAAAACAGAATACACAATATATTTTATTTAATTAACAACATTTCCGTAAGTTTTACCAACTGGTTTATCTAGAAAACTATTACCAAACGAAATGTGTGTAGTTATGACCAATAAAACAAATTTCAAATTTGTATTTATCGTTCCATTTTATTTTTCAATCTTTGAATTTGAAGAAGAATACTTGCGAGATTATGAACAAATATGAATGATGACATAATCATAAAATATTTTTTTATTACACGACGTGATAAATAATGACAATAGTGTCTGCTGTCATAATTTATATTCATTCATAATTATTTAAAATTGCATATGAACAACGGACCACTTGCTTACTCTTAAACTGAAATGTATGCGCTCCAGTTTAAAAAATTTGCTGTTTTTATGTGAAATATACAAGCACTTAATGCATTTTAACCCTTTAACGGGCAAACGCTGTTTTACAATGAAATTTATAAAATCTGCTCGTCTCGAAATGAGTTCATTTGCAAAATTTTTTTTAACACATAAAGAAGAACTGTTTTGAATTAAAATGTATTGCTCTTCTGCAACATTTTTTATCGTCGCCTACTTTAGGCGATATGAACCAAAATAGGTTTAGGCACATCTGGAAAACTAACGCATAAAGAAGAAATGTTTTGAACAAAATGTATTGCTCTTACCACAATCCAAAAATTGTATATTTTGGTCTTCTAAGATATGGTGATTTTCGCGTTTTGGAAAAAGCGAAAATGTGGGCGAAAAAGTATCTAAACTTCCAATATATATTATCTGGGGTAAATTGTTTGTAACCGTCATCGAATGACAATCGTAATTAATTTTATTATAATTAATTACTAAAGAATGTTCTTAGTTAGATTTTTACAGGAAGAAGAAGAAAACATTTTTATTTAAAAATTAAATGTACACAATGGATATGCCAGACTGCCGCAGTTTCGTCCCCTAAAAGGACTCGTAAGTGGTTTTTTTATGTGTCAATTGATCAAAGTATTTTTATATTGTCAAGTTGCTTTATGTGAAAAACTTTTTTTACTTTTTGTCGTAGTGAGTTTCAAACCCACAGCCATACAAGACTCATAGCATCCATCACCTCTTAGCGAGTTGAGGCAGGGTTGACACAGCGATGAGTGTGACTAAGTGTAGTCAATCACAGCATTCACAATGTATTCGTTTTAATCAGAAGAGACAGAGTTAACATATGAACAATTTATTTTTCAACTGGAAGGCTTTTTCTTTTTAATTCTATTATTATCTCTTTTTCTCAAGTGCTGCGCTCTATTCACATTCATTAGTTGGATACCAAGTGTATGTTAGAGATAGAGTTGCCGCTGGGCAAAGTTTTTCAATTGTTTTCTGGGGTAAAGTGATTGTAACCGCACATTTTTCGCTTTCATAGAAGTTACTGTTAACAACTGCCAAACAAAAATGTTACATTAAAGTTATTTTAAACAGCATTTGCATCATCATATAAATTAATTGGTATCTAAATTAATAACATCCTAAGAAGTGCTTTTTCATAAGTTCATATATTTTTTTCTTTTTCTTATTTTTCTCATTGTCTGGTATATTTTATCTTGTTAAAGACACTTCATCGTCAAATTGTTAAAAAAAAAATATTTAAAAATATGCAATGAATTCAAAATTGTTAAATGAGCTTTTTTACTATTTCTTAATAACTTTTTTAACCTAATCACAACTAAAAATATTTTAAATATAATTTATAATATCTCGTTGATCACATAATTTTTTTTTTTTTTTTTTTTTTTTTTTTTTTTATTGAAATGATATTAATACTTTATTTTAGTTAACATTTCATAAAATTACACCTAGTTTACACTAACAAGTAATATTTTTCTTTCAGATAAGATTTACAAATTATTAGACACTAAGTCTTGAGGTTTTTTTCTCTTTAAACGTCTTGAATATATATCTTCATTGATAAGAATGGAAGCTTCTTCGTTGCTGTGATGTTGCAGTCTACTTGCATGTTTGGATGCTGATTGTTGAATTACCTCGGACACTTTGTTTATTCCAAGATCTCTATGCAAATCGTCGTTCCTTATATACCAGGGCGCATTTACCATATTTCTAGCGATTTGTTTTGAAAACGTTGAATAATTTCAATATTAGTTTTGGAAACACATCCCCATAACTGGACACCGTATGTCAAGACAGGTTTTAGTACTTGGTTATATATCAGAAGCTTGTTTTCAATTGAGAGTATAGAATTTCTTCCAATCAGCCATGTTAGCTTTTTCTGTTTTAAGTTTAGCTCAGTGTGTTTAACTCTGATATGATCTTTCCATGTAAGCTTAGAATCCGGCGTCATACCCAGATATTTTGCACTGTTAGCATAAGGTACAGCTAAACTTGAAATATTAATTGGTTTATGTCTAATTACTTTGTTGGTAAAGTCAACATGCGTTGACTTACTTTCATTTAGTCTGACTCTCCAAGTGTCTGTCCATTCTACAATTTCATCAACTGAGATCTGCAGTTTTGAGGTAGATTCGGTTTCGTCATTACCAATAGCTAAGATGCACGTGTCATCAGCAAAAGTAGCTATTTTGCAGTTTTTTGGTACGGGTATATCTGAAGTATACAGTAAGTATAGTATTGGACCAAGGATACTACCTTGAGGTACGCCAGCTTCTATTTTTTTAATATCTGAGTAGCATTGTTTATGCTTTACTCTAAAATAACGTTCTGTAATGTATGATTCCAATAGAGATGTATACTGAATTGGTAATTGAGTTTTTATTTTATATATAAGACCTTTGTGCCATACCTTATCAAATGCCTGAGCTACGTCTAAAAAGATGGCTGAACAGACTTTTTTTTGTTCCAGAGCTTCCTCTATGGTATGAACTATTCGGTGCACTTGGTCTATTGTAGAGTGCTTTTCTCTGAAGCCAAATTGATGAGAGGGTATTACGTTTTTATATGCGATGATTTGTTTTAATCTTTTTGAAAATAACTTTTCAAATAGTTTTCCCATAACGGGAAGCAGGGAAATCGGCCTATAGGAAGTAACTTCGTTAGGATTTTTTCCTGGCTTCTGAACCATTATTACCTCTGAAACTTTCCAGTAGCGAGGAAAATATGTCAGAGTAATAGAAGCATTCATGATGATGTTCATTTTTGTTATCGCATTATGCGGGAGATTTTTTAAGATTTCTCCAGTAATTAAATCAAAACCGGGACTTTTGCCAGGTTTCATATTTTGTATCTCTTCAATTATTTCTGTTTCTGTAAAAAGTTGTATTTCATGAATATCCTGTACTGTATAGGGCTCAATGAAATCTTTTGTTTCTTCATACGGCTGGAATGTTTTGTGAAGGTGCTGAGCAAATGCGGTAGCCTTTTCAGTATCACTTTTCGCCCAACTAGTATTTTCAACTCTAATTGGGGGATTATGAAGAGTTGGACGTTTCAAATGTGCAGTTGTTTTCCAAAGAGAATAATCAGTTATTTTATCTGCTGACAGACTTTTCATTTTCGAGTCAAACTTTTTGTTTTTAAATTCTTTAATTTTCTCAGTAAGTAGTTTTGTGAAACTATTTAATTGAGTTTTTAAGGGGGGAAATCTTGTGGTTTGCCATGTTTTTCTTATTTTTCTTTTATTTTTTATAAGTTCAACGATTTCTATTGGATAAGACCGATGAATATTTTTTTTTAGTTATGGAGTACTCATCCAAGCAGCTTGTTGTATTTGTGATGTAAATTTTTCCGCTTCTTCTTCAATATTTTCCTCAGTTGTAAGACAACTTGGAGCTTCTATATAACTTTCAAGTTTGTATTTAAAATAGTCCCAATCGGTGTTTTTGTTTGAAAGATATGAATTTTTTCCTCGTTCTTTAATTTCGCCATTGATTTCTAAATATATAGGCGAATGATCAGAGTTTAGTTCTGTACCGTCTTCAATACACATTGCATTGGTTGGAATTTGTTTGGCTATAAAGAAGTCTATTAGATCTGGAATTTTATTGGTATCTGTCGGCCAATAGGTTGGGTTTCCGGTGACAGTATATCACACCCTATTTGCCTAGCAGCTTTCCAGAGCTCACGTCCCTTAGTTGTTGTTAGGCGTGATCCCCAGTAAACATTTTTCGCATTAAAATCACCTCCGATTATGAATCTACCTTTATGTTTTTTAAAAAGTTTTATATATTGTTCTGCTTTAATTGTGTGCCTTGGAGGGCTATACAAAGCAGTTACTGAGAGGTCATTATCAACGATTTTTATATTTATTGTTGTCGTGTTCTATAGATTTTTTTACTAACACTGCACTGCCTCCTCTAGCATTATTAAGAGGATGATTGGAGTAGTACATGTAGTAGTTTTGAAAAGTTGCTTACATATGTGTAGTTAAATGAGTTTAGGATATAAGACATATGTCTATTTTTCTTTCGTTGAGAACTACTTCGAGTTCATTTTTATGCTTTAAATCACATAATAAAAATGTTTTAAAAATCATTATTTTATCTATTTTATTATATATTTGTGTAGCATATTTTTCTTGTTTTCATAAAAATATAACAAAATTTTCAACTTAAGTTCGTTTTAAGTTTGTTGTACTGCATAAGTAACTGTGGTGCAAATGGTAGAGCGTGAGTCTTCTTCAATACAGCAGATCGTGTCTCAGATTCGTGTGTTCAATACTCGCTGCCCACCAAAAAAAATTTTTTTTTAATATTTAAAAAACATCCCTTAGAGTATGCCTTACATTTTTATTAAATTAAAATGAACTGTTGAAAAAGTGCATTCATGGGCTGTTTAAAGAAGTTAAATATTCACTCCATCTGCCCAATGACACGACAATGTTAAAATCATTAATGATTGACCTAAGTTTGAACCACATCCGGATCAGTAGATGTGGTGTTTTTACTACTTCTTCCTCAGCTCTTATTTTGCTGGGTACTAATGCCTGTTGCGAAATTTCATAAAAATCAGTCTATTACTTTATAAGTAAAGACGATATCCATCAGAGGTATTCTGATATAATTCAGTGTGTCCTTTGACCAAAGTAAAGACTTATTATTACAGATAAAGCTTTAATCTTGCTTAGATTTCGCTATCAAAAGTTTTCAGTCTACTGAAATTAGTTTTTAAAAATTTTCAAAATTATATTTGTTCAAAAATAATTATCTGTTGAAATTTTGAAAACGTGCACGGAACACGAAACATTTCTTTGTAAAAAATTTTGTAAATTTAGTTTTCTGTCGATATCTATTAATTTCTAAGTAAAAAACACTCATTTGACCCATTTGTGGTCGGGCCAGCCTTACCCGTTAGAGGGTTAATATAAACACAATAATAGAAATTGGTGCAGAAACCCACATTTCATTAAATCGATTAATTATAAGTCGCATTATTTAATTGATAATACTTTTCGACAATTAACCACAAACAATACTACAAAAAGACTATTAACGCTAGATAAAGTTGCGTAGGGGTTTGTTTGTATTAAAAAAAAAAAAAAAATACGAGATCGAGGAGTGTGGGGAGGGAGCAATTGTTAGACAAGTGTATTGAAGTACGACTTTAAAAGATTTTAAGTGGTTGTCACATTTTGTCTTTAACGACGAGTTTACTTTAATAAAATTAACTGATCATAATTTTATATTAAGTTGTTTACAAATAAACATTTAAAAAACAATTAATTATGTTCTGATTTATTAATTTGAATTTGCAATAAAAGAACAGACTTTGAGACCAGATATGACGATTTTAAGTACGAGAAACTATAAACGCAAAAGCGTTGCTGAAGTACTGTAGATGGTGGTACAAGCTTTAGCAGAACGTCCGTTTTTTATTTATTTTTTTAATTTATTATTTTATTTTATTTTATTTTTAAGAATTCCGATTTTTTTATTTTGAAATAAAAATTTGTGTTGAATTTCGCCATAAAATTTTAGAAAGCCCAAGTGAAACTATGATTTTCATTGAGTGATATGAATTTTCAGAAAGGAATTGAGATTAAGGCAAAGTTGGCATACACTAACCTTAAAACACCAATAACGAATAAAAACCCTTTCAAAGAACTATCGTTAACCTTAAAATATCAATAACGAAATAACTTAAAATACCGTTAACCTTAAAATACCTTAACCATACAAATTTTTTATGATGTAAAGAAAAGTAATAAAACTTGTTTCATAAAATTTTTCTGAAAGTTTATGTAAACTTCATAAATATGACAATTCTCGAAGTCCATTATGTAGATTCACTAATATACAATATAAGATTTATATTTCGTAACATCGATTCGAGAGAGCCTTTTTCGGTTAAATTTTCAAATATTGAATACAACGGCCTTTTGTTGCCAAATAACCGTTTTTTTCCTAAGTCCCGGTTCACACACGGCAATTTTACTTGCTCAAGTTTTCTTCAATTCTCCTTGGAACTTGCTTTTGTGTTCACACAGGAAAAGTTTGTTTCAGCAATTTTCGTATATCAACCTGCAGCCAACTTCGTGTTGAAAATTGCGGATGCCAAAACAAAACGGAATTGGAGTACGGGCAAGTCTGTACCCCCTTCCATTCTCTTTTCCTCCCTCTTCTATAAACTCAAGACTTGCGCAAGTAAAATTGCCGTGTGTGAACCGGGACTAACTATTCGTTTTTAGAAAAAAAAAAATTCATTGTTAAAAAAGGAATGTTCTGATAAACTTTCTTAAAAACCGGTTTCTTATTAAAGCGTGCAACAGAACTCTTTTTTACTTAAAAATTACTGATATAAAAGATTTTAAATACTTACATAACCTCAAACATTATTATTATTCAGTGTCAACCGAAAACCGGTTTTCGAAAAATGCTGAATAATCGATCACTCTAAAATTTACCCAACTTATGTCCGTAATTTCAAGCAATATATAGTTACCAGTGCTTAGATAACTATTATATCTATTACTTGAAATTACGGGCGTTATAGTAGGAAACTAAACTCCTACTTTAAGTTTGTTAAATTTTCTATAAGTGTTTATATCAAAATAAGTGACTCACATTATGCGCAATTTAATAAAAAAAATGTGTAATTTTGCATTAAAAATGTGTAGGGTTTTTTCCATAAATTATGTTTTTTTTTAACATTTTCCTCTGCTCAAAAACAAAAGAATGAACTAATTTTTTTTATATTTTATTACTAAAAAAATTATATTTTTTTTTGATTCTAAGACTTTTTCTATAGAAAAAATCTGAATTTGTATTTCTTTTCTAATGAAAGTCTCATTTGCAGAGAAATTTTTGTTTTTCTCATAAAGGTTTTTCTATAGAAAAAGTCCTCAGAATTTAAGGGTTTTCTGAAAAAAAACCTAAGGTTTTTCTACAGAAAAAAGTTCTCAGAAACTGGGATTTTCTTTGTGAAAAATTCCGCGAAATCTGAGGATTTGTTTAAAAAATCATCCTCAGATTTTGATATTATTTCTATAGAAGAAAATCATAAGAACCGGAGTCTTTAGAGTGAAAATGATTTTTTTATAGTAAACGTTTTAGGAATCTCAGGGTTTTCTTTAGGAAAAAGTCCTCGCCAACTTATGGCTTTCTATAGCGAAGTCCTTAAAACCAGCGTAACTTACCGATGATTTTATTTTAAAGCCCCAAAAAACATGCACTTTTCCTATTGATAAGTTTCAGATTCTAGACTTTTTTATAGGAAAATGTGCTCAGAACTCGAGGCCTTTTCTTTTTCCTTTAGACATTCTCAGAGAAATTTTCTATTGCAAAAAATATTTTTCTATAATAAAATACAAACATATATTTTGTCTTTATGAAAATTTAGTTAATAGTTCTTGAATTTTTTCAAATGTCAGCTTATATTTTTATTACTATTATAAGTAAATTTACAGATTTTGTGTGTAAAGTTTAAATTTATCAACAACAAAACAAATTTTACTCACCTCATGTTTATAAATACAAATAGAAAAGTGTGTGCAAAATAATTTTAAGCTTTTATTATTTATATATACTCAATATGCGTAATATTAAAGAAAAATTTAATCATTTCATAGTAGTAATTTTACAATAAATTGTGTAACGAAATGACTTAAAATACCGATAACCTTAAAATAAACTAACACTCAGGGAACTTCTGCTTTAAAAATATGTAGTTGTTTGGGTTTTAATACAGTTTCTTTATTTTTAATGTAAATGTCAGTCATTTGTAGAACAAACTAAATTTTTTACTAACCTTGTAGTTCGTTTTAAAAAACAAACCACATCATATGACTGTTTTATGATTTTACATTAATTTTTTACAGTTGTTTTTTGGTATTTAAAGAAATAAAACAAATAAATGTTTGTTTATTTTTTACTACATTTGTGGTTCATTTTTACTACAATTGTTAGTCATTTTTTGAACATTAAAAAACAAATGACAATGTTAGTTAAATTTACTGTAATGTAAGTCGTCCTTTCTTTAAGTGAAATTTCATTTGTTTTCAACTACATTTGCAGTGGTCTTGACCGACATAGTGTTCTAAGTGAACCAAATAATTTTGAAATAACCAACCTTTAATTTGAGTTTAAAATTTAGAGTGTCCCAAACCATAACCGGTTTTTTATTTTCAATTACCGAACCGATTTCGAATATTTAGCATTTTCGAATATTCGAGAAACCGGTTTTATGAGTCGGTTATAAAATCAATTAGAACTTAAAAAATAAAAATTACAATTAAAGAATAAGAAAAAGATAATCCAAAAAGGAGCCTTCAAAAAAATTTACTCTGCTTCACAAAAAAACGCAATGAATCTGAAGTATTTTTTTCCGGGTTGCTGGCTTTTTTTCATTTGGACTTTAACGCTGGGAAAAGTTCATTATTTCTCAATAATACGGAAATTGCATTTTGGGGAATGGTTCTTGTATCACTAAAATTTGGTACTTCATTTGGACACATTTAAGCTTTATTCATACTACACTTAAAGGAAATCATTGTCAGTATATTACTCCAGTAAAGCAAAAAATTTTATTTTATCTTTGTAAATTTTCCAGATATGGGCATTTTACAAATAAAAAATTTTGATTACAAATTTTTATGATATAAAAGAAAGTGTAATAAAACTTGTTTCATAAAATTTTACGAAAAGTTTCATCATATTTTTGTAAACTTCATAAATATGACAATTCTCGAAGTCCATTATGTAGATTCACTAATATACAATATAAGATTTATATTTCGTAACATCGATTCGAGAGAGCCTTTGCATCAGATTCCTATTTGGGAGGACAAAATTTTTTGGATTGGTTCAAAACTTTGACCTTTTTTATATTTTTGGGTCTTTTCAATAGATTTTCAAATTTTTCTCTATGATTAAGTGTGAATATGAATATAGATTTTATGTGTACAAAGTTTGAAGGAAATCTAAGTTGTATATGGTCAAATCCAGAAAATACAATTTTCGAGATGTTAACACGCTTGAACATTTTCCGACATGGTAATATTTAGTAAAAGCTTTTTCTAATTTTTCTGACATAGGATTCTTCGACGCCCAAAAATAGTGCACACTGTTATCGTTCATTATCCCATAGAAGACTTGAATTTAGTTTCTTTTAATATTGCTGGTGTATTGCCCGTAATTTCAAGCAATATATACCTACCGGTGCTTAGATACATAACGTGTACACGAACAAATCCAGCAGGTATCTAAGCACCGGTAGGTATCTATGGCTTGAAATTACGGGCATATATCATACAGTTAAAGTCCAATTCAAGTAAAATTTAACCCTCAAACATCATTCATCATTGGAGCTAAATCTCTTTCCACCGAGCCATTTCTTTAGGTTTGGAAATAGGGAATAGTCACTGAGGGCTAAATCCGGAGAATATGGCGGATGAGGTACCAATTCGTAGCCCAATTCATGGAATTTTGCCATTGAGACTGCACACGTGTGCACCCGTCCATTATCTTGATGAAAAAGAACTTTTTTCTTGGCCATATGGGGTCGTTTTTTTTTTAATCCTCGTTAAATCGGTCTAATAAATTGGCATAATATTCGCCGTTTATTGTTTTTCGCTTTTGAAGTTAATCGATGTGGATTATCCCACGTGCATCCCAAAAAACTGTTGCCATCACCTTATTGGCCGAAAAACATTGGCCTTCTTCGGAGCCGGTTCACCCGGAGAAACCCAGTGTTTAGACTGCTGCTTGGTCTCCGGAGTGTTGTAATGGATCCATGTTCCATCCACAGTTACAAAACGCCGCTAAAACTCATTCGAATTGCGGTTAAACAACTCCAAACAATCCTTTGAAGTTGTCACATGATTACGTTTATGGTCAATTGAGAGCAAACGCGGCACCCATCTTGCAGACAGCTTTCTTAAATCCAACTGATCATTTAAAATCGAAACCATATGAAATGCTTATGGCATCAACAATCTCACGCACTTTTACTCTTCGATGGCCAACACCATATCGTGGATTTTTTCGACATTTTCGGGTGTATTGACCTCAATTGGCCGTCGAATGTTCAGCGTCATTTCTATTTGTGCGACGACAACGAGTCAGTAAATCACTTTTATACCTTTGAAATCGATAGTGCAGAGTCCCCGTAGTATTGATCAAGCTATTCCTTGGTTTGATTGAAGGTTTTTTTCGCAAAAAATAATGTTTAATGAGCACTCGAATTTCACTTTTTTTCCATTTTTAAAAAATCCACGAGGTTGTATGTTTCGAACAGCTGTTAAACGCAAAGTAAATAACGGAACTTGCTCAAAATTTGACAGTAGTCTATTAACAGGTGGTACTTGATGGGAGCTGTGTTGCATTTCATATAAATACGAGGGAAGTTCGAAAAGTCACGAACTTATTGATCCGCCCTCGTAACTACAGTTCACAAATTAACCTTTTTGTGGCTTTACGCAATTTTGCTTTTTCGAAAAAAAAAACGAAATTGTGCAGAAACACACATAGACTTCAACATATATTGATCGAATTTAAATTCTTTTCTATATAACGAACATCATTTATAGCGAACTTTTTATATATCAAACAAATTTTTTTGGGCCCTTTTACGAATTTCCATACAAATTTTTACGTTTATAACGAACTTATGAAAAAATCAAGATTTTTAAAAGAAAAATGTTTACCACGCTTATAGCGAACTTCTCTTATAACGAACTAAATTGTCAGGTCCCTACGAGTTCGTTATGGCTGTGCTCCACTGTACTACTACATATAATCTATCAGCCAAACTTCATCCATACGATGTGTTTTACAGGCACACTAATGATATTATGTATTTAAAGACGACTACAATTGTAGTCAAAAACAAATGAATTCAACTAACATTTGTCATTTGTTTTTACTGTTCAAAAAATTACTAACTATTGTAGTAAAAATGTGGTTCATATGTTAGTAAAAAATAAACAAACATTTTTTTTTAAATAACAAAAAACGATTGTAAAAAATGAATGTAAAATCATAAAACAGTCATTTGATGTGGTTTGAACTAAATGAACAAAAAGGTTAGCAAAAAATTAAATTTGTTCTACAAATGACTGACATTTACATTAAAAATAAAGAAACTGTATTAAAACCCAAACAACTACAAATTTTTAAAGCAGAAGTTTCCTTAATGTGTATGATATTGCAATGCTGCATGTCCTTGGACCAAAATTAGAGCTTTTCGAAAAGTTTAAGCTTCACTCTTACTTTGTGTTAGTATCAACGGTTTCTAGTCCACATAAATACGTTTTCAAGGTTTTCGAAAATTGTGATCAATTCAAATATTTATTTGTTGAAATTTTACGAAATTCTAACTTTGGGGCTTTCTCGTTCTAGAAGCTGCGTTAAAATAATGAAAGTTTCAATGAACGAATTTCAGTGATATTTCATAGATAGAATGCAAACATTCATTGATATCATGCAGATAATTCTCTCAGTGTAGTGTTTACTGGGTAAAGTTTAAAGCATACCCTCAAAAGAAGTCAGTAAAGTCAGCAAACATGTTTTTTAGTGTGGCACAGATGAAGTAAACAAAAAATTTAAACGGCCTATTTACCTATTTACCTATTAACCTTTTAATCTCCCCCCGCCCCGCCCTGACCCTACGCCGGTCATGAAACAAACTGCAGAACAAATCTGTCCAGGCTTGGAACAATATTTTTAACACAAACGTGATACAATTACGATATTTATACAATTATGACTTTACATGAATTCGCTCATTTTGTTTTTATATCTATTGTTAAATTCCTTAAAACGCAAATAGGAATATCTTGTGTAGGAGTTTTAAATCGTTTTTATCTTCTACACGCGAACGACATTCAATATATTCAATATAATTTAAATACATTTTTTAAATTAATCAACAAACACAAAAATTTTTTTTTCCCCATAAATATTCACAAATTTGACATATTTGTCAAATATTAAAAACACAAATAATAGACATTCCCAGTAGCGGACACCTCCATAAACAAACAGTTTTTTCAAGATCCAAGTAAAACTAATAAAGTAAATCTACACCCAGAGAATAACAGGAAAAAGTTGCATCAATTTTCGTCAGATGTAACAATTTCATCAATATTTATGAAGGATTTCATAAAAAACAAAAAATATACTAACCATATCATGGTCTCTATGAACTTTTTCTATATCTACTATCCTTCATATAGTGAAACATTTCAGATATAGTATGAAATTGATTTTATTTTTTATGAAATGATTCATAAATACTATGAAACCTTACATTGGACGAAAACATTTCATAAATATGATGAAGCTTTTCCTTTGAGTGTACCTTAGACCGTGCGCGGCTCCAGCAATTAATATAAAGGGAAATTTCATACGGCTCAGTGTACAAAAAACAACAAACACATGCAATTGTACATCATGAAATTTCCCTGTATATTAATTGCTGGAGCCGCGCATGCCTTAGACACACGCCTATAACGGTCAATTCTTTTCGACTATAGTTATCAGCTATTGGATGGTGTCACTGTACACAAATCTAAATTTATATTACATGATTCTAACAAACATATAAAACTTTAGATCATTTTTGCTATTTTAAGTGTTCCCTAAATGAGAAAACTATAACTTATTATTATCATTTTGCATATTTTGCAATTTTTACTAAAACAATATTCTCTATTAAAACTGACACGATTTGCTAACAACTACAAATTAACCCTCAAACTGGCCTAAGCTTTTTCGGCACCAAAACTAAAGAATATGTTCTTCTACCTACATTTTTTTCGTTGCTTACTTTAGGCGATATGGGCCAATAAAGGTTTGCAGTAAATCTCAAAAACTAATCCATAAAAATGAATAAGTTCAGATATAAATTATTCCAAGATATAACTACGGTCCAAAAATTACACTTTTTGTGCTTTTACTTGAGAAGGTATGGTGATTTTCGTTGTTCGAAAAACGCGAAATTGGGCAAAAACTACTATTGCTACTATTACTTAATATAATCTTCTGCCAAATTTCATAAAAATCCGGTCCATTCGTTTTCAAGTTAAGACGATGTCCTTTAGAGGTATGCTATGACAAACCTGTATGTCCTTGGACATAAGAGATTTTTTTAAAAGCATAAGCTTCAATCTTACTTTCTGGTTACTATCAATGGTTTTTAGTTGACATAAATATGTTTTTCAGAATTTTAAAAGTTGTGTTCATTTTACAATCTTTATTTTTTCAAATTATACGAAATTTTAATTTTAACACATTCTCGCTTCCAAACCGTGCGCTGTACACAAAAAATTTCTTCACAAAATATTTTTTAAATTTGGTTTTCTATTACCTTAATTTCTTACTATAATACACTCATTTGGTTCATTTATGGGCAATCTAAAATACCCGGCCTGGAGGTTGGCTTGCTGGTAAGAGGGTTGATTTAGTTTTTGTGAGGGCGACGCTGCACATCCAAAACTTAATGTGATCAATAAAAACAATGCATTTTTTGCTTAATAATAATTAAATATTCAATACACCTTAGGGGTATAACTGCAAATTCACTTATCACCACATTCTGGTCAATACACAGAACGAATTTTCTGGAACGAATTTTTATGAAATTTTTCCCTAAACTAATGAAGCGTTTTTCACAAATTAAATGAAAAATGTCGTAAACTTAATGAAAAATTTTCAATATTTTTATGAAATAATTTTTCTTGAAACTTTCATACGCCTAGTATGAAATTTTTAATAATCTTCATTTGTCACTGAATCTTCCTGAAATTTTTTTCTGAAAGTTACAGGACCTCAAATGTACCCAAAGAACGTGTTGTTTGCACTTTTAGGTTAGAATATCTTTATTTTGCGATCATTTGCATTATTCCTCAAAATTTCATAACTCTAGGAAGTACCGTTAAAAATTTCATAAAAAACAAAAAAAGAGCAAATTCCGTTTGAGCATGTATTATTCAGCGTTGTATTCGCAATTCAAAAGACTTTTATGGACCAAATAAGAAATAACGGTAAAAAACAAAAATGGTGTCAGATTAGACCCCCTATTTAACCCCTAGGCAGCTAAAAATTTAATTTGCATTTTGTTTTGGTCTTTTATACCATATTTAAATTTCATTGTAAATTTAAATTACATTTAAAAAGGCTTCTCCTGTTTATTTACGATTTAGGCACTTACGTCTTTTTGGCGGTTAGGGCTCAATATGTATTCGTCAAATTTCAAAGAATCTCCATCTATATCGGTCAGCGGCTGTACGTTTCAATTCATTTATGTGCTTGCCGGTTTCTTTAAAAATTGTTTGTCTCCATGTAGTCCTAAAACTCTGTAGGTTCCATTCAAGAGTTTCGTGGCAGATTTCATTGGTAGGTTCCCTAAGTGTGTGGCCCAAACAGAAAGTTGAAGTAGTTGTTCGTTTGTTATTACTTGTGGCCACCATATTTTCAAAATGTTTCGGAGACATTGGTTTGTGAAGCTTCTCATTTAGCGTTCGATGTATCTGCTTACGAGCCAAGTCTCGCACCCGTAAATGAGTATATATTTTACACAAACGTTGTAGATGTAGAATTTGGTTTTGGGAGATAAGGCTTTAAGCTTTGTTTATGCGTGAATCTACATCCCCGATAACGCTACCGTACAGGGTTATACTACTTCCAAGATACGTAAACTTATTCACAGTTTCAATTGGTTCGTTGTTTAGTTTGAAAACTGTTGTCATGCATTTAGTTTTTGCCGCGTTGATTCGTAGGCCGTATTCAGATGCCTTTATTGTTAGTACATCTATTTTCTTCTGCATATCACTTCTTGTAGTAGCTATCAAACCGATGTCATCGGCAAAGTCAAGATCCTTTAAAAAAAATTTTAAATTTTCCATTCTGAAGCATTGTCATCTGAGCTAAGTTACATCAAAGGCACTCATCTGGAAGGCGCTTTGAGACAAATTTAGACTAACATTAAAAGAAAATATTATTAAAGTCTTAAGGCATAGAAAGCGTCATACCGGAGCACAAATTGTATCGCATTATTTATTCATAATTTGAAAGCTAATATTTATTACTTAGAGCTGAATATTCCAAAATTTAGTTGTTTTTTAGTATTTTTTTGTGGTAGCAAAGACTTTTAAATATTGCAAATATTTTGGGAAAAATTCACAATTTCATGGGTAAACTTATAATTATTTCGTCCACTGTATTTTATGAGACCTTGATGAAAAAAAAAAATTATAACAATCTACATTCAAATCTTTATTGAGTTTAGTGCGGAAAAGTTACAGATGCCAAAGATCGGGATAAACAGTAATTGCATTTTTAGTAATAAAATGTGCTAAAATCTCAACACTAACCCAGTAAAAAATTTTCGTATTTTTCGAAGCAGGATAAAACAAATGCGCTGATGTAAGTGCTTACTATTACATAATATTGAGAAGCAGCAAAAGAAACGAATAATTTTCGTATAAAAATAAATAAACAAAAATGTTTTGCTTACTGTTTTCCCTAACAAGGATGCAGGTTGTAAGCAGCTTACCCTAATCACTTATAAGGATGCAGGTTGTAATGCAGAACGTTTCATATCGTGGATTATAAACGATCTGTAAATTGTGTTTGGTGTTTTCGAGTATGAAATAAAAAATAATTAGTCATTTAACTATTTCTGAAGAGCTAGCACGTGGAGCGGTAAAAAAAAATAATTATATTATATGTCAAAACTTTAAAAAACAAAAAACTAATATCTGTAGAATTTTATGTAAAATAAATTATGTATATTCATATTATTACTTTCATTCGTAATAATGTAGACATGAAATATGATTTTACTGAAAACCATGAAATCACTGATTTTTATAAGCGCTGAAATCCGCGCTTATTTTGCCCAAAAGTAATGCTTCCAAGTGGGAATTCGCCATATAAAAATCATAGCATATGTAAGCAGGTTTGTAAGGGATTCTTTTTGGCTTACTCCCTTACAAACCTGCTTGCATGTAAGCAGCGTTTTTTACTGGGAATACACCCAGAAAAAGGATTGGTTGTACTTTGGTCAAAACTATTAACATTTATTTGATAGGACGTTATTTTATTTGGAACTACCAATAATCGATTAATAAAGGAAAAATACTATACTAGAAATTAAAAAGAGGGAAAAAGAACTAAAAAACAATCCATTTATCCAATTATTGGTTTTTCCAATCCACTTTTCAAATAAAATTCGGTTAGTAATTGTTTAAGGTAGAAGCAATCATTTATTTTGTGATAATACAAGAGAATTGTTACCATCTATAAATTTTTTTTTAAAAAATTGTCGATAATCAAAAGTGGTTACTGCAAATACGGTATTCGCAATCAAATATACCACTAAATTAGAGGTTCAGTAGTACCAACCGCATTGTGGATGGCATTGTTTATAGAATCAACTAATGATTTGTATTGGTAAACGAATTTGAGACAATGTTTGTTTTCGTAACAAAATATTTAAATTCAAATATAACACTCAGTGTTCCGAGTTCAAATCTCCGAAAAGGCAAACACAAAAAGTTTTTTTTTTTTATTAAAATAATATATTCAAATGTTTAAATGGCAAATGAGGCAATGAAAATCAAAAGTGATTGTGGTGCAATCCGTGGGACAGATTTTTTTTAATTGCAATACAGTTTTGTGGAAAGTAATATTATTTATTTGGAATGTAATATTCGGTAAAAAAAATGTAATTTAACATTACAAAAGTTTTCGTAACAGCCACAATTCGATTAGCAACAAATTCGGTGTCCACAATTTATACTGTTTTCTAGGTGTAGTTCTATGAAAATCCAAAAATGTTATACCCCTATTATAAATATAGACAGAATATTTTGTTTAATGCATTTAGAACAAAAATGTTGTTGTTGCTGTGGGTGTTATTTATTAAATATTAAATATTATATGTATATTTTGTTTTCTATTTGTTGCTCATTGTTTGCAAAAAATGGTTATCCGGTATTAGTGGTTATTTAATAAATACTTAAATTACTTTTATTTCAAATGGCGTTGTTATATAATACAGCATATATCAGTATTACGAATATATTTTGTAATAAGTTTTGCAATAGAAATACAAACATGTTTATTGTAAATTACATTTTCTTAACCCTTTCGGCCCCAACTTTTAATGGCTAGGAATTTTTCGATCAACCAAAGATATTTGAACCTAAAGTTTAAACATTAACAAGCTGCCGGTCTTGAACGGGTTAAGATTATTTTAAAACTTAAATTTTTTTATTTTTATTTAAACTAAACTCTACATAAAACTTTTTTAATTTTATTCATTATAGGATTTTTGAGATTAAAAAAAAATTATATATATTTTAATGATAAATAGTACACAAATTATCGGCGATACTACTGCACATTATTGAAAATAAATAAAAATTTAACAGTGAAATTTTAGTGGCTTGTATTGATTTCACTTCACAAAATGAACCACAAGTGTAGTTAAAACTAACCACATTTGTAGTAAAACATAAACAAATATTTATTTGTTTTATTTTTTAAATAGAAAAAAAAAACCTACTGCATAAAATAAATTTATAATCAAAAACAGTAATTTCATGTGGTTTGTTTTTTTTAATGAACTACATACAGTCAATGAATAAAGTCTACATACACCTTACGGATTTGAAGTTCTAGTGAATTAGTATCGAAAATCGAAAAACGTTTTACATATATCACTGCACATTAGGTCAAATGACAGCTTTTTCTGTGCTAAATTGATAAAAATCAAAGTTCCGTTTTACTATTGCTGTTGTTGTTTTTTAATTGGAAATGCTTCAAAACAAAGACGTGTGATGATTTTTTTTGCGTTAAAAAAAAGCACCGTTACATATTTGTACGTCAAAGTCAATCAATGCAATTTTTTCTACAAACGTGCTAGAGTGTTTAATACTGCAAGGTCAACTTTAAGTTTGTATATCTCGATTTGTGTTTATTATAATTTATTAATTTAAATGGAAAATAAAGAGAAAGGTAAGTACTACTGTTTTTAATTATAACTGCTTTATATTTTTGTCGATATACTTGAAAAGAACTCATCAGACATCATAACCTTAAAAAGGTTCAGTTGTTTTTTAATTTTTTACATTCCGTAAGCGTTTAAAAATTTTGACCCCATCTGACCTCTACCAAATTTAAAAACTTTATTAAATGTAATGTAATGAGTTAATTGTGTTTGTAACAAATTGCGATTATTTGCGCTTTATGAGTTATGCCTTTTTTTATAGGTAACCTCTGTATCAAAAAAAAAAAAAAACGATCTGTTTGAAATATGGCGAAAAGAATGCAACAAGAAATACAAATTTGATGCAGTTTTCAAACACGTTGTTGACAAAATAAAACTTGACACTATTTCGGATGAAATGGATAAAAATATAAAGCAAACAATACATTTTTTTTGCGTAAAATTGGCTAAAAAGTGGGAAAATGTCACAGAAAGATTAATGTATTTAAGGATCAAAATCATACGTGGCTAAATTCTGAATTACATTTTGTGGTAAGTGATATTTCAAAAAAAACTACTTCTACCGGTGTTGGACGTCCAGCTATCCCATTCAGCGCAAAATCCAAATTTGGAAAGGTGATTCCGATTTGGCTGCAGTCCTGAAAGAAAGTATGAAAAGCCCGACAAGACCATCAAAAATGCGGACAAAATGTAATCACGATACTAAAATACCAATTCCACTTTCTGTGCATGAGGCTTTAGCTTTCCTTTCCTAAAGAGCAATACAATGCAATACGCGATGAAAGCAAATCAAGAAACTGCGATATTTATCCACACTATAATAAAATTGCAGCCGCAAAATTAAAATGCCGACCTCAGGGTATAACAGCAAATGAGACCCTTGCTAAAGTTTCGTTGCAAACTAGTTTACTTCATACGGCTGAAAGAATTGTTGAAATGCAAAAAGAAGTAGTTCAAGCTGTAATGGAAGCGGAGGAGACACACTTTTTATGTTCCGAATGAATATTAAGCGACGGGTTTGATAGATGCACTGGTCAAGCTCAATTTAATCAAGCATTTAATGAGCCAAGTTCGTCAAAAAACTGCGATGCATCACTTTTAGCTACTTCAGTTATTCCCTTATATTTCCCAACGTTTTTAACCAGACGCTTACAAAAGCGTAAACGTTCTTCACTTCCACCTGAAGTTATTGAGCTATTATGTTGCAGCGAATCCACAGAAGAATTTCAGCTTAGCAACCAAGACGAAGAAATTGATGATATTGATGAAATTGATGAAAGTGAAGAAGCCCTTTTTGATTTAAATTTACAAAATGAATTAGATTTAAGCAATTTCTAAATATTATAATATAAAAAAAATTAATCAATTCAATGTATTGCGTTTGTTTTAATGGCTAGAAAAGGGTAAATTATTGGTCGTTAATAGGTTAAATTAATTTGTTTTTACATAGGGTTAAACTTACTTATGTTACAGGCTTTGGTTTGAATACAATGTTTTTGTATACATGTTTTTGTAACGGTTAAAAAGGGTTAATTATTGGTCGTTAATGGGTTAAATTCCATTTTTTTAAATAGGGTTAAACTTACTTATGAAATTCTTACAGGCTTTGGTTTAAATACCTTGTTTTTGTAGTAGTTATTAATTTCGCACAGAAAAATTTCGATTTGACCTATAGTGCACTGTTTAAAGCATTTAAAATAAAGATTATTTGAAGAAAAAAAAAAAAATATGAAAAAAATAAAACATAGAAATTTTTAGGGAAAAACATAATTATTAGCGGGAAAAAAGTCTACATACAGCTTGGCAACACCTTGCTAAGACAGTTAAATTAAGTCGTGCTACTGTACAGACGATCATTAGAAATTATGTATAATAATACCAATAGTACTGAAAGTAAGCCACGATCTGGAAGACCTAAGAAGCTTTTGAGACGCGATGTTATCAGTATTATTATTAGTCAACCAGGATCCGAAAATAAGTGCCCCAAAATTGGCGGAACACATCGAAAAATGTTCCAATATAATTGTTACTCCACGAACAATAATAAATGTTTTACATGACAATGAATTTAATAGCAGAGTGGCACGCAAGAAACCGTTTTATATTTACCGACGAAAGTAAGTATAACATTTTTGAAAGTGATGGTCGATTCAAAGTTTGGCAAAAATCAAACACAACACTTAATCCAAAGAATACAATACCTACTGTCAAATATGGTGGTTGTAACGTTATGGTTTGGGGCGCCATTGCGTCATCTGGAGTTGGTCGTTTGGTTTTTGTCGAGGGTAATATGGACCGCTATCAATATAAGAACATATTGGAACATAATCTGCAGTCATTTGTTGATAGCTTGGTCCTGGGAAATCAATGTATTTTCCAACAAGATAACGGCTCTAAGCATACTGCACACGTTGTTTGAGACTGTCTTCTATACTATGCCCCAAGACAGCTCAATTCACCACCCCAGTCTCCAGACGTTTTGGAAAAATCGGTACGAAAATATAACATTAGTAGTCGTGAAACATTGAAAACCGCCCTTATTCGTGCATAGGCCGAAATAACACCCGATATTACGGAAAATTTAGTGAGATCAATGCCCCGTCGTCTTCAAGCAGTTATTGATGCTCAAGGTGGACCGACCAAATACTAAAGTTTAAACATTTTTTTTATTTTTTTATATATAACATTTTGAAATAATGTTTAATTTTTGTAGCTGTATGTAGACTTTTTTCCAATGAATTTTTAATGTTTTTGTTATTATTGTTTTTATTATGTAAAATAATTACTTTTTTATTTTATAAATAAATTTATTTATTAATGCCTTAAATATTGACATAAATTATTTTTTAATTTTCTTCACAAACTCTATAAAACCCCTAAATGTGTATGTAGACTTTTTTCCTTGACTGAATGTAGTCAAAAATATTTTCACTTAAAAATAAAATTATTGTATAACTCCTCAAACAACTTTAAAAACAAAAAATATATATATATCAATCATAGTTTGTGCTAAAATACCACAAACTGTGAAGTTGCTTATAAGCAACTTCGGGGTCGAAAGGGTTAAATAAATTACAAAACCTCTTTCGTTAGTGGTGGCGGTTGCGTGACCAAAGAAGATTTTTCTTAAAATCACAATTTTGTTGTTGTTTACCAGTGTGTCCGGGGGTCTCGATAGAAATAATGTCCAGTTAAGTTATGTTTACCGTGTTGTTAAAGAAGTAGTTAACTCCGTGAAAGCTTGTTTTACATTTTTTCCATTATGGGTTAATATTACAAAATTTAAAAGATAATTTCATGCACACAAAAATATATTTTAACACATACATATATGGTCATACACTGCGTTACAAAACTATAATTACTCATTCATTTTACCAATATTAATAAGTAAAAAAAAAAGTAGAAGAGTTTTTACCGGCATACATGTAAAAACAATGGAAAATTAATAATAATTAACAAGAAAGCAATTAATTTATTTTTTATTTTACTCTTTAAAAAGTAATAACAAATTCAATAACTGCTTGAAAACTATAAATACACTTAACTTAATATATCAAAATTTACAAAAATTAAAGAAAAATATTTTACTGCAGCAGTTTTCATAATGCCTGACTTTTTTGAATCAACTCGAAAATTCGAAGTTCTTCCGTTATAGATCTCCACGCAGAGAGATCTATATATTCTCTCTCCGGAGAACATGCTCTTCCAATGATCTTATATATTTTGATGAGAGCCATTCCATCTTATATGTACCGAGGCATTGTATTGTTGGAAAATTAACTATTCTTCGTTGCTGTTTTTAATAAATGGCACCAATTTCTCTTCTAATACTATAATGTTCTCAGAAGAATTCATTCTGGTGCATGGCAATGCCAAATCAACCATACCGTCGAAACAAAAAGCGCCCCAAACCATTAAGTATCAGCCTCCGAATTTTTTTTTTGAGAAATATCGTGGTTCTTTACATTGGTCTCTCCAACAGCTGTTAACACCATCTGGACCATCAAGATTAAACATTTTCGCATCAAAAAAAAATTACCTTTAATATAACTTTATGTTTAGAAAGTCCTACCAATAACAGCGATTATTGACTTACCTTTCTCCAGTTGGTTTGTAAATGTTAGCAGTTTTGTGGCAGAGTAATAACCTTTGGCAAGTAATTGATTTGGATACATTTAAATCGATTATCTGATTGAGGCTCTTCATTGAGGTGCTGGTACAGTTGATTGTTTTACGCCGGTCCCGATCAGAAAGCTTTTATTCGGACAGCCTGTTTTATTTTTACCATAAGCACTTGGATTATTTGCAAAACTTGTGACAACCACATGTGAACGGTATATTTTTCTAGCAATTTCACGAAAACTTAAGCCCCTTTTTTAACAGGCTGAAATTTGGCCTTTTTCAAAATCACTTAGATATGAACCACGCGCATAAAATTGAATAAAAAACAAAAATAATTCTTTAATATTTCTTTATTTGCTATTCTTCTTTGTTTACCGTTATATGTAATAATAGTTATGAAACACCTACAACATATTATTACACAATTTTTCTCTTAAATCAATTAAGTAATCTCTTAAATTTTACACAATAAGAGATCAGTTATCACACTTCTCAAAATAGTAGTAAGTTTTAAAAATATGTTTGTAATATTAGAAAAAATAGCTAAAATCATTTGTAATTATAGTTATGCAACGCAGTGTATAAGTAATTACTTGCAGCAACCTTCAGAGACATTATTAAATGTTGCGTCCATAAGGAACTTTCTTAGTCCAGGCCCATGTTTTCAAATCACACAAATTGGGGCCATTTTTCATTCTCAAAAATTTGGTTTAAATTGCATAATGTAATTCAACCCCATATGCAAACATAAATTTTAACCCCTAATTTTTTGGGGTCATTCTTCATTCCTATTTTTTCATTTACAAAATGAAGAAATTTCCTCAAATGATTATAATAAGCCCCATTTGTTCCTCCTTGTTTGGAGCCATTTTTCATTTCTCGCTTTGTGGCCTAAAAAAATTAAAAATTTGCAAATACATATATCTTTGTTTAGGTTTAAAAATTTGAATCATTGTAAACATATATATATAATAACCTGCAAACATATTCATGTCTGTCTTCCAAAACTTGGAAACAATCGGACAGGGAATACAAGAACTCTTGTTAGTTACACAGATAAAATCATCAAATCATCTTATTTCAAGGCTTTAATATATAATTCCCATTTGAGAGAACAATCTTTAAACAACAGCAATTTTGAAGCAATAAACAAATTTATCATATCATTGTATCACTCACATCATATCACATCCCAAAGCAACTGAAATATGTCATCATAAATTTAATAACAATTGACATTTGAGCAACAATAACACGAAGTAAAGCAATGAAATGACTCAAAATGTTAATGTCATATATTTCAATTAGACTTGAAAAAAAAGAGTTTCCTAACTAATATATATATATAACATGTGTGTAAATAATGATAGGAAAACAGGTTTACAAAAAATAACAAATTCATATTTAAATAAACAACAACTAACGTAAGAGCTAAACATCAGAATTATATTTTCAACTATATGATTAAAAAAATATATATCGGCCATTCCACCGAAGACCGGTCAAAAAAGGCATTTTTGATCTATGGTCTTCCGATATCAATTAAATTTTGAATTCGGAAAATCTATGGATCCACTTAAAGATTGGCGTTTTTTAAATTTCGAAAAGTCCACGGTTTTATTTTTATGGAAAAATGAGAAATATGCAAAAAAGTGTTTTAGCTTGACCATTCGTATCTTCTTTAACCCATTAACGCCCGCCGTACTATAAATAGTACACGACTTCAATTTGAAATAAAAATTATCTAATGCAGTTTTTCACTCTGGCAACGCTTTTTACGTGTCAATAAGAGTACATACAATAACCACGTATCTATAATAAGCTAGAGCTTATCGCAACGCAAAGTACAATATATGCAGGTCAAAACAATAGGCAAGATAGCGTTTTTACCAAAGATGAACTCCGTAAATTCTTGGGAATATTGGAGCTTAGATGACGACCTAGGTGTGCCATTAGTTTCAGAGTGCATGTCAAGAAATAGATTCTTGGAAATTAAAAGAAACCTACATTTTGCAGATAACGCTTTGGCTATTACATCTACTGATAAGATGTTTAAAATGCGCCCACTTTGTGATGTTTTACAAAGAAAATTTTGTCAATTCGGAATGTTACATGAAAATTTATCGTTAGACAATGGTTAAGTACTTTGGCCACCATTCAGCCAAACAATTTATAATGGGTAAACCTGTGCGGTACGGATATCGTAATTAGGCGTTGACCAGCTTCGATGGTTATTGCTGTGGAAAAACTTCCGAGGCTACCACTGATCCTCTTGGCTCTCGCGTTGTGAAGAATTTGTTAACAAAAGCAACAACAAAACCAGAGGAACATGCAGTTTAATTTGATAAGTTTTTTACGAATTACGACCTGAAGAACCTTGGATATAGAGCTACTGGAACCTTGCGTAAAAATAGAATTAAACGGTGTCCATTGATTTCATCGAAGGATATGTGTAAAAAGCCCAATGCTGAATACGACCACAAATTTGATAAGATAAACGAAATTCTTATGGTTAGATGGAACAAATTTCGATACTTTAGAGCCTATAGGAAAGTTAAAAGATGGTGTTCTATGAAGAAACAAAAAGTTGATGTAGACGTACCTCACGTTTTCCGAAGTTATAATAAAGGCATGGTAGGGGTAGATCAAATGGACCAGTCTATAGGTATGTACCGAATTGCCGTGAAAGGAAAGAAGTGGTGGTGGGTATTATTTACTTACGTAGTGGACATGACTATTTCAAATGCATGGAGATTATACTGCATTGCAAACCATGAGGACCGTGTTGATCAGTTATGGTTTCGCAGGCATATAGCACGCACGTATCTGAGCAACAAGAAGGACAATAAAGCTAGGCAAACGTCCTCTGGAATTGACGGAGAAGACAGAAAAAATAATGGTCACAACCCCCAAAAAATACCAAACCAACTTAGATGTGTTATGTGCTCAAATCGAGTTAAAACGTCATGTGATAAGTGCCTGAAAACGCTATGTTTAGAAAGAGGATGTTTTGCAATATATCACTCCTAAGCGCCCATTGTACTTAACTTAGTACACCTCTAAAAACACAACTTTGAATATTTTTTCTTTTTTTTTTCTTTTATATTATTTTAAGAAAACTATTTAATACTGGTATTAAAAATTGAATTTTAAAATTGTTCGTGGTTTTCATTTGGGCGTTAATGGGTTAATATTCACCGGATCACCAACATTTAAATTGCATTATAATTTTACACTCGCCTACTTTTTTTTTGCATTTTTTGTACAATTTGGTTATAAAATGCACTTTTAACAAATTTGGCCAATCTCGATTTAAAAAAAAGATGCATATTTGCATAATATGTGATTTTTACTATAAAACAACACTTTCGGTTTTTTGGCTCCAGGGGTTTATCTATTATTCACGAATTCGCGTAAAAACGCTTGCATCATGTTTCCATAGCAAAAACAACAATTTGTTATTTTTATTTTATTTTTCAAAATTAAAAAGATTAAATTTAAAAATGTAGTGTTAAGTCGCTGTTTAAATGTCTCTCTTTTAAAAACTATAAAAAATTATTTCTGTTATTGAAAGATAAACGAATCTATAAAAATATGATGTTTAATTTATATTCCGTCCAACCACATGTTTCTTTCTATATAAAATCTGATATTCGATAGCAAACGTGTTAAAAATTTTATTTTTAAAACAGAATATTTTAGTAAATTATTTTATCTTTCACGTAAAGAAAATTTTAAAAATTAAATGTATAATTTTTAAAACAGATACATTTAAAAAGGCGCCTTAACACTATAATTTAAAATTGAGTCCTAATAAATCTAAAAAATAAAAAAGAATAACAAATTGTCGTTTTTTATGTAAAAAAAAACCATTTTAAACATAAATTGCACAAAAATTGCATTGTTTTTTTTGACGCTGAAAAAAATATTCCACAATATAAAATAAAACAAATAAATGTGTGTTTATTTTTTACTACATTTGTGGTTTATTTTTACTACAATTGTGGTTAATTTTTTGAACATTAAAAAACAAATGACAATATAAGTCGTCCTTTCTTCAAGTGAAATTTCATTTGTTTTTAAATACTTTTGCAGTGTACGAATGTTGAAACTTACGCACCTTTTGGATATTTTTTATTTTTTTTAAAAACGAAAATCGCGAATAAAACCATGGTTTTTTAGAAATTCGAGAAAATAAAAACGCCAATATTTCTTTAATCATTCGCCAATCTTTAGAGTTTCTGTGTGCAAAATAAAATTAAAATCGAAAGACCCCAGATCAGATTTGGCCGATCTTGAGTGGAATGGCCGATATATATATGACATCCCTAAAACAAGACATAAGAAAAAATAAAGTACCTTTTGTTAATTTTCCACACCTACAAAGTTTATTTTAATGCATTTTATTAATTTTACCGGTGTACAAAAAAAGTACAAAAGTTGGCAAAAAAAATACTAAACAAACCTCAAAATAAGATAGATTTTTGCTAAAACTTAAATATACTACGTCTCAATTATACTCATTTCTCTCTGGCTTCCCGATCGTGCAAAACAAACTTTAAAAATGAGTATTTTAAATCCGAAGACTTAACGAAGATTTTTTGTAGCTGTATGTGTTACCCAAGTGTTGCCAGATTTATGTTATTTTCTTTATTTATTTTCTTTTTATGTATTTTCTTTATTTGTTTTCTTTATTTGTTTTCAATAATTAGTAAAAGTATTACAAAGAATTAACTCATTTTTGACACAGTGTTCCTTTTTCGACCCAGTACATTTAAACGGATATATTTCTTTACTGGATCAAGATAATTAAGTGGTCTAAAAATCCGAAAATAATTTAACACCTTGAGTACAATATCCAGATTTGCCAAAAAATTATTTGAAAAACTAATGTGTGACCTTTTGCGATGAAACTTTTTTCAAAAATTTTTTAAAAATATAAAAAAGGCTTATATTTTAATATTTTGATTGGCTTGTTGATAAAAAAAATATGAAATTGTATTTCTATGCTAGAAATTACTTCACAGATTGCATATATGTTTTGAAAATCTGACCGATCGGACGATGAATTTTTCAAGAACACAAAGTATAAAATATTCACTCAAAACATAAATAATTGATGGTTTTTATTAAAATACTACTTAAATTATAAAAATTTTATCGTCAGGGTTGTCGTATGACAGTTTTAAAAAATGGTCCCAAACCATGACATTTTTCCAAAAACTTTAAAAATCGATTAACTTAAAAATATAATTTATCAAATATTTTTAAATAAATATTTGTTCACAAAATTTGAATTTTAAAAATATCTTTATGCCTTAATGATATGCTGTCAAAGTTTCAATTTTGGTTGCTAATATTTCCACCAGAGAGCGCTTTAAGGCAAAAAAAATACAAACATTTCTTAATGAAGCATGATTTTATATTTGTGCAAAGTTTGGTTGAAAAATGTCCAGCGGATCTATGACGTGCCATTAATAAGTTAAACTTATTCATATAAATTATTTAAAAACATATATAAAGAAGAATGCTACAGCATGGTTTGATAACCGTCTGGTGGAAATTGAAATTAAAATTTTATTTAAGAATACAATTTTGTTTGAGTTAAGCCAATTATCTTTTTCTATTGCTGACAACTGAAGATTTGGGTGATGCCAATGAAACAATTGTATTGTCTATCATGAAAATTATCAAATTTTTTGAAAAGCAACACCAAAAATCTAATATGACAATATCATATTAGAATTTTTGGACTTGAGATAGAACAATATTCTAACTAAATATATAAAAATATAGAAAGTCCGAAAAAACAATATTTGTATTTTTAATACTAAAATTAAAACATTTTTGAACAAATAACACAGTTTGTTGGGATATATGTTGTATTTACAAATTGTAATACAAGAAACAGACATACATGTACTGTCATACAAAGTATATCGTCATCTAAAATTGTTGTTTTTCAAATGGTTTGATTTTATAATTAGGGTTGCCAGATCACACAGTTTATACACTAAGGCAGACAAAAATTCTCATGGAGTTTATTTTGTCTGTTGTATGTAATGTCTCGGTTTGAGCTAAACCAATTGTCTGTTTCCATTGCAGACAACTCAAGATTTGGGTGATGCCAATGAAACAATTGTCTTGCCTATCATGAAAATGATCAAACTTTATGAAAAGCAACAAATAAAATCTAATATGACAATATCATAGTATATTTTTGGACTTGAGGTAGAACAATATTCTAACTAAATATATAAAAATATAGACTGTCCGAAAAAGCAATTTTTGTATTTTTAATACAAAAATTAAAAAATGTTTGAGCTTCTTCATCATATTTATGAAACATTAGGGTGATTTTTCCGACTTTCTTATTTTTTCGGTCTCCACCATTAATTATGTTGGACATGTCGACAAAATAGTTCCCTGAAAGCTATAGCCCTTAATGTTAATGGGAAATACAGAGCTGGAAAAGTTTTTCCATATAATTTACACGTAAATAAAATAGCAATTGTTGCAATTTACGCAGAAATTAATTCTCTTTAAAAGTGTCTATAACTGCAATAGACCATCTGACACCGGTGAGATCGTACGGGTGACTAAAGTCGATTTTTATCCAAAATTCACGTTTTTTCGCTGTTATCTCTAAAATTATAATCTTTATTGAAAAAATTGGAAGAAACATTTTGTTGTAAATCTAATTTCCCACAAAAAAGGTCAAGTGAACCTAAACGCTCAGGTTAATATTTCTTCAACTAACTTGTGGTATCAAATATATATGGTTTATTGAATCAAACGTTTTAAATTGTTGATATTTCATATGATACCAACATATTTTCAAGTAAACATCACATTTACAAGATAGAGATAGTAAGAAAAGATGAATAAATTATAAGAAATAAAAAAAAATATTCCATTATTTTTCAGAAAAACCGTGTTTCATTAAATGCACCGTGTTAGATATTTTATTGTAGAGTAATTATTTTAGTTAATAAAATCTAAATATATAATAAATAAACAATACAAAAATATGAAATATATATCTGTACTGTGTTACTAATCATTGAGTTCCAATTTGAACAGCTCTCGCTCCTCTAAGAACTACTAAACTTTCAGTTTACCTTGAACTAGTTCAATAGATTTACCACTTACTTGCAGTATTTTCTTTGTTTTCTATTTCGTAATACTCATTCCGCAAGTGTCGGTCAGTGTGATCAAAGTGTTCAATTCAATAAAATATATATATACCAAACCATAAATTAGTTGAAGTTCAATATCTAAACACCCAGAAAACAGTCTCAGTTGTGGCCACCGAATTTGTTGCCAATCAAATTCTGGCGGTTACGACAACTATCGTAATGTTAAATTATAGTTTTAGTCGTGAAAGCTAATATTCAGTTACCTAACCCAATAGTACATTCTAAATAAGTATTATTACGTTCCACAAAATGTTATTGAAATTAAAAAACTTTATTTTTAATAATAGTCCTATGTCCTACTGATTGCACCACAATCACTTTTAATTTGCATTGCCTTATATGCTATTAAAACATTTGAATATTTTATTTTAGTTAAACAAAACTTTTTGTGTTGGTATTTTCCGAGATTTGATTTACGATTTCTTTTTCTGACACATACGGAAAAATTATTATTTTTTCGATACGATGTTGACACATTTTGCACACACAGAGAAAAAAAAATCATAAAAAAATCAATTATTATATCATATTTTAATTAATATCTTATTTTTTAGGAACATTTTTAAATTAGTATGAATTCTATTAAAGGAAATATGATTGCAGTTAAAATAATTTTGTGCGTATTTAAATTAATATTTCAACATTATAGATGTTATTTTCGCAGTTTAAAAATAAATATAAACATATTTAAACTAAATGGAAACAAACTTTGTTTGATGACAAAGCTGTTTCTATTTAATTTAATGTTGTTTCTACTTGATTTTCTAATGCTTTTTTCTGTGTGTACTATAATACTACTGTGTACCCGAGGAGAGCGTTTTTCCAGTGCTATTCCGTCAGAAATTGTCGACGTATTAAACGTCTATGCACTGGCGCATTCATTTTATAAAAATGATGATGCTTTATTTACAAACGTTAGTCAGGAGGTTTCTAATTCAATCCCGACTTCAGTTATACATTTTTTTTTTGCAATTTTTTTATTTTTTGATTCCGTTTTTACATTAAATATATTTTTTTTTGTGTGAAAGACCAAATAACATTGGCAAGTTATTTCCAGCAAACTTTATGCCAGTTCTGTCATATTTGACCAACAATCGGTTACCCAGCAGTTATCATTCACTTAGCGTAGTGAGCAGAGCTCTCGTCTGTCATTCTGGCGGACTGGGTTCAAATTCCGGCGGAACCAAATATCGGCAATTCTAAACGCTGACAGTGAACCATATAAGTTATGGCAGGGGTAGCAAGACTTTTTTCGTTGCGTGCCACAAAAAAACAAATGTTTTGCAAAACCTTAACACAATTTATATTTAAAAATTTTTTTTAAAACTTTTTTTAAAAACATTTTAATGTCATCTTTAAGTTATTTAGATCTAGTTTTACTACACTCAGGGAACTTCTGCTTTAAAAATATGTAGTTGTTTGGGTTGTTATATAGTTTCATTATTTTTAATGTAAATGTAAGTCATTTGTAGAACAAATAAAATTTTTAACTAACCTTGTAGTTCATTAAAAAAAACAACTCACATCAAATGACTGTTTTATGATTTTACATTCATTTTTTACAGTTGTTTTTTGTTATATAAAAAATAAAAATAAATAAATGTTTGTTTATTTTTTACTACCATGTGGTTCATTTTTACTACAATTGTTAGTAATTTTTTGAACATTAAAAAACAAATGACAATGTTAGTTGAATTTAATGAAATGTAAGTCGTCCTTTTTTTAAATGATATTTCATTTGTTTTTGACTACAATTGCTGTCGTTTTTACCAACATAATTTCCTAAGTGTACAGACTATTTTCCATTTTTGTTCAATTTTCTGGAAATTTTTCTCTTCCTCGATTATGCGATTTTGTTTTCATTGAAACAATTTGAACTGCTTTCAATCCAAAATACCAGAAAATTGTACAGAATCGTAGAGAAATTTAAAAAAAGCACTAGTAACTGTTATAAATCTGGACAATAGTAAACAGACATAACAAAGCCCGAGTTGTAATAACGACATTGATTTTTATATATATTTTTAGAAATATTTCATTCATTACTTGCTCCAATTCTGAAGACATTCGGTTAAGATCTTCAGAAAATTTAAGGAGTAAACAAAATTTGAAAACGAAAAAGTTGCACAAAAACAAAACGCATGCAAATGGTTAATGGCACTTTTTAAAAAGCAGTTACGCTAAATTTTTGTAGCAAAATTAAATTTTTTGTTAGGATTTCGGATTTGTTTACTTGAATTTGAAGCATGGCTACAAAAAATTCTCTTTTAAAATAATTGGTAAGAGTTGGTTAAGATTATGGGAATGTTAAAATTCACAATTTAGAAATAAATCCATCCAACTGGCAGCACTGTTTTGGCATTAGCTTGCGCTGTTTTTTTTTGTGCCATTTACACACACAAACATATTATAAGTAGAATGTATTATTATCATCGTTACTATTGTATGTTTTTAACTTTTTCTAGGTTTTAATTTACGACTTTACTACTTCAACGAATTATACGTTCGCTTAGATACTTTAGTTACTAAAACGATACTTTCCAAAACGGACGTTTATACCGCGTAGTTAACACCGCTTAACAACCGAAAACAACTGCAATTGCAAAGTGTAAAACGATTTCAAAATTTTTAATACGAGAATTGTAAAGTATACAAAATAAAAACTGAAATTTACAAAATACGAACGTAATTGCTATAAAAAAGGTGAATTATATTTGGAACAGAGTTTTTTTTTTTCTTTCTTAAATTAACGCAATTTATAGCAAACAAAATTAATGCCCTGTTTCTAGAAGACGTTCGCACGAATGCGTGACTATATGTATTTTGTTATTGTTTTTTTCGTTTGTGTGAAGAAAAACGTCTTCTAGAAACAGAGTCTAAACTTTTGTATAACTTATTTTTCAAAATTATTCAAGTTCAAACATGTTTGTTCGAGAATGTCCTTGTTAAAGTCGAATCGTTTAGTTTCGTTTGTTGACATTTGTACAATATGTTTTGTTTTATCTGATGCGATGTGAACTGATGTGGTAGTGAAATTGTGACTTGACTGTTGTTTTTCAGTCGTATGAATTGTCAGTAAAGTTGTTTTTCCTCAAATTAATTGAGAAAAAAAAAAAAAAAAAATTAAGCAAACAGAACGAAAATGAAAATGAAAAAAGTTTTAAGATCTAAAAATAGAAATTCGAAATCATGAAGTAAATGGCAACAATGTTTTCGCTGTAGCTGTTATCGCTGAGTGTATTTAATTGTTATTTTTTTTTTTTTATTTATTTTCTTCTGAAAACTTTTTTTTTTTATTTTTTCTGCTGTGTAACTAGAGAGTGTTTAAGAAAAAGTTTACATTTTAAGAATTATCTCAGAGATATTAATGAATTGTTTCGTGAAAACAATAAAGTTTTAGTAAAATCGTTATGTTATTTATTAAAAGTTCCATACATTTAATGAAGAAGTTTTATTAAAAAACAATTTTCTTAAAATTATGAAGCTGGCCACACTAATAACCTCAAAGCCCGCACAAATAGTTGAAAGTTCAGCTACAGAAAATACACTCAAAGGAAAAGCTTCATCATATTTATGAAAAGCTTCATAAATATGGTGAAAAACTTCATTGATTTTCTTCCAATGTAGCACTTCTTACATATGATGAAGCTGTATAATAAAAGTTCAAATTGATATTAATATGAAATGTTTCATAATGAATGAAATGTTTCATAATAAATGAAATGTTTCATAAATATGAAGAAGTTTCATAGCTTTTCCTGAAACGTTTCATATATCTTATAAGAAGATTTAACAATATAATGAAGCAAATTCATAAATTTTTATGAAATGAAAACTTTTCTTTGGTATCGTACAAACACAATAAATGCTACAGCCAATGGCGAAAATTTATTTTTAATATATTATTGTTAAAACACCAATATTTTTGCAAATGTAATTCAAAATATATCAATTAAAAGTCAAAATTTAAATTGAGAAAATATTAATTAATATTTATTTTTTTTTTATTAAAATTCAGAAAAAATTAATTAAGTTTAGAATTTTCATTTTGAATTAAAAACATTAATTGATGTTAAGAATTTCCGTTTCCACTGATACGTATAAAAATTTAATTTATATTCGCAAAATTTCAAGCAAAATTTGGAACATTAGAGTTAGATTAGAAAGTCTGACTTTCAATTGGTGTTGTGATAGTTTCTTAATTTCAAATAAAAAAACTAAATTACAAATTACATTTTTTTAATTTCAAATGCAAATTCTTAATTTCTATTGATGATTTCTAAATTTCTAATGGAAATTCTGAATTTCAATTGATAGGAAAAAAAAACTTGTATAAAAGACAGAGTACCGTCTAGTTTACTTCCCCTGTTTTGTTTATAAACTAAACAAAATATAAAAAGGAGAGAAAAACAAAAAACGTGTATTGAATATCCACCAGAGGTGGACCTTGCACATAACAAACAAGTTTTCAATTTATTTTTGATTAATGGTTATAATCTTTAACTTCAAGCTCATATGTATATTAGTTCTCATGTAGTGAGTAAACTAGTTTATATGAATGTTTGATGTTTGGCATGGGATTGTTACCGCTTTCAAAACGTGTTCTGATGATGGGAACCTACAAAATTCCCGAAATATATCTATCAACACATTCCTGAAAGGGTCAAATAATAAATTTGAAAACAAAAAAACTCTATAGATTATTTATTAGGACAATATCCTAATAAAGAAATATAGAGTATGGCCTCAAACTTGAATAATTTTCATTTTCATTGCACAATTAAAGGTCGGAAAAAAATATAATTTTTATTTTTAATAAAAATTATATCAAACTTGGAAATAAAAATATTTTCACACCGTTTATGAAACTTTTTATGAAATTATGAAGATATATGAAACATTTGACAGATTAGATTAGATCAGAAGGCACTATGCACCGCGACCAATGTAGGTCTTTTGTGCTGCCTAAGATTACCTACAGATTCAAGCTACCTATAAAGCCAATTATCCTATTAGGCAAAATGTTCGTGATGTCGGAAGGCGAAATAAAGCGATCACCCAGAAACCTAAGTCTCCTATCACAAAGCCTGGGACATTCGCAGAGAACATGCTCCGAGGTCTCAGACACCATCTCGCAAAACCTACACAAATCCGTGTCCGATTGACCCTTCTTGTGCAGATGGTATCTGAGATTACAGTGTCCAGTTAAGTACGACGCCAGGGTCCTCAAACCCCCCCTTTCAAGCGACAAGAGTCGCCTCGACCCCCTACTGGAAAAAGAGATCAATCTTTTAGCCTGGCGCTGACCAGGAGAGTTTTCCCAGTAACTAGAGAATTCAGACTCTCTCCATGCCCTGAGCCTTTCCCTAACATACCCCGCAGGTATTCCACAGAATGGTTCAGGACCAATAAAGGGCTTTCGGGCCCCGCGGTTGGCAAGACAATCTGCCCTCTCGTTGCCCTCATGCCCCTCATGACCAGGAATCCACCCCAAGGTTAGAGAGTTGCCTCTACCGAGCCTATTGAGAGTCTGAATGCATTCCATGACCAACCCGGACGACACCTTATAGGCCATTAAGGCCCTCAGTGCAGCCTGACTGTCAGAAAGAATGTAGATGCGAGATCTGCGAGTTCCCCTTCGCAGGCATTCCAATGCACAGACACAAATGGCCCAAATCTCCGCCTGAAAAATGGACGGATATTTACCCATAGGTAAGGCACGCTGGAAGCCTGGTCCGAAGACGCCCGCACCCGTGTTCCCATTCGACTGCTTAGAGCCATCAGTGAACCACACCTGAGAACCATCTTCCGGTTCCCAGGATTGATTGGTCCACATGTCTCTGTCAAACAATAACACATCAAAATATCTATCAAAGATCCACTCCGGTGACACTTTGTCCGCAACCTTAGAAATTGGGTCATCTATTAGGATTCGCGCGATCCTCATGTGACCCCTTAGGTCGCCTCCCCTCATGCCACCGAATTCACTTAGTCTAGAGGAACCCATACTGGCAACCTCCATTACAGAAATATGCAATGGCGGGATCCCCAGCATAACCCCCAAGGCATCCGTCGGGCAAGTTCCGCCGGCCCCTGTAATGCCAACACACGCAAGACGGTAGATTCTCTTAAGAGCCTCCCTTGCCTTACTCTGTTCAACTTTTGGCCACCATGCAAGGGCAGCATAGGTGATCATCGGTTTAACAATAGTATTGAACGACCAGTAGACCATTTGTGGCCTTAGGCCCCATGTTCTCCCGAAAAGCCTCTGGCAGGCATAATATGCCCTGGTGGCCTTCTTAGAGACGTGGTCAAGATGTTCGTTCCAGGTGAGGGAGCTATCAAGAGTCACTCCAAGATACTTAACACTGCTAGAGAAGCCAACCGTTACGCCCTCAACGACCGGCATAGACAGGTTAAGTTTTCTCCTTCTCGTGAATGGTACCAGGATTGTCTTCGACGGAAACATTTGACATACATTTTTTGAATCTCTTCATCATATCTATGAAACTGTATTAAATATGATGAATAATTGATGACAAACGATTTATGAAACAGTTTCATCACCTGAGTGTAGTACCTTAATTTTAGATAGCAGAATTTTTAATGAAGTTAAGAACTATAGTCTGCTAAATTTAGGTTATCCGAGTAAAAACGTGAATATACAATCACATCTTGTTTAATATATAATAAACATATAGCTTTATATAGCTTAATGTGGATACATGTGATGGCGCATACAATCATATATTATTTTATCTTGAATTTGGTTTTCGAAAACTTTTAATATGGTCCCATACATATTAATATATTATTATATATTGATTTATATTACCGTCGATGTGGCATATATCACTATATATGGTATTTATTAATTAGCATGATTTCATATTATCGAATCTTAAGTGTTAAATTTTGTAAAAAAAATTTAAGTGCAGTAATTTTGTTGTTGTTTTTTGGTTGATATTTTTAATGTTAAATCAAGCTTCTTGAGCAGAACAAGAAACTCTCATTGCGTTTGTGATTTAACCTAACAAATATCTCCAGAAATTCTGAAAACATTGTAAACTGACGATTTTATTAAGCAAGAATAAAATCCGGGTAGGGACCATCCTACTGCAAATAAAAGTGCCAACCGAATTTAAAAGTATATTTTGGTGACTAGTACGTTTAGTACAACCAAATTGAAATGTGATTTCTGAATATTTTTGGTGTTGCCACTAAAATCAGTTGTATTAACCGAATTTTGTTGTGAAAGCCAATATCCAGTTTTACCAATCGGCTTCTGTAGTACTAACCAAAGATTCAGTTGGCAAATGTCTAAATATTTCTCTGTGTGTAATATTCAGTTGTACCAATCGGCTTATGTCGTACTAACCAAATTTCATATGGCAAATGTTTAAAATTTTCTCTGTGTGTAAGTTTTGGTATTTTTTCACATTTAATTATTATAAATGCAATTAATGCCGATCAAATTAAATTTGTAGTACGGTTTATTGATCATAATGCTAGCTCTGCATCAAACTTCTTTTCACCACAAAATTTTATTATTCTTTGATAAAAACTATCAGGTTTGTTGAAATATATAACAATGATTTTGCTTCTCTTTAAAATTAAATTAAATTTTAATTACGTCCTTTTGCACATTATCTGACGATATAAAGTTAGCTTAACAAAAATCTCTATTATCAGTTACAAAAGTCAAATTTAAATTGAAACTTAAATTTCGCTTTGGACATGTTAAATTGTGGCTTGTCATTAAAAATTTACACAATTTCAAATGTTAAACAAAATTTTAAAATGATATTTTCTTTAATAATTTTTCTATTTAAAGTCTTAAAAAAAGTTTTAATGGATTATTCTGAAATTTTTAAAATTAGAAACTTGATTGGAATTTTCCATTAGAACTTTGCAAAAACTATATTATAAGTTAAGAATTTTTTAAGTAAAATTGTAAATAACGCGAGAATCTGAATTTCAATTTTAAAATTCGAAATATTACTAAAAAATTTATAACTTCTTTGATTGCAAATAAAAATTTTAAATATCACATTTTCTGCATTTTAATTTATGCGAAATTCTCTGGATTTCAACTGAAATGACAAATAAATATAAACAACTCGCGTTTGTTGCTTGAAAACTATAATAAATTTTGTGATTTTCATAGCTTTATCATATTTTTTTTATGAGAACACCTAAAATTAATTCTGTTAAAATTGGAAGAAATCACACGATATTTATATTTAAAATAATATATAGACCAACCATCCTTTTATATTAAATTAGATATAATCTTCTAGTATAACACATAACTTAATAAAACTGGATTAGGTTAAAATTCCGACAAGACTGTATCAAACTACTTCTAATTGTATCTAAATTAATTCGGGTTAAATTTTATATACTTAATTACGGGGTCATATTACATTAGATAAAATTGCATAAAGCTCCAAGTCAGTATTTTTAATCGAGTACCTAAAGTTTAGCTAAAATAGTTAACATTTTTATTAACTACACTGATAGAAATTTGTGTGAATTCCTTCATTAATACAATGAAATACATTAATACAATGACAAAAGTCCCCAAAGAAATATTTCATTGAATCAATGAAACATGTTTTATTAAATCAATTTTAATGAATGGTTTCATTGACCCAATGAAAATTTCATAAATTATATGAAATATTTTTTACAAGTTTGATATAATTTTTATTAAAAAATAAAAATTATGTTTTTTACGACCTTTAATTGTGCAATGAAAATGAAAATTATTCAAAATTAGTCTTAACAAATAATCTATAGAGTTTTTTGTTTTCAAATTTATTACTTGACCCTTTCAGGAATGTGTTGATAGATCTATTTCGGGAATTTTCTAGGTTCCCATCATCAGAACACGTTTTGAAAGCGTTAACAATCCCATGTCAAACATCAAACATTCATATAAACTAGTTTACTCACTACATGAGAACTAATATATGAGCTCGAATTTAAAGATTATCACCATTGATCAAAAATAAATTGAAAACTTGTTTGTTATGTGCAAGGTCCACCTCTGGTGGATATTCAATACACGTTTTTTGTCTTTTTCCTCCTTTTTATTTTTCGTTTCGTTTATAAACAAAAACAGGGCGAGTAAACTAGACTGTACTTTGTCTTTTATACAAGTTTGGTATAATTTTTATTAAAAATAAAAATTATGTTTTTTTGACCTTTAATTGTGCAATAAAAATGAAAATTATTCAAGTTCGAGGCCATACTCTATATTTCTTTATTAGGATATTGTCCTAACAAATAATCTATAGAGTTTTTTTGTTTTCAAATTTATTATTTGACCCCTTCAGGAATGTGTTTCTTGCTACTGAAATTCAGTTGTGTTAACCGACTTTTTGTTATGAAAACCAATAATCAGTTGTACTAATAGATTTTGGTAGAAGTAACCGAATTTTAGTTGGTAGACAGCAAAATTTTTTTCTGTGTGCAATGATTTTTTTTTTATAAAATATTATGAAAATTTGCATATGTTTAATAAAACGATACAATGGACGAGTGGCAGTGCAACTTCATTGCTTCTATGCAAAAGTCATTGCAGACATATTGATTTTTAAATATAGTCCATATGTTGAACATGGTTCGATAGGATCCAATAGCACCATAGTGTTCTACTTGTCTATTATTATAAATGATATGTTAATTATCAGACTTGGGAGACGTCAATTACATTTCATAATCATTCACTTGTGAAATTTGTGGGCTTAAATGCTTTCTGGGAAAATTTAAAATTTTGTCAATACCAGACATCGGACATAATACCAATATGTGTGTATTTAATTACAGGCCAATTACGTTTTAATGTCTAATTACATGTTATTAGGTGTAGTTTAGTAATTGCCCTGTAATTAAATACCCGGATGTTGTTATCCAAATATCCATGTTTGGTATTAAACATATTACAAATTTTCCAAGGAAGCGTTTAATTGATGGATTGATTATTTTAAGGAAGCGTTTAAGCTCACTAGTATAAGCGTAGGTCTGATATTATAAATGATATTGAAAAATTTCACAAGTGTATCATTGTGAAATGTAATTGACGTCTCCCAAGTCTGGTAATTAAACAGAAGTAGCAAAAACCATTGGATTCATCGTTGTTCCCTTTTTCCAATCGGTTTTTCGAAAACAGACTTTATTTACGGAATGGTTAAGAGATTTTCGTATATTTTCGGAGTTCTGTAACAGACAAAAACCATATATCAAAATCGGTGAAGATATATTTAAAAGATATATCATTTACTTAAGGGCAATATGAAGAAACTGATGGAAACTTTGTGTACGTGTGATTTTGCATCTCCCTCTAATATATAAATTCATAAGTTAGAGGAAGATGCAAGTTTTGCATGTGTTAGTTTCGGTCATCCATTTCTTGTAGGGTACCCCGAAACTAACACATGCAAATCTTGCATCTTCCTCTAACTTATGAATTTATAAATTAGAGGGAGATGCAAAATCACACGTACACAAAGTTCCCATCACTTTTTTCACACTGCCCTTAAGAAAATGATAGAAACTTTGTTCTACGCATTGATGGATATTTCCATCAGCAGTGTCGGTCATTTGACCGGTCATATGACCGTCACTGTTCTTGCTGGGTACGATTAAAAAAAAATAGGTTTTTATAACTATAAAGAGGACTTTACAAAATATTCAATAAAATTTGGATACATTTTGGTAAAACCCATCCATCGGTGCTTGAGCGCGATTTCTAACAAAATATAAATACGATTTCATGGATTGTCTTTTTATTACAGTGTGATACATATTTATATTAGTGTTGTTGTTGTTAATTTTGGTTTTGACTATCTGACGCCGGTTCTGTTTTAGATTCTCGACTTGAATTTCAAGTAGTTTCAGTGCTAAATTACAAAACAATACAATTACTTGCACTTGTTAATATGTGTCGGTTTTTTTTTTTTTGTTTTTATACATTTTTTTTAGCTTTTTTAACCGACTATCTGTCTTTTGGTTTGTCTGTCTTTCTGTTTCACATGACGTTAACTCATACGTACAGCTAATCATCGATGTACGCATTTTTTTAAGGGACAGGCAGTAAAACATTGCGTCGTAAATCGATGTTTGAAACATTTTTCTTTTCGATTTACGCATTTTTATGGCAACGACAACAAATTCGGATATTTCGAGATTTTTCTTGTACAATTAGAAAATTAGACAATATTGAATCGGGGTTTACCTGTTCTACGGATTATTTATTATTAAAATTTTTTGTTTGCAATTGTTTTTTAATGAAGTGCACACAATTTGTTTAGCATTATTGTTGTAGTTGTTGAATTTGGTGTCATTCATTAGTTGATCGTAAATTTACATTTATTTTTAAATTATTTTATTTTATTTTTTCTTCTGTTCTTCTTTTTTTTCAAGTTTCATTTCTTCAAAATTTATGCGGTTTATTTGTGTTTTTTTTTTTTTTAACAACAATTGACGTTCTCGAAACTTGTTTTAAACCTTGACTTTTATTTTTTATTATAATTTGCCATTTATTTTATCTAATTTAAAATTTCTTATTTTACGAGCAAATATTGTAGACTTTATATTCGTACATATATTTCTCTATGGAAAAAATTTCTATTTTGAATTTAATAAAAATTTCATGTTTTAAAAATATCGCGTGTGAATCTGGTTACGGTTGTTAAAAAAAAGTTGTTATAAGATTTAAATAAAAAAAAAATAAAAAAAAAACAAAAGCACTTATTTGTGATCATTGAAAACACATACAGGCCATTTAACGATAGATCGATTTCATTCAGAAACTCTATCTCACTTGCATTCAGAAACTCTATGGAGCATTCTATGGACCCACATAAATTTTGGTGTTTTTCATTTTTCAGATTTCTAAAAATCCACATTTTTTTTGCGCGATTTAGTTTTTTTGACAAATGAGAAATATTTAAAAAATTTTGCATTCAGAAACTCTATGGAGTCACTTCAAGGTTGACGTTTTTCATTTTTTGGATTTCGAAAAATCCACATTTTTTTGCGCGATTTAGTTTTTTTGACAAATGAGAAATATTTAAAAAAATTTGCATTCAGAAACTCTATGGGGTCACTTCAAGGTTGATGTTTTTCAGATTTCGAAAAATCCACGTTTTTTTGCGCGATTTAGTTATTTTGACAAAAGAGAAATATGCAAAAAGTTTGTAAGTTTGAATATTTGTATATTCCAACTCCTACACTTTTTTTATTGCTCAATGAAAATTTTTTTCAGCTTCCAAAAGAAATGCACTTTGTTTTTGAAATACACTTCTCACGAATTTGGCCTAAAAGATGCATATTGAAAAGATGGATATTTGCAAAATATGTAATTTTTACTAAAAACAAAACTTTCGTTTTTTTGGGTACCTAGATTTATCTACTATTAATGAAGTGCGCCCCGGTAGGCTAGTTGGTAGCGTTCTAGCATATCAGTGCGGGAGTCGTTGGTTCGATTCGCTGCAACGAGCCGAAAGTCATATTAGCTAGTGCTCGGTTAGGGTAATATAATTTGCAATTATTAATAAATACTATTAATGAATTATCGAAAAAAGCTTGTATCATTTTCCATAGTAAAAATAACAATTTGTTATTTTTCTTTAATTTTTCAAAATTAAAAATATTAAATTTTAAAAGAATATAGTGTTAAGGCGCCGTTTAAATGTCTCTCTTTTTAAAACTATACATTTTATCCTTTACGACTTTTTTTGTACTTGAAAGATAAACGAGTCTACTAAAATATTATGTTTTAAAAATATAATTTTTAACCCTTTAACGCCCACGTTTGCTTTTAAATATCAGATATTAAAATGGGATGTAAAGACCTTTTTATCAGCAGAATATTTCAGTATGCATAATTCATTGCCACCCTGATCAAATAAAAAAAATCTGTCAGATTTATTTAAAAAAAAATGAGATGAAAAGGTTAAGGTTAAAGGTTAATTTTAACCTTTTTAGCAGCAGAATATTTCAGTATGCATACACTTAGAATACTATATAGGTAAATCCCACTGCAAATGTAGTTAAAAACAAATGAAATTTCACTTGAATAACTGCAAATTAAAATTTAATTCTAATACGGCCCAATTACTGAATGTCCAGTTAAAATTTAACAAACAGTTAAATTATAAATTTATATCGGAAACAACAACAAATGTTAGTTAGTAGCCAACAGGACATTGTGAAAATGAGTCTAAATCTGAAAAATAAAAAGTTTTGGTTTTTTATGTAAAAATGCTTTTTTTTTTTTTAAATCATTAAAAATAGTTAAACCCCGGAACCCAAAAAAGTGAAAGTGTAACTTTTTGCCAAAAATTACGTATTTTGTGGCCAAATTAAAAAAATGCTTTTTAAAAATAAATTGAATAAAAAATTAATTTCTTTTTGACGCTAGAAAAAAATTTTAATCCGCAGTATAAAAAAAGTGGAGTGTTCCCCTCCAAAGCATTTTAAATGATAATAATCCGATATATATTAAAGAAACTACGAATGTTGAAATTTACACACTTTTTGCATATTTTGTATTTTTCAAAGAAAATCGCAAATAAAACATTATTTTTTCGAATTTCAAGAAAATAAAAACTAAAATCTTTAAGTACCTCAATAGAGTTTGTGCGTGTAAAATATAACTTAAATCAGGTTTTGGCCGATCTATCGTAGAATGGCCGATATATATTTTTTTTAATGAAATATTCTATTTAGTTCTATATTATAGATTGAAAGTGAATCGAAATAACACAATTTATTTTACTCTCATAACTATAAGTCAGTAATAAAGTCTTAAAAACAGATTAAAATTTTATATCAATATTTTTTATCTCACTAGCAGAAGGTGGAGAGGAAATTAATGAACACGTTTTTTCACAGCGGTTCAATCTCATGGGGTTGGCTAAAAAGTTTCGTTTTTTTTTTTAAAGACAAATTGGTAGTGTCTAACCAAACGGTAGTGTCAGCCAAAAAAGTCGATTTTAAGTTTTTAATTCAAGTTTAAAATATAATCCAATAGTGTTTATGTTTTTTCGACCTTTTGTTTTAAATCCAATTAAATAAATAGTCAAGCTCGAGGTCTTAGATTTTAATAAAATTATTTTATTTTTATTTTCAATATATTTCTCCATCCATCGGATGGCATCTTCAGGAAAACTGAGTTACAATATTCAAAACAATCAAACAACCACACGGTTAAGTATTTTCTTTTGCACTAATAATATTATTAAAATCTAAGACCTCGAGCTTGACTATTTATTTAATTGGATTTAAAATATAATCACTAAAATCATTTAGTTTACAAATACACATTTAATTTTTTTTTTTTTTTTTTTTTTTTTTTATTGAAATGATTTTTTAAAGTTTTATACATTTCATTTTATTTCACCTAGTCATAGACTAACAAGTAATATTCTTCGATTTTTTTTATAAATTTAAGCATTATTAGACACCAAATCTTGTGGCTTGGTCCTCTTTAGTCTTCTTGTGTAGATTTCATCATCACACAGAACGGAAGCTTCTGGGTTTATGTGACATTGCAGTCTCTCAGAGTGTTTGGTTGCATAGAGTTGTGTTACATCAGCGACTTTCAACATTCTAAGGTCTCGATGAAGATCGTCCATTCTGACATAATAAGGCGCATTGACTATGCTTTTGAGTATCTTGTTTTGTATACGTTGAATCACATCAATTTGATTTTTAGCTGTACATCCCCACGTCTGAACTCCGTAAGTCCAAACAGGTTTCAGTATTTGGTTGTAAATAAGTAGTTTATTTTCTGTTGAAACTATGGAATTCCTTCCAATGAGCCACTTAAGTTTGTTGAATTTTAAGTTGAGTTCTGTTTCCTTCATTTTGACATGCGCTGACCATTTAAGTTTTGCATCGAGTGTCATTCCAAGATATTTTGCACAGTTGGCATATGGTACTACAGAGTTTGATATATGAATTGGTTTATATGAAATATGTTTATAGGTAAAGTCAACATGTGTTGATTTATTATCATTTAATTTTATTTTCCATTTTTCTGTCCATTCGACTATTTTATCTATAGATAATTGTAGCTTAGATGAAGATTCCATTTCATTATCAGTCGATAGGATACAGGTATCATCCGCAAAAGTAGCTATTTTGCTAGTATTTGGTAAAGGAGGTATGTCAGCTGTATATAATAGGTATAAAATAGGGCCAAGAATACTGCCCTGTGGTACTCTAGCTCCTATTATTTTTATTTCAGAATATTCTTGTCTCTGTTTGACTCTGAAGTATCGATCCTTCATATAGGATTCCAGCATGCAAGTATATTGTATAGGTAGTTGTGTTTTTAGCTTATAATTTAGCCCTTTGTGCCAAACTTTATCACATTTAATGTTTATTAAATTTAAATATTTTATTTTGTCTTTTATTGAATTAATAGACAATTACTTTCACAAGCCGGTGACAACACAAAATTGAAGTCTTTTTAATCCACATACTATGTATTCACATTGTTAGCGTCCTTTTTTCAACTACCTTTGCAAAACTTTTATTTTTTTCAACAAATTATATTTTTTATGTAACTCTTTTTTTTTTACTATATTTAGTATCTTTTTTTAGATTTTTATTCATAAATTTGAATACCGCGAGAGGTTCACATATTAATTATATATTTTTTTTTTAAATTTAAAAAGCAAGTTTTTTCAAATACAGCGGTTTAAAACACGGATTTTAAAAAAATAAAAATTTTACCTTTAAAAAAATATTATTTTATTTAAGGCAGGACAGTGGCTTTAAAGTGAGATATCAATATCAATGAATCAAGTAACTTTACCCGTTAAAAAGATATGGACGATTAAGTACGGCTACTTTTGTTAAATTTTCGATTTTTTCACATTTTAAAACGCGATATTTCCGCAAAAGTTAGATATATTAACCCAAAACTTGTACGAAGACATATCTATATGACATTTACCTTCCATACTAAGTTTGATTACAAATGAAGGGGATATTTTATGTTGGTATTATATGGACTGAATCTATAGTAATATATATTTTTTTTTTTTTTGGTATGTCCGATAATGAAAAAAAAAAATTAAAATCAATGTCACAATATGGGCAAAATACGGCCTAATTTTTCTTATTGTTAAACAGTAACTACATTTGTATGCTTCCAAGAAAGCGCTTAAACGTCTTTTTTTTTTTTTTAAAAAAGAGAAGCAACACTCAGGAAATTCTTCCTATTAATTAATGTGTTGCTTTCTTTGGAAAGGGGATAGTGGAGAGATGAAAGTTGGTGAAAGATGAAGGGCTTCGAACATGGCAACACTGTAATTGCGCGAGATGATAAGTCTTAGAACAATTGTTGCTCGCCACGTGATGTAGAGTTGGCGAATTTATTGAAGCTTTTTGTTTCATAGCCCTGATTCAATATTTTACTTCGGTGGGGTTAAGTGCTATGGGAACACCGAAGGTGGGCGCAGCGATACATATAAGTGATAGAAAACTCATACATACATATTATTTTTCTAAATTGATGTTGTCGTCACCGGGAATCGAACCCGAGACCATCTGTGTAACAGTCCAACGCGCTAACCATTACACCACAACGTCTTGCAGACAATAAAGCAATTGGGAAGTAATTTTGCTGTGCTTCCCCGAATGCATTCTTTTGAAGCAGTAAATAGTGCTTACAGTGAAGCAGTAAAGAATTCATACAATGTCAATACACAAAAAAACGCTTTTAAGTTCCTACGAAGGCATCTGCTAAAAGGAGATATAAAAATCATGCCTTCAGGAATTGTTTCGGAAGCGCTCGGTAATTAAGTAGTGCCTTCCAGAACTGCTTCTGGGTAGCCACTATTATTTGCTGGGATATAAAAAGTAAATATTTATTTCACCTGTTTTATTATCTCAATAAAAATTAATTATCTTTGTTGTTGTTGATATAAATAAACCCACGTTTACAATATTATTTATAATATGATAGAATTTTATTTATTTTATGAAATATTTTTCGAAATTGTGGTTAACCGCTAATTAATTGTAGAAAAAAACTCGTGATGTTTTTTTTAACATAAATACATTTTAAGTTCATGCACAACAAACTGGCGCTTCGAAAGCATTTTGTTTTGTATGATTTTACAATTTTTATTTTTGCGAACTTAATAATTTTTTTTATTTTTTTTTTAAATTTCATAATAATAGTGTAATTAGAAATTTAATATCTATTGATTTCAAATTGACTTTGTGTAAATATACCTTGTTAAAAATTTAGAATTTTAAATGCCCCAGGGTGTCTTTATCTCAAAGATGTTTCTAGAATTTAAAGATTTTTAGTCTAGTTTTACCAGCGCTTTCTTTGCTAAATATAAAACATATTTTACACCATTTACTAAACTATTTCTCTAACACAAAAATATGCAAAATTTTGAAAACGAGTCAATATTTTAGCAAAGGTATTTGCTATTTTTTCAACACATACACTCAAATAAAAAAGTCTGTAAAAGTTACAGAAAAATCTGTAATTTTACAGAAAAATTAACTATTTTTATGACAGCCTTAAGCTAATTTTAGCGACACATTTCTGTAATTACAATACTCAAAAAATGCTGACCGTGACTTCATGTTAGTCATTCATGTAGTAAATAGTAATAGTAATTTTTAACTGTAATTGTAGTCATTTTACTATGGGAAATGTAAAATAACTATTTTTGACAGTCATTAAAAAAAGTACTTAACCAAAAATAACCTATATTTGTAACAGTAGTTTAGCGAAGTAAAATAAAATCATAAAACAGTCATTTGGTGTGGTTTGTTTTTTTTTTTTAAATGAACTACAAGGTTAGTAAAAAATTAAATTTTGTTCTACATTAAAAATATAGAAATTGTATTACAACCCAAACAACTACAAATTTTTCAAGCAGAAGTTCCCTGAGTGTATATACCAAAACTAACGTGACCAACTGCTTCTGATCAAAAAGCAGGACTCAGCAGTTTATTGTAAAAAGCGGAATACTTAAAATTGTTGGTTAAAAATACGGATTAAATTTGTAATTAAAATCACTTGGAAAAGTCACTAACAAGGGAGGTATCCCGACTCGAACTCACGGATTTTAATAAGCTCAGATATCTTGTTAGGCAATTTGAAATTGACAAAATAATACCAATTTAAAATGTCAGTACAAATTTTTTCATGTTAATAAATTTCTTTGGTATTTTGTAGTATTTTTTATGAAAAACATTTGTCTCCTTTTTTTACACTTTTCCGAAAAATTTTCGAAACGTTTAAAGACCCAATTTTACATTTATAAAAAAAAAAACAAAGAACTTTAAATAAACTTAACTAGTAATAACACTTTTAATTTGTGTACACTCAAATAAAAAAGTTAGTAAAGTCAGCAAAAACTTTTGCTGAGTCAGCAAAATTTTAGTCAGGAGGGTGCTTACAAAAAATTGCTAATGTCAGCAAAATTAGTAGATTTAGCATAAATTTTGCTAACACTTAGTGGATTTGAAATTAAAAAACCCTTGCTAATAACTAATAACATTTTTGCTGAATATTAGTAAACTGAAAAAAACTCAAAAAATTTGTAGAACAATTATACTTTAGTTAATTTATTTGCTGAAAATCATAAACATTATTTTTGTGATTCTTTTTAAAATAATTTACAATACGTTACAAAACATAAAAATGTTCACACTCCCAAATTGACGACATGAATGAATGTAACATCTAAAAACAATAGAAATAGTTATATATAATATAAACAAAATTATCTTCCAACTAAATGATGGTTGTCTAAATGATTCTATCTTTTAAAGGAACGCAAATGCCGTAGAGAATTATAGAAACCAAACGAAAAAATAACAAAATATAACATGTACAACCCTTTTTTGCAATAAGAAAAAGGAAACATAAAAATCTACCTAAGATGTATATCTTTGTCTTTCGCTTTAGGCAGACAGACTGACCACACTAGATTATTAATATCTATAAACATTTAGTTTAGAAATACATATTTAATCTTTATTAAATTTAAATATTTTATTTTGTCTTTTATTGAATTAATAGACAATTACATTCACAAGCCGGTGACAACGCAATATTTAAGTGGTTTTAATCCACAATTTTGTTTTATGTATGAAATACAGATACAAAAATCTTCCATGTTTGATTTTTTTTTATATGTCTTATTAGAGTTGTATTTTTTAGTATCATTTTCCTCTTCTCTACTACATCTTGACAAGCCGCGACATCTACTTCATTCTGAGTTTTTCTTTCAATCTGGTTGTTGTCGACGCTATTGATGTGCTTATGAGCACAATTTTTTTTTGCAAAATAAATTAGTAAAACATTAGTATAATATTAGTAAAACATTAGTTCAAAACAGTTAAATTTTAGCTTAAAACAGAATTTTAGCAACAAATTAGCTAACAAATAGTATACCTGATTTACAAGATGTTTTACTAACTTTTCTACTAACTTATTTTTTTGAGTGTAGAGATCATCTTTCTTTAAAAAATTAACAATAAAACTTATATTTTCTTTCCATGTAGACGAAAAATAATGAAAATTTTCAGTAAACTAATGAAACTTTTCTTCACGAATTAAACGAAATACTTCTTAAAATTAATGAAAAAACTTTTATAAACCTAGTTTTTAATGAAATTTCTTTATTAAGTGAATGAAACGTTGAATTAAAAACGATATTTATGAAAACTTCCATTAGTTTAATCAAAGAGTATGTAACTAGAAAAGAGTATCCATGACAAAACATCATGTTAAATCGCTCTCTTAAGGCCCATATTAAGCTCTGTTAACAAAAGAAAATGAAAACAAATCCAAAATGAAAAATCTTTAACAGTGATTTTCTAATGAATTAATGAATAAATATTAATGAAAACACTGTTAATAATTAAATAATTTATAAATACATTATTTTTTTGTTTAAACTTTTGTTTTGTGGTTTTAAATACGTTTTGTATTACCTTTATATTTTTATCGGTATTCCTTATGTTCTCTCTTTCGTTTGTGAAGTTTAGATGTGAAATTTAGCTTTTTAAAAAACTGATGCTGGATAGACTCTGGTTTAATGAGAAGTTTTAATGGACTAATTAAAAATTTTTAAATTATTTCTTAATTATTAAACGTTTTTAAAACATTTAACCATTGTTTCTGGAACTTCTATTAGGGGGATCTAAAGTAGAAAAAGCACGATTTTGGTTTAAAAAAAACGGGTAAAAAAATCAAGGCGGGATTAGCCTTCAAAGAGCGGAATAGTCCCGCCAAAAACGAGGATGGTTGGTCAGGTTAACCAAAATGCTGGTTTTTGTTAGGAAAACTTTTGCAAATAGAAATATTTTCGCCTGAAAATTTTGAAATATTTCAGCAAAATTTCAGTAATGGGCTCTCATTACCGGTATCTAAATAATAAGCATTAATATTACGACCAACTGCATATCATTCGATGTCAAAACTCATTATTTTTGTTCGACGAGATCGAGTTTTACATATTTGTTTAATGAAAAACGCACAGTTTGGTAAATTGCTTTCTAAGGCGTTAGGTCTTGTAGAACTAATGTTGAGATCATTGTTGCAGATAAAGAAAGGAAGGTTTCAGCAGATCGACACTGATATTACTTTTGTGACCTAGAATTAAAATTTTGAAAAGTTTTTCAAGACGTTTTATTACCAAGTATGGACCATCATAAGGGTGAGTAAGTGAAGGCCGAATGGAGTCGTTGTGGACGAAAAAGTGTGTCGAATTTTGAAGATTTTTCTAAGTTATAAACTGTTTTGGTTGGTTTAAGTTTTTGCATCATTGTTCGAAAATCGGAGACGAAATCGCTTGCAGAGTCAGACATTTTTTACAAATTGCACTTTTACAACAAAAAACTCGCTTTTGTTCATAAGCAAAAACACAAATTTGAACAATTATTTCGCGTCAAAAAGAAAGAAAACGAAAGTGCGTTTCATGGGAAAAACGCGAAATATGAATAAAATGTATATGGCAGCATAGCGAAACAGTGCGACCTATGAGTTCATTTTTTAGTATAATATGTAAATAGCCTAAAAAATTATGTGTATGCGAAAGTTATTGTACAGTGAACGTCTACATAATATTTTGAAAATGGGTTAACACACTCATAGAAATAAACCTGTAAAAATAGCAAAAATAGCCTACTAAAAATTTCTTAAAAATGAACTTGCAGAAAAAACTGCTAAAATAAGCAGATTTTTTTTACTAAATATTAGTAATATAAGAATACCAAGGAGAAATCTGTTGTATTTACGAAAATGTAGTTATAGTTGAGCTCAATTTAAGTTAATTGAAAGTAACAACATAATCTGCTAAAATAAGCAAAAATATTTACTAAATATAAGTGACAAAAAAATCATTAAAAATGTGAAAATTTTAGTTTTTTTTCATTCGAGTAAAAGTTTTCCCTTATGAAATCAGCAATCTTCAATTTTTAAGCAAAAATTTCTGTTGATTTCAGCAAAATAAACTGTTATTTGCATTCTACTAAATTTGAGGTTATTATAGCAAAAATGGTGTTAATATTACAGTTTTTGTTTGCTAGAGTCTACAAATATTTAGTAAAAGTTTTTGCAAATTTTAAAGAGTAAAATGATATTATCAATTAACTAAAATTCACATCGAATTTAACTAAAATGTTGTAAAGTTATCAGATTTATTTTGGCTGTTCTTATTAATATTTAGCAAATAAATCTGCTAAATTTAGCAGTTTTTTCTGCAAGTTAATTTTTAACGAATTTTTAGTAGGTTTTCCTGCCAATTTTATAGGTTTATTTCTATGACTGCAGGGGCTAATGATGCACCACATATTTAAAATTTCGAAATTAGGTAATTTTGATCTAATCTAAACAATTTACAATGTAAAATTAGTTTATTTCACCAAAAATTTATTTTTATATAAAACACTGACTTTCCTTCAAATCCGCCAACATTAAATTGGTCCTTACGCTAACGTGGATAGATTATTTTTTTAAATTCCCATAATGTGATTATTCGATTTCAATGTCGGAAAGTTGGAAAAATTTAGCGGCTTGCGTATAAAACCATTCAAATTCGGATTTAGTGAATTTTTAAAACTAATATACTTTAAAATCACAAATACCTAAAAGATAATGATTAAAAATAAGTTTAAAATACGAGACCTAACAAAGAAAACAAAAATTATCCGACCTAACAAAGAAAACATAAGAAATTTATGAACAATTTTCTTTATTTCTCAACATAATCTCCTTTTAGCTCGTTACACTTTTCCCAGCTATATTCAATAGCTTTGATACCTTGTTTATAGTAAGAACTGTCTACCTCCTTAAAATAGCCATCAACCGCAGACTCCACCTCTTCATTGTAGTCAAATCTCTTAAAACCGAGCCATTTTTAAAGTTTGGAAATAGAATATTATCTGAGTTAGCTAAAGCAGGTGTGTGATGAAGCAATTCGAACTTTAATTCACTGATTTTGGCCATCGCAATTATCTTTCTTTTTCGCCAAAAGCGACCTTTTTACCTTAAGTTCATCACTTTAATGCTGCAATAAGTTTGAAGATAATCAATAAAAATTATCCACGGGCTCCCAAAAACCGGACGCTATTACCTTGCCTGCAGATGAAACTGTTTTCGCCTTTTTTGGACACGATTCTCCCATTCTAGTCCACTGCTTTCACTGTTTCTTTGTCTTAAGTGTGAAGTAGTGGACCCATGTCCCAATCACGGTTATGAATCGACTCAAAAACTCGGCTTTATTGCGGTGAAACATCGCCAAACACTTTATTGAAACATCTTCACGACATTGTTTTTGTTATATTGTGAGCAAACGCTGCACCCATCTTGCGCACAGCTTTCTCATCTTCAAATTTTCTTTCAAGATGCGTTGTATAGCATGTTTTGAAATGCCTATCATATCAGCCAGCTCACGCACCTTCAGCCGACGATCATCCAATACCATTTTGTGGATTTCCTTAACCGTTGTTGGCTCAATTGGTCGACCACTTCGGTGTTCGTCTTATCAGCTAGAATGGCCGCGTTTAAACTCTGCAGACTCCCCCGGAGTAGAATGAAAGTATTGAATTACATAACGGTGACCAACTTTTTCCATGTTTACAAAATCACCGACAGTTTATTTTTCATGGCTTCAAAAAAAAAAAAAAAAAAAAAAAACGAAACCACGTGGTGCCTTGAAACTTAAAACATATGTTTTATAAGGTTGCCACTTTTCACCAAAGTAATTTTTTTCAAATTGCTGCCGCCATCTTTACGTTAGCTCGACGAATGTCGGGACCGCCCTCGTAAGTACTTTAGCAAAAATAATTTAAAAAGATTATCAATTTTTTATTTCCATAAAATTGCTAAACATTTTTCATTTTGTTGCTTATGTTTCGCACAGGCTCATATTGGAAGCACCCATCTTATTATTTACCTTATCCCACATATTTATTTGGATCAGTTTTTTTTATATATTTCTATATATTCTATTCAATAGTATAAAAGATCCAATCAAAAAAAATTTTTTAACCGGCTTAGAAAATGAAATATTTCAAAATAAAGATTTACCTATGTTTTGTTGCTTTTATTTTGCGCGACACTGTATTATATATATTACTACTGGTCTTGTCCTTAGATTTCAACAGATAGCAATCAGATTGATTGTATTTTCATTCTTTTGTATACTTCTTTTGTGTGCTTTAAAGTCATTTTGCGGAAAACTGTTCCATACATCAAAATATAAAGTACGCCATTAAAATCAGCGTGTCCGAAATATATAGAATTGATGGAATTGATCAGAACCAAGATAGGTAGTCTTACTAGAACAACAACTACAACAAACAACTACAAACAATACAAAAACAACAGGGTTTTGACATTTCAAAATACTCAAGATACAGTCTTTGTACTGTCAAAACCCTGTAAGAAATGTCAAAACCAGGTAAGAGGAAGATAAACAGCTGGGCTACTAAGACTACCTATATAAATATGTCTTGATCAGAACCTCATTAATTTTTTTGATATCATGCCTTAGTACAAAAACTCTAAAGTGGGATATAAATCGCTTTACTAATTTTTCTACTAACTTTTTTCTTTAAGTGTACGACAAACGAGATCGCACATTTAATTTCTGTGGATTTTTTTTTTTCAAACAGAGTTGATTGAAAATGGTGCAAAGTAATAATTAGAAAAAAAAACTTATTATGTTAAATCTCTTAAACAACATTTTAGCTTAATTTTTAGACTCCACATTTTGCCAAATATTTTTTATTTATTTCATTTCCTTTTAATGTTGTCTATTAGTAAAATACAAGAAGAAACGAAATCATCATTTCTATTTGATTGATGACAAAAAATATTTAAAATTTATTTAAATTGTTTTCGCATGTGTTTTTTATTTTGCGTTTTTGTTGTTTATCATCAGGGCAGCGACTTTCGTGTACAAAAAAAAAAAAAAATCAAAAATATGAGTTTAAAATATTGCAGCAATATATTCAAAATATGCGCTTAAAATATGCAGTTATCGTGAATCATAATTTAAAATTTTATGAAATATGCAATCAAATTGAAAATATGCACAAAAAATGACAAAATATGTATGTATTAAAATAGGCATTTATAGCAAAATATGCAAAAATATGCATTTTGATTCGGAAATGTATTTTGACCAAATCGATTTTGGGCTACTGCCTACAAACATGCATTTGCATGAAAGTCGCTGCCCTGTTTGTGATGTTTAAAGACACGTCTAATGTGAGCATGTTTATTGGATATTTAAAATTTTACTATTTATTATGGATCTCAAGTCTGACTTAAAAAGGCAAATTATCATTATATTTTTAAGACACATCACATTGAATTCATTCAGGTTTGCACAGGTGGCATTTTATAAATTGGTTGTAAAAAATATTCAGAAAATATTTTTTACAATATAGTTATATAGTGTTAACCAGAATAAGGCTACACACAGAGAAATAAAGTTCCAATCGAATTAAAAAGTGTATATTAATGGTAAAAACTTTTATAAATTCAGTTAGTACAACGATATTTACATTATATTTCTGAATATTTTTGGTGTTGCAACGAAAATTCACTTTGTTGTGAAAACTACATATGTGCCAACTGTCTGAAATTTGTAATAACCGAATTTGAGTCGTAGTAACCGAATTTCATTTGGCAAATAGCTTAATTTTTCTCTGTGTGTACTTAATAGGAGTATTAATTAATTGAAATAATTATAAACTTAATCATGATTTATTAAGGAAGTACATATTTACGTGTATGTATTTTAATTTCTCATTTGGTCAGATAAACTTGTACCTAGACTAGGGTGTCCCAAAACGGCGTTTGTTGAGCTACGCATAAAGGTAAAGAGGGCTTCTACAAAATTTCTACATCCTACGACTACTGGCATTCGGCGCACCGCGATTATTTTTGTTGGCTATTTCAACCAAAATCTTTATTTTTATATTTTATCTTCCTATCGAATGATAACACTGCGCAACTCGAAAAATAAAACAAGAATACAGACCATTGATCCTAAATATTTCGGCCACGCTGATTTTAATGGCGTACCCAGTTTTTTCACTTATGCGCCAGTTTTTTTTTTTTTTGCAAATTTGCATTAAAATTTTGCTTGCTTCAACGTTTATACATAAAATTTTAAAATTATTTTATGATAAATACATAAAAACCTCCATTAACATTCGGTTATCAAATTTGGTTAATAAATGTGCAGCATTAATAAGTAAGTCCGCTGTTTTTCTTAGTTTTTACTATATTTTACCTATATTTAAAAAATTTCGAAACGATGGACAGAGTTAGGTAGACTATACTTAAAAGCTATGACATGTAAAGTTTCACGTTGAATAGCCTTCACCTAAAGAATTAATGACCATTTATATTTCGAAAAACTAAAAAAAAAAATGACTGGAAACTAACATTTAATTTTTTGCTCATAGATTTTAACTTTTAGTTCCAAACCAATACAAAATGGAGTCACAAGACTTGGGAAATACATTCACTGAAAAAGTAATTTATATATCGTTGCTTGGTGAAAAGTTATATGGTGGTTTACAAGTGCAAACTAAATTTTCTAATTTTTAAACATTCACAGTTTTTTTCCATATTGAGTTTAGAGAAAAACCGTGTAATTTTATGCATTTTGAGGTGTACCAAGTTAATGTCATCAAACCAATAACGGCATTCGAACATCGCAAACTTATAAGGAATTTTTTTTTAGTTAAAAATTCTGTTAAACGGCTTCTATTTCAGTTGAACGAATTTTTTCTGTTGCTTATTTAAATCAGTTATTTAGCTAAAGTTCTTAGTTATCGTAATTTACCACAAGAACAAATTTCATCCGTAGTTGAACTAATTTTTCAACATACATTTTAGTAATTCATGATTCTCAAATTTACAAAGTTCGTCAGTTAATTTATACCACAATTGTTTTGAAAAATATGTTTTTTGTGGCTTCGATATCAGTCTCACTTGTAGATGGCGTTATTTTCTCTTAATTTTTTTTTATAATAATAAAATAGGCTATATCTCGGAAAGTAAGCGAGATAACCCTTACCTATTAAGTATTCTGTTTTCTATATTAACTACTTTTATTCCCGATAATAAATATGGACTTGCCTCTGGTCTTATCCAGAAGAAACTTTTTAGTTGATTTTACTTAAAAATTCTGTTGATTTAGCTAAATACTTAGTTATTTGAACTACAACTGTCAACCAAAATTTAGTGCTTCTAAAATTTAGGTCACCTTAATTTAGCAGACTGTGATTCTCAACTTCATTGAAAATTCTGCTGACGCCAATTCGGATACTATTTTCTGTTGTCGTAGCTGAATTTTCAGCTATTTGTATGGGCTTTTAGTTTACACTCTAAGGGCCATTATTACAACTTGCCAATAGCTAAAGTTCGGATGTTATCTGACAGATTATTAGTTTTTCGTTATTATAAGTATACTTTAAGCTAAAAGTGACCGATAAGCTAAAGGGATGATATTGTTGCCTTTAACTTTAAACGTAAGGTTTATGTGTTTAAAGTTACCACATTTTCTGCTCCATAAAGAAAAAGAAGAAAATACCGAATTTCACAACCGAATTTCACAAATTATTGTTTGTTTGTAAACAAATAAATAAAAGTACGTTGCCACTACGTATTTTTATAAACCAATTCATAAACCAATAATCGGTTTTTAGTTTGGTGCTGCCACATTATCAAAAATATTAATTTTATTTTATTGGGAAGTTGTAATAACGAAAAACATTATAGCTCACTTTATTCCTCATTTTAGATAAAGTTACTTTTTACTAACATTTACTTTAAAGGCAAGTTGTAATAACGGCCCTAAGAGTATAATATTTTTAAAAAAGTATATTTTCTTGCGTATGACATTCGCAATTACATTTGAAATTGTCTAGCGTATTGCGTGAACTAAGTTTCTTTGTAAAAGGCAATACCGAGTCATAAAGCCATTTTAAAAAATTTATAAACTTTAAAAATGTTTAGCTAATTTTAATTATTTTTTCGCATTTTTTTTCAAACACAATATGTTTCTCACGGTATACAAAAACAAGTACTGGCATTAAATTTGGTTTTACAAAATGTTTTCTTTATACCATCCATAATGAACCGTTGCAAATGAAACAACAAAAAAAAATATTTTAAAAAAATATATTAGATTTGAAAACATAATTTTTAGGCGAAAAACTTGTTTGGATGTAAAAATATACCGTGTGGTAAAAAAACTTTTTTGGGGTAAAAAAAAAAATTTTTTTGCGGTGAAAAAAAAAATTTTGGTGAAATAAAAATTGAAGTTGAATTTAAATATTATTCACCATTAAGCGTCTGGTAAAAAAATATGGCATACTATTTTATATACCAGACGCTGCCGTTGAACTGTACTATTACACACCAATTTGTATGGAAAATTTAGAGGTAGCTTAATATTTTCACTCGTAACTTTTGAACCGATTTAACGATTTGGCTCATTTTCAATACCAAACTTTTCTGGTAAATGTACATCAATCTAGGTAAAAATGAGAAGTGATCGCAATTTCAACAAACATACTCAGAGACAGACGAACATATAGTTTATGAGGAGTTAGACCTATATTTCTATGAGTTACAATCGGAATGACAAACTGATATATAACCTCATCTCAGTATGTGGAAGGTATACAAAATTTCTACAATATTTTGCCTCAAGGTGTCGAACATTTTTTAAATTTCTCATATATCTATATTTTGTTTATTTAAAAAAAAATTTGATAATACTGTGCGACTTTTATGTTTAAATAATAGTCAAAATAAAAGTCAATTTATTTTAATGGCTGTATACAACGTGTTTCTTTCTCATTGTGTTGTTATACGTTAAAAAAATTCTTATCAATATTTTTTATTTATACGAAAACTAATAATACTTTTAATGTACAAAAATTCCAAATTAGATGCGATAACAAATAACATTCTTTTACTTTTGTTTTTGCCTCCTCCTTCTTTTTTGCAATTATTTTTACTCTACTATTCAGTAATTTTCAAGGTTTGTTTATAATATTCCTAAAATATCGTTACCGACTTAAAGTTATCCCAAACAATTTACCAATTAAATAACTTGAAATTTCATTAAATACATTAGGTCTGTCCTACTTCGTTAGCGTGGTTACCTTTGTGAACCCATATTATCCGATGCAAGAACAATTTACATATAATTTTGACAAAACTAACGCTTTTTGGTAAAGTTGGGCGCCCCGGTAATGTACGTAAAACAATGAGTACATTTTTCTTATGTGGGCTATTGTGGGCACTGTAGTGTAATGGTTAGCGCGTTGGTCAGTTACACAGATGGTCCCGGGTTCACTTCCCGGTGACGGCAACATCAATTTAGAAAAATAATATATACGGGTTTTCTATCCCTCATATGTATCGCAGCTCCCACCTTCGGTGTTTCCATAGCATTTAACCCCACCGAAGTAAAATAATGAATCAGGGCTATGAACCAAAAAGCTTCAATAAGTTCGCCAACTCTCCATCAGGTGGAGAGCAATAACTGTTCTAAGACTTATCATCTCGAGCAATTACAGTGTTGCTATATTTGAAGCCCTTCATCTTTCCCCACCTTTAATCTATCCAATTTCCAAAGAAAGCAACACATTAATAAGTAGGAAGAATTTCCAGAGTGTTGATTCTCTTAAAAAAAAAAAAAACAGCTGATATACAATTGGAAGGTTTCGCAATTTGCTTTTCTGTCATATGTTCGTTCACTTTGTAAAGACAAGTTTACTTAGTTTACTTAAAATTCTCATAAATTTTTGTTGTAATAAAATTGTGTGTATATTGCCTTAAAATATTCCAGCAAAAACAGGGTTTGCACTCATTACCAGTCTATTTACTCGCTGCATTTCTTTTGTTCGCGATGTCCCAAAAGTAATAGCTTTAAAAGCTAACTCATTACAAATAACAACGAAATTAAAAGTACCTTCTCCTATTTGGGACATCGCGAACAAAAATAATACAGCCAGTAATTAGTCTGGTAATGAGTTGAAACCCTGTTTTCGCTGTGATGATAACAAAATTACTTTAATGCCGCTACCTTTAAAATATGCAAACAAAATTATATAAAAAAGCTTACAAAATTATTATGAAATATCGTTATCGATATCCGTTCCTTTTTGTTTACCAACCTTGGTAAGTTTTTAGGCTTCAAAAATATTTCAATATGTTTTGCTTAACTTTTTCTAAATGTTTGCTTTTGTAATCTGTAAAAACTTTTTAAACAAAACAATACCGTTGATAAGAAATTATTGTCGTTTGCTCCATAGTTTATAAATAATTTATTTCTAGTTATATCAACATATTTCAATGATTTCAGAAATTCTGACTTTTAAAGGACTCTGAAATATGATAATTTTTAAAGCGTTAAAATTCTAGTCAGGAAAAAAACATTTTTCAACATTCATAAATGACTCTTTTGGGCTCATATTTAACAGCATTTTATGAGTAATAAAAGAACACTCAGAAAGAGCTTTCATTGTCAAAAGACTCATCGATTAAATTTTTAAATACCCGAGTAATAAAAATAATATGATGTTATGTATAATGATATCCCATTTAATATAACTGGGGATATTATATGATTATATCGGATATGATATATGGGGAACTTTAAAAATTTACGACACTTTGAGGTAAAATATTTTAATATTTTTTATTTTTTTTTTTGTATAATATGTCTTTAACGGCGCAAAAATTATGGCGGTTTAACGTTTCAAGCAAATTAAAATTATTAAAATTACAATTTTTACTTAGACTAATTAAAACCCACATCAATTTATAGATCTCATTGCATTCATCACATTTGAAAATATATATTACACCATCAAAATCAACAATTCCATGCCAAAACGTGTTCTGATGATGGGAACCTGCAAAATTCCCGAAATATATCTATCAACACATTCCTGAAAGGGTCAAATAATAAATTTGAAAACAAAAAAACTCTATAGATTATTTGTTAGGACAATATCCTAATGAAGAAATATAGAGTGTGGCCTCGAACTTGAATAATTTTCATTTTCATTTCAGAGTTAACTTAAAACAATTTGATTTTTGTTCACAAGAACTGCTCTAGCTCCATCTGGCAAAAGTATTAGGCATGTACTTTAAGAGAAAATTAACAAAATCCATGTTGATCCAAGTGGCTCCAATAAATCGAACAATTTATGTAAAAAGCGCTATTTAAAAAATTGTAAGAAAAAATTTATTGACAACAAATCGGAGAAACGTAAATTTTTCTACAAATCAGGAAAATATAAGGCTATTAAACTCTTCAAAGGTAAAAAGACAGTAAAAATAATATTTGTCAACACTGACATGTATTCAACACAAAATACGTTAAATAACTTCATACGTTCATACTAGAGATGTCACGAATATTCGGTTACTATTCGGTATTTGTCATATTTTCCATGTTTTGACCATTCGGCCGGATACTGAATAATAGCATTATTCGGTAAAATTATTCAGTTAATCTGTATTTTTAATATACAATATTGAGAAAAATCTAGTTTTTCATAAAATTGTCCTCTTTAAAAAGTCAAGCAAGGCTGCTTATATTGATTTAAGATGTTTTTTCAACCCTAATACGGTTCAGTTTAATTTCGTCTATATCTAAAGTACAATGTATTTTTATATCAATTGGGTATTCGAATACACTATTTGTGACATCTCTAGTTGTCACACAAACAAGGTATAATTAAAAATAGTCGTTACATTAAATCGTTTCTAAAATTTTATGAAGTTATATATAATTTGATATATTCAACGAACATGTCATTTGTTTTATTACTAAAATGAATCACAATTGTAGTAAAAATGATCCACATATGCAGTAAAAAATAAGCAAACATTTATTTGTTTTATTTTTTAAATATACAAAAATACTACTATATAAAATAAATGTAAAATCATTAATACAGTAATTCGATGTGGTTTGCTTTTTAAATGAACTACAATTGTAGGCAAACCTGAAATTTCTTCTACAAATGACAGTTTTTTCACTTAAACATAAAGATAATGTATTACAACTCAAACAACTACAAATATTTCCAGCATACGTTCCCCGAGTGTATATAATTTGATTTTCATTCATATATAATTTGATGGTGCCCCCCATATGCATTGTTTTTACTTGGGTAGTGTAATTGTACAATAAGTAGGTACATACATTAAATTAAAAATGTTAAACACATGCTTTATGGATCGATAGGTCTAAAATGTGTATTATTTTCTTGACTTAACAAAACTTTTGTACAAGAGAAACTAACAATTTCGAAATATGAAATAATTCACGTTTTTACATTAGGTAAAGGGTGGAGACGAAACAAATTTCCCATTTTAAAATCGTTATATTATTAACACAAAAAAACAATAGAAACAGTTCTGATATCACAAATTAAGAAAAATACTCTTAAAGTTTTTGCCCACATTGTTTTTTTACGATTCGTTGCGAAATGTGACAAATTTTCACTTTTTCACTGTAAAACTTATTATTACGAATTGGGCAATTATAATTTAAATTTTTCAGATCATTTTTATTTTAAAAATAACAGATTTTTGTAATTTTTAGAAATTTCAGAGTCTTTGTGAATAGTTTAGCGCATGTGTAATACAAATTTTGCCTAATTGGTGTTTTAGGACAGCATGAATTATAGATGACATTTTGGTGAAGTTTCACATTAACGTATATGACCCCATTCGATAATTATATTTACTTACAGAAAAGTTACGAGTTTTTGATAGATTTATACGTTAGTACAAACACTTTTTTATTAAAGATAATTAACGATTTTTTCAAGTTTGATATAATTTTTATTAAAAATAAAAATTATGTTTTCATTGATAATTAACGATTTTATAAGCTTTTTTAAGGGGTTAACTCAATAAAAACGACAATATTTAAGTAATTGTTAAAAAATAAATAAATGGCTTATTCAAAAAATCATTTTGCAATAGAAAAACACAATATTAAATAATATTCTAAAAATTATAATTTATAATTCGGACTTCCATGGCAACCATTTCAATATATAATTTTTTTTTTGTAAGGCAAAGCCTTTGTAAGGCAAAGCCTTACGTTGAGAAAAAAGTTTTATTTTGTTTCACACACGAATAAATTCTCTAGTAACTAACGTAGTCGCATTTTAAAATTTTTGGAGTGCAAGTTTGTTATAATTTTTATTAAAAATAAAAATTATGTTTTTTCGACCTTTAATTGTGCAATGAAAATGAAAATTATTCAAGTTCGAGGCCATATACTCTATATTTCTTCATTAGGATATTGTCCTAACAAATAATCTATAGAGTTTTTGTTTTCAAATTTATTATTTGACCCTTTCAGGAATGTGTTGATAGATCTATTTCGGGAATTTTCTAGGTTCCCATCATCAGAACACGTTTTGAAAGCGGTAACAATCCCATGCCAAACCTCAAGCATTCATATGAACTAGTTTACTCACTACATGAGAACTAATATACATATGAGTTTGAAATTAAAGATTATAACCATTGATCAAAAAATAAATTGAAAACTTGTTTGATGTGCAAGATCCACCTCTGGTGGATATTCAATACACGTTTTTTTTTGTTTCTCTCTCCTTTTTTATATTTTGTTAAGTTAGTTAACAAAACAGGGAAAGTAAACTAGGCGGTACTTTGCCTTTTTTCACAAGTTTGTTATAATTTTTATTAAAAATAAAAATTATGTTTTTTCGACCTTTAATTGTGCAATGAAAATGAAAATTATTCAAGTTCGAGGCCATATACTCTAGTTTTCTTCATTAGGATAATGTCCTAACAAATAATCTATAGAGTTTTTGTTTTCAAATTTATTATTTGACCCTTTCAGGAATGTGTTGATAGATGGAGTGCATTAAAATGGTACGAGAGTAAACTCAAAAATTAAAAAAAAAACACCCAAAAAAAATCGTTTTTTTTCAAAAAAACTACTAGGCAAAAGTTTAAAAATGTCTACGTTAGGGACTTCATTTTTTAGTCCTCCACAAATAAAAAAAAAAAAACTACAGCAAATCGGTCTTGTTTTGAGATAAAAGCATTTAAAGTAAATATTGCTTATGTAAAATAAAGGGCAAGGATTTTGTTTAACAAGCTGTAACTTTTTTATTTCTGGGATTTTTCTCTAAAATTTTCATAGCATATAGTTCAAACTATTAAAATATGAAAAAAAATAAAATAAAAATTAAAAAAAATAAATCTGAGTAAGTAAACCCTAGGTAACCCCTTAAATGAACGTTGTTCCGTTGAAAATATTTTTGTACCTCATTTAACAATAGGAATTGACCACATCTCCAATTTCGTTGGAAAACATAGATTTTGTCAGTCTTTAATAATTTTTTTTTGTATGTAAATATTTTCTACACAAGAGTTACAAAGCAAGCAATGTAAAAACAAACTTCAGGAATTAGTTTAATTTCCAATTAAACGTCGGTCTTATTGTCTTTTAATTAAAATATTCGTTAAAAAAATTTTAATTGAATTCAGTCCTATTAAGGAAATTGTAGTATCAATTAAAATAATTTGTAACTATGTAATTGATTTCATTTTCAATTAAGGTTTTAATCATATCTATTAAAAATTTAATTAAATATTGTTCTCATTTTTAAACTAATTGTTTGTATACACTAATTAAACTTAAATTAAAAATTTTCAAGAAAAAATCGCCAAAAATTGGGAAAAAAAATCGCCAAAATCTAAAACATTACAAAATTTAAAAATATCACCAAAATTGAAAAAAAAATCGGCATATTTTAAAAATACCGTTAAAATTAAAAAACGCCAAAATTGAAAAAAGTCATCAATCAAAAAAGTTTTAAAAAAATCGTTAAAAATCAGATTATTTTTTAAATTTAAAAAGTCGTCAAAAATTAAAAATCGCATATTATAGAAAAAATCGCAAAAGTTTTAAAAAAGCATCAAATTAAAAAAAACTCAAAATTGCCGAAATTGAAAAAAAAAATGAGAAAATTAAACAAAAAACCCCAAAATTGGGAAAATTAGAAAACTATTCTCAAAATTAAACTAAATCTATTATTTGAAAAAAAAATAGCTACAATTTAAAAAATACCTAAATAAAACACTTTAAATTTTTGTATTTTTTTTATCTGCAGTTTTTTTAATTTCGGTGAATTTTTGGTGATTTTTTTCAATTTAAGCGATAATTAGGCGTATTATTTAAATTTTAGAGATGTTTAAATTTTAGCTTTTTTAAAATTTTTAAGCTTTTATCAAATTTTTTAAATATTAGCGAATTTTTAATTTAATCGCTTTTTTGTACAATTTTAGTGACTTTTAAATTTTGTTTTTTTTCTGGGTTGTCATTATTGGTTATGAAAACTGAAAATTTTATTTGCACAAAATTCATTTTCAATTAAACATTTAATAGATATTATTAAACCTTTAATTGAAAGTGAGTTTGAAATCAAACAAAAGTTTAATCGCAATTTGTTTGCCAATAATTTGTTCTGTGTCCTTGAATTGGAGACACATATTTTTTATTCTATATGATCTTAATTTGAATAAACATGTACCTTTTTGTTTGTCTGAAAACTCTTCGTAAAATTTTTGTGCAAGACTTTTTCCTAAAACTGAAGTGAAGAACAAATGATACATTTAACAAAGTTATCCCAAGTTGAAATTATAAAATCCCCTAATGGCTACTAAGAATTCAAATAATTCGTGGTAACAATTAACTTTCGTAATTTAGAACGTGAAACTGTGAATAAACGTTGGATCCCAGAAATATCTCATATTATAAGAAGATCGATAACGATCGTCAATTGGTAAAAGTTTTACAATTGTGCACTACATTCAACTGTCAACAATTGATCGATAGCACATGTTTGTCTTGACTATTTGTCTGCCTGTCATCATTACTTATGTGCGTTAGAGCGGCATTTTTTCAACAATCGATTTTTATCAGTTATTGTTGCGATTATTGTTGAAATAGGTCTGAAAGTTACACAGAAAAAACTAAAATCGACATTCAATTAAAACATTTGATGATTTAATTAAAAGTTTAATTGAATTCGGTCCAATTTAGGAAATTGTAGTATCAATTAAAATAATTTGTAACTATTTAATTGATTTTATTTTCAATTAAGGCTATAATCATATATTTTAAAAATTTAATAGTATATTATTTTTAATTTCAAACTAATTTTTAGTTAAAACTTTAATTAAACATTGCAAAAAAAATCGCTAAAGTTGGGGAAAATCACCTCAAATAAAAAAAAAATACAAAATTTAAAAAAATCACTAAAATTGTAAAAAAAAAAATAGCCAAAAATTAAAAATCCGTCAAAATTAAAAAACCATATAAATTGATAAAATCATCACAATTAAATAACCGCTAAAAATAGGTAGAACATTTTTTTCAAAATTGAAAAAAATCGCTAAAATTGAAAAAAACGTCAAAAATAAAAATTTGATAATATTAAAAAAAAAAAACGTCAAAATGTAAAAAAAAAACCGCCGAATTTGAAAACAATCGCCAACATTAAAAAAAAATCCTCAAAACTACCAAATTTTAAAAAAAAAATTACAAAAACGCCTCAATTTAAAAATTTTCAAAAACTTGAAAACAATTGCCAGCAATTGTTCTCTAAAATTGAAAAAAAACTCTCAAATTGGAAAAATTCGCCAAAATTTTAAATTCGGTAATACATATTTAAAAAAGTCGCCAAAATATGAAAAAGTCAACAAAATTGACAAAAAGCGCAAAAATTTAAAAAAATTAAAAAATCATCTAAATAAAATTTAAAAAATATATATCTCGAAAACATTTTAATTTTTCAATCTATCAATTGGATTAATCGATTTTTTTTTAGTTTCTGTGATTTGTTTTAGATTTTGGCAAAGCATCTCGAAAACCGTTAGTGCGATTTTAAGAATTTAAAATTATTTTAGTTCCGAATGCCAAAATTAAAAAAAAAATACATATTTTTATTAAAGCAATTTGAGAAAAAAAATTTAATAATCAAAAACTTTGGTAACGGGGCGCCACTGATTAAAGCCATCCGATTTTTCTCAAATTTGCACCAAATAACTTTTAGGCTTAATACTACAATAATCTGAGCAATAAATTTAAATACAAAAAAAAAGTTTTCTTCATACAAAAAAAAAAATGCCGCTCTAAATAATGTAAATATTTAGAGAAATTAAAATCATTTTGAATTTTGCGCACAAATGTAAATAATAAAAGACCACAAAGTAAAAGGCAGAAGAGGAAATGATTTGAATTAAAATGTTGACAAAAAGACTACAAATCCAAACTAAAGAAAGTTTCGTTTTCACACATTATTAGAGACAAATAGAAATCGTATCGGACAAAATTATTAACAATGATTATGAAATTTGTATTAGAAAAATATTGCTTTAAATTTCACATCAAAATTTATTAATTTAAATTTCGAACATTCAAAACTTACACTTATATTTAAAAATAAAAGTTTGTGAGTTTTGGAAAGAACTAAAGTTAAAATTCACAAGCGACAACCAAAGTTTTGTTCTTTATTTTAAACTTAATAAAATATAATCACGAATACTGCAAATATATATTGCAAAATGTGTAAATTATAAAAGTTTGACGTAATGTATTGACTTAGATCCAGATCAAAGCTCAATTGTAAATAATATTTTCTACATGATATTTTTACAAACCATACGTACAGTAAAATGCCGATTATACGAGCAAAAATTATTTTTCATAGTATCAAAAAGAGTATAATGATGAGAAAGTACGAAAATTTATTTCTCTGCTAAAAAATAATTCATCGATTGTGTACAATTTCTGAAAATCTTACCGTTCGGATGATGATTTTTTTTAAATACACAAAGTCAAAAATATGGAAACATTTTTGATTGTGTTCTTACTTAAGATATAAATAATACACAGTCACAAAATTAGAAAAATCGATTTGGTCTGAACCGCGATATATATTTTTAACAGATTTTGTCTCACTTCACAATTTTGAGAAAACCATAATTAAAAACTCAAAAAATTGCGTTTTTAACCATTTTTGAAGTTGTGTACCAGGGATTTAAAATTTTTTAATACCTATTTTATTGCATTTTTTGTATAAAACAAAAATAAAACATAAAATTTTGAAAATCATAATTCAGCATTTATAATATTTCACAAAAGTAAATAAATAAATCTAGTTTAAATCAATTTAAATAAATAAATTTTTAATATGCAATGAATTCCCTTTGAAAGAAAAATTGAAATCATTTTTTAACCTTCCGATATAATCTAATTAAAATACTTTTGAATTAATAGACTGATAAGAATATTATTTTATTTTTTAATGTCATTAATAAATATAATCTTTACATCGTAAACTTATTAAAAACATGTCATAGATCTGCTGGACATTTTTTAACCAAACTTCGAAGATATATAGAAAAATGCTTCATTAACTAATTTGTGTAATTTTTTGCCCTCTATTGAAAATATTTGCAAACAAAGTTGAAACTTTTACAGAATATTAATAATAGACGGTTAAAGATATTTAAAAACATTTAATTTGTATAAATTTGTGAACAAATCTTAACAGTCAGCAAAAGCCAGTGGTACAAAAAATCAAGAACTGGCATACCACTGACCAACCGATTAGTTGTAAATATATTACTGGCAGTACCCTTGTTCAAGACACTTTACCAGCGTTTCCACAAAGCGTTTTGCCAGTATTTGTTTTTAAATAATTTCAGTGGTTAATAAAGAAAACAATGGCCAAGAATTGGTTGAGAACACTGAACCAAAGTTGACAAAAAGTGTTCTCCCAGTGCTATTCAGTCAGAAATTACCAACGGCTCAAAAGTCAAACAACTGGAAAGCATTTATTTAAAAAAAAAATGTTAATGCTTTTGTTTTAAAAAGTTTGTAGTCGGAAGGTTTCGAGTTCGATCCCTATACATTTTTTGTGGTTCTTATATACGTTTTAATATTGTTTAAATATAAAATTGATTTTTTTGTTTCTGGAAAAGCTACTAAGACCAATTTTTTTTTGTTTTCCCAACGTTGGGTTGGATTCCAACAAACCTTATGCCAGTGCTAAAATATTTGAGCAGCCAACTGCTACCCAGCAGTTATTATTCACTTACGCTACAAAATTGTATGTCTCGTTAGCTGTCGGCTGCCAATCTGGCGGCCTGGGTTCGAATCCCTGCGGGACCAAAAAAATTATAAATGAACTTTTTTTAAACTTTATTTGGGAAAATCAATTTTTAGACCACCTATTTAATGGTTTCACCAACATTTTGCCAACGTTGGAAATTTTATTTACTCCGTGCTTGTCCGACACTTTTTGAACATATGAACCTTTTGTATGATGTTATCATTTTGGGGTTGGGAAATCACTTGTTGTAAGTACTTGTACCACCTTAAAGCACTTGTATCACGTTGTTAAAGTGCCTTGCCAGCGGTGGTGCGTTTGTCTTTTTCTGACTGGGTTTATACAAATATATACGAAATTTTAATTTTTGTAAATTAACCGATTTTTAATTTTTTTTTTGAAAAATGTAGTGTATTTGGACCATTTTTGAAAATTGTCATATGGTAAATCTGACATAATTTTTATAAGTATTTTAGTAATTTACTAAAAACCAGCCATTATATATATTTTGAGTCAAAACGAAATAAATTTTGGAATATTTTAGATTTTCTGAATGTAAAAGATTCATGTTCCGATCGGTCAGATTATCAAAAACTATGACCGAATGGTGAACTAATTTTTAGTGGAGAAAACATTTTCATATTGTCTCATCAATATAACAGTAAAAAATATGTAAGCTTACACTTTTCTATATTTTTTATGAGAAAGGTCCCTTCAAAAATTTAAAAAATTTATATTTTTACATAATTATTTGGCAACTCTGAACAACAACCTTCAACAAGTTTTTTTTTACGCTTCTAGTATGTTTAATTAGTTCAAGGTTTTTAAACCGCTTAATTATTATTGTCAATTGAAAAATATAACCGTTTAAAAATACTGGCTTGAAAACGAAACACTCGGTCAATAATGAGTTAATAGTTTTTGTTTGTTTTTCATACTGTAGGATGTGAATAGTAAAATTCTCTATTGAATTATTTTATTTAAATGTTTTATATGAACTCAAAAATATAAAAAAAATTGTTCAGAAATCCCGAAAAACCCCGCAGTTTTTACAATCCCGAATACAGTCATTTATAAAAATCAGTCCCGTTCGACCCAATACACACAGAAAAAAAGATTATTGATACTCGTAATTATTCCAAACGAATTATAAATTTTTTTTTTTTTTATTAATTAATAATCATATAATTAAAAATTATATACTATTACCATAACCGAGCACTAGCTACTATGGCTTTCGGGGCGTTGTAGCGAAAACAGACCAGTTCCTCTGGTGGGAATTGAACCCTCAACCCCCGCACTGATAAGCCAGCACGCTACCAACTACGCTACCGGGGGCGCACATAAAAAATATATTTTTGTGGATTCAATCGAATTTATGTAGTGCATTCAACCAAATTTATTTAAGTACATTACACCGTATCCATTGACATAAAACTTTTTTTTTGCCTCCTTTGTTAATTTTTTATGTTAAATTTCTAGATTTTCTGAAATTTTTACCAATTTGGATTCAAATATTTTCAAAAAAAAAAAAATTATATGATATGAATAACCTATTGCGTCTGTGTTTGCCGGCGTTTTAAGCATACTAAATCCATCCGCGTTAATATTTTATCTTTAACGGCCCAAAAATTATGGCGGTTTTAATTTGAAAGTAAATTAAAAATATTAAAATTTAATTTTTGCTTGGAATTACTTAAAGTTACATTCATTTATAGATCGCATTGTATTTATCACATTTCAAAATATGGATTATATCACCAAAAAATATAAAAATACACACAAACACTAAATTTTTTGTCATATATTAGGACTCAAAAGTAATTCCGCGATTATATTGGAAAGCACGCTGTTTTGGCCGGTTTTATTATATTTAATTGGATTTGGGGTTAGTTATTTGCAGAAAATCATATTAAATACTTTTAAATTCGCAAAATTAAAAATTTTATATAAGGAAGCTGGTTATGAAAATTTTGTTTGCTTCATAAAATTTAAAGTCATAAAAATTTGTTGATGCCTTTTCGATTTTAGTATTAAGCTCATTAAAATCTTTTATTTGATGATCATTTTGGCGGAATTGATACAGCGCTTTAGTTGTCACAATGCGAAACGTGTTTCGAATAAACTGCTGCTGCTCTTTATCAATTAAGTCGGTGGTGAAGTTACCTAATTATGTTCTTTTGTCATAAATTTCGCAAAATTAAAAAAAAAAAACAGTTAAAGTTTAAAAATCTGTAAATTTTGGTTTCACTGGTGTATCTCCCAAGTCTAGGGAATCCAATTTGTATCGGTTTGGATCTTAAAGTTAAAAATGATGAGCGAAAAATAAATTTAATGGAAAAACTATTGCAATATCCAAGGTCTTCAATTCTTCTTCTTCTTTAGGTAAGACTTTTCAACGTGAAACGTTACATGTCCGATTTTTTAGGTATAGTCTGTCCATTGTTTCTCTCAATTTAAAACACCTTGATAAGTAAGAGGCATCTAAATTCAGCTTCAATAGGTGTCGAAATTTTTTGAAATAGCACATATATCATGAAACTTCTTAAATAAAATTTATTTAAAAAAGCAGATCAAAATAAACATAAGAATTTGACTACAATCAGAAAAAAGCAGGCCTCATTTGAAACCATTTAAGTCAAAACGCATCATAATAACAAGTCACACATATACGAGCCAGGAATTATTTCTTTTTTAGGAACCTTTAAACATCAACGAAAAATCATGACAAAATTTTTGAAATCTTGAGGAAATTTCTTTTCGTTTGAGTACCCACACTTATATGTTTCTTCGCATACCGGTTTTTGGGCCCGAAGATAGAAAAAAACGTACTCACACTTATATGTACAAAATTGTGCGGTCCCTACGAGTTCGTTATAACCATGCTCCACTGTATAGAAATGCATATTATTAAGGATATAAATAATTAGTAACATTATTTATTATACAGCCAAAAAACATATACGTTTATTTTTCGTCACAAGGTTTCTTTTCAGAATTAAAAACATTTATTTAACGCGTACATATTTGTAATCATGTACTGGGTTAATACAGGATTTTAAGTGAAGAAGATAAAAACCGTATCCGTATGTATTATTTGTTTCTTGTTTAAATATTTAACATTTTTCTTATGTGCTTATTTTGCGTTACTAATTAGCTTTAGCTTCTTGTTAAGTATGTTTTTTTCTTGTTTTTTTTTTTTGTTTAAATTGTTTATTTAATAATTTTAACAACAATAATGATGTTATTTCTTGTCTTTTATTCATGTCAGTCAACAAATAAATATTAAAATTGTTGAGAAAACAAGAATGATATGCTTGTGTACGGTCGGCTTATTTGTCACAATGATTAACTCCATATTTATTAAAATTTAATTTGAAAAAAAAAAAAAACAAAAATGTTCACAATATATGTTGTACGATATATCGAAAATTTAATTTAAATGTTCGTTAAGTTTTAATGGGTTGTTTGGTAAGGGAACTAAAATAAAACATTGAAAACATATTTCCCGATCATGGATTTTTTAATTCGGATCCAGATTTTTAACCTCTCTGCTGCGTAAGTCGTATATATACGTTTTATCAAAGCTATATTCTGTTGCGTAAGACGTATATATACGTCCACTCTGCATGTGTTTTTTTTAATTTCGACGCAAGAGCCAAATTAGGTTGAAAAAATTTTGCCAAGAAAAGATTTGCTTTGATTTTATGTGCAAATATTGTTTTCGAATAGGGTAGACCGGGGGCCATTCGCCACTTTTTTTGTTTGAAGCGATGTCTTTACAAACCAATAAATTTTTTCGAAAAATTATTTTTATTCAAAAGTTTTACACTAGGGTTGTCAATTATTCCAGTTTTTATTTTGTTTGAATAAGCGATCAAACAATTTTTGATCGAATAATCAAACGATTAATTTTTAAAAATTATTCAATAATTTTGGCATCAATTTGAATACTACAATAATACCAATTCTCATTTAAGATTATAGTTACGTCAAAATATTTCTAATCATACGCCATTTGGTATTATCTCGTGATAAAAAATTATAGTTTTTAAAATCGGTTAAAAGTAAAATATATATCGGCAATAGTTTTAGTATAACAAGCTGTTAAGATCTCTTTATTTAGTCACCGTAGAAAATTATATTAATGGAATTCAAAGTTTAAGTGCTAACGTGCTATCGTTGTAATATGGAAGCATATTTATAGTTGTGTATGAATTAACTTCAAAAACCATGTTATATTTCAACGACATCACTTTATCTGTGAATTCCTTCATATTGCTAGCTTGGAAGTCAAATTATATATCTTTACCCATTATTAAAGAGTCTATATCTTGGAAAACGATTAACACTTTGACGACCTAACTTAAACCGCTGAAGAATTTTTGACAAAACTTCGTGGAGAATTGGGCCTATGCTCCCCTATCGGAGAAATATAGTACTCAATCTAAATAATTAATGGGCTGTTGCTCCTTGATGTGTTAAGATTTTTTTTTTTTTTGATTTTTTAACATCATAAAAACTAAAAACAAAAACGTAAAAAAAATCATAAAAAACTAATTTTTTGACTTTGGGTTGACCTTGTAAGGCTCTGAGACTATTAGGATACAATGCATAGGTATCGCTAAAAAGCCACATCTGTCTATTGTCGGTCACAACAAGTCTTGGTAAAATCGTGTTGCTGGTTTTCCTAAAAGGAAAAAAAATGTACAAGTTTATAAATTTCAGTTATTTCTTCAATATAATTTTGATTTTATGTCGTCTATTATCATTTTTTTATAAAAAGTTTCCAAAAATTGGTAAAAAGTTTTATTAAGAGAAATATTTTTTTAAATTAGTCGTTTTATTCGATTCATTGTCAAAATTTATTCGAATTATCCGTTATTCGAAAATTATGTTTTTGAAATTATTCGTACGGATTTTCTTGTTGTTCCTTCGATTAATCGAATAATTTTTATTCGAGTGACAAACCTAATTTACACATTCTGGCTTTTATTTGAATGCATAAAATTCCCCTTATATAATGCCTTATATAATATTTTTAATATTTTTCAGAGCAAATCCAATTTAGGATTTACCCTAAAAGTGTCCATTTCTATTCGGGTTTTGGACATAACTAAGTTATAATTATGAGCCTACATTAGTTTAGAAAAGACAACGGAAATGAGTGGCCATTTTAATCCAATTTTGATGTAATGATTCTCTTGCATCAAAATTGTTTATTAAAGAAAGATTTAAGAGTGTGCGTTATTAGTAGGTTTCACTGTATTTATTGTCTTTGATCATTGAAACGAAATTTTTTTAATATACCTATTGAAAAAAGTTATCAAAGAATATACTTACTTTCATATATTTGTTGAACCCATCTAAAATCTCAAAAATGTGTCTCTCCGAATTGGAGGTCTAAACCATTATCAAAAACTGATCAAATTGTCATTTAAGCTTTTTTATTATCTCTCTTAAATTTGGGTATAATAGGGGCTGGTGTTTGTGCCCCACTGGCGAAAGCTCCACCTTTTATCTTACTAATTTTCTCTACACAAAAAGAATTTTAATGAACGAAGAATAATGAAAATTTTCGGTAAACTAATGAATCTTTTTAATAAGATGATCGAAAAATTTCTTAAAATTAATGAAAATCTTCGTGCTTTTTATGAAACTAGTTTTAAACTTTTAATAAACAAAATTATATTTGTCATAAAGTGTTATGAAAACTTGCATTAGTTTAATGAAAAATTTTATCTGACGATTTTCAGTGCAACTTCATTGCATCTATGCAAAAATGCAGAGAATTCTCCCAGTGTAATTTAATTGTTCACATGATTTAATCTGATGTACAGTTACAGTTAGTTGGTGTACACTAAAAAAAAGTTAGTAAAGTCAGCAAAAAATTTTGCTGAGTCATCAAAATTTGGGAAAAAAAAATTGGCAATGTCGGCAAAATCTTTAGCTGAATATCAGCGAGCTAATTTTTAGCAACAAAATTATTAGATTCAGCAAAAGTTTTGCTAACACTTAGTGGATTAGAAATTAAAAAAACCTGAAAAAAAAACCCCAACTTTAGTTAATTTATTTGCTAAAAATCATAAAACATATTCTTGTGATTATTTTAAAAATAATTTACAATGCGTTGCAATATATAAAAATGTTCTGAAAATATATAGAAATAATTATAAAAACATAAACAAAATTATCGTTCAACAAATTACATCAATGGTTGTCTAAAATATGGCATATTTTAAAGGAATACAAATACAGTAGATAATTATAGAAACGAAACGAAAAAATAACAAAATATGACATATACAATCCTTTTTTTGCAATAAGAAAAAGGACACATAAAAAAATGTGTGTCTTTCGCTTTAGTCTGTCTATTTGAAAATATATTTGTTTGCAATTTCAAATTGCCAATTTGACCACACTACATTAATAATCATTTTAAACATTTAGTTTACAAATACACATTTAATCTTTATTAAATTTAAATACTTTATTTTGTTTTTTATTTAATTAATAGCCAATTACTTGCACAAGCCGGTGACAACACAAAATATAAGTTGTTTAAATCCACAATTTTGTATTATGTATGAAGAAACAGATACAAAAATCTTCCATGGTTAATTTTTGATATGAATACAAGAGTTGTACTTTTTAGTATCGTTTTCCTCTTTTCTACTACATGACATGCCGCGACATCTACTTCATTCTGCTTTTTCTTCCTGGTTGTCATCCACGCTAGTAATGTGCTTATCAGCTCAATTTTTTTGAGCAAAATAAATTAGTAAAACATTAGTAAAATATTAGTAAAACATTAGTTCAAAGTGCTTAATAAGTATAACTAAAATTTTGGCTAAAAACATAATTTTAGGAAAAAATTTTCTGAAAAATAGTATACTTGCTTTACAAGACGTTTTACTAACTTTTCTACGAACTTTGTTTTTTTTTTTGAGTGTATTTTTTAATTTCATAAACATAATCAGTTTGTTTATAGAACCTCTCAATTGTTTAAAATATTCCATTATAAGTTGCTTGTAATCTTCTGTTCTTGACAAGTCATTTGTTATTGAAGTGTTTAACATAAATTTGTTTAACCTTATTTTTATTTTACCCTTAGTTTATTTTACCATGTTTTTAAATATTGGCAATTCATGAAAGATTTAAAAAAAAGCTTGCCAACCACCATAAATTTAAATGTTACCAATTTTAGATATGCAATTAAATTAGGGTCACGTTTTGAAAAACGGGGTTAGAAAATAACTGTCATTAGCCAGAGAAGACAAAAATGTTAAAATCCATTAATGCAAAAAAATATTGAAAAAAGACAAAAAAAAAAAACTACAGAAAAGTTAAAAAAACACATTTTTTATAAGAAAAAAGCATTTCAAGCGAAGAAATTTTGAAAAAGGCAATTTAAAAGCTTAAAAAACTGTTTTTAAGGGAAATACACAATTGCTAACAATTTTTTAGAAAAAAATTTTCACTTTCAAAAAAAACCAAAAAATATGAAAAAAAAATGGTTTTTGCTCCAAAAAGTACAAAAATATTCTAAAAAAAAACTTGATTTTTTTCCAAAATATGTTCTTATTATCAAAATAAGCAAAAATACGCAGTTAAGAGCAAAATATGCAAAAAATATTCTATAATAAATCGATGCCAGCATTCGTCAATTGCTCTGAAACGGATAAATATCTCATCCATTCAATAGGACGCACAGGAAAAAACATGATTTAGCATATTTCTGGTTGCCCTGCTTATTACATCTTGAACAGCTTTCGACGCCTGTTGGGGGGAAATGATAAAAAGTGCAAGTGAATAAAGAAAAATGTAATAACAATCTTATCTTTGTTACAAAATTGTCAATATTTAGTGATTTATAAATAAATTTAATTAAATAAACTTTTCCAATCATGATATATATGAAATCTTAATCCTACATAGATGTTTAGAACTATGATATTTGTTAACTAAATGCATTATTTTCAATTGTTAATTTTAACGTGAAAAATGTCTTGAATTATTAAAAAAAAAAATTAAGAATTTTTTGTAACTTCCTTCTTAAAACTTCAAATATATTTTTTATGGGAAGTTTTTCCTATTTTGTCTGACTTCGGTGGAGCTATGGACTAATTTAATATAAAACCATAAAAAATCGAATTTTTGACCTCGCTCCCCTTCAATTTTAACCAAACTTAGTACGGATGGGGAGCGCCATATAAATATGACATAGTCCAAAATTTATGTTGGTAGCTCACGGTTGTGGAAATATCGCATTTTAAAATTTGGAAAAAATCGAAAATTTATAAAATCGTTTATATCTTTATGACGGCTAAAGATACGTGATTCATTCATTTTAAAGCTACTCCTGTCGTACTTTAAATAAAATCAGAAAACAAATTTTTTGAGGGTAAAATGCCTTTTTGTAAAAATCCGCGGATCAAACCGCAGTATTTCAAATAAACTGTTTTTTAAAATTCCTAAAAATTAATATATTAATTACAAACTATTCTCCTATATGTCCTTGCCAAAGCCCTTTATGGAACTCTAACACGCAGAGAAAAAATAAGATTGAACATGATTGCGGACACGAAATTGTCTTATTATGATTCTAATTATCATCCATATGATTCTGGCTGATGATATGATATGATTTCTGCGATCATGTTATGATTTTTAGACATTGTAATCATAACATGATGCTCTTAAACTACCATAATATGATGCTCTTTTCTCTGAGTGAATCCAAAGTGATGAATACAAATCTGAAAAACGATACTAAATGTAGTAGAAAAGAAGATTAACAAAAAAAAAAATTTTATTGAAAAAATAAAAATGTAAAATTAGAATACAAAGGAAGTTGCACATAATTGCCCATATCTTTTTAAGCTACGAGTATCATTGATATCTCATTTTAAAGCTACTTACATCGTGGATTTACAGGCACAGAAAAGTATTATAGTTCACTTTATAAAGGCAAATGCATTTTTTTTAAAGTCTGTGGTTCAAACCTCTGTATTTCAAAAACCTAGATCTCCAAAATTTGAAAAAAAATGTATGTTAATTATAAATTATTCTTATATTCTGTTGCAAAATCCCTGTATTATACTCTTGAGGGCGGGCTCAAAAGTTATCGGTATTTAATTATATTTTTTTACATTTTTATGCATAACTTTGGATTCCGTAAGAGTTCCAAAAAGGGATTTAGCTACGGCATAGTGGAATAGTTTAAAGTTAACATATTTTTTTCAAGATTTTTAAAAAAACAGTTTTTTGAAATACATCGGTTTGAACCGCGGAATCGCTTAGCTTCAACCGTTAAAAAGATATAAACGATTTTATACGACTACTTATGTTACATTTGCAATTTTTTCGAATATACAAACGTTTATGTACAACTACTTTTGTGAAATTTTGAAATATTTTTCACATTTATTTTGAAACGCGATTTTTCAAGATCCCCTGGGACTAGCTTTCCTAAACTAGCTAGCCTTAACTAAGATTGAATGAAATCGGAAAGGGGAGAGGAAAAACGATTGATTGATTTTATATGTTTTCAGTCTATAGGAACACCGAAGAAAAGAAAATATTGTGTACAAAAACAATTTTTGCATTGAAAAAAAATTGGATTAAAATTTTTTTCAAATTGTTTGGGAATACCTCCCTTATAAGTATAATCTTTTTTCCAAATTTCATTAAAGTCCGTCCATATATTTTCAAGTTAAGGAAATGTCCTTCACAGGTATGCTATTGGACCAAAATTAGAGATTTTTTGAAAAGTTTAAGCTTCAATCTTACTTTGTGTTGAGTATCAACGGTTTTAAATCAAGATAAATATGTTCTCAAGATTTTGAAATTTGTGTTCATTTCAAAATATTTATTTATTGAAATTTTACGAAATTCTAACTTTAACGCTTTCTCGCTGCTAAACAAAACAAATATTTTGTAAATTTGGTTTTCTAGCGAAATAGCTTAATTTCTTATTGCAAAACACTCATCTGGAGCATTTACGGCCAATTTAAAATACCCCAACTGGAGCCGGGCTTGCCGGTTAGAGCGTTGGTGTTTTATAAAACAAGGTTATTAAACAAAAAATGAACTCGTTTGTGTCCCTATAGTGTACACCAAAATAAAAAATCAGTAAAGTCAGCCAAAATGCTTGCAGCGTCAGAAAATGCTTAGTTAGAAAGGCAGAAAGTTGCTAATATCAGAAAAAGCGGTTTGCGGAAGATCAATGAGCTGATTGTTAGAAAAAAACTGGTAAATTTATTAAATATTTTGCTAATCCTTAGTTGATTAGATATGAATATTTAACTAACAGAAATCAATATTATTAACTGAATTTCTGATGTATCATAGATATATAAAAGCATAAAAAAAATAATAAAAAGTCTGCTATATGTATATTTTTGGAAAATAATGAAATATTTTTATTGCTTTATTATTAAAAAAACGCAATTTACAAAAAAAAATTAAATTTTTTATATACAAATTTAAAAATTTTTTTTTTTTGTAAATTGTGTTTTTTAATAATGGAATGGAAAGGAAAAATTTATAAAAACGATAGTGTCTTTGTCTACTTTTACGATAATTGTAAAAAACTCTGTGTATTGCACTAAAATTTACCAAAAACTGGTGTTATCTAAATTTAATCCTTAATATATAATTTCATTACCACTCGATTTTTACACACAGAGAAATAAAGCGCCAACCGAATTAAAAAGTGTCTTTTTTAATTGTGACAACTTATAAATTCAGTTATTACAACGATATTTACATTAGATTTCTGAATAAATTGGGTTTTGCAACTAAAATTCAGTTAAATTAACAGAACTTTGTTGTGAAAAGTAATGTTAAGTTGTGCCAACTGACTGAAATTCGTAGTAACCGAATTTCAGTCGTAGCAACCGAATTTCAGTCGTAGCAACCGAATTTCAGTTGGCAAGTAGCCAAATTTTTCTCTGTGTGTACGATCGATATCTTAAATTAAAGATAAGCGCTTAAGCTTTCCAACAGCATTGAAATACTTCGACTCCTTTAAAAGTTATAGATTTTTGAATTCCTTCTCTGCAACTGTATCACTCACTGTGCGGCGTTATTTTTAGTTTTTGAGAAACATTTAGACAAACTTCTATCATCAATGATTTCATCAATACTTTTGTTATTATTTTTCTATTTTATTCTCTATATCGTAAACGGAGACAAAGTGTCACCGCTGTTATCCCATTTAGGGAATAGTGAAACAAAAAATCATCTTTATTAAAATTCCAAAAGTGTTTGATATTTATTACACCCAATAACATGACCAATTATTATGATCATCATTATATCTCGCGAAACCCACACAATTGATCACGTACGTTGATTACTTACTATTTTGTATTTGTTAATAATTACAATAATTTAAGTAAATTTAAAAAAAAAAATACTTTTTTTAACGACATATTACGACATTTTCTTATATAAAATATTTATATAAAAACCTGCCTTATTGGCATTAGCCAAATTTGTAATTTAGAAGTTTTTTATTTATTTTTTGTTAATTTTGTTAATTTTGCATATAAAACATGTAAATTGTTTACGAATTAAATGATAAATTATGATATTTTAATTATTTGTTTTAAATAATGTTCAATTATATAGTTAGATTTAAGCAAGTTTAAATTTATGTTTCTTTGTTCCGTTATTTCGCCTTCATTCTTTCTTATCTTTATAAATGACATTATATGTCTGACTTTTAATCCTATATACTCTTTTGCAGATGACAGTAACATTTGACATTCATTTTCCTTCGATCACAGGCCAAGCCTTGAGGAGGTTGGGGCAAAAGGCAGATTATGAATGACTCACTCAATCAAGACCTAATGACAATCTCTAAGTGGGGTCGTGAGAATAGGGTCGATTTTAATGCTCGCAAAACCCAATGTTGTTTGTTGACATGGGGTTACCAATGTCATCTGTATTCATGGGGACAGTGTCGGATCCAGCCCTCGATTTTGGTTAGGGGTGTTAGTTCTTGAACATTTTTGTAAATTTTAAAGAAATTTTTCTGATTTTTTGAAGGGGTACTTTAACTTTGAGAAGGATTTTTATCCGAAAAATTATCATATGAAACATTGAAATTTTTAATTTTTTCTTATCTCATATGTTTGCAAAACCGTATAATTTACTACTCAAGAGTTCCAGGCTACTAAAAAAAATTATTCGTGGATAAGATTATTACAAATTATTTACTTTTGATGATCTTAAATGTAAAAATTCAGAATTTTTCCAATTAAAAATTAAAAAAAAATTTGTCAAACACTTATATAAAATTAAAAAAAAAATTAAATTTGGAAAATTTCAAAGTAACAAAATAATCTGCTAAAATCAGCAGAAACATTTACTAAATATAAGTAGACAAAAAAAAATCATTAAAAAATGTGAAATTTTTAACGGTTTTTTTTAGTTTTTTTTTCCATGCGAATAAAAGTCTGCCCTTATGAAATCAGCAATCTACCAATTTTTAGCAAACGTTTCTGTTGATTTTTAGCAAAATAAACTGTTATTTGAATTCTACAAAATTTGAGGTAAATATAGCAAAAATTTTGTTAATTTTACAGTTTTTGTTTGCTATTTAGTTTCTACAAATATTTAGTAAAAGTTTTTGACAATTTTACAGAGTAAATTGATATTTTCAATTAACTAAAATTCACATTGAGTAAAACTAAAATTTTGTAATGTTAACAGATTTATTAAATTAATGGTTTTTTCTGCCAGGTCATTTTTAACTAATTTTTAGTAGCTTTTTCTGCTATTTTTACAGGTTTATTTCTATGAGTGTAAATTTAATTTTCTAGATTTTTTCTGTACGTGAAAGATAAAAGAATTTAAGAATTTGCTATCGAATATTAGATTTTTTATAGAAAGAAACATGGTGTTGGAAGGATTAAAAATTAAATTTTATTTCAAGCACAAACAATTTTTTTAAAGCTAAGGGAATAGTTTTTTAAAGCGAGATGTTTAAACATCAAAATAAAATAAAAACAACAAATAGATGACCGGGACCCAATAAAAACTGACTGTGATGTAAAAATCCCATATTTGTGGAAAATGCATTTAAAAAACAAATTGCATAAAAAATGCATTTCTTTTTGACGCTGAAAAACAATTTTATTCCACTTAAGAAACGTAGGCGAGTGTACCCTTCCAATAAATAATTAATAAATTAAGATCCGATGAATATTAACGAAATTACTATTATTTATACTCGCTCACTTTTTGCATATTTCTCATTTTTCAATAAAACTAAATCGCGCATAAAACCGTGGATTTTTCGAAATTTGAAAAACTAAAATCGCCAATCTTTAAGTGTTTCTGAATGCAAAATTTAATTAAAATCGAAAGCCCGAAGGTCAAAAAATTACATTTTTTGACCAGTCTTCTGTGGAATGGCCGATATGCATTTATTTTTAATAATATTTTAGTTCATTTTTTAATATTTTTTTTTTGCATGATGTTTATTCGTTTGCTTATTGTTTTGCACTTTTGCGTTCTTTTCTTATTTTTTTCTAGATCCAAACAGCATGAGTCGTGAAAGCGATGACAATTTGAGTTCAATCAATTCCCAGTATACAGGTAATTTTTTTTATATATATTTCTTTAATTATTATATAGTTTTTATAACAATATTTTATGTTTGGGGTTTGTTATGCTTTGATGTGATTTTAAATTTATTTCTTTATTTAACTAAAACTCATCTCATTTTATATAACAGTTATTATGATTTTATGACATTATTTTTCGGTTATTTTTACTATTGTTCAAAATAATAAATTTATCTCAATAATTTTATAATAAATAAAAAAAAAAAGTTAAAATTTAACTGGGTTAATTTTAAGAGACGGAACAGTGTCAAAAAATACACACAACAAAATAAATCAGAAATTCCTGCAATAAAGGTTTTTGTTGAAAATAAGAGTAAAATCAATTACCGGCGTATTTGATTCAAACTCATATGACTGTAAATATAGCAATATCCTAGCACTCAACAACTCATGTATGTATTTGATGAAAAAAATATGATTAAAATCAATAAAACATTTTGTTAATTTATTTTATAAATAATTAATTAAAACATTTCATTAAACCTACAAAAATAGTCATCACAGGAACTTTAATAACTTTTTTTCGAATTCGTGATTTTCGTACTCAAATAACTATGACCCAATTAGTTTATTACCAATATTATCAAAACTGTTTTAGCGACTTCTTCAGAGAAGGCTACTTCCTATTCTGGAGTCAGTTAAAGTAATACCCGATCACCAATTCGGATTTCGCCATAATCACGGAACCCCAGAGCAATGCCATAGGGTTGTTAAAACCATAAGAGAGGCTTTGGAAAACAAACATTATTGCTCTTCGGTGTTCCTGGATGTGAAAAAAGCATTTGATAGGGTTTTTCATACAGGACTACTTTTCAAATTAAAAAACATTTTGTGCGCCCCGGTAGGCTAGTTGGTAGCGTGCTGGCTTATCAGTGCGGGGGTCGTGGGTTCGATTCCCACCAGAGGCACTGGTCTGTTTTCGCTATAACGCGCCGAAGGCCATAGCAGCTAGTGCTCGGTTAGGGTAATATTATATAATTTGTAATTATATGATTATTAATTAATAAAAAAATAAAATAAAAAAAAATAAAAAACATTTTACCTGCTCCATTTTATATTCTGCTTAAATCATATTTGGTCGATCGTAGTTTTTATGTTAATATTAATGAAGAGGATTCTGAAATCGGTACTATTAAGTCAGGTGTTCCTTAAAGTAGCGTATTGGGCCCTCTTTTATATACGATATTTACATCGGATATGCCAACTAATAATGACGTAATAATTGCTACTTATGCAGATGACACTGCAATATTAGCTTCTAAACAGACTGCTTCTGAAGCTTCTATGGCTGTTCAAGGGCAGATTGATTTAATTCATGATTGGTTAAATAAATGGAACATAAAAGTTAATGCTGAAAAATCGACTCAAGTAACATTCTCCCTTAGAGAAGGCAACTGTCGACCTGTGTCTTTGAATGGAGCCGAAATTCCTGTAACCGAATGTGTAAAATATCTGGGCTTAAATATAGATAAACGATTAACTTGGAAAAATCATATAAAATTGAAAAAAGATCAACTTGATAAAAAGACAAAAAAAGTACTGGTTATCAGGTCCCAAATCACAACTAAGTTTAAAACACATATGGACTTATGGGATCCAATTATGGGGAACCGCTTCCTATTCCAATATTGACATTTTACAAAGATATCAATCCAAAACTTTGAGATTTATCGTAGATGCTCCCTGGTTTGTTAGAAATGATGTAATCCACAATGACCTTAACGTTCCAAAAATTAAAGACGAAATTAGAAAATACAGCACTAACTACCTTAAAAGGTTAAGTAATCATCCAAATATTTTGGAAATAACTTTATTAGATGAAAGTGATGAATTAAGAAGATTGAAAAGACAGCATATATTAGATCTTCCTTTCCTACAGTAGACTTACATATATCAAACGTCCATAGTTATTATTTGGCACCTCGCAACTTCCAAGCAGTTACTTGGGATTTGCGTTCCTATCTCACGACCATCGATATATATTATTAAGCATTTATTTCATTAATAATGTGTAGATATATATATTTGCCAAGTTTAATGGAACTTAGTTACTCTGTTGTTTTTAATTTTATTTTAGACTCATAAGATTTGCTTATTATTTTTATTGTAAATAGATTGCAAATAAATAAATAAATAAATAAATAAATAAATAAATAAAAAAAATAACTATGAAAATTGTAAAATAATTAACTTTTAACGTTCTAACCATAAGGATATATGAAATGTATGAAGTATTAAGCCAGTTTCTTTATCGAAAATAAAAGATTTGGGGAAAATACCAAAAAATAAAAATAACCGAATATGGTCTCTATTAAAAAAAGGAATTAAAATTTAATGCATTGAAACATAAGTTGTCCTTTATAAAATAATTAAAGATTAGGGTGTCCCGATAAGAAAATGTTGATATATTATATCACTTAAATAATACGTATAACTAACAATATAACTTAACACAAAATTTTTGGATGAAATGTTCAAAAATCTTTTGTACATTAACTAATTTTGTGTGTTAATTTTTGAAATGATTTGTAACTAATTTTCAAAAACTTATTTGTTAAAATTTAAAAATTTTATTTTTATAAAATATTAGCCGTGTTTTTTTTAATAACCGAATTAATTTTATTTCGTTAAAAATTTCATAATTTGACGTCTAATGTGAAATAAAACTCTTAACCTAATGCTTATTCGCTAATATAATCTGAAGGAAAAGATTAAAATAACGCCAAATACGAGAATAAAAATAAGTTAAATATAAAATGGCATTTGCAAAATTTTAATTTTTTCTTTTACCTTATAATAGCGAGTAGGTTGAGTACACCACGAAACTTGATACTCGATTAGTTCACTAGTTCGAAATACTCGACGAGTATCGTATCTGAGATAACCAGTATTTAATTTGATCTACCTATCGATTTTGCATACGAAAATTTAAACATGTATCCTTCTTTATCGTTTTTCTCGATAACAACTTTTTGACAATTTTGGAATTGTATACTTTTTGGAAAGGTAAATTTCCAAAGAATATTCATAGCAAATCTATCCGAAAAAACTCGATCAGTTCAAAAAAAAAAAAATAATCCAAAAATAAACTTTTTTTAAATTTATCACTTTTATGGATTGACTATATTCATAGATAGCTAATTTTAAATCTTAATACGTTCCGATCAAAATTTCCCAGTCGGCGAACTACTACTCAAAAAAACTCGACCATTTTCATAAAAAATTGTAGAAAAATGCTATTTTTAAAAGTTTGATGCCATTTTATAAAATTTTTTTTTTAAAAAAACTTGGTAAAAGTAAAAGCATACTTTAGCTGAGTCTATGTTTAAAAATTCGTGTAAATCCAACGAAGATTGTGCGATAGGCCAACTACTACGTTCCGATCAAAATTTCCCAGTCGGCGAACTACTACTCAAAAAACTCGACCATTTTCATAAAAAATTGTAGAAAAATGCTATTTTTAAAAGTTTGATGCCATTTTATAAAATTTTTTTTTTAAAAAAACTTGGTAAAAGTAAAAGCATACTTTAGCTGAGTCTATGTTTAAAAATTCGTGTAAATCCAACGAAGATTGTGCGATAGGCCAACTACTACTTAAAACAACTCGAACATTTCCATACAAATATGTGAAAATATGCAGATTTTAAACATTTGATGCCAATCACACAAATTTTTTGAGAAAATCTTGGTATGTACATACTTTAATTTTTTGGAATCGGATACATTTAGCCGATTTTGGAATCGGCTATATTTAACAGATTCCCGATTCAAAATATCAAAGCAATCCGACGAATTTTAAGACCTTGGCGAGCAACTATTCGAAAAAAAATCGGGAAAACGACCACTTCCATACAAATGTTTAATAATATGCAGATTTCGAAAATTTGATGTAATTTTAAAAAAAACTCGATACAGACATATTTTTTGGAATAGCTTGCATTAACAGGTTGTAGCCTAGCCAAACGATACAACTCGAAAAAACTAGAGAAAAAAAAATAACAAGATTTTCTTTCTATGAACAAGATTTTCTTAAAAAATTGAAGTAGAATTACATCAAACGTTTAAAGTCTGCATAATTACACACATTTGTATGGAAGTCGACGAGTTTTCTTGAGTTTTTTTTTCGAGTAAATGTTCGGTAAGCCACAATTCTCATCAGATTCCTTAAAATTTTTTAATGTTGAATTGGTTAATGAAGACAGCACCAACAAATAAAAGACTGTACCAAGATTTTCTTAAATAATTTGTTTAAAATTACATCAAATGTTTAACATATGCATGTTTTCACACATTTGTATGGAAGTAGTCGAGTTTTTTTTCGAGTAGTTGTTGTTATTGATCGATCCCGTTCATTTAAAAGGGAATAAAGAAATAAGAATTTTAGTCCTAGTAAATATATCCACTAGAATAAGGTCCTTAATATAATTCTCTTTTTGAATGCCAATATGTAAATAATTTTATTTTAAATAATGAAAATCCTACACTCATAGAAAGAAACCTGTAAAAAAAGCAAAAAAATAGTAAAACGAAAAAAGCTACTAAAAATTAGTTAAAAATGTTCTTGCAGAAAAACCTTCTCAAATTAGCAGATTTTTTTTACTAAATATTAATAATATAAGAATAGCAAAAATAAATCTGTGGAATTTACAAATATTTAGTAATATTTGAGCTAAATTTAAGTGAATTTAAAGTAATAAAATAAAATGCTAAAATCAGGAAAAACATTTACTCATTAAAAAATTTTCAATTTTAAAAGTTTTTTCTACATTTTTTTAATGCGAATACCAGTCTGCTCTTATGAAATCAGCAATCTATGACTTTTTAGCAAATATTTCTGTTGATTTTAGCAAAATTAACTCTTATTTGCATTCTACATAGTTTGAGGTAAATATAGCAAAAATTTTGTAAAGTTAACATATTTATTTTTGCTGTTCTTATTTTATTAATATTTAGCAAAAAAATCTGCTAAATTTAGCAGTTTTTTCTGCAAGATGATTTTTAACTAATTTATCTGCTATTTTTACAGGTTTATTTCTATGAGTGTATAAAAAAACAATTATTCAAGTTTTTTTTTTTTTTAAACATACATGGAACTTTCTTATATTTACATCCTATTTGGCAAAAATTTATCAATTATTACAGTAAACCATCATTAAAATAAACATTTAACTAAAAAATATTACTTTCAAGGTACACTCGAAAATAGTTTCAAGGTACGCTTTGATAGTGTTTTAAAAAAATTTTAACTGTTACTCTTGTTCACTTCACGAATGTACCAATTTTAAATTCCAGGCTTTAATAATATTTAATTTATTAATATTGTTTTAGTTCTGAATAAAAATATTGCATTTATACAATTTTAATTGACTTAAAATTTTTTCTGAATATTGGATTTGGGCATATTAAGGTGCACCACCCAATTTTTCTTTGCATCTATTTAATTTATGAACATAAAACATAGACTCAAGGCTAAATAAAATACTATCTAGGAGATCACTTTTTCAAAATATGCAAAACATACGCAAAAAGTTTAACGTTTCAAGGTACACCACTTTCCCCTATTGTTTGCTTGTTATGACTTAATTCACTAACAATTTCTATAATTTTGAGCCATATTTGTAAAAATGGATTATAAGCAGGGACAGGAACTTCATGCACTAAAAAGAGTGTTTTAGGAGCCTATAATATGCATGAAAAATCATAAAACATGCACTAAAAACTAAAAAATATGCACTTAACATTTTTCTTTTAATCAATTGAAGGGCCTATTGTAAAAGCATGATAAGCCACTTTTGTTTTTTTTTATGGATGTTTTCAGTTTTCTAGACATTCTAATATCTGATAGAAGTTTTGCTAAACACTTATAACAAGTGACTACACTGAGAAAACTATCTTCACTTCAGTAATGAATTCCTTCATGGCTTTAATGAAAATTGTCACTGGCACTCGTCCATTAAAACTTTTCATAGAATCTTTGAAACAGGTTTCATTAAAGTCAATGTTTATGAAATGTTTGTAGAATTAATGAAAATCTTCATAAAACTAACAAAACATTCCGACAATGAGCGTTTATAGAATTTATGAAATTCTATATGAAGTTTTTTGAATTATTAAAACTCTTCATGAATGTCTTGAAAAAAACATTAGAACAAGTCAATGCAACGCTTCATATAATTTTTTTAAACAATTTCATAGAATTTCAAAATTAATAAAATGTTACATGGAAATATTTTAGCACTTTATAAAATATGTTGAACGCTTGAGAATTAAATCTTAAAACTAAAGTTGGAAATGTATGAAAATTAATGAAATTTTATGAAAAAACAAAAAAATTAATAATTTATGAAATCGAATGGATTTTTTTTTAAGAAATTATGAAATTTTATGAAAAAAAGTTTATGAAAAATTTCTTAATAATAATAAAATTTCTTGGATATAATGAAATTCTTCTTTGAATCTAGGAAAAAAATTCTATGAAATTGTTTCATTAATGTCATGTAGGATAATTATATTAGTGTAGAGTATAAACGTCTTGAAAATTCATATTTTTTTTTGCACTCTTTCAACCGCGAAAACAAACTAAAAATAAAAAGTGGCTTTATCAAGTTTTTACAATAAGCCCTTCAATTATTTTCATGTTTAATTAAAAATTAATTATCTGCACATGTTGCTTCACAATTAACACAAAATTCTAGTTATTAAAATTGAAAAATACGCATTTAAAAAACCACTAAAAGCTGTATCTCTTAATCGCAGTTTGCATATAAAATTTAAGAAAACACTTAACATTTCATGAGCAGCTTGGATCTCTGCTCGTTGGTCAAATATAAAACAGTGAAAAATATGCAAAATAAGTAAAAATATGCAATAATAATATACATTTAATGTGAAATATGCAAAGATATGCATTCATACCAAAATATGCATTTATATATAAATATGCAAAAATATGCATTTGTAACTAAATATGCGAAAATATGCACTAACATATCAATGCCATTTTAACGCAAACTCTTTGATTCACCAATATATTTTGTTTACCCTGTTCTCAGACCTAAGGAAAACAAAACATGTGTTAGCATGAACTCCCGATCCCTGATTGTAAGTATAATAATTGATCATTAGGTAGAAATTCATTGAGAAAAATATATTTTAAATCAAAAACAATATTTTATATTATTTATGCGCATCAGGTTTCAGTTAAAGAATAATGGGGGTATTCATAATACCCTTCGTATTTGGTATATAAGTACACAAAGCGTATTTGCAGGAAACGTATTTACATAATTTAACAATTATTCCTTCGTTTCTTCTCAATTTCCACGTTTATTTCTTTCGAAAAATATTCCTATGTTTATAAAATAGAATATTTTATTATTCACTGTCAAAACAATTTGTTATTTTCCGGTTTTTTTAATGTTTGAAACATTCAAATAAAAATAAAAAACAAATTGTATAATAAACTTTTCAGGGCTGGCAAAACATTTTTGACATTAATGATATAAAAATACGTCGTTTACACTTTATACGACATTACATGAATCCGGCTAATATAAATTACTTTAAATACAGTATTTTTTTTGTTTTATCGAAAACGTTTAGTTTTGATTATGTCCCCTTTTATTATATAAAAATATTACATATTGTCAGCAGTCATTAATATTCAACAAATTAATATAAAAAAGGCTAATAAAGTTGTTAAATTTAATGAAAATAACATACAATTGTCAAGTTCATTGGTGAAAAATTGAAATAACAATAAAAATAACGACAAACATTTAAAATTTTTAAATTGTTTACTACATTTTGATTTTTTATAACGTTTTTAGCATTTTGTTTTTGTTTTTGATTAAAATTTTGCTATTAAATAATAATAATAATTTTAATAAAAGATTATGAAACTGATATTTAAAGTATTGTCTGTCGTATGTGACACTCCTTGGCAAAAATACAACCAAAAATGTCATATTTTTAGTGATTAATTTAAAATTGTTTAAACCAAAGTCACGATTTATAAATCGTTAAAAATTAATGGAACAAATCGAAGTTATAGCGATAAAAATTAAATAAAATTTTGTAATTTAAAAATTAAAACTTAGATAATTTTAATAGACAAAAATGTCATTAATATTTTTTATGAGAGTGCAATAAAAAAATGTCAAATTTTAAGTGCACTCAAAAAAAAGTCATAATTAAAACTTTTTTACATATTTTTTAAATAACAAGACTGTAATTATTCTTAATAAATTTAAGTAATATTTTTTCGAAAATTATGTAAACTTTGATGAGAACATGAAAAATTTTGTTAAATTTTTAACAAAATGTTTTCAATTTATTTATTTTTTCTTAAATAACAACTATTATATTATAAAAATAGCAGTCGACATCTGTAAATTAGTCATTTAAAAAAATCTTTAAAATTATTTAAAAAAAAAATACGTTTTTGCGTTTTTATTAAATTTGTGGGTCATTTTGGATTCCTGGCTAAAGTGGGTTAATGATATCCGATGAATTCAGAATTCCATATAACGCTTTTTGATCCGAATTTCCGCTTTTCCGTACACCGAGTCCCGATTTTTGATTAAAAACAGTTGGTCAAGTTATTTATCACTCATAATTTCATGTGAACTGGGTCTGGAAATTATGTATGAATGATACAGAGAATGTATTGAAAAACTCAAATTAACTTTAAAATTTAATTAAAACTAAAATTAAAAATTATTAAATTAAAAGTCCACAAACCAATTCAGGTTTTTAGAAGAGACCGTTGGAATCGGCTTGGTTTAACATACGGTTTGGATATTCTTACTGAAAAGCAATACAATAATATATAAAATTATATATCTTTAATTTAACCGGTTCCATGGAAGCACTAAAATAAGGTGAACCTAACAAAACGCATTCATTAGTTTCAGTGAATTAATTCACTGCCTTTTGGATACAGAAACATTTAAATTCTTTGGGCCAAACTCTGCTGTCGGACTCAAGTGATTTTATAATTTTGCAGACTACCCAATGGGAAATTTAGACGATCTGACACCGATCCATACATATGGAACGAACCTGCCACTTTTACATGGCGTTGTCATAGGAGGGGAAAATTGACGTCATTGTCACAGATCTAACCTGGAACATGTCACCGAACTATGTCGTTTGGGATAGTTCTGTGAAGTGAAATATTCTAGGACATAGAAATTTGTTTTTGATTAAGTTCAATGACCTACCCAAGGTTAGGTGACATGTCACAAGGTGCCAATTTCCCCCGATGACAACGAGAAGAAACATTCTAAATGTGGTCTATTGTGAATGATATATGATGTTTAGGGCAGTGTTGCCAACTTCTTGAGAGCTAAAAGCGCAACAAAATCTGTAAAAAAACGTAAAGACGTTATTTTATGGCTTAAAAATGCGTAAACAATAAACCATACAAATTTATTATTTTAAATTCTTTACAAAGTTAAAGAAATAAACTCAAGTTGACCATAAAACAGCTTTATACTGGGATTTCGTGCGAAAATACCGACAATTTCGGTATTGTGTTCGTACTTTTTCGAAAATATTTGTCAAACTTCATTTTAAAAAAATTTGTTTGTCATATCAACAGGCAAGACCATTTACCGAGTTTTAATTAAATTTTTTCACTAAACTATTGAAGTTTCCTTTACAATATGAATGAAAAATTGCTTAAACTCATGAAAAGCTGCATAGTTTTAATGAAACTACAATATTTTTAATGAAAGTTTCAAAGGGCGAGTTCCAGTGACAATTCATAGATCTAATGCAAAAATTCATTGATATAATTCGGGTAATTCTCTTAGTGTAGGGCTTTTTGAACAAACTAATGATCTTTAAAACGAAATTGGTTAAAAAGCACTAAATTACAAAAGTACCAATTTAGTAATTTTTTATGTTTTGGCACCATGACTATAAATAGTGCCAAAAGCACTGATTTAGAGGTGTTTTTTGCTCCCCTGCTAAAACTAGCAGATTTTTTTTTTGCTAAATATTAGTAAGATAAGAACAATAAAAAAATCTGTAAAGTGAATTTTAATAAATTGAAAATTACAATTTACTCAGCTAGAATTAACTAAATATATTGCAGTTTGTCCTACAACGTCATTTTGAAAAAATGTTTAGTAGTTTATAAAAAATGTTTACAATTTTTTTTATTAGCGTAGAGTAACAAAGGTGGCCATTTACCCTCCGTTGTTACATGCAAGTACTTTTTAATAATACAATTACACTTTTGTCACTTGCGACTCAACTTACAACGAAATTTTGAAGGCAGTAAATTTTTGGCACTTTTGGAAGATAGACCTATTTACAGCGATTATTTTTTCTGATCTTATCAGATTATTTTCATAACGGTATTTTAAGGATAACACTATTTGAATTTAGATTAGATTAGATCAGAAGGCACTATGCACCGCGACCAATGTAGGTCTTTTGTGCTGCCTAAGGTTACCTACAGATTCAAGCTACCTATAAAGCCAATTATCCTATTAGGCAAAATGTTCGCGATGTCGGAAGGCGAAATGAAGCGATCACCTAGAAACCTAAGTCTCCTATCACAAAGCCTGTTACATTCGCAGAGAACATGCTCCGAGGTCTCGGACACCAACTCGCAAAACCTACATAAATCCGTGTCCGATTAACCCTTCTTGTGCAGATGGTATCTGAGATTACAGTGTCCAGTTAAGTACGAGGCCAGGGTCCTCAAACCCCCCCTTTCAAGCGACAAGAGTATTTGAATTATTTCGGTAACTATATTTTAGCGATAACGGTGTTTTAGTTATTTCGTTAACGGTATTTTAAGGATATTGGTGTTTGAGTTATATAGGTATATTGGTAATTTACGGATAACGTTATTTCAATTATTTCAGTAACGGTATTTTAGGGATAACGATAGTCAGTTGAAAGAGTTTTGAGTCGACAACGGTGTTTTAGCGGTATTGCCTGCCATCCCTGATATGTGATCATTTCCAAAGTCACAAAAACGGTTCTGTTTGAATCATTTCAGATTTAAATCCCCTGTGTTACATTCAATTATTTGGTTGTTTTGACGCCGATTGCCGTTTTTTACACACTACTGATTATTTTGCACCAGTTCAGTGTTATATCACTATTTCTCCTACACGGCCCTTGTTATTTTAGTCCGATTTGGTGTCACTTAACTTTTTCTCCAGTAACATGATGTATTCAGTATAAAATAGCCAATATTTTGTCACCGTTTAAATAGCCGCGTGTTTGGTTATTATCCTGAAATTGCCAGTCTTTGATACACCGAAATCTTTGTTTATACCAACTCTAATTCACCTATCACATATTTGTCACTTTCGATCAATCGACCCTTCATTTCCCGTAGGGCGATTACTTGAAATCGATAGTATTTTTTATTTATAAAATTTGATTTATATAAACATAAATATTGTCTACCCAGCAAAACTTTGGTAATGGGTGCGATAAAGTAATTCATTACCTTGTAATGTGTACTTCTTACCTGTATCATTATTTTCCAACAAGAAGTAATGAGTTACCGATAATTGAACACTCATGGATTACCTTGTAATGATTACCTTTTACATTACTTCAAAACATAAAATAATGACTTACCGATCATCAATTACATAATGCATGAATTATAAACGTAAAGTAATTATTAATATATATTTTTGAAAATCTATTTATAGACACATTACTTTGTGATTTTTTGTAAGCATAATGGTAAGGTGTATATTTTTGATATCACGAACGAAAACACGAATCACAACAACTCATCTACATTTTAAGCAATAAAATATTGTATGTATCGATAGCTCAGTTAGTAGAGTTCTCGCCTAACTAATTGTCAAATGCCAGAGACCCTAGGTTCGAATCCCAGCATGACCAAATTATGTATTTAATAAAAAAAAAGTTATTTATTTAATTAAAAAAAAATATGTGTAAAAAAAAAATTTGTATGTTATTTTTATTTTATGAAAATCTATTTATAGACACATTACTTTTTCCCAACATGTAACTATATAAGTAACCAGTTACGTTACCCCCTACAAGGTAATGAGTTACTTTGAGGCTCATCGCCTGTAAAATTCATCAGTGAAGTCACGTGTAAAGTAATGCATGAAGCCCTATGGCGATGCATTACTTTACCCATGATTTGGTAATGTGTGGTTTTGCTGGGCATTTAATAAAATTTTGAATGTTTAAAATCAATTACAAAACAATGACGGACGTTTTAATTTCAAATGGTTATTTTTAAGTACGACAAATAAACCTGTATTGTTTAACAACATTTTATTTCCCTTAAGTTTACATTAATTACACTTGGTGGACAGATTTCAACAACAGGCAGGCAGCAAAATAAAATTACAGTCGACGAAATAATTATAAGTTCACCCATAAAATTGTGAATTTCAAAAGTTTTTGCTATCATATCAAAATAACAATAAAACCAGCAGATACCAAACATTTTTCAATCCGTTTGCTTCAGTTTTTGCTGGATTTTTAATAGTTTTTTTAAAATTATTCATTGTTTGCCAGCGAAATAAATATATGTTCAGTGATGTTAAACTCAGTTTTTCGCAAAATATTTTAATTTTTTTTTCTTTCACTTTTTCCTCACTCGCGTATTTTACAACTTTATTCCATACATTTTAAGTACAATATAGTTAGGCAGCGTTTTTTCTAAAAAAAAAAATATGCAATTTGAACAAAAAAGTCGTAAATCAATGTTTTTATACAAGAAAACAAATAAATTTTGGAAAATTCAGCTCTAAACGTGTTTTTATAATTTCATCAATATAAATAATAAATATTTGCTTTGAAATTATGAAGAAATGAAGCAAAACAATTTGTGCTCTTGTATGACACTTCACACAAAAAAATAAAAACCCATTTCAATCTCGAAAACCTCCGATTCAATAACTTTAATTGCTGAAATTTCGCCAACATCGAAAATCACTAATTCAATTAGAAATTGATGGCTCTCTTATTGAATTATTTTTCAATTAAATAATAACTTATTTGAATAAAAAGTGAACAACATTGTAGACCTTCGCAAAAAGCAAGAAATAATTGGATAATTGTTGCCATACCAAATGTTTTTTTTTTGTAGCTTGAATTTTATAACAGTGAATTTAAACCAGCATATAATTCACATTTAGTTAGCAGATTTATTTATACTTATGTAAACAAATCCACACAGAAATTCGTTTTTTTTCTATTGAAACGTAGGAAGTATGGCAAACATATTTTTTTTTATTTTGTTTTTTTTTTTTGCAAAAATATACAATTTTATTAAAACCAGAGCATTATTTTTTTAAAACAATTTTTAATTGATTTTTAGCAGTTGTTTCTTCAGCAAAAAATGGTTAAATTTTTGTTAAACACAATTTAATGTCAAAAATTACATTTATCAATTTCATGATAATATTTGAGAAGAAATTAATACTCACATTTAAACCACTAAAATTAAATTATTTAACTTTTTTTTTTTTTTTTTTTTTTTTAAAGAAAAGCAACACTCAGGAAATTCTTCCTATTAATTAATGTGTTGCTTTCTTTGGAAAGGGGATAGTGGAGAGATGAAAGGTGGTGAAAGATGAAGGGCTTCAAACATGGCAACACTGTAATTGCGCGAGTAGATAAGTCTTAGAACAGTTGTTGCTCGCCACCTGATGTAGAGTTGGCGAATTTTTATTGAAGCTTTTTCTTTCATAGCCCTGATTCATTATTTTACTTCGGTGGGGTTAATTGCTATGGGAACACCGAAGGTGGGCGCAGCGATACATATAAGTGATAGAAAACTCATACATATTATTTTTCTAAATTGATGTTGTCGTCACCGGGAATCGAACCCGGGACCATCTGTGTAACAGTTCAACGCGCTAACCATTAGGCCATTTTATATTACAATTTATAAAATTAAATTTAGTTTAAAACAAATTATTTAAAAACAATTATTCTCCCCTTTTTTCTTGAACTCTTTTTAGTTTTCTAATTTTATGTACATCTAACTTAATAAAGAAATAAACCAAATGAGAATTAATGAAATCAAATTAAAATGGGTTCAAAATATTTTTTACTAATACATAAACATTTATAAAAAACAACTACATATATAAATATTAAAAAAAAAAACTACTAAAAATATCAAGCAATTTCCGAATTTGAGCAAATATTTAATTGATTTAATTGATTCAATTAATTTTTATTTGACAGCTTATGAAATTTTCAACAAACCGATTTTATTGAAAAAAGTAAGGAAATATTTTTTCATAATGTGATAGTTTCGATCATAATGTGATAGTTTCATCTCAAACCGCCATACAAATGCATACTCTATTATGCTTGGGTCAGGTGACAATGCTTTATAGAAGAAACATTTTGATTTTTTTTTTTTTGGATAGCCATAGCACTTAGTCTCAGTTTTACCAAAGTGTCTCAGTTTGACAATGCTAATTGCGAAAAGTGAAAAAAAAGAAAATACTTTTTGTAATAAATAGAATATAATATTTTTTGAATTCGGCAGCATATTGAAGCAAGTGGACTTTAAAACAAAGCTCCTTAGAGAAAACTAATAGCCAAGTAAAATTTGGTACACGCATTGTACGACTCTTGGACTCTAAACTGGTACTAAATTTAACAAGAGAATTATTGTCCAGACAATACAGTTAAGCTAATAATCGATTTTCATCGCAGAGTTAGCGTCAAAGTCGACGGCTGAATTGTCGGCTTAAAATGCTGTTTTTTAACTGCTGTTATCTTGACGATTTTTAGATAAAATCTAGTGAGATATCGCTATATTTTTCATCAGATCTATTTTCTTGTTAGTAATCAACAAAAAAAAAAAACATTTCCAAGCATATGAACAAGTTATTAATTATAAAGATTTAATTAAATTGAGTTGGCTAAACTCATTAAATTTATTAAAAAAAAAAAAAAAAAAACATTATAATTAATTTTTTTTTTAATTGATATAATACATTTAATGCATGTCAAAGCAACCAATGGGTTTTCAGCACTTTTCCCAAATTTAACGACAATTGGTGTGAACGTTACCTTTTACTTAAGAGTCTTGTTCCTTCTAGTTCCCGAAATGTAATGTCTTAAAAATCAAAGATTTTCAGAAAAATCTGCGAATTTTTCCTTACATTATGCCTGCATCTTCAGATGTATTTCAGGTATTTGCTTGTTTTGGTGTCAAAGCAAATTTTGCAAAATTTTTGCTTTTCTAATACTTTTTTATTTTATATTTCCAAATGTCCAAAATGGTTCCAGCATTCTTAGCCACTGCTATAACTAACTCTAATTTTGGCGTAATCTTTTACATTTTTTGTTTTAATATTATCTTCTGATAATAATTTTGGTCCTTTGAAGCACCGAAAACTTCGTCTGAATCCGATTCTGAAGATTCAATATTTTTCATACTTTTATTAAAGTAAAAATCTAATTTTTTTTTGCATTTTTCCTTTATTTTAAATTTTTTCTTCTTTCTGTGATTTTTTGTTATTTTTTACACGTTTTACAACCAAACACGACAGTTTAAAATGGTAACAAAATTGGTCTATTACGCCCTAATCAAAAAATTGGAGGCGCAAATAAAAATTCGGCGGCTGCCGCTTTAGCCGGCTCACATTTTAAGCCGATTCGAGTCGATTAAAACGGCGGCGGCTGAAAATTGAAAAAAAAATCGGCGGCGCCCAGCTGATTTTGCGCTGATCGGCTTGTTTCTCTGCTCTGCGCGTCAAAAATTCAATTTAAAATGAATGCAATGAATTTACAAAATACGAAAGTCAGAAAAAGTAAAAAAAAAATAAACTTTTTTCCCGAAAAACTGATTTAAACATCGCTGAACTTATATTTATTTCGCTGGCAAAATGCGAAAAGTTGTTTAAAAAATATGCAGTAAATGGATCGAAGGCGGGTTGGTATCGACTGCTATTATTGTTACTCTTATGTGTTAGCAAAAACTTTAAAATATTGCAAATATTTTTGAAAAAAATCACAATTACACACACAGAGAAAAATTTTGCTATTTGCCCATTGAAATTCTGTTACTACGACTCAAATTCGGTTATTACGAATTTCAGTCAGTTGGTAGAATTGAACATTAGTTTTCACAACAAAGCTCGGTTAATTCAACTGAATTTTAGTTGCAACACCCAAACTATTTAGAAATCCAATGTAAATATCGTTGTACTAGCTGAATTTATAAGTTGGTACTAAACTAAACTTTTCAATTCGGTTGGCACTTTATTTCTCTGTGTGCATAGGTGGACTTATAATTATTTCGACTACTGTATACAAAATAACCATTTATGGTTTGATGAGATCCGTGGAGATGATGGTATGATAAATAATACTATTTAATGGGAAAGATAAAGTAGTCGTGTATTAACCCATATAATCTTGCACAAACACTTGTCATTGTTGGTGCACTCAGGGAAAAAGTTTCATCATATTGATGAAATAGTTTCATAAATCGTTTGTCAACAATTATTCATCATATTTTTGAAGTTGTCATAAATATGAGGAAGAGGTTCATGAAAATGTATGACAAATGTTTCATAGACCTTCATCATTTCATAAAAAAGTTTCATAAACATTGTGAAAATAAACTTTTCTTTCTTATTGAAAACTAGTGAAATTTAGGAAATATAAATTATAATTTTCATTTTTGATATGAAATACAGAAAATATCATTCGCAATTAAATTTTTTAAAAACTCAAAATCTACGAGAAATTATTTAAAATTCTGGAACATTTATTAGATATTACTTGAATTGTTCATAATTTTAAATAGAATTAATATAATATAAAATTTCGGAATTGTTATTTATATTTTTTAAATTGAAAATTATATTTTTTAACTTCAAATGGAAATTTTTAAATTGAATTGATGTTTGTAACTTTAATTGATATATAAAAATATTTATGAAACATATCATAAAAGCTTATGAAGCAGCATCATCACATTTATGAAATGTTTCATAATATTTATTAAGAACTTCATAAAAAGTTAGGAAACTTCATCATCATCATATTTATGCATCATTTCATAAATATGAAGAAGTCTGCCATCAATTTGCTCTTTTATGACACAACTTCAGCATATTTATGAACTGTTACATTGAACGAAAATCAATGAAGTTTTTCTTCATATTTATGAACTTTTCCATAAATATGATGAAGTTTGTTTCCCTGAGTGTGGAGATTAGAAATGGGCGTGTGTGTGAATTTTGACACACACTCACTCGCGAGCGGAAAATCTCAATCACGCACAATCACTCACAAACAATTTTTTTTGTACTCAAACTCACTCACGCTCACGTGAGTAAATTTAGGTTTCACTCACAATCACGAATGATTGACGTAAATCACGCAAATTCACGAAATAAAAGCTTACTGGAAAAAAATAAAATGTTAAAACTACGATAAATTGTGAATGTGTTACCTCAAAATTGCTCGAAATATGAATTTTTGAATTTTAAAAATTTAAAAATTTAAAAATATAAAATCGGCGAAAACATTTAAACATTTTAACATTTAAAATAAACATTTGAGAAAACTACTATACAAACACACACTGACGCAAAAAAATTCTGCTACTAACACTCACTCACGTTCACGTTAGAAAACTTAGGTTTAACTCACACTCACGTGTGAATCATGCTCACGTGCCCATCTCTACACGCAGAAAAAAGACATTTTTAAATATGTTTGCGGGTAATTATATATTTCAAACTTAACAAAAAATATATTTGCAATTTTAAAATTTTTAGATATTATGTTAGGGACATACAAACATTTGGGTGTCCCTTAAAAATATATTTGTCATTATACACCCCAGTTTTTTTACTTGGAAAATGCTAACCCGTGCTGCAAGACGGCCGAACATGACCCATTTGGAAATTTTTATTAAAAATTCCCAATATTCGAAATTTCGAAAAAATTCAGTTTTTATTTCATTTATTCATTTAAAATACTCTAAATAATTCAGATATGGAATTCTGAGTTCATCGATTATCATTAACTCACTTTACCCAGGAATCCAAAATGACCCACAAATTTAATAAAAATGCAAAAAATATTTTTTTAAAAATAATTTTAAAGATTTTTTAAAATGCCTAATTTGCAGATGTCGACTGCTATTTTTATAATATAATAGTTATTATTTAAAAAAAAAAAAAAAAATTGGAAACATAATATTTCGAGTTTGTATTTGGAGCGACTCCTTTCCAGGACACTTTATGAAAATAACTTATATTGTCAAAAATTGAACAAAATTTTTAATGTTTTCATAAAAGTTTGCATAACTTTCGGGAAAATATCACTTAAATTTATTAAGACTATAATTATCTTTACTCTTTATTTCGGAAAAATATCACTTAAATTTATTAAGACTATAATTATCTTTACTTTTATTTAAAACATTTTTAACCCTTAGTAGCCTGGGGACAACAAAGACCCTTGAAACTTAACTTTTATTATGACTACGAGATTGATAAAAAAAAACAATCAAAACTATATAAAAATAATTATTTTATGTAACTTGATCCATATAAGGTTAATTTGTACACTTTTGGCCAAAAAAGACCCACTAGGAAATTTACAGAATAACATCTTTCATAATTTTCGGAAAAATATCACTTACATTTGATAAGACTTTTTTTACTTTTGTTCAAAAAATCTGGAGCTCGAGCATTTTTATATTGTTTAATATGTAACCCTTAGTGGGCGGGGAACAAAAAAGACCCATTAAACTTGATTTAAATTATGGCTTTAAGATTATAAATCCATTAAATGGATAAGAAAAAATTTCCACTTCCCTGTTAAAATCGACATACATATATGGATGCATACATGAACACACATGCATCATACTTGTCCACATGCATCCATACATAATTCATATGTGTTCATAAACCATTCTTATATGTTCATATGAGGAGGGATATATGTATGTTCATCTGTGTGCATAAACGAAAATTGAGGTAATATTTACATATATAATCATAAATGTCTATCCATTTCCATACATGGTCATATGTGTATATTAACGGGTTTATAAATTTTTATCATTGTAATCATATAAATAGTTGCCTGAAAACATATTCAAAAGCGTATTTTTCTGCGTGTATATAAGCATGAATGAGTTCATACATGTTTATAAATGGATGCATATGTGTTGATTTTTAACCGGGTTGATAAAAATTATTATTTTGTGTAACTTGATCCATATACGGTTAATGTTTTCACTTCAGTTTTTTTTTCCAGTGTGTAGTGGAGATACTCGAATGCAACTTCTCTATTCACTCATGGATCAGATCAATGACCATATTATAAATAATCATGTTAGTTACTACAGTTACAACAACGAATGAACGTACTAACGAACGACTTGTCAATGCTGTCACAACAACAGCACAAATAAATAAACGGTCATATTTCTAATGAGTTGTTGTTGTAGTTTACTAACTTAATCTCCAGTCAGAGTCAGTCTGTCTCCTGGTTGCCCCTCTTATCTTATTCGCATTCAATTTTAATATTCTACAAATATCAATTAAACAACATTTAATTAAAACAAGCATGTTTAGATTTCCAATCAATTTAGATATTTAGAATATAAAATAGAAATAGAAATACATATTAAAATACCGCCGAGGGGGGTTTCCTATTGCATTTTTTGTTTGATACTAAGAAGGTGGTCCATTGACACTGTGGGCGATTTTAGTTTTATAAATTGTTAAAGTTTATGTAAAAATTGCTGATATTTTAGATAGTTTTAATCTGATTACACAACAAGTTTTCTGTAGTTATGGTGTTTTTGCTGTCAGTCACTGTTTGGTTAGTGAGTGAGTGAGTGAGTGAATGAGCATGCGATAAGGCCCACATGCCTTTAAATTTTTCGTTTTTAGTAAAAAAAAATCAAATATCTTTAAAATATCGCTTAAAAAAAGTGATGCAAAAATAAATCAAAAGTGAATATAAATACAGACAACCGGCGGAAATTGTTTAGTTTTAATTTTCTACCTGAATGCTTTTCTAAATTATTAAGATTATCTACGAATGCGCAATTTACTGTAGGTTGATTAAGAAAATTTTTGAAAAATAAAAAAATAATTAAAAACACTTTATATAAGCCGCTATTTAAATTTGAGGAATGTTTTAATAATATTAAAGCTACAATACACAGAAAGAATTTTGTTCAATCTAAAGTCTGTTGTTATTTATACTCGGTAGTAGTAACATAGTTTACTATGAAACCTTTTCAGCCAATGAAACTTTTTAGAAAATTAAAACTTTTTTCATATATAAAACTAGCTGACCAGGCAAACGTTGTTTTGCCTTCAAATTTTAATTGTAATTAATTCTTCAAATCAAGAAATTTTTTTTACGCAAATAAATAATTAAAACAATAAATTCACATTAGTAAATAATTTTAAAATTTGTAATTTCATGGGAAGCCCAACGCCTCTTTGTCCTTCTATCGCCTTAATTTGCTGAAGTATATAAAATGAATAGCTGAACACAACTGCCATAACAACTGCGACGTCACCTATCACCGGTGCATTGAAGCGCCGCTCATGCTCACCAGCCGGTGTCTTGTCAGCTCTTATCACCACCGTATAATCATCTGTTGGCATCTGGTCTAGGGCTGTTTTGAATAGACGGATGAGGCTGTTGTGTTCGTGTAACATAGCTTGAAGATTAACATAGGTTTTTTGTAAATATTAACATAGGTTTTTTGTAAATATCTTCGGAACTACATAACCGATTTAAGAGTTTGATATCTCATTTTCAGTTCGACTACTAATATTTGTAATTGATGGACTCGTACAAAATTTGAAGGCTATATAGCTAATATAGAACCCTAGATATTTAATATTAATATTAACTTTGTATATGAGTTAAATAATCACTTTGTATGGGAGCTGCCACGCCCACTGGTATGATCCCGCAAAATTTTCCCATGACTATTCATAATATAATCAACGTGCACAAATTTTTAAGACTCTGGCTATTATAGAACTGTAGATATATGATATTAAATATTTACTTTGTATGGGAGCTGACACGCCCACTGGTCCGATCACGCCCATTTTTCCCATAACTATTCACATTAACAAATAATCAACGTGCACAAATTTCTAAGACTATGGCTATTATAGTACTGTAGATATATGATATTAAATATTTACTTTGTATGGGAGCTGCCACTCCCACTGGACCGATCCCGCCCATTTTTTTTCCTGATTATTCAAATCAGTAACATATGGGATACTGCAATGTTTCAAAACTCTTGCTATCACAATAGTCAAGATATATGATGTTATTCAATTTATGTGGGAGGGGCCTAATTATACACCAATTTGTATGGAAAATTAAGAGGTACCTTCACATTTTCACTCATAACTTTTGAACAGCTGGGCCGATTTTGCCCATTTTCTATATTAAACTTTTCGCGAAAGTTTCCATCAATCTAGGTGGAAATGAGCAGTATATATTGCAGTTTTGCGATGTGATCGCCATTTCAACAGACAGGTGGACATCACTAAATCGGATTAGAATTTCATAAGGATCAAGAATATATATACTTTATGTGGTCTCAGACCGATATTTTGACATATTACAAACGTCAGACATCAACTTGTGCTGTCTGACGCCAATACAGACTCCTAAAGCATCGGATTTCTTTGTCGTCTGTACCAACAGATATAAGAATTTCCATCAGTTTATCATGCTGCACCGTGTCGAAAGCTTTTTCGTAGTCAATGAAGCATAGGAAAACGTCCTTTTGCACATTTCTGCATTTCTGAACCAGGATCTGTACAAAAAAGTGTTTCGCGGGTGCCCATCCCCTTTTTAAAACCAAACTGAGATTCACCCATCTTTATACAAGTCTTTAATTAAATAATTTTTTCTGTGTAACTAACATGAAAAATAAAGTTATGTTAGAAAAAAGTGTGATTTTGTTATGTAACTTTGGCTTTGAGTCTGCGGATTATCTTTCATGGTCTTTATCCAAATCGACTGTTCTGGAGTTGTATCATTAAAAACGAAGTACATACGCAGAAATAAATTTGTAATATTAAACAAGTGTCATAGAGCATTTTTGTTGATACAAAAAAAAAAGTTTTTTTAAAATTGTCACCAACAATGGGGTTTTTTAAATACAAACAACCTTTTGTTAATTTTTTTGTAATTTTAAACTTTTGTTTTTAAAGAATTTTTATATGAAAAACTACAATTTACCAGCATTACAAATAAAAAATTTGTTAGAAATAAATTTGAATTTAAAAATGAGGTTGTTTGAATTTACAAATTCCATTGTTGGTGCCAACAGTTTTTTCTGTGTAATAAACAGATCCTTAGTTTGAACCTTTATAAATTTTTAGTTAAACTTTTTCTATTAAAAAAAAACTTTTTGTTTTGAATTAATTTTGATATTCCGTTTGTAATATAACCATAATTTTTTTTTTTGTGAATTTTCGTATTATATATAATTATATTCGAAAAATGAGAAGATCTTATTGTATCATATTAGATCTTATCTGATACAATTGGATCTAAATTGATGAACTTAGATATAGTTTGATACAATTGTATCAGCATTTTGTCCTCATCCAAATGTATCAAATTTTATATAAGGTGATACATTTACATTCAATTAGATACAATTGTATAAAAATATATGTAAATACATGTGACATATGTAATAAATAAATAACTGTTTAAAGTAATATAGAACTATTTCAAAACTTTTTTCTTGGAATACTATTTAATTGTTAATCGAATACCCCAAAAAAATTATAAAGTTGAAATTTTTTTTCGATATTTTTAAATTTGTAAATAAATATCAATGAAAAATTGTCGGTTTTTAGTTCTAATACAAAAACCAAAAAAGTTGCAATCAAAAATGCTTACAGTGTGGAAGTTGTGCTACAAAAAAAAAACATGCAAAATTCAGTCATTCAACAATCGTTTTACAATGATTAATCATCCAATGGATTAGAGTAGATCTTAACAACTGAATGTAGACGTTTTTGATGCAGTTTTAAACCTGAACAACAATGAGGTCGTATAAATACATTTAAGGATGTAGTCTTGTTAATTTTTTGTATAAAAAACCGGCGCCACAACTACAAAAAATGGAATAAAAACATTACAATACAATACAAAACGTACTTAGCAGACAGAACTATTTTGTTGTAGTTGTTGTCGGTATAAAATGTTTGATGATTCATAAAATCATGACATAATATAAGAGATACCACTTAAGCCCCGTTCACATAATCACATAAGTGTGTTATACATGTCAAAAATGTGTTGTATAAAGCAAATGTATGATGTATGTGAACTCAATTCGTGACACACATGTCAAAATATCGACACACATTTAAAAATATCGACACACATTTTTTGATGTTTGAAAAAATTTTATAAATTTACCAACTACATGTCCTAATACAAGTCTTGTGTTATAGACAAATTAAAATAACAAAAGAATAAAATCAACAAATGATCGAAAAAAATAAATAAATATAATAAAAAATAGCTGTTTAGGACCCGTTTACACAATCACACCTGTGTTTATACTTAACTTCACACAAGTATAATGAAAAGTGTGATAGAATTCTCTGTCGTTAAAAAAGTAAAGAACAACAAAATCGTTTGATTATTCAGGCTGTTTTTTACACACACAAAAAATACATTTTTTCTTCTAATAATTTTTTTTTTCACCATTTGTGGATTTAAATCTTTGTTTACTTTTATTTATGTACAATACAACACTTGTGTTAAGACATGTGGTAACTTTATAAAATATTTCAAAAAATAAAGCTTGTCAAAACATATGTGTCGATATTTTTTTAAGTGTGTTGATATTTTGACATCTATGTAACAAATTGTGTACACATTCATTATTCGTTTGGCTTTATACGACACATTTCTGGCATGTAAAACACAGTTGCGTGATTATATAAAAGGGACTTTGAATGTAGTATGAAACAATCAAACGATTTTTCTGTTATACTTTATTGACAGACGAAGAATTTTATCACACTTTTCATCATACTTGTATGATAATTACGGCAACCAAAAATAAGCAAGAGCTTTTTTTATTTGAAAGGATAGAACTATTTAGACTATTAGACTATTTAGAACTATTTAACTAGAAGTTCTGACCATGAAATTATGAACATTTTAAGCTATATTTGTTAGAGCTTTTTTGAGCTTATTTTTTGTGATCACCTTAATTTAGCTTATTTTGTAAATATACACAGAGAAAACTAAAATCGACTTCCAATTAAAATATTTGTTTTCAATTATAAGTTTAATTGAATCCGGTCCTGTTATAGAAATTGTAGTATCAATTAAAATAATTGATTTAATTTTCAATTAATTTTTAATCATATCTATTAAAAATTTAATTGAATATGATTTTCGTTTTGAAACAAATTTTTTGTAGATACTATTAAAACTTTAATTAAAAATTTGCAAAAAAAAGTTGAAAAAATTGGAAAAAATCGCCAAAATCAAAAAAATTCTCAGTAAATTTCGTCATACTCAAAAACTAAGTTACGGCACATTTTTAACCTAACTAGTTGAGTTAAATAGATGATGTTTACAATTTAACACTTTAAGGCACGAAGAATGTTGATGAAGGCCGTTGCGGGCTAGAAAGTTAACTCCATTCATGCAGGTGTCAAATAACTTTTTTCTAATTGTTTTTTCTGTTAATTAAAGTAAATTATCACAAATAAAATTATAATTTTTCTGTTAATATGGAAAAATATTCATGATCTTTAACCGAACTAACCAACAACTCACATACAATTTATATAGATCAACAATAAAAAATTCACAATTTAAAAAATTTTCAAAAAAATAAAAATGCTAATTTAAGGAAAATCGCAAGAATTTGAAAAAAACCGCCATATTAAAAAAAAACCCAAAATTGCAGAAATTGAAAAGAATTGTCAAAATTAAAACAACGCCAAAATTGGGACAAATTAGAAAAAAATAGTTAATATTTGAAAAAATCGTCAAAATTAAAAAAAAATCTAAATTTATTTTCATCGGGATAAACATTAATTGCATTTATAGTAATTAAATGTGCTAAAATCCCAAAACTTATTTAACAAATTGTGAAAAGCAATCTGATGTAGGCGTGTCCCTATCCGGATTTCATTCCTGCCTAAGGAAATCTTCAGGGGACTTTGTTATTAGAATTTCTAGAGATATTTGTTATGTAAATCACAAACTCAATGAGAATTTCTTGTCCTCGTCTAGGAGCGAGATTCAAAATTTAAAATATCAAAGAAAAACCAAAACAACAACAAAAAATTGTCACAATTGGCTTTGTCATCTTCCAAATACTACTCTGTGTTTTTGACAGACCTAGCAATGTAGTGAAAAATTTCTAAAAATAAACTTAACCCTTTAACGCCTGACGATGACATTTGTCATCGTTTATAAAATTGAACCCAAATGCTTCGAATGAGTGTTTTATACTTAGAAATTGATATAGTTCGATATAAAAGTGAATTAGCTAAAAATTTTGCGAAGAAACTATTCAGTGCAATGTTAAAACGCGAGAAAGCTTTAAAGTTCAAATTTTGTAAAAATTCAAAAAATAATTATTTTTTAATTAACTGAGATTTCCAACAACTAAAACACTTATTTAAGTTGATTTAAAACTCTTGAAAATTAAGTATAAGTAAGATTGAAGTATTACCTTTAACAATCAGTCCTTATTTTTCTTCAAGGACGAACAGGATTTTATCAGGATATCTCTAAAGGACATTGTCTTAACTTATAAAGTAATGGACGGATCGTTTTGAATTTTGGTATAGAGAAGACAATCAGTAATAGTAGCAAAAGTCTAAAGTTTGAACAAAAAATATTGAAGTTAAGATACTTTTTCGCCCTGTTTCGCATTTTGCAAAAAGCGAAAATCGCCATATCTTCTTAAAAAGAAGCACAAAAAAGTTTATTTTTGGATTGCGGTTATGTCTTGGTAAGATCAATAATTTTTGGTACAAACTTTTGTTTTACTTGCATTAGTTTTCGAGATAAATTTTAAATTATTTTTGCTCATATCGCCGAAAGTAGTCAGCGAAAAACATTTTTTTAAGAGAAATTATTTTTTTTTTTTGCGAGACGAATACATGGTATGAATTTCATTGCAAAACAAAAATCGGTCATTAGAGGGTTAATTAAATTTAAAGCGTCTATATCTCGAAAACACTTATCATTTTTGCATTTTTCTATTTCGCCTTTTTTAATTTCGGTGAATTTTTGATGATTTTTTTTTAAATTTCAGCGATTTATTTCAATCTGCCGATTTTTCTTCAAACTAGTCGTATTATTTCAATTTTAGATATTTTTTTTTATTTTAGAGATGTTTAAATTTTAGCTATTTGTTTAATTTTTTAATCTTTTTCAAATGTTGGCGAATTGTTTAAATATCGTCGAATGTTTTAATTTAATCGATTTTTTTAAATTTAGTTTTTTTTCTTGGTTGTCATTGTTGGTTATGAAGACTTAAAATTGTATGCGCATCAAATTCATTTTTAATTAACCTTTTAATAGATATTATTAAACTTTCAACTGAAAGAGAGTTTGAAATCAAACAAAAGTTTAATAGAAATTTTTTGACCATCATTTTTTCTGTGTAAGCTATTTTTTGACTTTTTTTCGTTAACAAGTAGGCTTTAGCTTTTTTCTTTTAATGAGATCTTTGTTACAATTTTTTAGCAAACGATATTTTTAAGTATATTTTTTTTTTAATTGAAAATTTAATGTTACACGTTGTTGGTATATCAACAAATATTTTGATAAAACAGCTTAAAGCTTAGGATAAATGACGGGGAACAAATTTTATTTGTACACTCAGGGAACTTCTGCTTTAAAAATATGTAGTTGTTTGGGTTTTAATACAGTTTCATTATTTTTAATGTAAATGTAAGTCATTTGTAGAACAAATAAAATTTTTAGTTCATTTAAAAAAAACAACTCACATCAAATGACTGTTTTACGATTTTACATTCATTTTTATACCCTCCATCCCATAGTGCAGGAGGGTATATTCACTTTGTCAAATGTTTGTAATTCTTTTAAAAAAATTCTGGGACCCCATAAACTATATATATTCTTGATCAGCATGAATAGAGAAGTCGATATAGCCATGTCCGTCTGTCCGTCTGTCCGTCCGTCTGTCTGTGGAAACACAAAATACTCCGACAATACAGAAGAGATACTGCTAATTTTCAGTCATATTGTTTATTGATATCATGAGCAGTTTTCTAGTGAAAATGATCCAAATCGGTTAACGCCTTCAAAAGTTATGAGTGAAAATGTGGGAAGACCTCTAAAAATTTTGAAGCAAATTTTAAATTATACTATTTATTTCATCATACATACATACATACGTACATTCAATGCTTATACACAAGAATATACGCAAGCAGGGATGGCTGTCAATATCGCTGAAGTACCGTCCCCGATTCTAACACCTTCCAACTGACTATCGTTATCGCTTAAATACCGTTACCGATATTCTTGAAATACCGTTATCCGTAAAATACCGTTACCTTAAAATACCGTTACCGAAATAATCTTACAAGATCTGAACAAAAAAACTTCTGTAAATAGATATATTTTCCTAAAGTATGATCATAAACTAGACAGTCATTTAAACTCGGGCATAATGCGGTTAAAAATTGTGGTGTGCATTAACATTACCTGTATAACTAAAATAACGTTATCCTTAAAATGCCGTTACCAAAATAATTGAAAAATCTTTTTCCCTAAAATAAAGTTACCGAAATATCTAAAATATCGTTACCGCTAAAATACCGTTAGCGAAATAAATAAAATACCGTTAACGCTAAAATACCGTTAACGCTAAAATCGCGTTACCGAAATAACTGAAGTATAGTTTCCCCTAAAATACCGTTACCGAAATAAAAGAAAATAGCGTTACTACGACCAATAACCACATAGAATCGGTTACCATTCATGGTCATGATCAACACTTAAAAACAAAAAAAAAACTCACAAAATATTGTTGTTGTTTTTTTATTTTGTTTTGTATACAGTATGTATGTACGTATGAATTAGTAGCAATCGCATGCAGAGTTGCCAGGTTTGACGATTTGTAGTCATTTTGATGATATTTAATACCCAAAATAACTAAATGACTATTTGACGACTTTTGCTTCCAAAATGACGATTTTTTGACAATAATTTAATATGTCAGCAAGATCTACTTATTTATCATTCTCATAAAATCGCCGGCTCGATTATTAAATTTATATTATTTCGTTAAAAATTGAAATCAAAAACATTGTTTTTTGATCGATAGCTAGCTTTTATATGCTAATATGATGTGAAATACAATTTTGCAAAAATGCAAATCCTAGAATTGAATAAAACTTAATCCAAACCGCATTTATTTTTTTATAAATTCATTACGGGTTAAGCTTAATTTAGTTTCTGTGTTTATATGTTTAGAACATTTTTTTAAATTTTTATAAAATTTAATTGGGGTTAGATTTAAATAAAAATGAAAAAATTTTCATGTTAAAAAACAAGGCATGGACTTTTTTTGCGAAACAAACAGATCTCTAGCCCGAATATATTTCATGTTGAAAGATGATATATATACAACTTTAAATGAAACAAAATAAATCCAAAAATAAATCCGGTGCTTAAAAAACAGGCCTAATAATATAAATAAAGTGCCAAAATTTAATAATTAAAAAATATAACATTAAGTTTGTTCGATAACACAAAAATTTGTACAAGTTTTTACTGGAAGGTGTTCGTTTAGACAAATACGCAGTAAAAACTGGTAAAAAGAGAGAGTAAAGTGACAGTTTGATGCCAAAGAACTTACAAGTTTTTACTGGATACATTTTTGCCAGAAAGAATTTGTAAGATGAAAAAAACATGACTAAAAAATAAAAAAATATGCTTGTATTTTTAGTAAACAAAAATTAAATTAAATTTTAATTGTTTATGGATTGAAAGTGAAAATGATTAAATAATTAACTATGGAAGAAGTTAAAAAACATTTAAATTATTTTTGGTCGATAATTTCAATTAACTTTTTCCTTTTTCATAATGACCAGTTGATTTATTTTTAATATTTAAAACAAGCTATTTTATCTAATTTAATAATTCCTACAAATTTTCTGTTCGTTTACTTTTTTGTAAATTTGTCTTACTATTTGTAATTTTGTTACTGAGTAGTTTTTACTGAACTTTACAGGAAAAGTAATCGAACAGACTTATTGTTAAAGAATTTCCAAATTTTGTAAAAGAATTTAATATTTAAAAAGTTGTGCCACTGAAATGTTGTTCCCAGAATTATGCAGATATAAGTGATTAACAGGTCAAGTGGTAAAATTTGTTTGATTTAAAGTTGTATTTATTTGATCTTTCAACATTATATTTTTGTTATTTTATTAATTAATAATCATATAATTACAAGTTATATACTATTACCCTAACCGAGCACTAGCTACTATGGCCTTCGGCGCGTTGTAGCGAAAACAGATCAGTGCCTCTGGTTGGAATCGAACCCACGACCCCCGCACTGATAAGCCAGCACGCTACCAACTAGCCTACTGGGGCACACTGTTTCAACATTTTATAAATATGAATATCGTTGTAAAATATAATGATTTTCGAAGTTTAAACCAAAGAGAAGTGTCAAAAATCGTGTTATATTACAACGATAACACGTTAAAATTTGAAATGTGAATTACATTATTTTATTTTATTTTTTATTAAAACTTTATCCCTCTTCTAACAAATATATTTTATTTTGGCGATTTTTCAAAATATGATGACGACTTTTTCTGAAATCTGGCAGCACTGGTTATGAGTGCAAATGTGAGAAGACCTAGAAACATTTTTAAGCAAATTTATAAACTGTACTTTTGTTTTCCAGATACCAGGCTTGCCAGATACCCTTTTTCGGTAACCCCAACAAATCAAAAAATCACCAATTACAAAAAAGGTTGAACAAAATAGTTGAGTTAAAATTCTTTATTTATTTGACTGCATTAACCGGAGTTGCCAGACACATTAATCGTTATCAGATCAAAAAAATATCCAGGAACAAAATCCCCGAATTCAACAATGTAAATTCATAACTTTTTTTCGTACACTATTTTTACTTATTCTCATTCTCAACCTTTTTTTCAAGGAAACTCTTACACTCTAATTACATTTATTAAGAACCCTATTAAATTTAAAGGACATTCACTTTCAGAACTTTTTTATTTAAAACATATAAGGTGCATACTTAATCTTAAAATCTTTTGATTATATGCATTTGTTTTCCTTAAAAACCCTAATTTTTATTTGATACATACAAAAATAATCTAAATTAAAGTATTGATGTGTAAAAACCAATCGAATTTTGCGAAAATTTCTAGGGTTCTTATTCTAGGAGTCGTAAACGAGAATTGCACAAGCAACTAAGCTGAAAAACAATAAATTGAAATACCAGTTTCTTTAATTTTTTGTGTCTCGAAAACACCATAAACACTCGAACGATTTTCTGTTATAATTTTTGACAAACTTAATTTCATCACACTTTCCGTTTTACTTATGTGATGTATAGTATAAACACATGTGTTGTAATGTAAACTGGTATTTCATAATTATTTCATTATGTATGTCTCCGCAAGCGTATTTTTGTTCCCTTAAATTTATCTAAAATTCTGATTATTCTAAACTGTTTTGATGCATTTTAACGATCCAAAAATATATTTTCATAATCCTTATTTCTTTCATTATATAGGCAAAGAGACGATTCTTATTTATATAAAACTACAGTCGAATTTTACAACAGTTTTTTTTTAAATCATAAGGGAACTTTAATAATATATCTATTTTCACGACACGTTCTTCTTTAGGTAATCAGAATAACCATTTCACCTTTGAAGACCCACTGTTATAAGCATGCACAATTTCAGATTAATTTTAGTAAACTTTAATTAAACATTTTTTCTTTTGTAACATCCCAAATACATTAATCAAACAGTCATATTTTGTTTTACTTATAAAAACAACATTATTTTTGTTATTTTTACAAAGTATATAGAAATTTATATTGTTTGCACTTTCCCTGGTTAATGCAAACACCGAGATGGAGGGTATCCAAAAATTCGGCACAGCCGAATTTAATCTTTTTAATACCAAATTTGGCACATCGGACTTTAATGCTTCCACTTGTTTACAGTTGTTTTTTGTTATTTAAAAAAATAAAAATAAATAAATGTTTGTTTATTTTTTACTACCATGTGGTTCATTTTTACTACAATTGTTAGTCATTTTTTGAACATTAAAAAACAAATGACAATGTTAGTTGAATTTAATGAAATGTAAGTCGTCCTTTTTTAAATGAAATTTCATTTGTTTTTGACTACAATTGCTGTCGTCTTTACCAACATAATTTCCTAAGTGTAGTAACAATTTTAATAAAAAGAAATGAAATTAACTGTTAATTTTTAAAATTTAAAGTTTTATATTTGAGCGGCTTATTTTACTGTTTTCGAGCTTTTTTAAGAGCTTAAAACATTGTTTTTAGAGCTGTTTTTTTTTTGGTTGCGCTAGTGATAATGTAAACGGGGTTATAACAACTGAACACTAACCCTCGTATTAATAAATATATATTCAACATTTCAAATACATTTTTGTTAAAACACAAATTTTAACCTTAACACTGTATTCATAGACGAATACTAACCTTTACACAAGGTTTAAAATTGGTATTTTAAGGCTTAAATGAGTTTTAACTAAAATTTATTTAAAATCTGAATTTATATTTTTTATGAATACAGGCGCGTAAAGATTTAATCGCTATAAAAAGACGCTAAATTGACAACATTTTTTTATAATTGCAATTTTTAAATTTACAAGCTGCTAACAAGCAAAATTTCTAGAAAATTACTACAGATGTTTTTAATTGCATTGTCAACAATAGAAGTTCTATTTTTTTAAGGTTAAGTTATTTATTTTTTTTTATGAATTTTAAACAGTTCCAAGTATTGTTGGCAAATTGTTAAATAAATATTAAAAAACAATTATAATTTTTTACACTGACATTTAGGGTAAGTTATTAATTTTAAACCTATAAATTAATATGGATTTTCCATGGATTAAATCGAGGTAGTAAAACATAAAAAAGAAGTAAGGGTAACACTTATTTATCGAATCAATTGAGTTACCCCTTTAAATGCCCGCTGTATCTTTAAAGATACAACCATTAAAAAAATCCCTACGGCTTTATTTTGAGCTAAATTATAATGAAAACTTCACTAGTGTGTTAAGCAATCCCAAGCGCTCTTTAATGGAATTAATTTTTTTAAATAAATTTTTAAAATTGCGCCTTCTATTAATCATGAAAGTCGAAAAAAATAAAATGTGTAAAAATAAAATACATAGACGCGAAATGAAACATGTAAGGACCTGTCAGTAGATAAAGTCTCCTATAAGTTAGCGGGCAAAAACTTTTTTGAGTAATAAATAAACATTGCACGGTTTTTTGTTTAACAAAAAATAAATGATCTTGAACTTGAATAATCTTGTGGGCGTTGTGGTGTAATGGTTAGCGCGTTGGGCTGTTACACAGATGGTGCCGGGTTCGATTCCCGGTGACGACAACATCAATTTAGAAAAATAATATGTATGAGTTTTCTATCACTTATATGTATCGCTGCGCCCACCTCCGGTGTTCCCTTAGCACTTAACCCCACCGAAGTAAAAAAATGAATCAGGGCTATGAAACAAAAAGCTTCAATAAATTCGCCAACTCTACATCAGGTGGCGACCAACAACTGTTCTAAGACTTATCATCTCGCGCAATTACAGTGTTGCCATGTTTGAAGCCCTTCATCTTTCACCACCTTTCATCTCTCCACTATCCCCTTTCCAAAGAAAGCAACACATTAATTAATAGGAAGAATTTCCTGAGTGTTGCTTCTCTTTAAAAAAAAAAAAAAAAAAAAAAAAAAGTAAGTAAGTATTTAAAATACATAAGTATTTCCATACGTCACTTACATTTTCGTAACGTGCAATTCAAAATTCTGAAATTTTTGGTTTTTTGGTTATAAAAAGCGTAAAAAAAAATATTTTGAAAATCGTGGTACACAGTTTTTGTTTATTTAGCATTTCACACAATAAAACCACGTTTCTATTCAAATCGACGCTGTTGGGCATTTATTGGTTAGGTATTACCCAATTTCTAATATTTTAAAACATACTTTGTAATATTCCTCATGGACGAAGTAAGGACAGATTTATACGCCGCACACAAGGCGAGAACAAGTGTTTTTTGGCCAAAAACCTTTCCCGTTGTCGCAGCTGGATGAAAAGGTGCATCAAGAGGATTTGGGGGTTAGTGATTTTAAAAATAAACTCAAAAATTTGAAATGGCGGCTGCACTAGGGCTACACAAAATGAAATGTTCCTCCGATCAAACGGAAACTTTGTGTTGACTTGAGTTTACGTTAACCGACTCAGCAATTAGATTTTAGAAATTCAAAATCGCAGGCGAAATAATGACGCCGAAGTTAGTCACAGCATGTACTTTTCGTGCAAAAGTCTTTCCCGTAGTCACAGCTGGCTGAAATTGTGCACCAATAGGTTTTGGGGATGTGTTATTATAAAAAGTAACCCAAAAACAAAAATTCAAAATGTTGGATCCAATATGGCGGTAAAAAAGTAAGTTTTCATCCGATCAAACAGGAACTTCTTGTTGCCTGGGGTTTATGGTAACAGTTTCTGCAATGAGATTTTACAAATTTAAAATAGGGGACGAAATAAAGACGCCAAGGTTAGTCAGAACTTGTACGTTTGTCCAAAAAAGTGAGATAGGGCAGATAAAAAAGAGTCCTATATTTTGAACTTTTATTCCATATAAAAACAACCACTCGATTTCTTTCACTAATTCTGATTTCAACCAAACTTGGTATAGAAGATGTACATCATTTAACTAACTATAACCTAGTCCAAATGTAGGATATGATAATGAAATATCGCGTTTCAAAATATAAAAAATAAATGAAACGTCAGTTTAAATTGTTCACTTTTCCACGAAAAAATGCATTGTTGTTTTCAAAATCCGCGGTTCAAAAAGCTGTATTTAAAAAAACAGGATTTTTTAAATTTTTGAAATAATAATTGAGTTATGAATAAAAATATGAAAAAATTTAACTAAAAGGCCGATAACTGAGAAACATGCAAGAGTACCACATATGGATTTGACGGTGACGGAATCGCGCAACCGTTAAAAAGATATGAACGATTAAGTGCGAATTTTCGATTTAAATTTTAGATTTTTTTTTTCATATTTTAAAACGCGATATTGCCACAACCGTTCGAGCTAAGAACCCAATACTTGTACGATGACATATTTATATGACACTTACCTTCCATACCAAGTTTGGTTAAAATTGAAGGGGGGTAGAGGTCGAAAATTAGATATTTTTTATGCGTTTTTATGGAATGAGTCCATATATAAATTTTATCGAAAGAAACCGAGACCATTCTTGTAAGATCTCTTACATAAATTTGTACACAAGTTATGCGGAATGCACTAGCACTAGTATGCACTAGTATTTCATGTTTTTTTTTTAATGCAAATTAAAAGATGTTTAGTACACCTTTTGCAACTGTAATTCAGAAAATATTAATTGGAATTCAGAAAATATCAATTAAAATTCAGAAATTCTATTTAAAATTCAGAAAACATCAATTGAATTTCAGAATTTCCATTTGAAAGTTAGCAAACATCATTTGAAATTCAGATGTTCCATTTCGAAAGGTGCATTTAGAAAAAAAAACTATCGTTTTCGTATCACAAGTGTTTATCATATATGATATTGAATATCTCATAGTTGATATCGTTTCGATATCGAAATCTAGGAGACTAAAGGTGAAGACCGTGATATACTTGTTCAACAGGAAAAAGAAAGAGGTCGAGATCACTCATCCTACTCTCCGGGTCGTGAACATAAGCATCGTAGATAGTGTCAAGTACCTAGGAGTAGTCCTTGATAAAAGATCTATCGGGGATGCCCTCATCGAGAATGGGATGAGTAAGGCCCACAGGATGTGTCCGATGTGCCTAAAGTCAGTGGGCTGTATATGGGGCATGAATCTAAAGATGATCCATTGGCTATATACGAATACGGTCAGACCGATTATGACATATGGCGCTATTGTGAGGTAGCCTCCCATTTTGAAGAAATGTTATATCGGGAGACTGCCGAGGATAGAGCGGCTATGCTGTTTGGGCATAAGCTGTGCGATTGGATCAACGTCTAAATAGGCAATGGAGACAATACTCTCCATACGCCCAATAGATGTTTGGTAGAGATACGATGGGAGCCTTGCAACTTGCAGACTGATGGCATTTGGTGAGTGGGTTCTTGCAGCACGACGTGCACAACATCAGAGAATGTTCGATAATCAGCCAGGCTATCACATTTCGGAGAGGGAGTGTGATAGAGTAACCGAACACCGTGTTATAGCAAACTGCATGGTGCTGAATCGGGGAAACTGATGGGCTACTTGAAGAACACTGAATTCTTCAATCATACCGGAGTGTTTGTACCATTTTATCTTTTGGCAGAGGTATATGTCATCATATAGATGATCATGAAATTTGGGGAACAACCTTCCTCTTGTCAACTTACCCTATCCTAAAGAACTTATCGGCAAATATGCGATAAAGTGCCGAATACACCATTCGTGACATCTTTACTCCTTAGTAATTACTCTATGGCATTTTTTAATTTGCTTTTATGACATTACTAAAAAATTACTTAAACTAAAAAATTACTTAAATCTACCTAACATTAATATAAACCGACCTAATTACTTGTCGTAGGTAAAAAAAAAACTTAATATTTATGGCATAATTTCCTTAAAGCCATCTTTAATGTTAGCGAAAGTTTCCGAAAAGAAATACAACTAAAACATATATTAAATAATAATCGCTAGATACATATTACGCTAGTTTACAGCAGTTTTGAGCAATTAATCGCACTATGTATTATTTTTTAATTCTGGCCTTTTATACTCATAAATCGTTATAAAATGTTCTATAGGCTGGTTTCATTTTATAACAAATTTAATTTTTTTTTTTTCGTTGTAAACAATTTTGTAAAATCTGTAAACTAGTGTTTCCTACCTTAAAAATTGGACTAAAGCGACAAAACCCCAAAGCCAATGGAAAATAAAAAAGAGATTGCTCTTGTTTCTTACTTAGTTGTTAATGGTGATTATTTCAAGTAAAACTTATAAATATTATTTTTTATTTTTATTTTTTGGGCCCTTTTGTGTGTAAAAAATAAAACAAAATAAAAATAGAAGTAATGAAAAATAATATTTATTTTTTTTTATTCGGTTTTGATTTTTGTTGGAATTTCATACATGAATAAATATCTTCATCTTTTTTTGTAGTTATTTGTTTTCTTCTGGTATTTCAAGTTATATTTAAGTATTCATTACACGGTGCTACACAAGTAAAGAAAAAAAATGCAATCGCTTTTCAAGTGACCTAGTGTAGGTTGTAAGTTTGAGAAATTGCAATATACCTTCAAATTTCGACATAACGGTAAAAGAGTAGTTTTTGCGATTTGCGCATTTAAAAATTTATAACACCGTAATTTTTAACCTACTTTGAATTTCTAAACGGTACACTTAGAATACTATGTAGGTAAAGACCACTGCAATTGTAGTTGAAAACAAATGAAATTTCACTTAAAAGAAGGACGACTTACATTTCATTAAATTCAACTAACATTGTCATTTGTTTTTTAATGTTCAAAAAATGACTAACATTGTAGTAAAAATGAACTACATGGTAGTAAAAAATAAACCAAAATTTTGTTTTTTATTTTTTTAAATAACAAAAAACAACTGTATAAAATGAATGTAAAATCATAAAACAGTCATTTGATGTGAGTTGTTTTTTTAAATGAACTACAATGTTAGTTAAAAATTTTATTTGTTCTACAAATGACTTACATTTACATTAAAAATAATGAAACTGTATTACAACCCAAACAACTACATATTTTTAAAGCAGTAGTTCCCTGAGTGTACTTAAAAGAAAATTACCTGCACTCGGGGAACTTCTGCTTCAAAAATATGTAGTTGTTTGGGTTGTAATACAGTTTATTTCTTTTTAATGTAAATGTCAGTCTACAAATAGAACAAATTAAATTTTTTACTAACCTTGTAGTTCATTTGAAAAACAAACCACATCAAATGACTGTTTTATGATTTTGAATTCATTATTTACAGTTGTTTTTTGTTATTTAAAAAATAAAAAAGTAAAAAGTTTGTTTATTTTTTCTACATTTGTTAGTAATTTTTGGAATATTAAAAAACAAATGACAATATTAGTTGAATTTACTGAAATGTAAGTCGTCCTTTCTTTAAGTGAAATTTCATTTGTTTTTAAATACATTTGCAGTGGTCTTTACCTACATAGTATTCTAAGTGTGCTCTTTTCAAATATGTAGAGATTTTCTTAATAACAAGTAAAGTTTCCATTTTTTTTACCTTTTTCAACGAGGATTTTTTCGAATCTTCTTTTAAAACGCCAATATTCTTGCAGTTAGTGTTTTCCTGTAGAGCAGTTTGTTGGCGGGGGTAATAGCCTTCGCACAGTTTTTGGTGAGTAATTTTCTGGGAATCCTTTAAGAGCCTACTAATGGTTGATTTGGGCAAATTTATCTTACATTCAGCGATTATCTGACTGAGACTCCCTGTTAAAAATCGACATATATTTATCCATACATGAACACACATGCTTCATACTTGTCCACATGCATCCATACATGATTCGTATGTGTTCGTAAACCATTCTTACATGTTCATGTGTGTGCATTAACGAAAATTGAGGTAATATTTGCATATATAATCATATATGTTCATACATTTCCATACATGGTCATATGTGCACATTAACGAAAACTGAAGCAATAAAGGGTGGTTAAATTTCAAGGGCCGATGTTGATTTTGAATAAAACACAAACTATTTAGGAAATTATTGTAATTTTATTTTATTATGATATATTGGTATTACTCAATTATGTATGGAACAAAATATCGGCCAAATGGGCGCTGCGACCACGGCGGCACACCTCCATCCGATGGTCCAAATTTTCGATGACGCTGAGGCATAATGGAGGTTCTATGCCGTTAATGTGCCGAATTATCTCATCCTTTAGCTCTTGAATTGTTGCTGGCTTATCGACGTACACCTTTTCTTTCAAATAACCCCAAAGAAAAAAGTCCAACGGTGTCAAATCACATGATCTTGGCGGCCAATTGACATCGCCATTACGTGAGATAACACGGCCATTGAATTTGTTGCGCAAAAGAGCCATTGTTTCGTTAGCTGTGTGGCAAGTGGCACCGTCCTGCTGAAACCACATATCGTCCACATCCATATCTTCCAATTCGGGCCATAAAAAGTTCGTTATCATCTCACGATAGCGAACACCATTCACAGTAACTGCCTGACCGGCCTCATTTTGGAAAAAATACGGCCCGATGATGCCGCCAGCCCATAAACCGCACCAAACAGTCACTCTTTGTGGGTGCATTGGTTTTTCGACAATCACTCTTGGATTCTCATTCGCCCAAATGCGGCAATTCTGTTTATTGACGAATCCACTGAGGTGAAAATGTGCCTCATCACTGAAGATGATTTTCTTCGAAAATTGATCATCCACTGTTGCCATTTCTTGCCACCATTCTGCCCATTCACGACGTTTGGAATGGTCAAGAGGCTTTAGTTCTTGAGCCAATTGCACCTTGTAAGCGTGTAAATGCAAGTCTTTATGCATAATGCTCATCAATGACGAGCTTGAGAGGTGCAATTGTTGGGCACGACGACGAGTTGAGGTGGACGGCTCTTCAGACACACTATCGCGAACAGCAGCAATATTTTCTGCAGTACGAGCTGTACGAGCATGCATTGGTGTTCTCACATCTTCTACAGACCCGGTTTGCTCGAATTTTTCCACGATTTTTGCGATTGTACGCACATTTGGACGATCAAATTGACCAAAAAAATCACGAAGTGCACGATATGCATTTTGATTTGAACGCCCATTTTCATAATAAGTCTGGATAACTTTAACACGTTGTTGGATTGTGTATCTCTCCATGGTTCAAATTGAGTAAGTCTGAAATAGAGAAATGTCAAATAAAATTCGGAAAAAATCTTGCCGTTTAGGTGTGGTTCACATTCAACATCGGCCCTTACAATTTAACCACCCTTTATGTATATATATGATCACATATGAGCACTTATGAACCTATGTATGTATATGAGTCCTAAGTGGGGTAGATTAGATTAGATCAGAAGGCACTATGCACCGCGACCAATGTAGGTATTTTGTGCTGCCTAAGGTTACCTACAGATTCAAGCTACCTATAAAGCCAATTATCCTATTAGGCAAAATCTTCGCGATGTCGGAAGGCGAAATGAAGCGATCACCTAGAAACCTAAGTCTCCTATCACAAAGCCTGGGACATTCGCAGAGAACATGCTCCGAGGTCTCAGACACCATCTCGCAAAACCTACACAAATCCGTGTCCGATTGACCCTTCTTGTGCAGATGGTATCTGTGATTACAGTGTCCAGTTAAGTACGACACCAGGGTCCTCAAACCCCCCCTTTCAAGCGACAAGAGTCGCCTCGACCCCCTACTGGAAAAAGAGATCAATCTTTTAGCCTGGCGCTGACCAGGAGAGTTTTCCCAGTAACCAGAGAATTCAGACTCTCTCCATGCCCTGAGCCTTTCCCTAACATACCCCGCAGGTATTCCACAGAATGGTTCAGGACCAATAAAGCGCTTTCGGGCCCCGTGGTTGGCAAGACAATCTGCCCTCTCGTTGCCCTCATGCCCCTCATGACCAGGAATCCACCCCAAGGTTAGAGAGTTGCCTCTACCGAGCCTATTGAGAGTCTGAATGCATTCCATGACCAACCCGGACGACACCTTATAGGCCATTAAGGCCCTCAGTGCAGCCTGACTGTCAGAAAGAATGTATATGCGAGATCTGCGAGTTCCCCTTCGCAGGCATTCCAATGCACAGACACAAATGGCCCAAATCTCCGCCTGAAAAATTAAGTGGGGTATATGGATTACCTGTAAGATTATTTTTGTTTCTTAAGTAGATTCTAAAAAAACCCTCGTAGAAGTTGAAAAAGTTAAAAAAAAATTCAAAATTTAAATTGTTATTAGGAAAGTCGCTTTATATTTCTATTAATAATATAAATATATATGTATTTCAAAAGACCAGGTAATGTTCCTTAAAATGCCATTTAAAAACTCAAAATCTGTTACAAAATTACTGAGTTACAAATATTAAAGTGGGCCAGTAACAAAAACTACTCTTTTACCGTTATCTCGAAAATTTGAGAGTATATTTCAATTTTTCAAACCGGGTTTGAATTACACTCAGCTAGACTTACAACCTACACTAGGTCATTCGACGAGCTACTTTTCTGTGTAGCACAGTGTTATTATTGTTTTGAATTGCGTTTTATTTGTGAAATTTTTTAAATCAAAATAATAATTTCGCAATACAAAACTGTGCATGGTTGAAATAAAGAGCACAGGGATAAATATTGCTATTGAACCAAGTAACCATATTGAATATAATTATTTACAGGGTGTAACCAAAAAAATATTACAAAATATTTTTGTGATTTTTTTGTTGTTTTCTTCTTTGGTTTTGAAAACAGAAAAATACACTCAAAAAAAAGTCTGCAAAACAGCAAAATTTTTGATGGAATTATCCTTGCAGAAAAATTGCTAATATCAGCCAAAAAAGTGCTAAATTTAGCAACATTTTTGCTAAATTTCTAATTTTTTTTGCTAATATTAGCAATTTTTCTTCAAGGATCCTCCCAGTAAAAATGTTGCTGATTTTTCACTAACTTTTCACTACTCACAATAATTTCACTCTAATAATAAAATTTCGGTTGAATCAACCGAATCATTGGCAATCAGACTATTTTAATTTCAAAGCTACAAAGGCATTAAATTTTCAACACTAACCTACAAACATCAACCAATTAATTTAATCTTCTCAGAGAAAATAGATTCGTTCTGACAACCGAATTTGTGCCAACCCAATAAATAGAATTTCAAACTGCAGTAATTTTGCTGCAACAAATTTTTTTAACGAAAATGTCACTCAATTAGCAATAAATTCGATTGTCAGCGAAATCTGTTGTCGCTGGGTCTTGTTATTTTCGAATTTGTAACTATGTTTCGGAAATTCAAACCTTCCGTATTTTTAATATCCAATAAATAAACACTTTCAGAAAACCAAATTCAGCTGAAACCCGAATTTATAACCAATCGAATTTTTTGTTTGTGGTTTCCGAATTTTTGTTTAGGTAACGAAAACTCTAACAACTATGGGCCCAGCTGTTTTTCTCGTTGTCATTATAAAAAAGCAACAAAACTTGAAAAAAATTTGTTTGAATTTATATGGTTCAGCCTGTTTTTTCATTATTCTTTTTCCCTGCACAAGTTCAACGAGGTCAACAGTAAATTATTATTGTTCAGCAAACACTAAACAGATTAACCAGATTGAAAAATAAAAAAGAAATAAACAACCGAAACGCGAACTTATATGTAGGTACTTTTTTCCATCCGCAGACGCAAACAAACTTTAAGCTTCATTAATCTTAAAAAGCAGGCAAAACACATGATATGAGTAAAAATTGTATTGTATGACTTTTTTTTACCCTACTCTCATTAAAAAGCCTGTAAAAATTTCAAAAAAAGCTACTAAAAATTAGTAAATAAAAATATCTTGCAGAAAAAACTGCTAAAATTAGCAGATTTTTTTTACTAAATATTCGTAATATAATAATAACAAAAATAAATCTCTTGAATTTACAAATATTAGTTATATTTGAGCTAAAATCGCAAAAAATATTAGTAGACAAAAAAAAAATCATTAAAAAAATGTGAAATTTTTAGTTTTTTTTTTTTAATGCGAATAAAAGTCTGCCCTTGTGAAATAAGCAATCTACATTTTTTTAACAAAAATTTCTGTTGATTGAACCAAAATAAACTGTTATTTGCATTCTTCTAAATTTGAGGCAAATATAGCAAAAATGTTGTTAACATTACAGTTTTTTTTTTTTGCTATTTTTAGTCTACAAATATTTAGTAAAAGTTTTTTGCTAATTTTACAGAGTAAATTGCTATTTTCAATTATCTAAAATTCACATCGAATATAACTAAAATTTTGTAAAGTTAACAGATTTAATTTTGAAGTTGTATTTATTCGACCTTTTAACAGATTTATTTTTGCTGTTCTTATTTTATTAATATTTAGCAGGGTATTCAAATTACTCGGGTTTGGTTTTGTTCGAGTAAACGAGTAACTCGATTTTGAGGATTTTAACTTACTCGATTAAACGAGAAGGTTTTTAAAATTACTGCAGTAACTCAAATTATTTTAATAATTTTATTTCATTAATTTTTCCTTAAAAATATATAAAAACATACAAAAAATACAAAATTAAGAGTTCCGAAAAGTATTTTATCAAAATTAATTAATTTAATAGTAAAAATAGTTAAGTTAAGCTTTTATTTGTAAATGATATTCAGTTGAGATGTTTTGCATTTTTTCTTTCGTCTTCATAAAGATCGACTTTAAGCATTTTTTGCAAATGTCAAAAATAATATGGCATACCAACCAGTCCATGCCTTATAAAAATATAAAGAAAAATTATATTACTTTTTCTCCGTTATTAATAAACCAATAATATCTGGTGCTGGCCCCAAATTATAATGTGTTACGATATTTATAACCACGTACGTTGTAATAAAAGATTTTGCTGGGAAAGGGAATGCTGTCATACAAATTATGACAATCAGCTGGCAGCAATTATTTTAAAATTTTGACAGTTTTTATTGAAATTTTTAATCTGTATTTGGAAAGGTTAAATTTTTTTAATTGTATTACCAATTCTTTGTCTTTAAAATGTGTGCATTGTAAAGAAATGCAGAATTTTATCATAGAATTAAGTTTTTGAAAAATTATAATTTAAAATTTGGAAAACCATGGAAACCCTGGTTACCATTATATAATAGAGCTTGTATTTAAAAGGTAAAATCGGATGACATGTGCTCATGGCTGCACAAAGCAATCACGTGAGAATAAAAAATTATTTTGTTAAAAGACAAATGAAATCTTTAGTTTCCAACGTAGCCGGATTTCTAAAATGTTGGTCTGCATAAAAATGTTACGAGGGTAAACGCAAAAATTAAAAAAAAAAACACCAACAAAAATCGTTGTTTTTATTAAAAATAAACTGACAAAAATTGAAAAATGTTTCTATATAGGGAAATTTCTGGTCCGCTATAGAAATTAATCTGATAGAAAATCGTTGTTACATGTTAAACTCTCGCATATGTTGCAACATGTTGGTTCGAAGGAAAGCCACTTATATTTTAAAGATAAGTTTACTACTAAAAGACAGAAACAATACTTTTAACATTTTTGAGATATTCGTCTTATAAAGCTTTAGAATTTGAACAAATAGAAAACTTTAATTCCGTTGTGAATACAATTATTAATAAGGGTTTTCCTTAAGACATTCTTCGTGAGACGAAGGACTGAGTGCATGTATTTTTGTTATAGTATTTTCGTTCGTCTGATACAAAATGTAATCTGAAAATAATACCTCAATTCTTTGTTTAGAGGAAAAAACCTTGTCCACTTCAGTCGTTGAGGAATACAAATAATCTATCATTGTGACCTATGAAATTCTTTATGTTCTTGTAATACGCTAGTCATGTCCATCACATTTTTCTTTGAGCTTTAAAAAAAACTCGACTATTCCTTATCAATTTGTCTCATTCGACGAGTTTCAGTTAGGTCCCGGGGTACCACAGGGCTCTGTTTTTTCTCCATTTCTTTTTATCATCTTTCTTAATGATCTCCTTCGTCGAACTTTAAGTCTTATTTTCTCCCTACCTCTTAGAGGAGGTTGGGGGAAAAAGGCTGATTATGAATGATGCACTTAATCAATGAGAATTTGTTTTTCAGTCGCACTAGCCGTATGTGGAATCGTCTCCCTGCGGAGGGTCTTCCCTGCAACTTACAATGTAGAAAAATTTAAGTCAAATGTCCACAAACACTACTCCCTCTTTTCTCCTCCCCACAACCTTTTTTCCTGACATCAACACAATGCACTGATAATAATCCGTGTGTAAAAATACGAAAAAATGTCGAAATTACAAAAACTTTCGTAAAATATTCGAAAATTTGTTTATTATACAAAAGCTTTTGTAGTTCTGACAATTATTTCGTATTTTAATGCATGGATTATTATGAGTGTGCAATTCATTAGTAGGGAGCATCCCCTGAGTGTTGGTTCAACGTAAAAAAAATGTACTTCAAATTAGAAATTGCTCTAGTTTGAGAAAAATGTGGTCAGAGTGTTCAACCCGTAAACATGATACAATCTAGTTGCAATTTGGCACATACATCTTTTTCATCTCTTGGACTCGGGGCGCAATCAAATTCAAATGAAAGTCACATCTTCTGGAAAATAACACAACCAAGTGTCGACTTTAAGGAAAAAGTGCATATATTGCAAATATGCATTCCATTTATAATCGTGTAGAGGTACATATTGCTCTATCAAATTTTAACAATTTTACAAAGAACACATTGAAATTATTATTATAGGGTTTGTTTAGAATCATAAACGTCAAAAAATATGAGAAAATTAAAAAAAAAAAAGATAATAAAAAAAACGTTTGCTAAAACCCGCAATTTTCACGCAAGATTTCCCGTTTGACATTCCTAATGTACTCAGGGAAAAAAGTTTCATCATAATGATGATATTGAAGTTTTGTTTCATAAATCGTTTGTTATCAATTATTCATTGTATTTATGAAGTTTTCATAAATATGATGAAATGTTTCATATAAATTTATGACAAATGTTTCATAGACCTTTATATTATTATATTATAAAAAAAAATCATAATCTTTGTGAAAATAAACGTTAGCTTTTTATTGAAATTTTTTTTTTTTTAATGTAGAAAATTTTTTTGCAGTTAAGACTTTTTAAAAGTCAGCAACTACCACAAATTATTTAAAATTCTGAAACAATAATAAAATATTATTTGCTGTGTTCTTAATTTCAAATAGAATTTTTTCAATATAATATGAAACATTTATGAAACGTTTCATGATATGTATGAAACATTTCAGGAAAATGTTTAAAACTTTCATAATAATTTATGAAACTGTTTCATCATATTTATGAAATATTTAATAACATTTATAAAGCATTTCATACACAGTTCTGAAGCTTCTTCATCATATTTATGAAACAATTCATAAATATGAAAAAGCCTGTCATCAATTTGCCCTTTTATGAAACATCTTCATCCTATTAATGAAGTGTTACAGTGCACGAAAATCAATGAAATTTTTCATCATATTTATGAAGTTTTTCATAAATGTAGCGAAGCTTTTTTCCAGTGTGTGCGTACCATTTAAGTTAGTCGGTTTTGGCCAAATTTATATTGTATGTTGTTTCATCTTCCACTTTGATCATATTGCGTTTACACAACCGATGCGCCCATTCATCCATCCATCCATAACAAAAGAAAATAAATTGTATCTTTTTATCTAAACTATTGTTGTAAGTAAGTCTCTCATACAATTATTCAGTAGCTTAAAATTAACTCCGGCTTTTTATTGTGGTTTTTGATTGTTGTTGTTGGCCTCTTAAACCAAAAATTCAAACAAAAGTGAATGGTGGTCACCAAAAAAAAAAAATAAAGTTTTTGAAATAAAAAACGTAAAATGTGCGAACATTTTTTGTTCGAAATTGAACTTTTTCAAAAGCCAATTTGCTTCCTCTTAATTTATAATTATTTTTTTTTTTATTAACAACGCACTACTTACTTACTTGCGTTGGCAACAAATCACGTTTATTAAAATTATTTAATTTTTTTAAAAATACTTTTTATATGTCAGTAGGGCTAATTGATTTATGGGAGTAGATTTTAAAGTAATTTGTTTTTGATTTGATTTCTAGCAATCTAATTTCATTTGTAAAGGCGGGTTTCTTTTTCATACTTTTATAATAGTTTTTAAGGCGGAGATGTGTTATAAATATTTTGGATTTTTTTTTTTTTAAGTTTTTATTTCATAATTTTGTTAATTAGGTTTCACTTTCAAGTTTATCGTTACACACCCAAAATAAATTGTCAATAAAAATTTTAACAACATATTTGAGATATATGTACAGAAGATAAGGACATAGATATTAAGGCCGCTTTTTATATTCACCGAAATAGGATAATTAATATTTTTGTTGTGCGCCCCGGTAGGCTAGTTGGTAGCGTGCTGGCTTATCAGTGCGGGGGTCGTGGGTTCGATTCCCACCAGAGGCACTGGTCTGTTTTCGCTACAACGCGCCGAAGGCCATAGTAGCTAGTGCTCGGTTAGGGAAATAGTATATAATTTGTAATTATATGATTATTAATTAATAAAAAAAAATAAATATTTTTGTTATAAATTGTTTATGATTAACGTTACCAACTGTTTTTGATAAAACAGCGGGACTCATTGGACGAGAAAGTGCTATTTTTAAAAAAACAGCGAGACATTAAAAACTTTTTGTCTTAAAATCCGGTTTATATCAAATTTGATATTTTTTAGTAAAATTCGATTGAAAAAAGCCTTCAAAACAATCTGAAACTGAATTAATAAAAATTTGTGTTATAAAAATGTCTTTCCAAATAATAAAAGTTTGATATCATTTTTATTAGAAATAAAAATTTTGTTTTTTTCGATCTTTAATTGTGCAATGAAAATGAAAATTATTCAAGGGAGAGTAAACTAGACTGTACTTTGTCTTTTATACAAGTTTGATATAAATTTTATAAATAACAAACAAATTTTCAATTTATTTTTTGATAATTGGTGATAATCTTTAACTTCAAGTTTAGATATTAGTTCTCATATAGTAAATGTTTGACGTTTGGGATTGTTAACTCTTTCAAAACGTGTTCTGATAATCGGAACCTAGAAAATTCCCGAAATAGATCTATCAACACATTCCTGAAAGTGGTCAATTAATAAATTTGAAAACAAAAACTATAGATTATTTGTTAGGACAATATCCTAATTTCTTTAAAAAACATTAGGAATAAAATTGACATTTGCTTTGCATGGATATAACATTTTAGGCTACTACGACTCTGCACTAATAATGTTATAAATATTTTGTATTTTTTTCTAAGTTTTTATTTGATAATTTTGTTAATTAGATTTTACTTTGTACAATAAAATTAAAGTTTGTAGCAACACACCTGAAATAAATTATCAATAAAAATTTTACAACATATTTAAAATATTTCTATCATTTCTATTAATGCAGCACAGAAAAAACTAAAATCGACTTTCAATTAAAATATTTGTTGATTCAATTAAAAGTTTAATTGAATTCGGTCATATTAAAGAAATTGTAGTATCAATTTTAATAATCTGTAATTATTTAACTGATTTTATTTTCAATTAAGGTTTTAATCATATCTATTAATCTTGTATAATGTGATCCAGTTGTGTACAATTTAATATAGTTAAGTATGACATTATGTATTGTAGGATAAAATTTTACTTTTTCGTAAACAGCATATTTAATTGTACTCATGGAATTAAACCTGCACTCATAGAACCAAATCTACTAAAAATTAGTAAAAATTAGTAAAAAAAAAATATCTTGCACAAAAAACTGCTAAAATTAGCAGATTTTTTTCTATTAAATTTTAGTAATATAAGAATAGCAAAAATAAATCTGTTTAATTTACAAATATTAAGTTATATTTGAGCTAAATTTTAGTTAATTAAAAGTAGCAAAATAGTCTACTAAAATTAGCAAAAACATTTACTAAATATTAGTAGACAAAAAAATCATTAAAAAATGTGAAATTTTTAAAGTTTGTTTTTTTATGTTATTTGCATTCTACTAAATTTGAGGTAAATATAGCGACAATTTTGTTAATATTACAGTTTTTCTTTGCTATTTTGAGTCTTAAAATATTTAGTAAAAGTTTTTGCTAATTTTACAGAGTAAAATGTTATTTTCAATTAACTTAAACTCACAAACACAATATAACTAATAAAGTTAAGAGTTTTATGTTTGCTGTTCTTATTTTATTAATATTGAGCAAAAAAATCTGCTAAATTTAGCAGTTTCTTCTGCAAGGTAATTTTTAACTAATTTTTAGTACCTTTTTCTGCTATTTTTACAGGTTTATTTTTATGAGTGTGTTAATTACAATACGTTATACCATATGTTATAGACGGGCAATATATAATTGGATTCGCAAATTAAATTAATTAATGAGATTAAACAAAACAATGTCCCATGCAGTGGCGTACCCAGCAATTGAAATCCATAACGTCCAACTCAAAATTTTAATATCTTGAATGAACTTCACAATTTAAAATATCAAACTCCAAAATTTTTATGTTTGACATAAACATTTTTGATTGTCAAGCATATAAAATTTAAATTTAACTGAACGTTACATTTAAATTGGGCTCTTAATTCCTGTATTCAATTTAGCAAATTTATTTCCACTGGATTGAATCGTATCAAATTGTATCACAACTCAATGTAATATAATCCATTTATATACATAAGGATCCACCATTTTTCAGACCAAATCGTATTTCAATTAGATATAAGGCCGTACTCCAAAAAAAATATAAATTCAGCAACATTTTTAAAAAATCATCAAAATAGCAGCAAAAAAAGCGCCAAAATTAAAAATAATCGCGAAAATTAAAAAAAAAATCATCAAAATTTAAAAAATCATCAAAATTTAAAACAATTATCAAAATTTAAAAAAATACCCAAAATTGAAAAAAAGACAAAGTTCGAAAAAATAAGAATTTTTCAAAATGTGTAAAAACTGCCAAAAATAAAAAATCGCTAATATTTAAAAAAAAACTCCAAATTTAAAAAAAATTGGTAAAAATTAAAAAAAAAAAAATCAAAATTGCCGAATTTAAAAAAAAAAAATCCAAAATTTAAAAAAAAACACCAAAATTGGAATTAATTCTCAAAAATTGAAAAACAATTGACGAAACTAAAAATAATTGCTAAAAAAAAACAATACTCAAATTGGATACACAATAGCAAAAAAAAAATTTAAAAAATCCACCAATTTTAAAAAAAATCTACTAAATTAAAAAATATGGCTAAAATTGAAAAAAGACCCAAATAAAATTTTCGGTGATTTTTTTCAATTTTAGCGATTAATTTCAATTGACTGATTTTTTTTCAATTTTAGCCATTTTTTTTAATTTTAGATATTTTTTTAATTTTTCGCTATTTTTTCAATTTGGACGATTTTTTTAATTTTGGCGAATATTTGAATTTCATAGATTTTTTTTAGTTGTGTGGATTTTATTAAATTATGATGATTATTTTAAAATTTTGAATTTTTGCCTTGTTGTCATTATGAGATATCAAATTTACACATTTTGTGTGCACCAACCAAATTCATTCTCAATGGCAATAATTTTTTCTGTGCGCTTTTATCTTTGCCGAAGTATGGATATTAATATGTTTGTCATAAATTGTTTATTATAAATCATTTGATCATTTGCCACCTTTTTAATTAAAATCGGTGTTTTTTTACTTTGCACGATAATATCGAAATTTACTAAATTTTAACAAACACAAATCGAAAGAAAATTTATAGTAAATTAATATCTTAAATTATTTTTAATAAAACATTGTTTCTAACAAATTCAAATTTAATATTTCAAATTCACACTTTAATACAAATTAACGGATATAATATAAACTTTAACAATTTTTACACACCACACTCTCAGAATCTAAACAATTGCAGTTGTAAATTTTTAACTATTTTTTCAGAATTCCTATCAGAGTCATATCGAGTAATTTCCTTTACGAAATAACTAAAATTTCCAGTCTTTACAACTACGCTGAGAGAATTATTTGCATAATATCAATGAATTCTTGCATTAGATCTATGAATTGTCACTGAAACTCTTCCAGTGCAACTTTTCATTAAATTAATGCAGTTTCCCATAAAAACTAATGAAACATTTCATATTATTTGTTAAAAAATGTATACGGCTAATGAAAAAGTTTCATTAAAAAGAGTTTCATTAAAACTATGAAGCTTTTTCATGCACTTTCATTTACACTGTGAAGAAAATTTCATCATTTAAATGAAAAAATTTCATTAAAACTCTTCCAAGGAATTCTCTCTGTGTATACTTGGACATAATTTTTGTTTTTACTCAGTCCATTACTGCTCTTCTTAAGCAAATTTCAAAATGTTTCGTATCGCACACACAATTTCAAACTTTTGAAAATTTGTTTATTATTTTACCAAAATTTGTTTTTCACTTCTATATCTTTTTAACCTTCACACTTGTAACTTTGATTAAACCACTTTTAATTAATTCTAATCAATATAATAAATATTGTTACATTATGAATGTATTCGTTGTGTTAATAACGTAATTTCACTTTTTCCACTTAAAAATCCACCAAAAAATATGCTTCCTAAAACCAAATAAAATCAATATGCAGATTTATACCAAGAGACAGTTAATCGTTTTACGCGTTCGTCTTTGTCGCCAGAAATGGATAGATTTTCACCATCACGTTATTCTTTTAAATCGAGTTCACCATTTCAAAATTCGGACTCAAGTCGCAGACAATCTTGTAAGTTAATATTATTTTATTTAATTTTTTTGTTACGTTTTGTTTTATTTTTATTATTTTTTTTTGTTTTACTTTTTTGTTATTTTTTTTTTGCAATTTTTAAGGCGATTTTTATCTTGAGGCCACAGGCCGACGACAAAGTAAAGGTAAGCACAATTGCAAGATTTTTACAAAAATAACAACATTTTGAACTAATAAGTTTTAAAAAACTAGTTTTTTTTTATAAATATTGACTTAAATTTACAAAAGATACAATTAATATTTTAACCAAATTTATTTTTTATGTTTTAAAAAATTTTATTTTTAATAATTTTTACAAATGTATAAGATTGTGCATGTACACTTGGGTGCTTCAAAATTCAAGGCGTCGGAAATTTCCGCCTGCTTAAGGCCAATTCAATGCGTCTGTATGTTAAAAGTGTAAATAACAAAAAATCGCTGAACAAAAGTTTTCATCTTAAGATCGCTAAAGAGCGATAAAAATTAAAAAAAAATTGAAAAGTTTGAAATAATTTTTATTAAAAAATAAAAATTATGTTTTTTACAACCTTTAATTGTGCAATGAAAATGAAAATTATTCAAGTTCGAGGCCATACTCTATATTCCTTTATTAGGATATTGTCCTAACAAATAATTTATAGAGTTTTTGTTTTTAAATTTATTAATTGACCACTTTCAGGAATGTGTTGATAGATCTATTTCGGGAATTTTCTAGGTTGCCATCATCAGAACACGTTTTGAAAGAAGCGACAATCCCATGCAAAGCATCAAACATTCATATAACCTAGTTTTCCCACTAAATGAGAACTAATATATGAGCTCGAAGTTAAAGATTATCCCAATTGATCAAAAATAATGGGCTTGTCCTAGGAGAGGGTAAATCATGTTTTCACCTAGCAATGCTCCTCTTTTCACATGCTAGGTATTTTAGGAACCGGTCCTGTTTTCACGTATCACGAGACATCCGGTCATTACTTAGTGCCCACCGGCTCTTAAAATTAAAAAGTATAAAAAAATTTTTTTTACAGTCACAAAAATGAGAATACCTTGAAACCCATTAAAAATTTATTAAAAGTTTGTTCTACGATCTTACAGAAAACATAATTTTGATTCAGAATTCATGGAGTAGTCGTAAAGAACGCAATTATAAATCATTGCAAATGTAATGTACATTTTTTTTTATAATTTTTATATAAATTTCCATACAAAATATTCGAAAAAGTTAAAATTTTTAGCGACCTTAAAACGTCATTCGATTTCTCTGAAATTTGGAACATATGTTAGTATTGTCCATACACAACGATCCAGCCTTGAACATCAAAAATCGGACTACGTCTAGTTTTTTCATGCGTTTTTTTAAGCCCCTAACGTACACTGTGCTCATAAAGTACAATTTTTTTAAAAAACATTAATAACTTAATGTTTAGTAATCTTCAATACATTAAATGTTATACCTTAAACAATTGCATACCCGAGTAAAAATAATTTTTATATAATAGTTTATGATTTTTATTATATCTCGTTGAGTATTGCCATATGTGGCTTTATTTCTGAACTCTCCCACTTCAGAAAATGTTTGCCGGATTTACTCGAAACTTACAGTAAGTGTTGTCCTACGAGTATAAAATGTAAGATCTTCATGGAACAACTCTTTTAATTTTTCAAATAAGTGAGCGAAGTGGACGGGGTCAAACTTTTAAAAAGTGAACATTTTTTTTAGGAAAAGTATGTTAATATTTGAATTTACAGTGCTTAACTGGAACATTGAAAAATTTTGAAAATAAGTCGGTATCGATAGACGTTCTTATGGGTTATCGACTGATAACATCTGTTTTTTTTTTTTCTAATACAAAAACAAAAAATCGTTATATCTCCAAACATGTACATATTTTTATTTTGTTTTTATATTTTTAAACGAAAGGTCGTACTTTTTTTAATCGATGTGCAAATTTTCAGAGGTGTTTTTCTTTTTTTTCGAAATGTCACAATATGTGTCGTCCCTGAAAATTTTGCAAATCGATTAAAAAAAGAGCGAGTTTTTGTTCTGAAATTTTTGAAAAACAGATGTTGCCAGTCGATAGCCCATAGAAAGGTCTATCGATAATGATTTATTTTCAAATTTTTTAATGTTTCAGTTAAGCACAGTAAATTCGAATATTAACATACTTTTCTCAAAAATTATCACTTTAGAAGTTTAACCCCGCTTACTTCTGCCAATTATTTGTAAAATTAAAAAAGTTGTTCCATGAAGTTCTTATATTTTATACACGCTGAAAAACGCCCTGCTGGAAATATAAATGCTTTTGCTTGGAAAACATTTCAGTTTCCCATATATTTACTTGCAAATATAATAATGTTTGCCTGCAAATATATATATGTTAGGCTGCAAATATATGTGTGTTTATTATAAGTACGCATGTTTGCATGTCCCAAACATAATATCTAAAAAAAATTTAAATTGCAAATATATCTTTGTTTAGGTTTGGAAATTTGAGTCATTGTAAACATTTATATAATTACCTGTAATCATATTCAAAAGTGTCTTTTTTCTGTGTGTCGGATAACACTTACTGTCAGTTCCAAATTAAACCGGCAAACTTTTTTCTGAAGTGGGAGAGTTCATAAATAAAGCGTGTAACATCAGTTATATTTTTATATATTTACATTATTAATAGTCAAAGACTATCTGGCTCTGGTAGCATCATCAGACCAGAGCCTCTGTTGGGAATCAAACCCACCACCCCCGCACGCTACCAACTAGCCTAACACCACGGGGCGCTCAAGTATATTTTAATATATAATTATATCAAAATATATTTAATTATATAAAATTATATTAATCAGACCCACCATTTTTCAATCTTTTAATGTATAATTTCGTTAACTCATATATGAGCATGCATAAATTGATTCGAAAAATGGTGAATTCGATTAATATAATTTTATATAATTAACAGGAACCGGAAGTTCATGCAAATACATGTTTTTATCCTTAAGTCTGAGAATAAGGTAAAGAAAATATCTTTGCTAATCAAAGAATTTAAAATAAAATGGCATCGTTTTGTTGGTGGACATTTTTTTTTTGCTTTTGTTGCATATTTTTGCTTATTTGGCTTAAAATGAATGTTTTTATAAAACATTTCTTAAACTTTCGTAAAAATAACACTTTCAATTTTATTTTATAAATTGATAAATATATAAACATTAAACATTTACAAATAATTGATTGTAATCAAGCACTATCCACCGCACTCGATTGGATTTTGATATTTTAAAGTTTTGTTTGATATTTTGAAGTATGAAAGTCTGGTCTAACCAGCAAGCTCGCCTCCAGGCAGAGTATTTTAAATAACCCATAAGTGCGACAAATGAGTGATTTATAATAAGAACTTACAAAATATTTTGTGAAGTAATTTTTGTGTTCATGACACGGTTTGGAAGCGAAAAAGCGTTAAAGCTAATATTTTATAAAATTTTATAAAATTCCAAAAAATAAATATTTTGAAATGAACACAATTTTCAAAAACTTTGAAAACATGTTTATGTTGACGGGAAACCGTCGATACTAAACATTAAATAAGATTGAAACTTAAACTTAGAAAAAAGCTCTAATTTTGGTATAAGGACATACAAGATTCCAAAAGTATACCTCGTCTTAACTTGAAAACGTATGAACGGATTTTTATGAAATTTGGCAGAAATATTTTATTAACTATTATTAGCAAAACCTTTAAGTTTAATTAATATATGTTGAAGTTGAGGTGCGTTTACGTTCAATTTTGCGGTTTTCGAAAAACAAAAATCGGCATATCTGCTTTACTAAAAGTACAAAAAGAGTAATTTGTGGACTGTAGTTATATCTTAGATTAGATTAGATTATATGGCACTATGCACCGCGACCAACTTAGGTCTTTTGTGCTGCCTAAAGTTACCCTAAAGATTCAAGCTACCTATAAAGCCAATAATCCTATTAGGCAAAATCTTCATAATGTCCGAAGGGGAGACAAAGCGATTGCCAAGAAACTTGGCACGTCTTTCACATAGCCTCGGACATTCGCAAAGAACATGCTCTGATGTCTCAGCTACCAGTTCGCAAAACCTACACTCATCCGTGTCCGAAAGACCCCTTTTGCGCAGGTGGTATCTGAGATTGCAGTGTTATATCTTGGTAAGAGGAATAATATACGTCTAAAGCTATTTATTTTTATGGATTAGTTTTTGAGATTCGCTCGTAACCTATTTGTTCCCATATCGCATACAATAGGCAACGAAAAAAAAGGTTGGTAGAATTGTTTATTTTTCGTGACGAACAAGTGTTATAAATTTCATTCAGAAAAATCTTAGGCCGGTTTGAGGCTTAATGCTTTAAAATGTCTGATACTTTTTAGTCACAGTGTATGCCGTCAGTTGTTGACAAAATTAGTCGTTTATGTAAAGGCGCTTGCTTGCGCAGGTGGTTGGTTTCCTCTATTTAATATTTGCCATAAAATCTATGTCACTTGATCTTGCCTTAAATGGTTGCACTGAGAAAATATTGTTCATGTGAATATTGTCGTCTGATTCTTACAGCAAAAATCAAGCTGCATTTGGCGGTTGTGCTAAAAAATGTGAATTTCTTTGACACAAACATTAATCATTTTTAGCATAAAGTTTTTGAAAAATTGTATTTTTAGACTAGACTCTTACGTGACTTTTATTAGATGCTATTAACTGGACAGTTAATGTGAAAACAACATCGATTGTGTATGATCTAATACAGTGATGCTTAAACTTTTATTTTAAAGTACCCCAACAGTAATAGGATTATAGTAAGCGTGCTATAGTTTGAAAAAACCACAAATAACTCGAATGCTTGAAATGCTTAAAATGCTTAAAATTAAAAATACTTTGTTTTCCAGTCGTATTAAAAAAAAAAATATTTAAAAAATTTGATTGACTTAACGATTAATTGCTTTTCAATCTTCATTTGCGATAGTTTATGCAACCTACATATTGGATGACACTAATGTGTCATCTGATGTCTGTAGGAGTTGTTGTTGTTGTTGCTTTATGAGAATTTTAAATTTCAACACATTGATAAATTTTTCATAACGTACATTGCACATATGTATGTGGGTAATTCCATGTCAAATCAACTAAAGGGTGTACCCTACCTCCTCCAACTTTTATGATTTTTCGTAGGAATACGGTATATTGCAGAACTAAGACAAATACAAAGTTTGGGGGCACTGACACATCTGGATCCAGAAGTATGAAGTCTTGAAAATTGGAGAAAACTATAAAAATATACAAAGTTTTACTTACTTAATTGTCCTTTTTCTTAAAAAGATTTATGCACTCATAGAAATAAACTCATAGAAGCTACTAAAAATTAGTTAAAAATTATCTTGCAAAAAAACTGCTAAGTTTAGCAGTTTTTTTTTTTTTTGCTAAATATTAATAAAATAAGAACAGCAAAAATAAATCTGTTAACTGAAAAAAAGTTTAGTTATATTCGATGTAAGTTTTAGTTAATTAAAAATATCATATTACTCTGAAAAATTAGCAAAACCTTTTACTAAATACTTGTAGACTCAAAATAGCACACAAAAACTGTAATATTAACAAAATTTTTGCCTCAAATTTAATAGAATGCAAATAACAGTTTATTTTACTAAAATCAGCAGAAATTTTTTGCAAGAAAATTGTAGACTGCTAATTTCATATTCGGATAAAAAAAAATAAAAAAATTTTAAAAATTTCACATTTTTTAATAATTTTTTTGTCTTCTTATATTTTGTAAATGTTTTTGTGATTTTTACAGATTATTTTGTTACTTTCAATTAACTAAAATTTAGCTCAAATATAACTAAATATTTGTAAATGCAATAGACTTATTTTTGCTCTTATTATATTACTTTAATTAAGTAGAAAGCTTTTTCTTTGAAAAGTCTTTTCTGCAATCAAATTTTTTGTAGCTTTTTTGCTATTTTTACAGGTTTATTGCTACGAGTGTAGATACGCAACTTATCAGAGTAGCATATGAAAGGTTATTAAATTACCTTTGATTTGATATACAACATGATTTCTTATTTGGAAAGGTCAAAGGTCACTTTTCTGGACCTCTTTATCTGTGAAATGAAATTTTTAAAAAGTTTAAAAATATATATCGCTCATTTACTGCAAAACTGACATAACTCAAAAAACACTATTTTGCAGAAAACGAGTTTAAAGTTTTCAATCCATATCTGCCTTGCTCGACCCTTTCTCTATTTATTTCGTCACGTTTTTTTTATAAATAGGGGGGTTTTAATGTATTTTTCTCTTAGTGAGAGTTGTGTGCGAATTCGCTAAATATCGAGAGACCCGTGCGTAGCACAGTTTCACTATGAAGTATATACTCTTTGCACCCAGTTTAAAGAAAAAATAAAATATATTATCCTCTATCTCGAAATGTGTACATGATATTAATATGAAATTTTTACACAATATAAAGCATGATATAATAAATAAATCTGCATCATTAACTTATTCAGTAATTTTTTGACTTATGACAGTCATGATGTTAATGAGCGATATGTTAAAGTGGTTTTCCTTCTCTACAGTTGTAACAAATTTCAAAGTGGTGGTATTTTGGGTCCAGAAATATAAATCATATAGTAGAGGTAGATATTTTACAAGGAACAAGAATAGTCCGGTCATGGGACTCCTGCCGATTGCGAAGAAATTTGGATATGTCGTAAAGAATCAAAAATTAAGAGCCCCATGCTTTTTTTCCACTACCCAGTCTCACATTTAGGGGTTAAAAAGAGAGGTCAATTATGACCCCATTTTCTGTTTTTGGCGTTTTATCACAGTTTTCATAAAAACTATACATAAATTTGGTATCTAATGAAAAGTATTTGAAATACGCAGCAGCTGTATAAAGTAGCATGTCCGCTCATGCTCAACTTTTCGTGCAATTCGAAAAAAACACATACATTTTGGGTTGGTTTTGTGCTACGAGGTATAGTCGGTTCAGGTCCAAACTCACATATACATATTATTCTCTATTAATGCCCGTAATTTCAAGCAATAGACACCTACCGGTGCTTAGATACCTTCCCGATTTTGTTCGTGTACACGGTAGGTATCTAAGCACCAGTAGGTATATATTGCTTGAAATTACGGCCATAAGTCTAAGTGGACAAAATGAGTTATGCATAAAGTGACCATATTTTTTTTTACCTGAAAACGGGACATCGAATAATTCTGGTGGGTTCGGTCATATGAGTGAAAATGTATAGATAATATAATACTTAATTTATCCGTAGTGAATGGAATTATTTATTTTACGCTACAATACAAAAAAATTTCTTATACATTGTTATATTTTTCAAAGGCACAAATTTGTTTCAAAATTTTATTTGACGATTTCAAATATGTGAGGAACTCTTGGCAAGATTTTTTAATATTAACTTTAATAATTAACATAGCCTTTAGCACTGATACACTTAATTGAGTTTTTTATCTTCGGTCCACAACTTGTTCAACAAAGAAAATATACGTGCAACCGGCGCATTTGTACCAGGCATACATAAAATATATTCAACTATAATCTGAAAATTCTGATGGAAAAGGTAATTGTTTTTAAAATGTTTAAATACTTCCTCCCAACGATTTTCCGTAGAAATATTTTGTTGATTCTATTCATCAAATTTCTGCGATGTTACGTATTTAGATAGGAGTGAGTATTCATCGAATACTTCCGTATCTTTATTGCAATCGATATGTTCTTTTTCGATCAATATATCTAGAACTTTTTGAACATCTTCCCACTGTGGTACTTTTGTTAAATTTGCCCAATTAAATTTTTCTAATTCTTTGTTATAAACAGTCCATTGCTCTAAATACTCTCGACTAGTTTCATAAAATTCTTCAGCCTTTATTTTCACGAAATTCTCGTCAATATCTGTGTAACCATCTTCTTTTAATTTTTCAAGTAAACAACGGACTGCATATGGAAGAAAGTGAGTTGTCTCTTTCTGAAACAAATTCTCTTTTAATTTGTTAATTTCACTTGATGCTTCAATTCCCGAAATATTTTGACCTGAAATAAATAATTTATATGTAATAGTTTAATATTTCAGATTATGGTTGGAAATATAAATATAAAATAGTAAACGTTCAATCTTTAGTACAGCTTGATGAAAAATTTTGGACTAAGCGTGTATAAAATTAAGCCACAATTAAGAGCTAGGGTTTTATAGAACTTCAATTTCTATTTTTTGCAAATGTTTTTTTTTTTGTTTATTTTGTTTATTAGTTTGAACGGCGACGTACAAGTAAAACGCAACGTATTCTTATTTTGAGAGGTTGATTAATTGTTTTACTTTTTAAGAACAGTAATTGACAGTGATGCCAACTTGGTGCTTTTGGCACTATTTATGGTGCTTTTCAATGACACAAAACTCCAAAATTTTAGGATTTCTTACATTTTTGAACAAATCGACTATCTCTTTTTTCGAATTTCTGAAAACGGGACATTTTTGCGTCCCCGAGTTGTTGTCGGGGACAACGGGACAAAGTAGCTGAAAACGGGACGGTCCCGTTTAAAACGGGACGTATGGTCACGTTAGTTATGCATAATGGTGAGTTGCGTACCTATAACACTTATCAAGTAACTGACAAATAAGTACAACTTTGTACATTTTTATAGTTTTTTCCGATTTTCAAGACCTCATATTTCTTAATCCTAATACATCAGTGCCCTCAAACTTTTTATTTCTCTCAGTTCTCTGATATACTTTATACCTATCAAAATTCAGCAATTTTGGAAACTGTGATGTCAAAAAACAGCATTAAGCTGAATTGAGATGGTTCAACCCATGTATGAATTTGCATTTAACGCAACCATATGGTGGGTGTATTTGATCAAATATCGAAAAATAAAAAAAAAAAATACAAAATTCTAGTAGCCTTACATTTGCAATTAATTTTTGTGCAATAAGCTACCGTTTTTTACTGCATATTTAATAATAGCAATTTACATGCATTATCTATCGACATACATAGTATTAATATAATTTTTATGAATTCTTTAATTGTTTTAACATTTCCTAAACAATTTTGTTGCATTTTTTTTTTTAATGTTTTAAAAATATTTAATTTCTATCATTAAATTTTATCTCTAACAGACAAAAAAAAAACGAAAAAACTTGAAATTTGCATGCATTTGCAAAAGTGCATTTAAAACAATGAAAAAAAACAAGTTTATCTACAATAAATAATAATTGATGTTTTTATACATTACTCAAAACTCCCCCTAATACATTAACAATCGAATTAGTGCTAGTGCACTGAGAGAATTATCTGCATAATATCAATGAATTTTTGCATTGGATCTAAGAATTGTCACTGGAACTGGTACATTTAAACTTTTCATTAAATGAATGCAGTTTTTCATGAAATTGAGTAAAAAATTTCATTAAATTTATTAAAAATTTCATACAACTAATGAAACAGTTTCATTAACCTATTTTGCACTGCCGTTGCTTTAAAACAACAGCTACTTTTAAGGTCTGATAATTTTCGATAGGAGAGAGGTCTAATAAAGCAGTAAAAACATGTAATAATTTGAGATCTTCTTTATGCAAACAATTTTTAAAAAATCAGAACTATTGTTCCAGGGTTGCCATATAATTAATTAACAAATGCAATTTTTGACATTTTTTTAGCACTTTTTTGAAAAAATATTCATTTATAGAAAGAAGACCGATGTTATAAAGGTTATATGCTGGTTTAGTTAGGAACGTACACTTAGATAATTATATTCACTTCAGTAATGAATTTCTTCATAGCTTTAATGAAAATAGTCACTGAAACTCGTCCATTCAAACTTTTCATAGAATCTATTTAACAGGTTTCCTTAGTCAGTGTTTATGAAATGTTTATATGAAATGTTTATAGAATTAATGAAAATCTTTATAAAACTAATGCATCGTTTACATAATTTATGAAACAGTTTTATAAAATTTTTTAATATTAAGAAGTTCTTTGAATTAATAAAACCCCTCGTGAATGTCTTGAAAAATGCATTGGGACTAATTTAAAAAACAAAGTGGCTTAACTAGTAGAGTTATTGTGCGAAAGATGATCGAAATCGAAGAAGCCCAGGTCAGATTTTTGCCGATCTATCATGGAATGACCGATATATATTTTCATAATAATTTGTAATAAAATAAACGAAATTCAATTAAAGACGACTTATTGCTTTTATTTTTTGATGTGAGCTAGATTATTCAAGTTCAAGATCATTTGTTTTCTTGTTAAACAAAAAACCTTGCACTGTTTATTTATTAACCCTCAAACCGGCTTAGAAATAAACAATAAGTTCCTTCTAAAACAATTTTTTCGTTGCGATATGTGCCAAAATAGGTTTAGAGTGAATCTCAAAAATTAATCCATAAAAATTAATAACTTTAGGCATAAATTATTCCTCTTACCAAAATATACCGACAGTTCAAAAAGTCCACTTTTTGTGCTTTTACTTAAGAAGATATGGCGATTTTCGTTTTTCGGATAACGCGGATTTGCGCGAAAACGCACCTAAACTTCAACATATATTGATTAAATTTAAAGGCTTTGCTAATACTACTTAATATAATCTTTCTGCAATTTCATAAAAATCCGGCAACAAGTTTTCAAGTTAAGGTGATGACTTTTGTCCTTGGACCAATAAAAAAATACAAATATAAAAAAATACAAAAATGAAAAGTGTTTTCGAGATATATACGAAATAAAAATTTTTTTTTTTAAATTTTGCGATTTGTTTAATTTTGACAATAGTTTTCTAATTTTCCCAATTTTGCCGTTTTTTAATTTTGTAAATTTTTTCGATTTCGGCAATTTTTAGTTTTTTTTTTTAATTTAGTGATTTTTTTCAAATTTTTGCGATTTTTATATAATTAGAGAATTTTAATTTTTGATGAGTTTTTAAATTTTGAAAAAAATCTTATTTTTAACGATTTTTTTGAAACTATGGGTCTTTTCTCCAATTTTGAATACTTTTTTTCGATTTTGGCGTTTTTTTAATTTTAACGGTTTTTTTTTAAATTAGGGAACTTTTTAATTAAAGTTTTAATAGTATATACAAAAAACTTGTTTAAAAGTGAAAACAACATTCAATTAAATTTTGAATAGATATGATTAAAATCTAAATGGAAAATGAAATGAATTAAATACTTACAAATTATTTTAATTGATACTACAATTTCGTTAATAGGGCCGAATTCAATTACAATTTTAATTGAGTCAACAAATATTTTAATTGAAAGTCGATTTCAATTTTTGTCTGTGTACCTTTTTTACAAATATTGTTTTTCATAAAATTTTAGTGCCTCTTTCGCTACACAATTCGCTGGAATAACGATAGCAAAACCGCCATAGTCCAGTCTGGCATTGAAAACCTATCGTTATTACAGGCGATACCAATATCGAAAATGATATCATACTCTATGACAATAGTAATTAAATATATTGGAAAAATACCTAAAAATACAATGAACAAAAATGTGGGTCTTGTTTAGAAACAAAATTTTGAAATAATATAATAAAATTTAATAAAAACGTAATTAATTCTACATTTTAGCAACAAAGCAAATCTTCGATTTTCGGGATTCCGAAATTCGTGTTTTACTAAATTCCGAAAATCCCTTGATTTTGGTATTTTCCGTTTGGCATTACTACTATGATTTTTTTAAAAATCTCCAAAATGTAAAAAAAAAACAAAATAAATAAAAGTGAATACGTCCACTCGGGGAACTTCTGCTGTAAATATTTGTAGCTGTGTGAGTTGTACTAAAAGGTGATTTTTTAAGAGCTTTGGGATTTGATTAAAAAAAACGCATAAAATTTAGAGAAATGTACGAAATTTGTATTTGAGTCAATAGAGCGATCTATGTTTAAAGATGATTTCATGTAAATGTTGACAGCGGTTACGCCTCAAATGGCTCATACGCTGGGTCCAATTTTGGCATACTTTCTCCAACATATCGGCAGGTATCTCACGAATAATCTACATGAGCCTTATCATAGCCACACAAAAAATAGTCTAAAGGCGGTAAATTGCACGATCTTGGCGGCCAATTGACCGGCCCCAAACGTGAAATAAACTGTTCACCGAACTCGCCTCTCAATTGGCCGCCTAGATCGTGCAATTTACCGGCCCCAAACGTGAAATAAACTGTTCACCGAACTCGCCTCTTAATTGGGCCATTGTTTCGCGTGCTGTGTGGCATGTAGCACCGTCTTGTTGAAACCACATGTCACCCAAGTTCAGCTTTTCCATTTTGGGCAAAAATAAATTTGTAATCATTGCACGGTAGCGCTCGCCATTCACAGTAACGTTCCTGCCTTCGTCGTCTTAGAAAAAGTACGGTCCAATGATGCCACCGGCCCATAATCCACTTAAAACAGTGCACTTTTCGAGATGCATTTTTGGTTATTGCAATGCTTCTGGCTGCTCTTCATACAAAATACGGCAGTTTTGCTTGTTCACGTATCCATTCAACCAGAAATGATATTCATCACTGAACACCTATAAAAAATTTGATCTTCATCCAACATTTCCAGCGCCCATTCGCAAAAATTAGCCGTTGTGGTAGGTCGTGTGGCTATAATTCTTGCACCAGCTGTATTTTAAAAGGTTTTACACCCAAAGCATTCCGCAAAATTTTCCACGTAGTGGAGTAACAGAGGCCCAATTGCTGCGAACGGCGCCGAATCGATAATTCACGGTAATCAACAACACTGGCGGATACAGCTGCGATATTTTCCTCTTACCGCACTCTACGTATGCGTGTTGGTGGTTTAATGTCCAATAATGTAAATTGGGTGCGAAATTTAGTCACAAGATTTCGAATAGCCGCCTCAGAAGTTCGCCCAAACTGACGATAAATTGGAAGAAATGCACGATGCACTTTCTTAACCGAGCATGAATTTTGATAATAAAATTCAATAATCTGCAAGCGTTGTTCGTTTTGTAAGTCGATTCATGGTTAAATTATTGACCAAACTGAACATGTTACACAAAAACAGCTGAGCTGCCAAAAGCCGTGTTGCCAAAAAGAAAGTTGCTAAAAATCACACTTTAAAATTTATTTTTTTATATGATTTAGAATCAAATCGTTTACCGGCAACTTATTCAAAATGTTCCTTCTCCATCTCAAAGTATTCATATTGTTTAAAAACGGTTTCACTGTATTGGGTTTTTGGGAAGTGTCTAATTTAATCAATTGTCATATTGCCCAAAAAAAAAAACTTTTAAGCAATATGACTTTGTATTTGGTCATTATGGCCACTTTTGGGCAATATGCTCGCCTTTTGGGCTATATGACTTTTCATTTTTTGGTTTTTATGGTTTTTGGGCGGTATTACCTAACGACCAATAATTCAATTGCCTAACACATAATGTTCCACCTTGGAACTATTAAAAAATGTCATACCTGTAATTTACATAAAGGGTCGGCCATCTAACGTTTTTTTTTTCAACTAGTGCTTATTTCGTGAATGGTAACAGTTAGCTCATGTCTGATTTGACAGATAATTAGTTTTATCCTTTCGCTGAAGGAATATGGTCCGTATGTTCGTTATCTTGTGAAAAAAGTGAAAGAAACTGACATCCTCATCGACAAACCAAAGCGTGAAAAGCCAAAAACAGTGCGTACACCCGAGAATATTGCTGCTGTGGCAGAAAGTGTGCGTGAAGCGCCATCAACATCAATTCACCGTCGTTCTCAACAATTGAACATTTCGGAGACATCATTGAGACGAATTTTGCATAAAGACCTTGGTATGACGCCATACAAAGTCCAATTGGTTCAGTAGTTCAAAAAAAAAAGTTATTTGGCGGACCCTTTATTATAAGTCCATAATTATACAGATATTTAAAGTATACTACTTTATATATATATATGACATCATTGTAACATTTTTAACACAAATTAATACAATCGTCATAAAAATCGTTATTTCCAATACTTAGTTTTACATACAATAATTTGTATTGATTGGGAAAAAAAAACTAAAAAATAATAATAATAAAATCGAGTTGAGTTTTAGTATTTAAACAATTAACAATCAATGTCATAATTTATTTAATTAGTTTGAATATTTTCTTTTTTTTTTTGTAGATCATGGCGCTATTTTGACACACGATACAGAACAATTTATAATTGGCCAAAAGGTTTGGGTTGGTGGTATACGTCCAGGACAAATAGCCTATATCGGCGAAACACATTTTGCTCCCGGCGAGTGGGCGGGTGTAGTATTAGATGATCCAAGTGGTAAGTTTTAATATCTCTAAACGCATTCATCAAGAATAATTTGAAAAAAAACATGAAATAATCTTGAAAACAATTAAAGGTAAAAATGATGGTTGTGTTGCCGGTAAACGTTATTTTCAATGTGAACCGAAAAGAGGTATATTTTCACGTTTGACACGTCTAACATTGAGCCCTCTATCAGGAGCCCAAACACCGACTTCACCATTATCGAAAAATTCACCAGATCGTTCACGTACTGTATCACCCACAGCCAGTATACGCAGTTCATTTCTACGTAGTCCAGGAAGTAAGTTTAACTAATTGGATTTTGATTCTTGCGAAGAGTATATTTAAATTTTCAAATAATATTTCTTGTTAGAAATATTTTATAATGATTCTATTTTAAAGCGACATGATTTGCATTACGAAAATATCCCCGATGTGCCCTCACAAAATTGAGTCAGTTAACCCTCAAACCGCCCAAGCTTTTTTTTGCAATGAAACGAAAAAAAGCATAACATAAATAAGCAATATGTTATGCTTTTTTTCGTTGCCTACTATAGGCGATGTGAACCACAAAAAAATAGGTTTAGAATAGATCTCAAAAACATATTCATAAAAAGAAACTGGTTTAGGCATAAATTAATCTTCTTCCCAAGATATAACTATAGTCGAAGACGAAAATCAACATTCTATTTTTAGATTTTTGTTTATTTTCTAATCACCTCTCTATTTCACAACGTTACCAGATTGACGTATGGTTTTGTATGTGCAGTTGGTAAACAATTTTTTGTAATGCAATTTAGTATAGTGTTATTTTAACGTCATATCGATAGTCGCAATTGGGGCTGGCATTCGGCTGGATTGTCCAGCTTTTTATATGCTTGCCCAGTGTCCAGCTAATATAAAATTTGACCTGCTAAATAAAAATTTGCGAAAAAAAATCAAGCAAAATCTTTTTAAGTTATAAACAGATTTTGTAATTTTGAAAACGGTTTCCAGTACAATTTTGGTTGTACCTTGAAACGAGTAGTTTGAACCCTGAAAAATACATAAAGTAGTGGAAATATCGATGTTTTTAATCAGAAATATATATTTGTCGTTCAATTAAAACGTCAATAATAAAAATAAATTCCGTGTGTCCCGGTAGGCTAGTTGGTAGCGTGCTGGCTTATCAGTGCGGGGGTCGTGGGTTCGATTCCCACCAGAGACACTGGTCTGTTTTCGCTACAACGCGCCGAAGGCCATAGTAGCTAGTGCTCGGTTAGGGTGATAGTATATAATTTGTAATTAATTAATAAAAAAAAAATTCTTAATTGATTTTTAGATTTGTCTAAAAACGGACTTTTAAGTTCCAGTTTATTATATAAAATCTTCTTCAGGAGCGTAAAGTTATAAAATGATTTTTTGTTACATAGACAGAAAATATAATATGTAAAATTTATTTGTAAGTTAAGTTAAGGTTAAACTGACTGTAGTATCACAGAACTTTGATAGAATGTTTGTGTTTGTTAGTGTTTGTCACTTTTGATTACAATAACGGAAAGCTGATAAGAAAGAAAACTGCAATTTAGCTGCATTACAAGACCGTTAAGCGTCATGACTTAATATTGTTACGTTTTAAATGTAACAAGAAACGCAGGTTCAATTCTTACGGCCGGCAGATTGTTAAAAAAACAACAAACAATAATACAATTAAAATGGAAAATCACTGATGACGCCTGTCCATAAAAAGGCGGAAGCTAGTCTAGTATGATTTAAAAATAAATAGTGTTTATAATTTTTAAAGAAAAACGTTTATTCTTCTTCTTAACCTCAATCTTTCTAAAACTGTTAAAGTTTTGCTAAAAGGATTTCCATATACTAATGTTGCACCATTTATAAAACGTAGAAGTCTATAGATTTTAAATGCGCTGTCCGTTTTAGTACACTGCTCATTCCTCTCAGAGGGCGTGGCATTTAAAATAAAAACTGTTATTATTTACCTCTTTGGGAAATACTAGTCACATATGTTTCTCCTAAATTTAATTTGCAAAGTTAATTTTTTTATAAATTTTTTGATGAAAATTATGTTATTTCCAAATAATTTTTTTTTTATATGTTAAGAATATTTGGTCTTTACTCGATACTCTGCATAATCTGCATACTTTTTTTATTTGTCAAGATTCTACTATTAAATGTATCGAATACCCAATAATGGCATATTTGTCCAAATCATATAGTTGATGAATCTATTTGTCAAAAAACCGACAAAATTTATTTTACGCTCAAATGTTTTGCAAAATAATTTCGGTGGCTTATGATAAACACATCAACATAAAATTGTCTTTATATGTCGGATACAAGCATTTTGCCGCAGAAACAATTGAAAATTTGACCCGCGGCAACTCTATCTCTAACATACACTTGGTATTCAACTAATGAACGTGAATAAAGCGCATCATAATGTGATAATTACTTGCGTAAACGAGATAACAATAGAATTAAAAAGAAAAAGGATTCTAGTTGAAAAATAAATTGTTCATATGTAATAGTTAACTCTGTCTCTTCTGATTAAAACTATACATTGTGAATGCTGTGATTGACAAAACCATGGCTCAACTCGCTAAGATGTGATACTACGAGTCATACATAGTATGGCTGTGGGTTTAAAACTCATTACGACACAAAGTAAAAAAAAGTTTTTCATATAGAGCAATTTAACAATATAAAAATACTTTGTTCAATTAACACATAAATTAACCACTGACGAGTCCTTGGAGGGGACGAAACTGCGGCTGTCTGGCATTTGCATTATGTCCCTTAAAATTGTTCAATAAAAATAACTAAAAAAAAAATCTTCAGTAATTAATTGTAATAAAATTAGTTACGATTGTCATTATATGACGGTTACAAACACTACACCTCAGAAACATAAAAAAGTATGATTGCTGAAGATAAATTCTACACAGAGAACATTTTAGTGGACGAAAAACTATTAAAACTTTCAGTAAACTACTGTAACTTTTTGTTTATAAGGTAAACGAAAAATTCCTTAAAATTAATCTGAAATCTCATCCGATCGACCCATCAAAATGTTTTCATTAGCAAAATTAATTTTTAAAAATGTTAAGTTTTCTTTGATCTTCTTTTATTTAATTCTTCTTACGAGCTTAAGATTATTTATTTTTTAATTATAATTATTTGTTTCCAATATTTCGTCTCCACATTGGGTGACTTCTTCAGGGAACAATTATTACAATTTAATTGAAAAACTTGTTTAAAAAACTTATCATTTAAAATAAGAATTTAAAATAAGAATTAAAATTATTTTTTTTTATACATTTTCTTACCTGTTCCGTAAGATACTAATAATTTCTCTTAAAAGGAAAGTATGTGTGCAAATTGACAAAAAACGACGTTTTTGACAATTTCATTCAGCAAAAACGAAATCCGGCCTACAACAAATAGTTTTTCACAATTTGGGATTTTTGCACAGCATTTTATTACTTTTATAAATAACATATTTATAAAAGTAAAAAATCCAATGAAACATTCATTGGATTTTTTAACATAAGCTTGGAAAAAAATTGTCCCTAGAATGCAAAATTCACAGAGTTCCGAAAGTTTTGGGTTCCCCTGATAATAAACAAATTTAAAATAGAATCATCAATTTCAATAAACAATTTTTTAAGAAATTTATTTCTATTATTTATTTCTATTTAAAAAAAATAAATTTTTATTTTCAATTATAAGAAAATGGTTTAACAGTGGGTGATCGCGTTATTGTATCATCTGGTTTTGGCAGTCGTCCTGGTATTTTACGTTATTTGGGTGAAACACAATTTGCATCTGGTAATTGGTGTGGCATAGAGTTAGACGAAGCCAGTGGTAAAAATGACGGCTCTGTGGGTGATATTAGGTTTGTTTCTACAAATTAATTCAGTAAAAAATCAGTAAATAACTTACCTTTTTAACCCTTTAGATATTTCGAATGCAAACCTAAATATGGCGTATTTGTGCCAATTGCAAAAGTCTCCCTCTCACCATCATCCAAAAAATCTCGCCTATCCCGAACGGGATCACGTGAATCTCTTACTTCCATTGGTACTATGAACAGTATTGCCACGACGAATACTTCACGTTTGCGCTTGAATGCTCAGGTATAAGAAACTTCCTCCTACTCTCTCTCTCACTCTCTTAAAAATCCATAAAGATGCTGCATGATTTTTTGAGTTTATTGTTCATTTTTTTTAAATTAATTTTAAATTAATTATGTTTGATTCTTTTTTTTGCTTAAGTTTAATATTAAAAAAAAAAAAAAACTTTCATTAACTTAAATTAACTTCTAGCAAATAATTTAAATTGTGTTTATTTTATTTTATTTGGCATTTAAAACTAACATGTCCCATTAACCTTTAATGAATCCCCATTTTCTTTCAAGCAGCGAAAATCGTCGTCAATTAAACCTGTTGCTGTTTTAACAACGCCAAAAAGTCAATTTTCTATGCAGGTATGCTAAACTTCACAAGATTTTAACCAACTTATACAATTTTAATATCTTCTGCTATTATTACAAACAACCCCAATTTTATTAATAACTTTATATCTCTATGTAACTATTTATTTTTAATTAATAATATGTGTATTAGGGATATGACTTTTTGCAATTATCAAAAAGTACATGGCATAGCAGTCTAGGACTTGGAAAACTTTAAAAAATAACATCATTACTTTTCCGAGGCCTTTAAAAAAAAACCCCCCCACCTAATGCGTTTGTAAGTTTGTAAGACAGATTTAAGTTCGATTTAATTTTTTGCAATAACTACGCATTAAATATTTTCATAAATTCGAATGTTGCAAACATTTTTAACGCAATCGAAAAGTTTTGAAATTGTAGCACTTTTTTATTTTTTGTTGAATTTGCAGATTAGGGTGTGTCAATTATTTTTGTCAAAAGGCGTATAGCAAAAACGTAATGAACGAAGAATGTTCAGAAAAGATCGTCCAGAAACTATGGGTCTAAAATAGAGTTGGACATTCTAGGTCATAGTTCATTTCGTTCATTTGCAATTATTGAACTAGTTCGTTCCTTTAGTTCATAGTATGTTTGTTTGACATTTTTTTTTTCAATTATTCATATTGTTTTATAAATCAATTGTTTGTTTAACTAATCTGCACAGTATAAGCGAAAATCCCAAATGAACGGCTTAAATTAAACTAGTTCATTTTTAAACGTTCATTTTGGATTTTCTCTCATATTATGCAGATTTGTTAAATAAACCATTGACCAATATAAAAATATGAATAATTGAAAAAAAATTTGGAACAAACTATATAAAAGAACGAACTAGTTAATTAAATCCAAATGAACTAATTGAACTATGAACTAGAATGCCCAACTCTAACTAGTCTAAAATCAACACCTATCTTCCGCTGAGAGACACAAAATTTTTTTTCGGACTTTTTTAGATCAAACCTTTAATACAAAACTGAATCTTTGTGTCTCTCGGTGGGAGCTAGATTTCATTTTTAGACCTCCAGTTTCTTAGGATAATTTTCTTAGAATTTCGCGTAGAATTCGTTTTCGCTTTTTTCTCACCCGACAAAATTGTAGAGATATTTATTAAAATCGCTCAATCTCTGGAAATTGATCTTTTCGGTATTATTGTTTTTATAGTTCTGATGTCTACATAAACTAACCTTTCATTAATGTAAACACATGTCGGTAATTGTTCAAGGATATTTTAAAAACATCTAAGGAATATGACTCAAGAAAACGAGTTTTATTATCATTACAATACTGTACTGATAACCAAATAATGCCATGTATTTTTTTTTTTTAAGTTATACCCCTAATGTATATGTTTTTTTTTTTGGTGTTTATTATAATGTTTGCACATTTATTTCTTTTTTTTATTAAAAAATCTTATTTGACATTAAACTTTTAAGGTTTTAGTTAGTATCCGTCTGTTAAGAAAAAGCTTTCACGCCGTTAGTGAAGAGGTTGTAGTTGTTTTGAGCGTTTAAGCTAATACAATTTCAATTAAGCTTTTGTTTGATTTCAAACTCACTTTTAATTAAAATTTAATGTTTAATTGAAAATGAATTTGGTGGACCCAACATTTCCAGTTTGTCTTACCCATACTGACAACAAAATAAAAAATTTCTAAATTTAAAAAAATTACCAAAATTGTAAAAATTCGCCAAGTTTGAAAAAAACAAAATTGTTTAAAATAATATTTGAAAAAATCACCAAAATCAAAATAACAAAAAATCGCCTTTTTTGGTGATGTTTAAATTTATAATTTAAACGATTTTTTCCAATTTTAGCGATTTTGTTCCATTATATAATTTTTTTTTTTTAATTTTCCAAATTTCTTAGATTTTTTACAATTTCAACGATTTTTTTTAAATTTTGCGAATTTTTTCCCAATTTTTTTTTTAATTGTAAACAATAATTTTTAACTTACATGATTAACATCTTAATTGATACTGTTATCAATTAAATAGTTGCAAATAATTTTAATTGATACTACAATTTCCTTAATAGGACCGAATTCAATTAATCTTTTAATTGAATCAACAAATATTTTAATTTGAGGCTCACCTTAGGTTTTTTCTGTGTAAGCAAAATCGTTCAAAGGGTTAAATTTTTTCGGAAAAATGTTAAAATCAATATTTTCATAAATTTGTAAAACATAACCTCAAAAATTGTATAAATAATTTGCTTTTGAGAGAATACATGTTAAACCATCGCGCTATTAGTTAGTAGTCCCTCTGGTTCCATTTGAGCATAATTTTTGCACCAAAAATAAAATTAACAAATTTTCGCCCCCCTAAAGTGTCAATTTACTAAAATTACTCTAGCTCAGACCACAGTAAATGGATCCGGAAAACTAAAATGGATAATTTTTAAATCGTGAGGAAATTTCCTTTCATTTAAGTACCCATACTGGTATGTAAATACGCGTTTCAGTTTTGTTGGACCCAGGGAACCTGTGGGACCATTAATTTTGAATTTCGGTATTTTTTTCTTTTTATTACAGAGGGGTTATATTTTTTTTTTTTGCACTTTTGCCTTAAAAAGATATGGACGGTTTATGTACGACTAATTTTGTGAAATTTTCGAATATTTTTATATATATATATATATTTTAAAACGCGAAGTTTTAAGATTCACTGGAACTAGCTATCTTAAACTTTTGGCGATGTTATAGTTATATGACTTTCAATTTCTATACCAATTTTTGGTTTGGGGTTTTCCCCCTATTTTTCGGAGGTTTTTAGTCGTTTAGGGGATAAAAATTTGTTAAATTTAAGTCACTTTACAGCGTTGTTAAAATTAAATTTTCGATTTTGACTATGAAAACCGTAAAACTCTAACAAAATTCGTGTATTTTAACATTTTTATTCGAAGAATTTGAAATAAAAACTAAAAAATTTAGCAGATTTTAGAAAAGACAATTTTTTGGTAGTAGAGTAAATCTAGGGGTGTTTTTTTTTTGACAATTTAGAGGGATTCGTAAAAAAGTACTTGGCAACACTGGCTTGAATGTATATGTTTTCAGTATTTCGCTTCCCAAAATATGCCTTCATAAATATTTAACATTAAAATTTCACTAAAATATACTTACAAAATCCCCAAAACTTTTAAAATTTTAAAGACACACAAATTGGTTGCAATTTAAAGATAAAAAATCTAAACCTTGAAATGCTATACATTTAAATTTTTTCCATTAAAAGGTCATATATTTTTCGATGTGTTAAGTTCGAAATTCTTAAATTCTTAACAAAAATGTATTAATTTTTGTATTAAAAATACAAAAAATGTTTTTTTTTTTTTACTTTCTATTTTTTTCAGATACTTAGTTAGAATATTGTTCTACCTCAAGTCCAAAATCTAATATGATATTGTGTGTTTTATTTAATTTTTTTTAAAGAGAAGCCACACTCAGAAAATTCTTCCTATTTATTTATTTGTTGCTTTTCAGCTGTCTTCAATACAAAACGATAATTGGCCTAACTCAAAATCAACTCTATGAGAATTTGTTTTCCTTGGCCTAATTTTCACAATGTCCAGTTAGGTACTAACGGGACTTTTACTGACCGATTTTTTGTGGTTTACCATATAAATTTTCAATTTTACTGTTTGTTAAATTTTAACTGGACATTCAGTAATCGGGCCTTAATGCATAAACGGCTGATTTGGTAAACCTAACTAATTATAAAATCAAAACTATTTGAAAAGCAACAATTTTTACATATCAATATACTTTGTATGTCATCATATGTAGTATGTGTGTTTGTTGTATTACAAAATTTGTGAAAACAACAAACAATGTTTGTATGTGAAGAGCAGTGGTATGCTAACTGTTCAAAAATGTTTTAATTTTTGTATTCAAAATACAACAATTATTTTTTCGGGCTTTCTATATTTTCATATAGTTAGTTAGAATATTGTTTTACCTCAAGTCCAAAAATCTAATATGATATTGTCATATTAGATTTTATTTGTTGCCGTTCAAAAAGTTTGATCAAGTTCATGATAGACAAAACAATTGTTTCATTGGCATCACCCTTATCTTCAGTTGTCCGCGAAAAAAATAACTTTTTAAAAAGCACCAAATAAAATCTAATATGGCAATATCATATTTGGATTTTGGACTTTGGAAATAGAACAACATTCTACCTAAAAATATGAATTCTAAACAAAAATAAATCTTAGTTGTTTAGGGTCAATATTTGACAAGTTTTTAATGCAATTGGCTTCTAAGTAATGGACTAAAGCGTGTCCCCTAAGTATATTTGAGTTCTTGAGTTCGAAACCTAATATTAGTAGTTTCTTTTGTTAATTTTCAATTTAATACTATTAAAGTTTAATGTCATCTAAATTTTTAAGTTAAACTCAATTATGTTCAATTAAATTTATTCAAAATTTATATTTTTAAAAACTATTTACTTCACATATTATTTATTAATTTATTTTGATATGTTTTATAAATATTAATCGGCTCGCTTTTTATATGTTTAAATTCGTAAAATTCCTATTAAACAACCTTAATTTCTGCACAAAAATTTATGTTAATTAATCAATTTTATTTGTTTTATTTTTTAAGATTTACTAAAAAAAATTAACATCCACCCACCACTTTATTCTAATGTAAAAATCAATAATGCAAACATATCTTAATAATTTACACTTTTTTTATTTATTTTATAAATTTATCTACTATTTTTATAATTTATTCTTAATTTGTTTTTGGTCATTTTTGTATTCAATACTATTCGTTTCTTTTATTATTTTTTTATTTAAAATTTTTGTGTAAATAAAGCGCAGTTAAATGCAATTTCTGGAAAAACTATTTAAAAAATGCACGCTTTTGTTTTATTTTTTTTTAATAATATAAACTATTGTTTGGCTTGTTTTATTATCTTTTTTGTTGTCGATTTTTTTTTGGTTTTGTCTTCTGGAAGCTTTTGTAACATTTAATGTTTTTAAATATTTTTATATTTAGCATGTAAATGTTTAGCAAGTAAGTTTTTCTATATAAATTATGAAATACGAAATGAAGAATGGTCAACATAATATTTTGCTTAATATTGTTGTAATATACTTAACATTTGATTACCAATTTAATTGATTTCAATTAAAATATTTTGACATTTCGAAGTGCAGCCAAACCTTGCAAAACACATCTTTTGAAAGGCATCATCCAAAAATGTCGTGACAGTAACCTATGAACTAGATATCTTGTCGTATAGGGAATTCACATAGACCAGTTAATCTCCTAAAAACGGGATTAACTCATTACTCAAGCAATAAACAAGGCGATTAAACCATTTTTTAATCTTTTTGATTAACAGTTAATCTAATTTTTTATCTGAATACTATTTGCAAACTACTGTGTTATACTACTAATTATGGGCAACTCTGTGTTAGTTCGGCTGGCAACGCTAACAAAATGCACATACAAAGTCAGATAAAAATTAACGTTAAGAGGCTGCCGCAAAAACATGTTGGCACTGTCGACAAACATTTTTGCTAACGCCGGCATTTTTCTTGTTCCTCATGCTGGATCACTATTGGCGAAACCTTGGTGTTTTAAACTGACAGAGTTAATCTTTTAGCTGTCAAGTTAATCAGAAAATGCATATGCAGACAAGGAAGATTAAAAAGGTGGATTAAAGTTAATCAAGTAGATTAATTTCGCAGTCTGAACCAATATTATTATTATTTTATTTAGCCATAATTACATCCTAAAGAAGAACATATTTTTTTTTTTTTTTTGCTATTTCTATGACTCTATTTTTATTTTACGGTTTTACGATTCTTTAACTTTCAGAAATGAATCTTTAGAAAAAGCAGAAAAAAGTGATAAAATCATCTGTTTGGCTAATATTGGCAAGACAAAACAGCAAAAATAAAACTGTTAAATTAGATATTCCAATGTACTCCAAATGACAATTTACTCCACTGAAATCAGCAAAACATTTAGCTAAAGTATACGAAAACAGCAAATAGAACTGTTTAATATACATAATCTCAATGGATTCCCTCCGTTCTTAAAGAAAGTGTGAAAGTAGAAAAAAAAAAAATCGACGCATAGTTTTATTTTAAGGTCCAATCTCACGTTTAAGGGTGAACCAGTGGGGTCAAAATTATTGATTTTTTTATGAAAACTAAACATGTCACGAATATTCGGTTACTATTCGGTATTCGCCATATTTTTATAATTCGTCCGAATACTGTATAGTACACTCATAGAAATAAACCTATAAAAATAGCAAAAAAAAAAATAACTGCTAAAAATTAGTTAAAAATGTTCTTGGAGAAAAAACTGCTTAAATTAGCAGATTTTTTAAGTAAATATTAGCAATATAAGAAGAGCAAAAATAAATATACGGAATTTACAAATATTTAGTTATATTTGAGCTAAATTTTAGTTTAATAAAAGTAACAAAATAATCTGCTAAAATCAGCAAAAAAAAAACATTTACTAAATAGTAGTCGACAAAAAAATAATTAAAAAATGTAAAATTTTTAAAGTTTTCTTATTTTATTTTTATGCAAATAAAAGTCATACAAACAAACGACTTTCAAAGCAACTAATTTAAACAGCACACCATAAACTAGTTCATGCACTCAACAATAATTTTTCTACTCGATAAAAGTTGTGTTGGAGTAGTTAAACTGCTGACAACATGGGACATTAGTGTTTGAGCTAACTAGCAACTACTTTAGTACAGTGGGATGCTGTTTGAAGTGGTTTTTAAACAACTTCTTGTAAGGTCTTTCTTTTTGCTGGAAAGTGAAACAAGTGCTGGTAAAGCACTTTTCCAAACGTCGGTAGAGCACTTTAAACCAATGTTTTGCCAGCAGTATTTTTTCACATTCGGTCGTACATTTTGTCAAACATGTACTGGCGAAGCCCTCTTTGCAAGTGTTGGTAAAGCGCTGTAACCCAATGTTTTGCCAGTAGTATTATTTTATATAAAGTCGTAAATTTTGTAAAAGAAGTATTGGTACAGCACTTGCTACAAGCGCTGGCAGAGCACATTCAAACGATGTTTTGCCAGCAGTATTTCGTAAATTTTTTAAAACAAGTACTGACAAAGACCTTTTTGAAAACGGTGGCAAATCACTTTTAGCCGATGTTTTACCAGTGGTTTTTTCATCAACAGTTGTAAATTTTGTATAGGCAAGACACTTTTAGCAAACGTTTGCAAAGCCTTCCAAATAATTGATTTCCCAGTGCCTTTTCTTCGGTATTACTGTTAGCCAACATTCTGCCAGTGCTTTGTTTTTTGTACCATCGGCAATTTCTACCTTGGTAGTTTCTTTATTAAAACATATTTCAAATAAAATGTTGGTGGAAAAGGTTTTCTTTACTCCTACACTTCTCAATTTAAATCAAAAAATAGAAATTCCAGTTTTCTTTATTTTGCCAAAAAAAAAAAAACACTGTTATACAATTTTTCATATTGTTTTGCTAACTCTTCGCCAACCTTTCGAAATAAAAACGGTCAGCCGAAGATGGACGTTATCTTTTCAGGGTTGGCAGAGCACTTATTTTACCATTGTTGCCAATGCTTTCCCATCGTTTCAAAAAACAAACAGCCAACCGAAGATTTCTGAAATGAGCATGGGCGGCTCCAACAATTAATATACAGGGAAATGTCATGCGACATGATGTATAATTGCAAGTGTTTGTTGTTTTTTGTACACTGAGGCGTATGAAATTCCCCATTATAGTAATTGCTGGAGCAGCGCATGCTCTGAGTGTAGCATTATTCGGCAGAATTATTCGGTTAAAAGAAAATAGCTTAATACCGGTATTTTTTTTTTCTAAAAAAGAGGAAAAAATAAGTTGTTCGCAAAATAGTTTTCTTTAAAATGTAAAGTAATGCTGTTTTTATTGGTTTAAATTATTTTTCAACTTAAAAAATGTGTGTGGTTCTATTTAATTTTGTCTATATCTAAAGTACAGTGTAGTTTTATATAAAGTTTATATGACCATTCGGCAAAGATTCGGTATTTAGTTAATACTGGATATTCGGTATTCTGTGAAACATGTCTGAAGGTAACTAAGCAGCGTTGATTTCCATGACTGAGTATTAAAAAATTGGAATTTTTACCTCATGTCATAGGTTTTGTTTTTATATTGTGAATAGAATGACTCTATGTAGACATATCGACAATACCGCTTTTGATCTTTGAAAATTAAAAAAACTCTCGATTTTATGAAATAGTTCAAAATTATGACTCTTCAAAGTTCACAGCTTTTTTATTTTTTTGTTTTTAAAAAATAAAAAACGTGAATAAAATCGGGAGTAGATTCTTTGTGTTCACAATTTTAAGAAAATTGGAACACCCTTGTTCAGATTTGAGGCCATTTAATGATAATTGCGTCGAGGTTTTACGATATTGATTATCTTTAAACTTAGATTAACGAAGTTTGTAAATATGGAGAAATATGAAATGTGGTTTAGTTTCTTAAATTATAACAAAGACACACATTTTAAGCAAGATGACAAATTATATTTACTATACTTGGAAACGTCAGACAAAATTCGTTATCGGTTTAACTAAACCAAGTTTAACTGACATCCTGAATACTTTGCATACATTTTTAGCTTAAACCACCTTTAATTCTTCAACAAACACCAGTTTTAATGAAACTTAAAACACATTTCTTTTAACAAAAAAAATACTTGAAAGTTATTGGACATGTTTTGATATAAAATAAAGGGCCCGTCATCTAACGTTTTTTTTCAACTAGTGCTTATTTCGTGAATGGTAACACTCATGTCTGATTTGACAGATAATTAGTTTTATCCTTCCGCTGAACGAATATGGTCCGTATGTTCGTTATCTTGTGAAAAAAGTGAAAGAAACTGGCATCCTCTTCGATAAACCAAAGCGTGAAAAGCCAAAAACAGTGCGTACACCCGAGAATATTGCTGCTGTGGCAGAAAGTGTGCGTGAAGCACCATCAACATCAATTCACCGTCGTTCTCAACAATTGAACATTTCGGAGACATCATTGAGACGAATTTTGCATAAAGACCTTGGTATGACGTCATACAAAGTCCAATTGGTTCAGGAGTTCAAAAAAAAAAGTTATTTGGCGGACCCTTTATGTTTACATAAAACCGAATTGTGATTCCGCTGATAACTTGGAATGACTCTATACCGTTTTGGCAAAAAAAAAATGTATGCTGATTTTCCACTATTTCTTTAAGTGCACAGATACCGACTGCAAACAAAATTTAATAAATCTTCTTAAATTTTTAAAATCAGGCGTTTACCTTGAATTTTTCCACATTTTTAACAACTTTTTGGGGGATGACATCCTGTAAGCCTTATTTTTAAGGTGTCGATTTTAGGTACTTTTGAAAACTTGCAATAAAGTTTTTATTTTTTGAAAATTCAAATTATTTCTAGCTCAGGATACTGATTTAACAATGAGTTATGAGCAAAAAAGTTAATGGGTGGCAACCTGTAAGCCTTTCCCCTATGAATTTTATTAAGATCGGAGAGAACCCACAGAGAGACTCTCGTTAGTTTAATGCTAAACTCAACTGACAAATTGGCTAAATATTTGTAGACAGCTGATTTTAATTGATTTGTCATTTGCAATTAACTGATATACAGCTAAAATTTTGTAAATTTAACAGATTTTTTTTCTTGCTGCGATTATGTTACTAATGTTTTGCAAACAGATTATAAATATAAAATATGCGTTCTGTACGACGATAGTCGATTATCGTCCATTATCTATCTTAAATTACGACCATGTTACAAATTACAAATTTTAAATAATGCTAACAATTTTGAAAAAAAAAAAAAATTTCCATCTTTTAGTTTAACGCTTTCGTAAGAAACATCGTCAAAACGAGCTATTTAGGTATCCTTTTGCACAAAATTGTCCAAATTTGTTTTACCCGTAGAGGAGTATATATTTAACGCATATGTCGTAATTTGTTATTTGGGATCACCGGCAAAATACCATCTAGGATAATATCGTTACTAAGGTACAAGGTGGCGCAAAAGTAATCCTCCTATCAGAAAATGCTATAAATTTTGCGATTGGCCCCTAATGTCAGTTCTGTTTTGACATTTGTGTAGTAAAAACACATGCGAAATACACGTTAATAAACAATGTTACGCTACACTGCTCCAGAACGCGGAATATTGGTGACTATTTATTTGACCAATAATCGGTCGGTGACTTTGGCACAACGTGAATTTCGTCGCAGATTTCCTGGCCGTCCAACGCCTACTGGTGAAACACTGCGACGTTTAGCCGCTCGACTCGAAGAGACTGGCACAACACGAGATGCTGCCAGGCGTGGCAGACCCCGGAGTAGCCGTTCTGCAGAGAATATTGCTGCTGTAGCCGAGGATGTAATGGAAGCGCCGTCGACATCGACCAGACGACGTGCCACGCAAATGGGTATCAGTCAACAGTCTTTACAGCGAATTTTGGCACAAGATTTGAAGATGTTTCCGTACAAAGTCCAGACGGTGCATCAGCTGTTAACTGCTGACCGCCAATCGCGTGTAACATACGCTCAAGCCATCCTTAATCACCACCAAGAGGAAGATGATTTTTCATCAAAAATAATCATGAGTGATGAGGCCCATTTCCATCTTAGCGGGTACGTAAATAAGCAAAATTTACGCTTCTGGGGCACTGAAAATCCGCGTGTAACCCACGAAGAGCCATTACTCCCGCTCAAAGTCACTGTATGGTGTGCTGTTTTCGCTGGAGGAGTCATCGGACCTTTTTTCTTCGAAGACGTCGCGGGCCAAACGGTTACTGTGAATGGTGAGCGCTACAGAGCAATGATCAACGAGTTCTTTTTGCCGCAACTTGATGAATTGGGATTGGAAAACATGTGGTTCCAACAGGACGGTGCAACGGCACACACTGCACGTGCCACAACCGATATGCTGAAGGATGCATTTCCCGGTCGCCTAATCTCCCGTTTTGGCGATTTGCACTGGCCAGCAAGATCGCCTGATTTGACCGCTCCAGACTTCTTTTTGTGGGGCTTTTTGAAGTCGCGGGTTTATGTCAACAAGCCTCAGACTCTTGCAGCTCTTAAAGACAATATCCGTCAAGATTGTGAGGACCTATCGTCGGAAGTTTTGGCCAAAGTGATGGAAAATGCCATAAAAAGAGCTCAAATGACAATCAACTGTGGCGGCGGCCATTTACATGACATCATATTCTCGACTTGATGTAAAAAAAATTAAAATACCAAATACAAATAATCCACAAGAAGAATCAAAGTTTTTCATTATTTTTTTTAAATTACAGCCAAAAAAACATCGGAAGGTTATTTTTGCGCCACCTCGTAGGTAAATTAATTTGCGATTATAATTGGTTCTTTGTGTAGCTTAAAACCTATTGTCGGACCTTGTCGATTTATGTCGTCGTCATAATCGAGATCTTTTAAAAGTTTATTTACTTTCAGTTGGGAACCCCTAATATTTGGGCATAGTTTGTTTTGTTCAACAAAACTAGTTAAATTAAACCGTCTTTTCTGACTGAAAGAAATTGTCGAACAAGTAAACTAGCAGATCGATCTAGTTCAATAAATGGAAATGAGTTATAAATTATAAAATCCAACTCTAATACTTTATGTAATGGTACCTGATCTTTCCTTCGTCGAAGACCCATAAACGCACACTCAGGAAATTATGAAGGTAGAAATGACTAAAAATGACAGTTAAAATGATAACAAATGTAGGAAAAAAGACGATGACTGTAAAGGGTGTTTTTTATACAGATATAGAACTTTAAGTTGGCAACACTTTTTTAACTGGCGGCCATTTTGTCAGCTGTCAAGTGATAGACTGACGCCTGAACAACGCTTCCAAATTGTGCAAATTTATTTTGAAAATAATGGTTCTGTTCGAAATACTAGAATTTTGCGAATTTCGTTTAGCGATGAAGCTCACTTTTGGTTAAATGGATACGTCAATAAATAAAACTGCCGTGTTTGGAGTGATGATAATCCTCAAGTGTATGTTGAGACTCCTTTACATCCAGAAAAACTGACGGTTTGGTGTGTTTTATGGGCTGGTGGAATCATTGGTCCGTACTTCTTTAAAAACGATGCTGGTCAGAACGTTACAGTCAATGGTGACCGCTATAGAGCCATGATTACTGACTTTTTCGTTCATCAATTGAACAATCATGATGTGCAGGAGCTGTGGTTTCAACATGACGGCGCAACATGTCACCTAGCTCGTGACACAATTGATTTATTGAAGGAAGCGTTTGGTAACCACATAGTTTCGCTGGAGATATGTGAAGTCGCTAGTCTACGCTGATAAGCCCGAAACGATTGACACTTGGAGGACAACATTCGCAGCGGTATTGCCAATATACGGCCACAAGTGTTGGAAAAAGTCATCGAAAATTAGACCTCCAGATTAGACTACGTCCGAGCCAGCCGTGGCGGTCATATGCCAGAAGTCATATTTAAATTATAATGCCAGAAGATTATCTTTCGAATAAAGTAAATTTCATGTCAATTTAAAAAACTCGTCTTTGTTTTACTCCATTTTAAAGTTCTATACCTCTATAAAAAAATGGCACTAATTCTCTTCTAATACTTTAATGTACTCAGAAGAATTAATTCTGATGCTTGGAAATACCATATCAATCATACCGTCGAAACAAAAAGCGCCCCAAACCATTAAGGATCCCCCTCCAAAATTTCTTTTTGAGAAATATCGTGGTGCCTTAAGTTGGGCTCTCCAATAGCTGTTAAAACCATCTGCATCATCAAGATTAAACTTTTTCTCATCAGAAAAAATCAACTCTCACAGAAATTTGTGCTTAAACAGTCCTACCAGCAAGAGCGATTATTGACTTACTTTTTTCCAGTTGGTTTGTAAATTCCTTTTGGCGAATTCAAGTCGAGCAGTTTCGGGGCGGGGTAATAACCTTGTCAGAGACATCAGCTTTTGTAGAGTAGTTCTCTGGGAATCCTTTAAGAGCTTACTTACTAATGGTTGATTTGGACACATTTACTTTACATTCATCGATTATCTGATTGAGTCTCTTCATTGAGTTGCTAGCACAGCGGTTTAGTTGACACCAATCCCGATCAGAAATATTTTTTCAAGACCTCCTGTTTTATTTTTACCATATGCACTAGGATTATTTGCCAAATTTGTGACAGCCAAATCGTGTGAACGGTATATTTTTCTACCAATTTCCCGAAAACTTAAGCCACTTTTAACATAGGCTGAAATATGCTCTTTTCAAAATCACTTAGATATGAACTACCAGGCATTTTATTAAAAATTGATTGAAATTGCATAAAAAACAAAAATATTTTTTTAATTTTTCTTTATTTGTTATTCTTATTTAGTTACCGTTATATGTAATTATAATTATGAAACACTAACAAAATTGTATTACACAATGTTTCTCTTAAATCAATTTAGTAATCTCTTAAATTTTGCACAATAAGAGATCAGTTATCATCACACTCTTAAAAACAGTTATATGTTTAAATAGAAAAAATATCAAAAATCCTTTGTAATTATAGTTATGCAATCATTTCGAAATTTGGCATTCAGAAAACATAATTTAACAAAACATTATGTTGATCATCTTCGTAAGGTTTGTAATTTAAATATTTGTTTTGTTACTCTTATTCCTGTTCTTTCCATATTGGGGTTCTTATATTACATCATAATAAAATCGATTAATGCGATTTAAAATAAGTTTGTATTCTATCTATTTCGCCATATAGGATCTATTACGTGAAAAGCAGCAGCATATCGAACAACTTATGATCGAACGTGATTTAGATCGTGAGGATTCACAGAATTCATCATTGCAGTATCAGAAAAATATAAATGAGGTAAATATATTCAGCGATATAACATATCCACCGCCATCAACGAATACAGTTGTATTATATGCCGCCGATCGTAGGCGACCACTTGGTGTTATTTCTACAACAACTCAACCGATAGCGAAAAGATCGACGTTGGTAGAACGTTCACAATCACGTTCGCCAGCAACAATAATGGGATCAAAAAAGAAAGTTTGGTTTTGCGATAAAAAGAAATTGTATTTTCCAAATGGTTTTTGAGATGACATGAATATTTTTGTGTTAATTTTTTATTAAGTAGTTTTTAAAATTTAGTTTGAGGTGCTATTTGGGGGAATTTATTTACACATCACCCTCACACAAATTATGATACCATTTGGAGTTGGGCATTTTAGTTCATGAATTAGTTCATTCTTATAGTTTTATCGCTTATTAGACAAAATTCGTTTACCCCCCGTTGCCACATGTAAGTAAACCGGCGCAAGTTGAGAATATGAGAATTGAATATGAAGAATTGAAAAATTGAGAATATATCATCGAAATTGTCGAGTGTCTACACTAAGGCCTGCAAGTTACTCAAATTATATGAATTCAGTATTGCCAAGTATTCCAAATTCTAACATATACAGGGAAAAATATTGTTGTAAAATTTTTTTATTTATTTCTTAATGATAATTTATAATATTAATTTCATGAAATTAATATTATAAATTATCATTAAGATTTGTCGGTGTGTCCTTTGCTTTGCTTTTTATAAATATAAATATAATCAGTAATAATTATGATTCCCTCTTACTAAAAGTTACTAAATACCAGTAAATTGATATTAAACGTAATACTAGGCAACATTGTTTTTTTTAATTTTGACGTCTAACTTGTCGCAAGTGCCAAAAATTCACTGCATTAAAAATTTCGTTGTAAGTTGAGTCGCAAATGACAAAAGTATAATTGGATTGAAAAAAAAGTGTAAGTGAATTGAGTTTTTCGAACTTGTACTTGTATGTGGCAAGGGCGGGTGAATGATCAAACTAAAAGAATAAAAAACTAGTGAAATAGTTCACATTGCACAGTCAGGTGTGTCACAAATATTTTGGAAATAATTTAGCCATTTCTTACTGGCTGATCGGATTGCCATGAAACTTTACTCCGCCATAATCAACGCAATTTCAAGCTTAAGCTTAAAGAGGGGCCCGCTAGATACATCTGGCGCTGATCGGATATTCATTCTATAGTTGTAAATGATGAAAAAAATGTGATTTTAGTAATTTTTTGGTCAAAAAGGTAGCAAGACTCTTTTGCATCCAGAGTAAAAGCTTCTTCAGGAACACATATAGTGTTTATATTTTTCTAAAAGACTACTAAATATAGTTGCGCTTTATGGAAATTATATTCCCAGTTAGTTATTGTTCTCGGGCCCCTCCGAATTCGACCATTTTTTACTAAAATTTCAACTTTCACCAACTTTTTCTCTAAGTGCACTAACGAAATTGTAAAATAAAAAACGGGGACAGGTCCTTCAATTAAGTCCAAATATGATAGTATTATCCTTTTTTAACATCGCTTCAAATGTGGACTACACATCAATAAATGTAAAAAAATTACATTTTAGGATATTTTGTTAAAGTTTTTTGGAAATTGTGGAATTCCCTTTAGTCCTTTATCAATTATTTTTCTGCTTTAATAAAAACAATAGCAAGGTTCAGCTTAGTATTAAATTTCATTGCAATACGTCCATTAACAAATATTTTGTTGCAAAATAAAAGTTTCATATTTTTACAAAAGTTAAAAAAAAGAAAAAAATTTACGGATGTCTGAAAATTGTATTCGATTCGTTTAAAACTTTGCAATTATTATTTAAATCTGATTCCATGAAGAATCGTACAAAGTTTATTTTACCATATAAAATTTCCGTTTATATGACGTTGTATGTAAACTATGTGTAAACTATGTGTAAACAATAACCGATTAGCTCCAAATTTGGCACATCTTCATGGATTCTGATTTAAATATTATGTGCAAAGTTTCAACTGAATCGGATACAATTTTCGAATATCCGTTAAAAAATTTTTTTTTAATTTTTTTGAAATGTTAATGAACGAATTGTAATGAAATTTAATACTAAGCTGAACCTTGCTATTGATTTTATTGAAGCAGAAAAATAATTGATAAAAGAAATCACACAATTCCTAAAAAAAAATCCTAAAATGGGACTTTTTGCATTTATTGCTGTCTTGTCCATATTTAAAGCGATGTTCAAAAATGTTTGGTCGTTTTTCATTTTCCAAATTCGGTAGTGAAAAGTTTAAATTTTAGAGAGAGAAAAAATTGTCGAATTCGGAGGGGTCTTGGTCGAGAACAATAACCTACTGGTCGATATAATTTCCATAAAACGCAACTATATTTATTAGTCTTTCAGAAGAATATAAACACTATATGTGTTCCTGAAGACACTTTTAATCTGGAGGCAAAAGAGTCTTGCTACCTTTTTGACCAAAAAATAACTAAATTCACATTTTTTTTTCATTTACAACTTTGGAGCCATTTTATTTCAAGCATGAACAAAATATTGCATTCATATTTTTTTTGTTTAATTAAATAACTTTTTGTTAATACAATCAATACTTTTCCAAGCAATCGGGATTGATTTGACTTTTCCATTGCCAAAAAACCGGACCAGGTTATTACAAAAATGCTAAATTTTGATTTCCAAATGCGGATAACTTTTGCCCTTTAAGAGTTAACCCACATGAGTAAGCAGATTACAAAAATGTTTAATTTTTGAAAATCGATTGATAAATATAAATTTGGCAAGCTCTAAAAATTGTTGAATACCCGAGATGTCCTACTTTGGAGTCTTACTAGATCAGCGCCTAATGAATCTGTTGACCCCTTTTTTGAAAATTAAGCTTGACCAGCCAGTAAAAAAAGGCTGAATTATTTCCAAAATATTTGTGATTCACCCCACTGTGCATTGTTCAATTGAGTGAATTATTTTATTGAACAAGTTCGTCCATTACACGACACAATTCTAATCCCATTTCTATTTGAGTTATATATATATATTTTTTTGTTAATTATCACATTTAATCGGTCTGATTACGGTTGTCGAAAATAATGTCAAAACAACAAAAACTTTCGTAAAATGAACAAATATTGGTTTATATTACGAAAGTTTTTGTTCTTTTTACATTTATTGGTATTTTTATGCATGAATTATTATGAGTGTAGTCGAAATTTTCGACTCCATACAAAATAGTTCTGCTTGAATATTTTTTACGATTGAATTGTTTGTTATTTATAATAAATTCAGTTGTAAAACTATTTAAAAAAGTTGTGTTTTTTAATATAATTTTTCAGTAAATTCGACTACGACAATCGTAATCAGGCCTAATGTTTCGGCTGGCAATTTAACAAAGTTTAATTTTGTTAAAAGCACCTTTCAGATTTTTTTTTTGTTGTCATCGATAAGTTTGTTGCTAATTATTCCTTTGTTAATAATTTATTAATTTTTTACAATTTTTTTTTTTTTTATTGTCATGACTACCTTTTTTTATATGTTTATTGTACACGATTTTTCTTGTTCTTTTTCCGTGAAAATTTTAATAGATATAAATTAACAGAACAATTTCATCATTAACTGCATGTTAAAGCCACTAATTTATGTTTGCTGCACTATGAAATTCAAGGATTAATAAAAAAATCCGCGAAATTAAAATCGATGAAATTTACACATTTTTTAAACTTTTTTAAGGTCTACAAAATCATTGATTTGATTTTGAATAAACTGGACATTTAGATTTCGCAAATCGTCTTTGTATTTCCGGAAAACATTTTCTTGAAAATATCAAAATTTCGCGAATTTTAAAAATAACGCTTTTTGAACATTCACTGGGGGCAAACAAATGTTTTTGGGTTTTGTAACTCATTAAACACATTCTAAAGAATACCGTGATATTATAAAAATCCTTTAAGGTCGACTACCTTTTCCAAAACAAAATAACCAGAATTTAACTTTAACCACAGATATTTCCATATGAATTTGAAATTCATAACTATGGTTAGTCTCTAAACTTTAATTATTATGAGGTGTTTTAGCAGGTCTAAGAAGGGAGGCATCCCGACCCGGACCGGCAGAGCTTAATTAATTTCCGATATGTTGTAGAGAATAAAAATTTAAGGGAGCGGTGTTTTTTTTTTTTGTTTAGCTGCCTAATCTTAAGTTTAGGCGTTACTAAAAGGGATACATTTTATGCTTTTTCCGTTTATTTCGATTCTATTAAAAATAACTACAAACATATTCAGCCCAATTCTCAATAACAATTCCGTGAGAATTTTTTCCCTATTCCTTGTTCCCCTATTCTTAATAAAATCTGCCCGGGGATTTTTTCACTTTTCCCTTTTCCCTTATTCTAAACAAATTTCGAAAATGCGAAACTCTTCCCCCGGAAAAAAGGAGGTATTATGAATGTCAATAATAGGGAGAATTGTGATTGCATTTGTATGAATTATTCAATTATTCAATTAATATTATTCAATTCTCTCTCCATTATTATTCTTTTCCCCGCCTTTTTAGAATAGCAGGATTTTTTTCCGAGAAAATAAAATCTGCAGGGGAAAAAATCCGAGGGAATATTCATAATCGGGCTGATTTGGTATCCAATGACAAGTTTTTTGAAGACACATTCACTGTTGTACAAATTATGCCCAAAGGTTTTGAAATATTTTTGTTATTCAAAAAATTATGTCTTGATTAACATTAAATCTAGCATTTTATTAAGTAATTTTTATTTTAGTTATGCTTAATAGAATGCATAGGCAATGCCTTTTTAATTTAATCGAGGAGGTGTCTGAGCTTTTTCCGATATTCGAAACCGTTTTGATTTTTATTCTACTTTTCCCGAAGAGCCTTTTAAGTAATTTAAAAGTGCGGCAAAATTGTTGTTTGTTTGAGTACTTTAATTCTGCGACAAATAAATCTATTTTCTGTAAACTAAAGACAGGTTTGTGGTGTAATAGTTAGAGCTTTGGACTGTTACACAGATGATAATGGGTTCCATCCCCGGCGACAACAACAACAATTTAGAAAAATTATATGTATGAGATTTCTATCCCTCATGTATCGCACAGCCACATTCGGTGTTCCCATAGCACTTAACCCCACCAAAGTAAAATAATGAATCAGGGCTATGAACCAAAAACTTCACTAAGTTTGCCAACTCTGCATCATGTGGCGAGAAACAACTGTTCCAAGACTTATCATCTCGCGCAATTACAGTGTTGCTATATTTGAAGCCCTTACTCTTGCCCCACCTTTCATCTCTCCCTATCCCCTTTCCAAAGAAGGCAACACATTAATTAATTGAAAGAATTTCCTGAGTGTTGCTTCTCTTTCTACAAAAAAAATACGTCTCTCTTGTTACTCCTTTATAACATATCCAAAGTTTATTAAAATCTGCGAGTTCGGATCTGGAAACCTCCCTTGTAAGCCGTTAAAATATAGAAATCTAACTTTTTAGAACACTTATGTTCTTCCTTTTTATGGGAATGTGAACACTTAAATTTGCTGAATATTTCCATTATCCACAAGGAAACTACGCAGTGGTAAATCCGCCAATTTGAAACTTGGATATGACATTTAGGACAAAAAAATATTAGACTCTTTTTTTTTTTTAAATGCGTAATCGCTCGTTAACGGTTGCAGAGTGGGATCAAAATTTAAAACACTTTTGTATAAAAACATTTTTAAAATTCAATAAGTTCAGATTTTTTTTTGTACGCAGTATTAACCCTTTGAGGTCCAGACATTGTCCGTCGAAGTAATTTTTAAATTTTCACGATTTGATCTCTGCCTTATTAATAGTTATTTAAAAAAAACAAAATTGGCACCGAAAATAACTACTATTTGACCATGACAAATTTTGAGGTAAAAAATGTCAAGGTGTAAAACGTTTTAGGTGAAAAAAGTATTCGAGGTGAAATATTCAATACTATTCACCTCTATGTCTCTGGTTACAAAATGTGCAACTTTTCTTGTAGTAAACAAAAATGGAGGTGAAAAAAAATTTCGAGGTGGAAAATGTTTGAGGTGAAAAAAAATTTGGTGAAAAAAGTACTTGAGGTGAATATTCAACACTATTCACCTCTATATGTCTGGTTACAAAATGGACAAGTCACGTAATTTAGTAAAATTAGCCAATTTGTAACTTTTGAAGCGCTGGACCGATTTAGCTCATTTTGAACACCACACTTCTAAAGAAGCTACCAAACAGTCTATGTGAAAATGAGCATCCTCGCTTTCATCGTTATTGCATTTTATTTTTACCCATTTCAACATTTTATTTTCATCTATAGTAAAAAAAAGAGCAAAAATATGCTAAAAAAGAGTCAACTTCAAGGGCCTATAAAAACAAAACCAGAGCAAAGATTTTAAAACCCTTTTTGGGTTTTAGTCTACTAATAGTCTACTTTCATTTTCCGTTGGAATGGTACGGAATGTTTTTTCTTGTTGCCCAGCGTAATAAAGGTACACACAGGGAAAAATTTAGCTATTTGCCAACTGAAATTCGGTTACTAAGACTCAAATTCGTTTATTACGAATTTCAGTCGGTTGGTACAACGGAACATTAGTTTTCACAACAAATTTCGATTAAATCAACTGAATTTTAGTTGCAACGCCCAAAATATTCAGAAATATAATGTAAATATCGTTGTAGTAACTGAATTTATAGGTTGTTACCATTAAAATACACTTTTCAATTCGGTTGGCACTTTATTTCTCTGTGTGTATTTAAAAAAAATTTAGTAAAACCAAAATTTAATTTTATATAAAAAAAAGTTAAGTTTTCTATTAATGTATGTTTAAAAATGTTGAAGGGGGAGAATAATTTCAAAAATGCATTTAAAAATTGCAGTTGCATCAAACATGGAAGAGAACGACCATATGAATGATTTTTGAATCAAAGAAATCCGCTATAAATTTTCGAATACAGACAGAGCTCTTCAAACTTACATACTATTGAGGTTTTTTGAGTTTTTTTGCCTTTCTGTTCCTAAAGGGGCCCACACACGACACCAGCATGCATGCGCAATCAAGTGATTGTGCATGCCGATTGACCGTGTATGGTGTTGTGGTGCGATTGCACATGCCGATTGAGCAAAATAAAAAACAGTTTGATATTTTTATGATTGTACCAGCATGCATGTATCGTGTGTGCTGAAATTAGCTCAGTTTTTGAAAGTTTTCATGCAGTAAACAAGACCATGAATGCAAAAGAAAAATTATTTTGGGGAGAATTCCTCAATTTATACAAGTCAATGCCGTGTTTATGGAATATTAAAAGTTCAGAATATTGCAATCGTGATTTAAAAAGCCAATGTTGTATTCAAATGGTTGAGAAATTAAAAGAATTTGATCAAGATGCCAACAGAGACAAAGTAGTATCCATGACGACCTTTCTACACAGTTTTTGTAAAGAAATGAAAACTGTACCAGCATGATGGTGTGGTATATGCTCAAAAGCTCAATCACACAATCACTTGATTGCGCATGCATGCTGGTGTCGTGTATTGGCCCCTTAAGATCAATTTTTTATAATGAAAGCTTTTTTTTTAAAATTTGCTTCATCTCATGTTCTTAATCTTATATGAGGTTTGAGTTTTATTATTTCTACAATTTTCACTTTTATTTTCATTAACAAACACTAAACTCTATGTAAACATTTAACAATCATAATAGAATAATTGCAAAATCTAATTCAATGTCAACCCAAAAAAAAAACTAACAAATCGTTTTATTGATCGAATTATAAGAACGTTTTATTCAGTTTTTTTAAGTGATGACGTTTTATGATGAATCACAGAACAAATTAGAAGAATACATTTAAATTATTTGTTAAATATTTTTTTTGCAAATTAGTTTTTTTTTTTTGTAGTGTTTGTTTAATGTTAATTTGTTACTATGTGTTTTTGTTATTTGTTTATATTATTATTATTTTTTTGACATGTACGTACATATAAATTTAAATATAAATATTTTTTATAAAAAGATAAATAAATTTTAATTTTTATTATAATCCACTACGAAAAAAATATGCAATTGTTTTTTTTTGTTTTTGCTATTATTTAGTTAAAAAAAATATAAATCTGAAAAAGTTTTAATGGCCTGGGTTCTATATTCCACTACGAAGTGAAAGTGGAATCGTTTTTAATTCCACATTTTCAATTCCGCTGTGTTCTGAAAAACGAGTGAATCGTTTTTTTCACGACGATTTCATTTTCATTTTGTTTTTAGCAACAACATAAAAAAATGCTGGAAAAACCCAAATTATCACTTTAAAGTGAATGAAATTGCAATAAAGAAGAGTGCATTTTTAAACAAAAAATAAAAATTAAACAAAAAAATACTTATTTTTAAAATAATATATAATGAGTTTCGCAATTGTGATTTCCTGGTATTTAATTGAAAAACAAAACAAAGAACGGAAAATCTAAATAGTAAAATCGTAAGACAATAATTAAAACTGAGTCGCAAGTGTTTAAAATTAATAAAAAAAAAATAGTTTTATTGCGTATTTTAGATTAAATAAGTATGCATTTATGATGGTTTTAGAAGAATTATCACCAATGGCTAAAAAGACAAGCATTCCAATTATTTTACAATTGGACACATCACTACGCTATATCGGACAAGGAATTTACCAACAAATGATCGCAAAAGACTTCAATCTAGCAGTGGGAAGAAGTACAGCGTCAAATATTTTAACAAAAATGTGTAATGTTTTGAAAACTGTCATAGGCCCAAAATCGATTAGATTTGAAAGAAGTCGCGAAGAAATTGAGAAATCAAAAATAGAAATCAAAAAGGGAAATCATCGGTTGCGGTTCTTCATGTTCTATATTTTCATTACCTTCGTCATTTTTATTTAATTTTTGTAAAATCACGTTTACTACATTGTCGGAACTGGTGCCATCTAAGTTTGACAATTCAGTAGATGAATTTGTGGTTGTTTACCCTTTGCTAGTCGTCCCGAATGATTTAGCAGCTGGAACACCTTCGACTGCTGTATAAAGGCCAGAAAGTTTGGCAACTGAATCTTCTTTGAATGATATGTGTTGGATATTGTTGGGTCCTCCACCTGTTGCCGTTACCTCTGCTCTATTTTCGGCCAATTTTTTACGAATGGTAGCCTTCCAATCAGCCCAAGCCTTTTTCCAACCAGTTGCATCGTTTTCTGGAGGTCCTAAGCTGTTTAATGTACTTGCTAAGTCCTTCCACAACTTGTCTTCAACTGTTTTGTCGCCCCTCTAAAAACCTTTGGCCAAACCAGATTTTTTTTTTCATGAATGTTAAAAATGGGGCCTCTTGTTCCGGATTCATGTGTTTTCCCGTAAAAAATACAACACTTTTTCAGTTAAATAAACGTATATTGACAACATATCACATTTACTTACATTGTTTGTTTTTTTTTTTTTACGTTTAATATTGAAAATAATTTTATTTTCTAAAAAGTTTGGTTTTTCACTCAGTTAACTAATACCGTTTTACAATTACTTTTTTTTGTAGTGAAATTGTTTTATAGAACACATCAAATCACTTTAATTCCACTAGAAACAAAATGAAAATGAAACTTTTCTTTTCAAATCGCTTATGTGGAATTGAGAACACAAATTGAGCGTAAGTTTCACTTTCACTTCATTTTCGGATTGTAGAACCCATGCGAATGAAAATTTGTTAAATGGAGTGCTATTTATTTATGAATTTCGGATTGTCAGATAGATTAGCGAAACATTTTAAAGACACATAAATTTCAATCGAATTTAGTCCGTTTTGGAAAGTCGTCAATAAAATTTAACAACTAAGGCCGGATAACATATCTAAAAACTAATCAGAGATATCTTCATAAAAAATTTACATTCATAACTTTCATAGCACTAGAATATGATTATTCTGAAATATTTCGTAGTTCTAAATAGTTATAGTTTACACTAAAAAAAATAAACAAACCAAAATTAAAGTAATTTAACTTAATTTTGAGAGATTTGGGAATGATTTGGCTCCAAAAACAATTTAATTTAAATTAAGTTCACTCAAAAACAATTTACTTAAATTAAGTAAAATTTTACTAAAATTAAATATATTTTTTATTAGAATAATTACGTTTTTTACCTTTATTTAGTAGAACTTTTCTTTAAATTTAGTAAATTTTTCCTTCAATTTAAAATAGTACATAATAGTACATTTTCAGTTTCTTCATAGAGAGAGTTTATTGGACGAGTTTTAATGAAACTTTTTCACTAAACTAGTAAAGTTTTCTTCAGAATGTGTATAAAAAATTTCTTAAAATTCATGATAGCTTCAATGACATTTTTTTCAAATGAAAATTTTCATTAGACGTATGCAATTTTTAATAAAAATAAAGAAAATTTTTCATTAAATTTTATGAAAAACTGCATTAATTTAATGAAAAGTTCCAATGGACGAGTTCCAGTGAAAATCTAATGCAAAAATTCATTGATATCATGCAGATAGTTCTCTCAGTGTTGTTTACATTAATTATGTTATTTTTTTTTTTTTTTTTTTATTAATTAATAATCATATAATTACAAATTATATACTATTACCCTAACCGAGCACTAGCTACTATGGCCTTCGGCGCGTTGGAGCGAAAACAGACCAGTGCCTCTGGTGGGAATCGAACCCACGACCCCCGCACAGATAAGCCAGCACGCTACCAACTAGCCTACCGGGCGCACAATTATGTTATTAAAGTTAATTATGTTGAGAATAGATTCTCTCGTCGCTTCTCCGTTTAATGTGTTATAAAGAGACAAAACAACAACATTAACCCTCTAACCGTCGAATCCAGATGATTGTTTATTTTTTGTGCCAAACACATTACACATACAAAAAAGCTTTGGCCGGTTTGAGGGTTAACTAATATTTTCTTTTTACGCATGTAACGTTTCATAACCGAGTTACGTTACGTTTCTGCTGGAGGTATTTGGCTTAATGAAAACTTAAATCAAATATGTTTTTAATAGTTTTTAAGTAATTTTTTTTAAGAAATATTCAAGAAAAACTAGCTAGGACCGGTATTATAGTGAACAATTAAGTAAAATCTAATACTTAAGTAAATTTTTCCATAATTTTAAGATTTTAAAGTATTTTAAGCATTAAAAACAATGAAGACCTCCAGCGTATAAAAAATTTAATAAGTTAACTTAAGTGGTCTAAATTGTACGCTAAAACAAACTGAAAGAATTATCTGTCATGATTTTAATAAAACAATTTCATATAATTTTTTTCGTAGATTCGATGAAGAATTTCATTATATCCCAGAAATTTTATTAATATTAAGAAATTTTTCATAAACTTTTTTTTATAAAATTTCATAATTTCATAAAAAAAAAAATCATTCGATTTCATAAATTCTCTCTTCAAAGATTTAATGAAAATGTTCTTTAGAGCTACGAAATTATTTGAATGACTTATTTTTTTAAATTTTTTCATAAAATTTCATAATTTTATTAATTTTTATTCATTTCAAATTTTGGTTTTAAGATTTAATTCTCAAGTATTCAAGATATTTTATAAAATGCTTTATTATTTCAGTGTAGCCTTGCATTAATTTTGGACTTCTATGAAATTGTTTAAAAAATCATATGAAGCGGTTCATTGGCTTAGCTCCAATGCGTTTTTCAAGACATTTATGAAGACTTATTAATTTAAGGAACTTCTTAATATTGAAAAAATGTATGAAACTGTTTCATAAATTCTATAAATAATTCATTGTCGGAATGCTTCATTAGTTTTATGGAGATTTTCATTAATTTTACAAACATTTCATATACATTGACTTTAATGAAACCTGTTTCATAGATTCTATGACAAATTTTCATTAAAGCTATGAAAAAATTCATTGCTGAAGTGAATATATTTCGCTGATTTCAATGAAACTTGGATATGTTGTTGAGGATATACTTAAAGTATGGGGAGAAAAGCTCTTCGTTGTTCTAAAGCAGAACGAATACAAAAATTTAAAAAAGCCCTGACAGACACAATAAAATTAATTTGAACTTAAACAAAAAATAACTTTCCATACAAATGTGGTATTCGTATTTTTTTGTTTGTTTGAAAAACAAAAATGTTTGGACTACACGGACCTGTTTCACATACCTTTCATATGATACCCAATTTGCACATAGTTTAAGAACTAATATAAGAATTATATTAAAAAAATTCAAATTGGATAAAATACATGTCTCATATTTTCCACAAAATATCCAAGTTTCATTCAAATCTGCAGATTCAGCACTGTGTAGTTTCCTTGTAAGCTGAAAAAATTAAGTGTTCGCTATAAAACTAGCCCGTGAGTTTCGGTGTGAACTCAATTTTAGTTCATAGTTTTTATACGAGACGTTTTTTTAAGCTGCATTTACATACCGTCGAAATCCAGTTTAAACAAGATTTCGAAATATTATCGAAATCTGGTTTAAAGTGGATTGTGATGGTAAATGTAAATGTAAATGAAACTTTATTAAAAGTGAAATATAAAATTTTAAAATATTGTAATCTCGTAGTAAAATTATAAGAAAACTGTAGAAAATAAGTGGCTCCCAAATATGTTCGCATAAGAATTGATGTGAAAAATCGTGTGCATTAAACTGTGAAACATACGCTGTTTATCTAAATAAAGAATGTTTACGAAAAAAATTTTACATTTTGTATGCATGATAACTTTAAAACATGAAAAGCCAAATTAAACACAAAAATCGAAATAATTGAAAAAACTATAAAATTTTTGCAATTCTTTGCGTGCTTAGCGAATATTCAATTTTTCGTCGAAGAGGACAGTTATTGGATTTGCTATACTATATTTTTACCCTTTTTTTTTTCTTTCAATATACATAAATATGAAAACTGATATTTCTTCTATCATAACGTATGCGGAATGAAATTGCAACAAAGTTTGCAAAATTCTAAATTTTGACTTTAGTTTCGGATAATTACATGTATTCTCATGTTCCTACTGCATCAATTTTATGAATATCATGCATATGAACATTTTTAAAAATTGTTTGATATTGATGAAACTGAATAAATTTTGCTATAACTTCTATATTTTTAAAGTCAGAGCATTACGGCTTATAGATTTATGTCAACGATTAAAAGAATGTTCTTTCTGCAAAAGTTCAGGAAAACTGAAACAACAGCCTCATAGTTATTAATGTTTAAAGTTAAAAATTATCAAAAAGTCGTTTGAATCAGACTCAAAATTTTTCATTCTTAAGGATATATTATTTGCAGCTTACAACTTAGAAATCCAAATCGAGTAATATGAACTCACTACACTTTAATTAATTTACACTATAAGTACTGATGGTGTTCCACAAATATGTGAAAAGTGATATGGTGTTAATGTTTTGAAACCAAATTTGTTCGATCACTTCACGTATCGATTACCAAGAAACAAACAGAACACTGTACAATTGTGGGCTGCTTGGTGTATGCTACGATAATGTGCCGTAAACACAAACTGAGTAAAAGCTCCACAAAAATGGAAAAAATAAACGTGATTTTTTTAGAAAAGTTTTCGCGAGGCACAACCATAGTGGCCCGAATATGGTGTGATTTTAATATTTTATCATATTACATGTTTCTTTAAAAGGTCGCTGTAAAGTTTGAATTTTCTGATTTTTCGGGTTTTTTTATAATTTTAGCAAAAAGAGCTTTTTTTAATTTTGCATTTTTAGCTGAAGAAGGTGTTATTTTAACGTGCAAAAGTAATGATCATAAGTTATCTTGAGTGATTTACGCGCACTTTTAATTTTGTCACGGCACACTCAAATTGTTGATGGAAATGCTGCAAAAAATATAGAAATCGCAAGACTTCATTGTGTTTAGCTAACCGCCAAGAGGCCGCAAAAAAATAAAGATTATAGAGAATATGGAGCTTTCAATAATTTATTGATCTGATTTAGCATCCCTAAAAAAATCTACAATTTTTAAGAAATTTTAGTGTGTTCTTGGTGTATTCCATTCAGCTTGAGTGTGCTGAATTCGATTTTGACTTTAAAAATTGTTTATCGACCATAAATTTCGCGGAAATCGCAATTTTTTTAAAAAATACATTATACCATTATACGTCATTGTACGAGATGTTGATTTGTCAAAGACGTTATTAAAAGCTTAAAATGAAGCACGAATTTGGCTCTTAAATGTGCAATTGACCGACAAAAGTGCAATTTGATCGACTTATCAATGAGATCCTGGCTTAAAACAAGTAATTTGCTGGATAAATCGCTAATTCGTATAGGCAGCTTGAAAAAGGGGTTGAATGCGATGGAAAAACATTTAAAATGTTCCTTAATTATAACCGAACACAAAAAAGATGCCGAAAGAACAATCGAGCTGTTTCCAAAACGTAAGAAGTAACCATAAATCTTCAATTTACAACTTTGGTCAAAACTAGTCAAAAACACCGTTATTTGAAACATGGATTAAATATCTTAGATGTCAATAAATGGCAGGGAATGCACTTTTTCGTGGGAGATACCTTTATTAATGATAAAATTAAAAACTTTTACCAAACTAATATTCAAATATCCAATCAAAAATTTTTAAAAGAAGCTCAGAAAAATCCCAACATCGAAATTTCAAATAGCTAAATTCAATAGCTAGAAAATACAATAGCTATTGACAAAGCACCTCCAAACTGCCTCAGAATTGGATGAATTGGGCCATTTTTTTTACATTAAATTAATGTAAAATTAAATGGCACAAGGTAAATGGCATTAGGGAGAAATAGGAATTTTTATTTGACTTTTTGTCTGAATTTTTGTATGAATTTTTGTCATTTTGTTTTTTAAAAACTAGAGAACATTTTTCTACGAGGTATTGTTTTGCCATCGTGCATAGTTTTTTAAATAAAGTAAAATTGACTTTAAGTTTGTGTTAGAAATAACTACAGCGTTTACCGTTTTGTTGCAATTTCATTCCGCAAACGTTATTTTTAATACTTTTTATGAATTTCAGTTATTTTGAATTTCAACATTTTAGGTTCGTTGCAATTTTCGAATGTTCTAAGTTTACAACTCTGTTCGAACATACTTATTTCATAGTATTTTTCAAAAATCTAAATCTTTATATATTTGTGTTTCAAGGCGAAACTGGGCGATAATTATACTTTCATAAAGTATTTCTTATTTAGATACAAAGAATGTGTGATAAATATTCTTAGTTTGAAATATTGTCTAGCCTACATAGGTAACATATAAGGCAACTCTTCATATCCACCATTACTACAATTTTATTGTCAGGGTCAGATTTTTATTAATTTCTCAACATTTCTGTCTTTCTATATAAAGTTCGGAATGTTCTTCAGTTATTTAGTTTAAAACAATAGTCCATAAACTTAGTGGAAATCTGATTTTACGAATGTTTCATGAGTATCAAAATGTCTCCTTTGAAACTGGCCAATTTTATAGCAACCCAGCAAAAACTGTTCTGCCAAAGAATGATTCTAGTTGAACATTTTCATCGATGAAAATGCCAAATTAGAAGAGCAAACATTTTTGCTGGGAAGTTAATTCCACGCTTGCTGATTGATCTTTATGTCCAATTCCTGCTTCGATTTGTAACTTAAATTAAATTTGTAACTTAAATTAAATAATTTGTAACTAAAATTAAGTTTGCACTAAAATTTTCATTTTGCGTGTTTTTAATCGATCTAATAATTTTTATTGACGATTTCACTGTCAAACGGGAAAATTTTGATTTTGAAATTTTTTTAATTTTCGTCGGTTTGCAATCTGAAAGGCAACCATTTGATGTTTTCGTCATTTGAATAAACTACTCTTAACAGATTTATAATACAACATTTAGTTCTATGTGTTCTATTGTTTTATTGTTTTATTTCCTTGCATCTAAAAGCAACCACTGGCTTTTTGGTAAACGTGTTCAAAATTGATTGGGTTCCCTTTAGGCTAATAAGCAAAAGTTCATTACATTTCGCTTCGAATTGCAAATTTTTTTTCGACACTGTTAATTTTTAGATTTTTATGATTTATTTGATGTTTTTTTTTTCTTATTTTTAACTTTTCATTTCATAAAGTTGTGATGAAAATAAAATGTAAAAACTTTTTCGTAAGCATTCTTTAAATAAAATATGTATATATATTTCGAATGGAGTTTTAAAAGTGTATTGACGTAATCTTAGCATTACTTTTGAAACAACTTTACTTATTAGTATTTATAATTATTATTGTTAAAATATTTCAAAAGCAAAACTAAATTTTCTTTTTATTTTCAATTTCTTCCACAATTCAATTTCATTTTCTTATTCCTCCTCCCCCACCTCCCCGAACCTCTTTAGCAAGTACTTAGCGATGCTGATCGTTGGGCAAGACTAATTGCACGTCGTAGTTTTCGTTTAGCTGATCTACGTCGGGAATTTCGTGGTTGGAGTGGTAATCATGAGAAACATTGCATTCTTCATAGTGTACTAACCCCTTTACGCATTAAGTAAAAATGCGCTTGCGCACGCACAGTTAGTTTACACACCCCTACGAAGACTCTTTTAACGGAAACCTGGCTTTAATACAATCATATGTGTGCATATCTTTTAAGAAAAAGAGTAAAAGGAGACCTGTACCTCGTAGTGCTCAAAGAGAACAAGAAAAAAAAAAACGAATAAGAAAAGATTATGAATGAATAATCTTTAGATGTTAGATTCCCTTCAACCAAATAATATAGATTGTTCTTCACAGATGATCTGCTAATGATGATGATGATGATGATCACGTTTATCCTAAACCAAAAAAATACAAATTCCTCAATACACACAAAATTGGTTTTAAAAACGAAATTCTGTTCTGTATTTTATCTGATACTTTTTTTAATTTTCTTTTTTTTCAGAAAGAATTTTAATTAAAAATAAAAAATAAATCAAAAATCCAATTGTTGACTGCTTAAAGCAGAGTTCTAAACTACTATTTCGTCTAAAATACTATTATTAAGTATAATTATTTTTTAACGATATAAGCGAATTTTATTGCTTCTGTTATATTATATTTTTAAATATATCTTTATATATTTATATTTTTTATATTTACTATTATCTTTCTAAAAGAAATGCTAATAAAATATTTTTAAAAATCTGATTGTGCCTTTTTGATGTTGTTTTATTTATAATATTAATAATTTGTTCTTTTTTTCTCCAATATCTCTATTTTAGCTTAAAACTCGTATTGCTCTATTAGAGCGACAACTGAGTGAAGAACGTAAAAAAGCTGAAGATTTACAATTCTCAATAGATGAGGCCACATTTTGTGGCGATGAATTAAATGTAAGATTTTTTTGCTTTCCTCATATTTTTCACAAATTGGGGATACACAGATGATGCATACGTATATTATATATTTAAAACAGTTATGGGGTGCCGATCCCGATACCGAAAATCCCAAGATTTTCTGAATTTATAAATTCCGAAATGCCAGGATTTTCATGTTTTTAATTTGCTTATTAAAGAACTTTTTGCTTATAGGAAATATCCTGTTAAACAACGAAAACAAAAAAATTTTAAATAAAAATAAATCACAAATTTTAAAAATTTTAATTCTGCTTTTATAATATTTCACAAATCTAATTTGAATCAATTTAAATATTAAATATGTAATGAATTTACTTTTAAAGAAAAATTTAAATTATTTATTAACCTTGCGAAATGACTTAATTAAAATACTTTTGAATTAATAAACTGATAAGTTTGAAGAATTATTACCTGTATTTTAAAATTAAAGACACGTTTTATAAGCGCCATTTCGCTAAGCTACATTTCGCTGCCAAACTTTGCAGATATGTAGAAAAATAAATTTTAAAAAATGTTTGACTTAAAGCGCCCGCTATTGGAAATATTTTACAAACAAAGCTGGAACTTTGAGAGAATATAAATCTTAGACGGCTAAAGGTATTAAAAATTAATTTAATTTTGTGTAAGTTTGTGAACAACTCTTTAGTAAAAAATATATAAAATTTAATTTTTTTAATTAACCGATTTTTTTTTTAGTTTTTTAAAAAAATATCGTGTATTTTTAATATAATTTTTATCAGCATTTTTGTATTTTAATAAAATCATGGCATTATTTATGTTTTGAGTGAACATGGTTTACATTTTTATTAGTTTTTTGCTTTTACATAGATCGAGATTATTTATATGTTATTTTTAATTTATAAGGAGCTTTCAACTTCCGTATATTTACAAAAATAAAACAAATCAAACATATTAGCTAGGTTGATACATGTATTTCGATCTGGAAACAGATCTCGTCATAACCCGATGTTTTAGCAAAGCTAGGGCCTCCAGAATAGGTAGAGCTTTGACAAAAAAAACCTTTTAATCATCAATTTTGCTCCATTCTTGTCTTCTTAGTAATGAAACACGTGGCTAGGGTCTTTTCCTAACAAGCATCTTTACGTTACTAAACTTTGAAGACCGAAAATGTTCTATGTCTATGAAAAAAATTGTTTTTACTCTGGCTCAAGTAATATTTTTAAAATTTTTTTTTATTAAAGCGTGTTTTTTATAGAGGTATAGAACTTTAAAATGTAATAAAACAAAGATGAATTTTTTATATTGACATGAAATTTACTTTATTCGAAATATAATCTTCTGGCATTATAATTTAAATATGACTTCTGGCATATAACTGCCAAGGCTGGCTCGGACGTAGTCTACTCTGGAGGTCTAATTTTCTATGACTTTTTCCAACATTTGTGGCCGTATATTGGCAATAACGCTGCGAATGTTGTCCTCCAAGTGGTAAATCGTTTCGGTCTTATCGGCGTAGACTAGCGACTTCACATATCCCCACAGAAAATAGTTCAGCGTCGTTAAATCGCACGATCTTGGAGACCAATTCATTTGTCCGAAACGTGAAACTATGCACTTACAAAACGTTTCCTTCAATAAATCAATTGTGGCACGAGCTGTGTGACATGTTGCGCCGTCTTGTTGAAACCACAGCTCCTGCACATCATGGTTGTTCAATTGAACGAAAAAGTCAGTAATAATGGTTCTATTACGGTCACCATTAACTGTAACGTTCTGACCAGCATCGTTTTTAAAGAAGTACGGACCAATGATTTCACCAGCCCATAAAGCACACCAAACAGTCAGTTTTTCTGGATGTAACGGTGTTTCAGGCGTCAGTCTATTCATGTTGAAATGCCAAACCAGACTAAACATGAATCACGTGACAGCTGACAAAATGGCCGCCGGTTAAAAAAGTGTTGCCAACTTAAAGTTTTATACCTGTATAAAAAACACCCTTTAAATCTGGGTTTTAAGAGGTTTTGATTATCTCGTAAACAGCTGTTTGGTTAGTTTTGTAAACAAAAAATTTATGTGATCTAATCAAAAACTTAACGAAGTATTTCAAAAAACATATTCTGGAATACAATATTTATTAGCTTTGACTAAAATACAACATTAATATTTATACGGAAAACATTTTTTCATAGGTATGATTAGATTAAAGAGAGGAAGACCGCAGCTATTGAGGAATTATTTGTATATACTTTATTTGCCAGAAGGATAATAATGTCACAATTAACACCAAAGAAGGTTGAATACACTTTTTAAATTAATTTTTCTTTTTATTTGTTTGTTAACATTTCCATCTTTACTGAGTATGTCCAGTGAAGTACTATTTTGGCAAATATGTCACTAAACACAGCTAAAAACATTAAACACACCTAAAATCACTGCCTAACCCTAACTTTTAAGAGATGGAAATTATCTCGTCAAATTGAAGTGATTATTGGCAGAAAATTTTTATGGAAAATCTTGTGATAATAAAGAGATAATCCAATTCTATTGAAGATTACTAAAACCACGTTCATGTGAATGGGGTATAAGAACCAGTTTTAGAACCAGGCTTTAAAACTATGAAACAAAACAAAATTACGATCCTTTTTTTTAATAAATTGATTTGATTTAAAATTAAAATTCACTATCCCGATGTTATAAGTAGCTTAAGAAGATACACTGTAAAAAATTAAGATTGCATCATTCCTACAAAAATAAAAAATAAATGTTTTTTTTTTAAATTGAATTTAAAAAAAAACAAGGTTAATTAACACAATTGTTTTAAAATTAGGTGAAAATCCTTAAAAATATGCAAACCAAAAATTAATTTGATCAAGGTAAGTAAAATGCCTTCGTTGAAGACAATAGAAATGTTCAGTTTTTAAATCGTTTTTTATTAAAGATATTTGAAATAACTGTTTGAAGAGAGAGCTTAAACTTATACTTGTATTTTTCAGTTTTTCTTAGTCAGGATAACTTCTTTTTGTTTGACCTATCGTAAATAGGTTTTAATAGTTCGTATTTAAAAATTATAATTTACGATAAGTACTTTTCGGAAAAAATCCCTTGTTATTTAAGGAATTAATTTTCTTTTTTACCTCAATTAAGTAAATATCACTGAAAACTGATTCTTTTTAATTTGTAGTACTTTTTCGCCAAACGCAGTAATGGAAATCGCCAAAATAATTTTTTTTGTACAATTTTGCTTTAAAGCAAACAAGAGGATTTCTTTCACTAAAGATGTATAAAATATTTACTGCTAATAAAGCGTCCACCAAATAACTTTTTTTTTTTTGAAAATGCTATAAAAAAAAAAACTACTAAATATTTTCTCAAATTTCTTTTTTTATTTGAAAGTACAATCCTTCCGGTTAATAATGGAAAATAATTTCATTCAAATGGCTGCCTCGGCTGGCCATGCAGTAGCCTACACTATCGGTCCAATTTTTAAGCACATTATCGATTGTGTGCAGCTGTATTTCAGCAATGACTTCACGAATATTGTCCTTTAAAGCGTCAATTGTCTCTGGCTTGTTGGCGTAACAATTATCTTTGACGGCACCCCACAAATAATAGTCCAACGGTGTCAAATCGCAGCTCCGAGGAGGCCAAACGACATCAGCTCTGCGGCTGACAATGCGAACTTCAAAAACGTACGCAATTTACGGACACATTCTGCAACAATACCATGATTTTCAAAGTAATGTCGCAATATTTCCCAGCGTTGTTCAAGCGTATACACAACCATATTCGTTCAACGGAAGGATAAAACTAATTATCTGTCAAATCAGACATGAGCTAAGTGTTACCATTCACGAAATAAGCACTAGTTGAAAAAAAACGTTAGATGGCGGACTCTTTACTACATAGGACAACAGCCATTATGTAGCAGCCGAATATGTAACTGATCTTATATAATTCGAGAGTGCTGATTCCGAATATGACAATGATTTTTCGAGATCACCTCGAGCTTGGGAGATATAACCAAAAAACTGAAATTTTGGTTTTTAGGGTACAACATTTTAACAGATAAACCTATCAGAACAGTTATCACTATAATCGACTAAGAGACGTTTCGTCCAATTTTCATTGTACTTATGTGGATTATATTTCAAATAGTTTTTGAGTTATAAAGTTTCAAAGTTGAAAATTTTGGAATTTTTCCAAAACTAAACAATTTATATATATGTTCTATATAATGTAGAAAAAACTGGACTTTTCATAAAACCTTAGTTGTCTCCGAAATCTCCAACTGTTTTTGAGAATAATATTTTTCAGAAATGTTAAGGTTAAGAAGTATATTATTTTTATTTTTTTTTCAATTAACTACCCAGCATCAAATAGTGCTTACAACGAATCAGTTCCTGAAGGCATTATTTAATAACCTAGCGCTTCCAAAGTAAATCCAGAAGGCATGATTTTGTACGCGATGTCCCACTTGGTATGTCTCTATTAAGAAGGTGAAAGTCACTTCTTTCATGTACTCTAAGAAGCAATAAGATCATGAATTCGTAGGCACTAAAAAGCGCTTTTTTGTGTGTTGACACACACACACACAGCTTCAAAGAAAACATTTAGGGAAGCACAAAAGAAAGCCTTTTCTAATTGCTATATTGTATGCAAGGCGGTTAATCGCTATTTTGGAAGCATGCAAATGTGGTTACTGCATGCTTACCAAAACGAGTTTGATTTCTGCTGTTAACAGTCACCATAATTCGATCATTCGAACTCCTTACAGGTCCAACATCTGATGTTGATGTAGGATAAATCCATAGACCTGATTTTCTTGTTGATTCCTGATATATTCACAACAACAAAAAAAAAAAGCAAATATCGTAATGATTTAAAGGTGTTCCATAATCCTTATTCATCAACACAGATTTTTCATACAACATTAGGCATCCAGTACTTGTTTTTTTTTATCCAATGGCAACCCAAAACACTCCAAAAATAAATGTTTTTCGAAATCTGAGACATTCAAACGAAATTTTTAAAAAATATATTCACCGCAGATATTTGAAAAACTATTTGGATCGTTATTGTAGACACTTCTTGATTAAGAAATGAAAACGCGACCGCAACAGACCGATTCAATATGCACATTAGAGCGGCATTTTTTTTTATTCAACTTTCGATTTTTATTAATTATTGTTGCGATTATTGTAAACCTAGATCTTAGAGTTAGATGGTGCGAATTTGAGAGAAAGCGAATAGCATAAACCCGTGGCGACGCGCAAACAAAGTTTTCGATTTTTGAAAATTTTTCTTAAACTGGTTTAATAAAAATATGTCTTACGACACATAATTTTTAATGCCTTTTGACATGCTATTCACGATTATTTAAATAATTTTGAAATCGGACTAACGGCTTTCGAGATATTGTGACTTGATTTTTAATAAAAATTGAGTTTTTTCCTCCATTCTACAAATTTTTTAAAAATAATTCTATTTTTCTTTTATTTTTGCACTAGCAAAGTAGAGCAAATTAGTTTTCATTGGAATATAATTATGTTAATATTGGTTGAAGGGTAACTTGGAAATGTACCTACAAATATCTCGGAAAAACAGAAAGTTTATGCTTTTCAATTTTGTACACATGACTACTGAAGAAATATTGACTTTAATTTTTGATTTTCATTAATTAATGCTTTGATTGCTGTAGCACTAGGCCCAATAGTTTGTGTGGTGCGATATTTAAGAAAAATTTAATTACTTAACCCTTGGCGACCTGCGTACAAAGCTTTTCATATATGGACAAAATATTAAAATTAATTTTAAAAAATATGTTTTGTGCTAGCTGCATCATCTCTAATTTCAGGCATAGTTACGATAGAATAAAAGATTATTTTGTGTAGTATTTGAGTGCAAAAAGAAAAAAATCAAAATTAATTTTTAAAAAATTTCGAGAATACAGGAAAAAATTGCCATTTTTATTGAAAATCAAATCGCAATATCTCAAAACCCGTTAGCCTGATTTAAAAAATATTCGTGTTCAGCATGCCAAAATTAATAAAAAAAAAAAAATGATGTGTAGCCAGACATATTTTTATTATAGCAATTTAAGAAAATTTTTAAAAAATTAAAACTTTTGTAACGTGGCGCCACGGATTAAAACTATCCGATATTTCTCAAATTTGAACAAATAACTTTTAGACCTAATACTCCATTAATCTGAACAGTAAATTGAAAATTTTCAAAATAAAAATTTCTTCTAGAGCTACTAAAAAAAAAAACTAATGGTAAATTCAAAATCAGCGACCTCGAATTAGTGAACAACCGTTAAAATATTTAATTTCATGCAACAGCAAAATATTTAGATTTTATTGTGCTGTGTTATTGACGCGCTTTCAATCAAAAACTTTTATTTGTTTTTTAAAAAATAATTATGGAAATTTCGCCCGAAACTGAGACTTTTTCATAGTTGCTCACAAAAAACCAAACATTAGCTAAATGACTAGAATAAAAGAAAATATATTTTAGAAATGTTGAGGTTAAGAAGAAGTATAAACGTTTTTCTCTAAAAATTATGGACAGGTGTTATCAGTGATTTGATTACACAGATGCCGACTTGGTGCATTTACATTTGCCACAAAATTTTGTTATTTCAAAAATATTTGACACGTATTTTTGAAAAAAAATAAAAAAAAAATTAATGGAGTTATTTGAGTTTAAAAACTGAAAAAAACTTGAAAAACGCTCCGACATTTGGTACACACAGAGAAAAATTTCGCTATTTGCCAACTGAAATTCAGTTAATACAACTCAAATCCAGTTATTACGAATTTCCGACGGTTGACACAACTTAACAATAGTTTTCACAACAAAGTTCGGTTAGTTAAACTAAATTTTAGTTGCAACACCCAAAATATTTAGAAATCTAATGTAAATATCGTTGTACTAACTGATTTTATAAGTTGTTACAATTAATATACACTTTTCAATTCGGTTGGCACTTTATTTCTCTGTGTGTATATTTAACTTGATATATTTTATGAACTAGTACGACGATTTAATGGTTGATGGATTATTTTAATGGTCTTGTACTCTAATTTTTATAAATGTATTTAAATATCTATGTTGCTGCTTTTTGAAAGTTTTTAGTTTTTAGCTTTCGTTTGTATTTTTTACCACTTTCTCGACCCTACCTTAAAAATAAAATTAATGCATCACCGTCTCCACTTCTGCTAAATAAACATTGACATTTCAGTGACGGCTCACACTGGAACATTTCCAGAGAAGGCAGCAAAAAATTACTTTTTTTGGAACCGAATTTAAAACAAATTAGCCACTTTGAAAGAAAACAAATTAAAACCTATGGTGCCAAAAAATCAAGGCAAAATTTTTCTTATTTCACTGTGAACAGGGTTATCTAATATTAGCTTTTCTGTGTTTTTGTAAAGTTCAAACTTTTGTTAATTTTCCACAGTTTAAATTATCATATTTTTTTGTTTTCCGAATTATTAACTTAATGTAATTTTTTTTAATTGTATGTTAAATTAACTGATAGCAAATATAAATTTTTTTATTCTACATTACTCAGTATTTTTTTATAATTTTTAGATTAAGGGAATGATTTAAAAAAAAAATTTCGCCTTTGTTAAATTATAACTATTTTGCTTAAAAAAGTCTTCAAAACAGATTTTATATTGAAAGAAAGACAATATTCTCCTATCCAACTAATTTTGCACAAGTTTTGCGCTAGGAGCAACTAGAGTCATTTTTGCGATAGAAGTTCCAAATTTTTTAATTTATTTTAATTTATATCAATAAAAATATATTCATCTTATGATGTCGTAGTCAATGATTTAAAAAAAAAGTTCTACTCGGGGTTTATTTTCCACCTTCAGTAGCTTATACATTTTCGATGCGGTTTGACATTTACATTAACCCTTAATGCTCAATGTACCTTTAAAGATACAACCTTGAAAAACAAATCTGAAAAAATGTTGAAATGTGAGAAAATGTTAAAATGACTCCTCTAGGGGCAGTTCGAGAGGTTAGAGAAAATTTTTTTAAAATGTTATTTTTGTATGGGAGTTCAGATTGTGCAGTTGTGGTTAGCCATTTTCACCCACCCCACCTACCCCATTTTTTGTCTCATGCATTTAAGGTTCTGGCGAAACTCCATACAACACTATAGCCCCTATTTCTGCCTAGCAAGGTGTAAAGTTGATAATATCAGAAAAAGCGGTATTGCGGAAAATCAATAAGCTGATTGTTAGAAACAACTTGGTAAATTTATCTAAAAATGTGATCTTTTAGGCATTCTTCTCAGTGCCGAACGTTTTTTCTGCAAACTTAAAATTAAAAAAGACAAATATATATTTATCAGAACAGTATTGCCCATATTGTGATGCCATGTAAAAACGTTATAGCCCTACTACACAATTATAATTTATAAATTAAAACGGTACTCACACATTGCTTTATGTTCTACGTTAATATACTTTGTTTTTTCAAGTCTTTGATTAAAAATTTGTTTGAAATTTAAAAAAAAAACTATATACGTATTTTAGGGTTCGGTGGGATTTTAGTTTTATATTATAAAAAAACATCTTTTAAAAAAATACGACACAATTAAAATATTTTTTATAAAGTATAAACTGAAATAGAACATATTTTGATTTACTCGATTAATCGACCAACATTGTTCAAGTTATTCGTTACTCGAAATTGGCTTTTTTAATTACCAGAACAATTGTTTGATTAAAATTCATCGATTAATCGAGTAATGGTTAACCGATTGAATAGCCTAGTGTACACTATAGTGTCCCAATATATCAACCAATCGAGTCGAGTTCATTTATTTGTTTAATAACCTTATTTTTATCAAAAAAAAAACAGTAGTTTAAATTTTTTAAAAGTAAAATTTCGATTTAGTTTCACATTTGAAGCTAGGCAGCAAAAGGGGAGTTTTAGTGTTGTATGGAGATTCTCAGTTACAAGATTTGGATACGCTAGAACCCCAAATGCATGAGACAGCAAATGATGGAGGTGAGGTAGTTGCAAATGGCTCCCCAAAGGTTGTGGTGAAAGGGTAAAATCCACATAAAGCACCGCGACTGCGCCCCTAGAGGGGTTAAATGTAAGACCGATCACCATTAATTGTGCGAAACATGCATATCCCCTATCTAAATCCCCAAAAAAAAATGTCTCCAACCGCTCGAACTGTCCCAAGGATGCCCCTAGAGGAGTATAACCGACCCCCCCAAATATTTCTTCAACCCCAACATATTCTTAAAACATACCTAACCTCTATCTCCACTTCCTAGGGGGGCTAAAATACAAAAATTACATTTTTATAAAATTTTGCACCCACCAATCTAACTATAATAAGAGTGCCTCTAGAGAAGCCAAATAAATGACCGACTCCCAACATTTTCTCCACTCCCCAAAATGCCTCCCATACAAAAATTTAAGTTTTATTAAATTTGCTCCAACCGCTCTAACTCTTCCAAGGGTGCCCCTAGAGGAGCCAAATGTATGACCGACCCCCATATTTTTCCAACCCCAATATTTTCTCACAATTTTGTCATTTCAACATTTTTTCAGATTTTTTTAAGGTTGTATCTTTAAAGGTACAGTGAGCATTAAAGGTTAATGTAAATGTCAAACCGCATCGAAAATGTATAAGCTACTGAAGGTGAAAAATAAACCCCATGTAGCACTTTTTTTGTTTAAATCATTGATACGTCATCATAAGAGTATATAATTTTATTGATAATATAGGAAGTTTCTATGAAATTTAAAAATAACTTAAAAAATTTTCAAGTTTTATCGAAAAAATGGCTCTAGCTGCTCCGACCGCAAAAGTAGTTGGATAGGAGAATATTGTCTTTCTTTCAGTATAAAATCTGTTTTGAAGACTTTTTAAGGAACTTAGTTATATACCCTTAACCTAAAAAATACTGATTATCCAGCAAAAAATAGCGCTTCAAAGAAGCGCTTCCGGAAGGCATTTTTCAATTACGAAGCGCTTCCGGAAGGCATTCCAGAAGGCATGATTTTTGTTCGCGATGTCCCACTTGGTATGTCTCTTTTAAGCAGTTGAAAAGCGCTTCTTTCATGTGCTCTTAAAAGCAATAAATTCATGCCTTCTTAAGAGCTTCGGGAAGAACTTCTGAAAGAGCTTCTGGAAGAGCTTCTGAAAGAGCTTCTGGAAGAGCTTGTGGAAGAGCTTCTGAAAGAGCTTCTGAAAGACCTTCTGGAAGAGCATCGGGAAGAGCTTGTGGAAGAGCTTCGGGAAGAGCTTCTGGAAGAGCTTCTGAAAGAACTTCTGGAAGAGCTTCTGAAAGAGCTTCTGGAAGAGCTTCTGAAAGAGCTTCTGGAAGAGCTACTGAAAGAGCTTCTGGAAGAGCTTCTGAAAGACCTTCGGGAAGAGCTTGTGGAAGGGCTTCTGAAAGAGCTTCTGAAGAAGCTTCTGGAAGAGCTTATTTTAAGTGCTTTAACAATTACTTCTCTTAAGGCAATATAGATTGCATTGAAAAGTGCACATATTAATGCGCATTTTAAATTCAAAAAATAAGTAATTTTTTTTTATTCGTTTTTCACAGAAATTTTTTTTTTTTGCTTTTCTTTTGGCAGAGTTTTATTTATTCTGCCATAAAAAATATTTTATTTTTAAAATATATATTTTTTTAATAGACTTAGGTACGCTGAATTCGAATCTGTCAAACAAATCATTCACCCCATTTGTAGTAGATTTTGCTTAATTATTCGAAATTCAATAGCAAAATTATGATTTTTTTTTAAGAAAATAAATCTACATAACATAATCAATAATAATCATGTCGGTGTTTGTATTGCAAGGAAGTTGACGATTTCTCATGTTTAGTTTTATACTTATAAATGTTATGTATTCTATGCGTAAACTAAACATTCCACTGAACACATTTTTGTATTAAAAATTTAAAATATTCTGAAATATTTAGACAAGAATATTTTTAGACTAAAAAAATGGAGTATGCAACGTTAATTGATAATATATTTTTTAGGGAGAGAGGGTTTTTTACTTTGATATTAGATGCATGTGGAAAATTAGTTTCAATTTTAAATTCTTTTCTCTTTTTCTGGCTTTTCACAGTTTTTGCAATTGTTTGGCATTGAAACTGCTTTTTCCGAAGAGCTATTCTAAAACTTATTTTAAATATTTCTTATAAGTGTAAATAATGGCTCCAGCATGAGGACAGAAATACTTGTTTTCTTGAGTACTTAAAATTTTTTTAATTTTCAGACGAGCTTTCAAAAAAGAATGATATTTATTAATTCCCCTTTTTAAGCCCTAAACCATTTTTTCAAATTTCTTAATTTGAATTTCGGAAATTACAGACGTGTTCCTATACAAATAAATTTAAGTTTTAACTCCTTTTCTTGCTAGAAATATTTTAAGACCGCACATCCAAATTTTAACGAAATCGATTGGTGAGCTCGGAGACACCTTCAAATAATCAAATTTATCAAAAACACTTTTGTACCGAATATAAAATAAAATTTCTAACAAAAATGTACTTAACTAAGAATTCAGTAATTTATATTTTTTTATGAAAATAAAATGATTAAAATATTTTAATTACTTTTGAATATATAACAAAAAGTCTCTTCATTATAATATAGTTTTGTTAAGATTTTTTTTAAATTTTTTAAAAAAATATTTAATATTTTAAAATAAGAATTAAAAAACATAACTAAAGCTGGTTTTTATTAAAATTTTAATGTCAGGTTTGCAAAATTTCAATTATAAAAGATGGACAAATTCAACAATATTTTTCTAAAAAAAAAATTGGTAAAAATTGCATCTTGCAAAATTTGGTTAAAAAATGTTTAGCGTGTCTATGACGTGCCTTTAATGAGTTAAACGAATTTCTTTGCATATTAGAACTTTGAATGTTCTTTGAAAGCATTAAAAAAAAATCATTAATTTTTATGAAAAAAATTTAATTTTCATACAGTTAATGACGTTTTTATTAAATAAATTAAATTGATTAATTGATGCATTCTTTATTGCTTCAAAGAATGCATTTTGGGAAGCACTTCAGAATGCCTTAAATAATTGCTTTATAGTATGCATGGCGGTGAAGCGCTATTTTGGAAGCATATAAAGGCAGCAACTGCTTACCAAATCGAGTGTTTTTTTTGCAGGGAAATGTGGAATAAACCAGTTTATATCTGCTATCAGTTAATTTAACGGACAATTAAAAAAATTACAGGAAGTTAATAATTCGGAAAACTAAAAAAATATGAAACTTTAAACTAAGGAAAAATCAACAAACGTTATAACTTTACAAAAACACAGAAAAGCGTATTTTGGATTACCCTGTTCACAGTGATATAGTAAAAATTTTGGCTTGGTTTTTTGGCTCCATATGTTGTTTTCTTTCAAATTAGCAAATTTGTTTTTAAATCGGTTCTAAAAACAAAACGATTTTTGGGCGCCTTCTCTAAAAATATACCAGTGTGTGCCGCACAGTGTTTCAAAAGCACTTTTTTTTTGAGCAAATAACATTTTTGACCACAATTTTTATCCGATTTTAAAAATTCTTTTTTTATATTTTAATTTACAAAATTTGGCAGGCCGAATTTTTGAATTTTTAGTTTAAATATTTTTAAACTTTTTGTAAATGTAAAAAAAAAACTCAATTTTTTTGCAGTTTTATTAGTTTTTTGTTTGTTATATACATCGAGAATATTTTTATGTTATTTTTAATTTATAACGAGCAGTTTTTTGGCCGAAAACAATTAAAACTTCGGGTAATTAAAATGATATGCAGCTTGAATTTAAGATATTTTGATCCTCTATTACCCCTTTCAATAATATTTTTTTTTATATCTGTCCCTTTTAATGAATTGACTTTTCAAAAATTGTCATTTGCACTTGATTCAACTTTAGTTTAAATATGTTTAAATTTGTTTTAAATATTAAAAAAAAGCCTTTTATTAATATAAACTTGTAAGCAACTTAAATTAAATTCATTTTAATACTCTAGCAATCCCAATAATCAAATTTAGTTTCTTCATGAAGCTGTTATGACCAATTTTGTATTTAAAAATATTATCTTTGTTTTTTAATGTTTCATATTTGGTAGCATAGTGTAGTTAACTTTAGCTCAATTAAAATGGAACACAATGTAAGATCATCTGACATAACTTTAGTTTTTATTTTGCCACTCTAGCATTTTTCGTTGACTTTTCTTTCGTTGACTTTCGTTTCGAGGAGGCCTCCTAGATAAAAACGCTAGACCTTTTAAAGCTTCATCATTCGGCTTCATCACTTTGTAATTTAGACGCAACGGAAAACACTTTTCATTTTATTGGTATCTGCCCTATTTATAAAGGTTTTAGACTACAATATTTCAATAAAAGTAATCTGAATTTAACCGAAGTGCTAAACATACTCAATGGACAAACTTGTCACTATAATACTCTTGTAAATTATTTGGAAAATTGTTTAAAATACAGAAAATTAATATTAAATGAATTTGCATAGTTCCTGTTTTAAACCCTAATTAAAAAAGTTTAATATACATGTAGTATATATACAAATCTTTGAACATATGTTTAAAAAAAAAAAAAAAAAAAAAATGTTTCATGAATTTTATAACAGCTTTTATTTTGCCAATCTGGCTAAGTTATGCCACTTATAGATAATTAATTATATTTATTGTAAAATTTAATGAATTTCTTGTAAATATATTTTTATATCTATTAAATAAATAAAAAAAAAAAAAAAAAAATGGTTCTTATATAAAAGTCAGCAACATGTTTTCTGGGAGGATCCTTGCAAAAAAATTGCTAATATCAGCAGAAAAATTAGTAAATTCAAAAAATTAAAGTTTTACCAGTTAATTTAAACTATAATTGTTTAAAACAAAACAAATGTACAAATAAAAGGGAAAATGAAACCAAAAACGTGTATTAAATACCTACCAACGGTAGACCTTACCCACAAAAAAACAAGTTTTCAATTTATTTTATGATCAATGGTGATAATCGTTAACTTCGAGCTTATATATTAGTTCTCATTTAGTGAGAAAACTAGTTTATATGAATGCTTGATGTTTCGCATGGGATTGGTACCTCGTTCAAAACATGTTCTGATAATGGGATTCTGATGAAAATTCCCGAAATAGATCTATCAACACATTCCTGAAAGTGGTCAATTAATAAATTTGAAAGCAAAAAAACTCTAGATTATTCGTTAGGACAATATCCTAATAAAGAAATATTGATTATGGCCTCGAACTTGAATAATTTTCATTTCAAAATATTTATTTTTTGAATATTTACGAAATTTTAAATTTAACGCTTTCTCGCTTCCAAACCGTACCATGCACACAGAAAATTACTTCACAAAATATTTTTTTAATTTAGTTTTCTATCGAAACAGCTTAAATTCTTATTATAAAAACCTCATTTGGCGCACTTATGGTCAATTTAAAACAACCCGCCTAGAGGCGGTCTTGCTGGTTAAAGGGTTAACAGGAAAAGCCTCGATTTTGATAAAAACGCTCGGATTTGTCACCTCCCAGAAATTATATTTTTTATAATACTTATTCCGGCATATGAATACGCTACTTTTACCCTTTTTTAAATTTTAGATTTTTTTGGAATTATCGTTGAACTTGTTTTTAATTTCGATTTTTTTAAATAATTTTACTCTGAGGACTTAAAAATTGCTGTTAAAACCTGAATTTCAATGGACGATATTTAGGGTAAAAGTAGCGTATTTAGGTGCCGTTACAAATATAAAAACCAAGGGGGAAAATCGCGCATTTTCATCAAAATCGAGGCTTTTTCTGTTAACATAGCTTGACCGCCTGATGTTTAAGTGTGATTTGAATTCAGAGTAAATTATACCTTTGGAAAAGTATGGTTTAGTTCTAGTGTCAAATATTTTTCGGTATGAATCTTTAGGGGCAAAAAGTACTTACAAGTACTCAGAAGATCTCCCCACTGTATATACCCGATTAAAAACTTTTATATATGCTAGATATAAGATATCATATCTCTGTTTATATAAAATTATCCACAAAATTATATAAGTTTGTATCAGATTCTATTTGGTTTTATACAATTTAATCTAATACTAGCTAATTGGATTATCTCTCATGTAATTGTATGCCAAAATTGGGCACATCTAATTGTATCACATGTTGTCTAAATTGATAAAATTAGAAAAAATGTTCTACAACTTAATACAATAGCTTTATAAACTTGAATTCATAATTTTAATTGAGTTTCATGGATCTTTTTTGTACCCCGGTCACTAAGGGTTAAATATTTTTTCAACAAAAGTAAATATGTAAATTTATTTTCATCGGGATAAACATTAATTGCATTTATAGTAATTAAATGTGCTAAAGTCCCAAAACTTATTTAACAAATTGTGAAAAGCAATCTGATGTAGGCGTGTCCCTATCCGGATTTCAATCCTGCCTAAGGAAATCTTCAGGGGACTTTGTTATTAGAATATCTAGAGATATTTGTTATGTTAAATCACAAACTCAATGAGAATTTCTTGTCCTCGTCTAGGAGCGAGATTCAAAATTTAAAATATCAAAGAAAAAACAAAAACAGTAGTGGGGGAATGGGGTTTTTGTAACGACGCAGCAGCGCAGTCGGCAGAGGGCTGAAAAATGGATGGGGTATTTGTAACGAAAAAGCAGCGCAGTCGGCACAGGCTGAAAAATGCATGGGGTATTTGTAACAAGGGAAAATGCATGGGGTATTTGTAACGAAAAAGCAGCGCAGTCGGCACAGGCTGAAAAATGCATGGGGTATTTGTAACAAGGTGAAATTTTTGTGATATAAAATTTGATAATTGAAAATTAAAATTAAAAATTGAAAATTAAAATTAAAAATTGAAAAATAAAAATTGAAAAATAAAAATTGAAAAATAAAAAATTGGAAATTGAAAAAATAAAAGTTGAAAAATAAAAATTAAAAAATAAAAATTGAAAAATAAAAAATTGGAAATTGAAAAAATAAAAGTTGAAAATAAAAATTAAAAAATAGAAATTGAAAAATAAAAAATTGGAAATTGAAAAAATAAAAATTAAAAATTGAAAATTGAAAAAAAAATAAAAATGAAAAATTGAAAATGAAAAATTGAAAAAATAAAAATTGAAAATTAAAAATTGAAAATTAAAAATAAAAATTAAAAATTGAAAATAAAAATTAAATTAGGGTTATTCTTATTTTGTGATTGTTGTTTTTTTGGAATGTGATAAATTTTTATTTTTAAAAATTGTTTAAATAATTTAGAAATTAAGATGGTCCTTATTGATGTAAAGAAAAAATATCGATGGCTGTTTTGCAGTAAGAAACAAAAATATTAATGATGGGTGTGAAAATATAAAGGAAAAATTTTAAATTTCTGTGTGTGAAAAAATGTTATTCTCTAAATATTGTTTTAATAAGATGGTTTTATTATTTTAGGTGTGGAGGATATTTTTTGGCTAGAAGCGTGAAACAAGGGGCGGTCATATGTTTAGAACTCTTTAATCTACAATGTAAAATTTGTGTTGAATTTGTATAGGAAGCAAAACTCTGCTTGCCAACATAGCGTTCGCAACTAAAATGTGTTTACATAAATAAAATTCTTTGAGTAGTTTTATGCCATCACTAAGGAGGGTTGTAATGAATAATAAAATAGGAATCAAAACTTTGTTTGACACCATATTGCTTAAAACTATTTAAAATTTGTTTAGGGTCAAAGTAAAAGACAATTTGTATTTACATATGTTTTAATATTAATTTGTTTATTAAACACTTAGATGTTTATGATACATTTCAATTAGATTAATTACAGCTTGACTTCTATGTCTATAGATGAAGCAGCTGAAAGTATCTGGTCCCTCTATGCAACTATCAATAGACCATGGACAATCGATAAAATGTTCCCCATGCATCGAGTCTATGCACTCCTTATGTTCAAATTCATCCATTATATTCATAAAGTTTAATATGAAGTGGAGATCCTCAAAGGAAATGTATCCATCATACTCAAAAAGAAATGCGTTAATTCTTTCGCGTAGTGTCGGAAATTCCATCATTATTTCAAGATTGATGTTTCTCCTTATCTGTATTTTTTAATACTAATTAAAAAATTTATTTTTCTTAATGTGAGGAGAGGATACTTGACAAATATATCCCCAAACTACTAATTATATAAGAGTGAGGGAATACAATGATTTATCATGCACTTTCCTTCACTCTGGCTCGATCAATTGGAGGGTGGAGTTATGGCATAAGACATTTTTCAATTATTTTCCTTAATTTTAATTATAGGAATGTAAGAACAATCATTCAATAAAAAGCCGTCCAATAGTAAAGTCAAATTAGCAGTAATTTAAATAGTTAGCCTAAAAAAACAAAAGTGAAAAATTCTTGTGTTAAAAATATATAATTAAAAAAGGAATTACAACAGCAATGGAAGCCACCAATTGCAACATTTGCGGTATGACATTTGTTCAACAAGATGCCTTGACCAATCACATTAAATTGCATTGTCCTGAATGTGGGAAGATGTTTTTGACTCTTTCAACACTGCGGGAGCATGAAAAGACCCACGCAGGCCCATCCTCAATATTTTGCAATTCTTGTAAGGAGTTCGTGAGCTCTACATCCCACGGATATCATTTAAGGACAACTAAACATCGCAATAATTGTGGTGTGGCAATAGCCAATAATAAGTTTGCTGTTACAAGCAGCGACTTTAAAGAACGGATGGAAGTTTATAAACATGTAAATGATCGTGAGGGAATACTATCTCCACAAGATTTTTTTAAAAATTTGAGACCATTCCTTTTAACACTGCTTAAAGACTCCCTTTATAAGCATATTACTTATAAATTTAATATGGAGCTAAAATGTGATTACATAAAAATAATTAATACTGAAATGATCATTGCAACAATTCACCATATATCAAAAATGGTTATGGTGACTAGAGGTGAGGACATCTCATATATTCATGATATGCAAGTTGATGAAATATGCACTAAAATGTCTGAATTTCAAGAACGGGATAGTGGATGGACCCTCACCACAATCAAAACTCTTGAAGTTAATATAAATCAAGCATCAATTATAAGAGGCTCATAATACATACCCTCACCAAAAATAATAGCAAAACGTGGTGGATGTATCAATATAAGGAACAATGATGTGTATTGCTTTAAATGGTGTTTGATAGCAGCACTTTTTTCTGAACGAGATTTACGCAGAGATGAAAAAGTAAAGTGTAATTCTTTTAATATATCTAATATTGCTGCTAGTAAAATAACTGTGGGATGTGTGGAGCTGAACTTCGATAATCTAGAATTTCCTCTAAAAGTAACAGATATTAAAAAATTCGAAAAACAAAATTCGATAAGTATTAATGTTTTTGGATTTGATGGTAATATAATCGTTGGACCATATCATCTGACGCGGGAGGAAAGATCAATACACATCAATCTTCTTCTGATATCAAAGGATGAATTATCACACTATATACTAATACATGACATATCAAGGTAAAACTACAACTTTAAATTAGTAATGATAAATATATTTATGAAAATTTAATTTTTTATATATATATTTCAGAGTTTTGCATACAAGTATTAGCTCACATAAATCCAAAGTATTTATCTGCAACTCATGTCTATGTCATACGGATACTGAAGAGAGGTTAAAAACCCATAAGGAGCTTTGTAGAAAGAGAGTTCCAACAATGCCAAAGGGTGAAGAATCAAGATTACGTTTTAAAAATGAACATAGAGAGTTGGATGTACCCTTCACCATTTATGCTGATTTTGAATCTATTTTGAAGGTAGTAAATGAAGAAGTGAGTGACAAAACTACCAATGTGCAAAAGCATGTAGCTTGTGCATATAGTTATAATATTAAATGTAGTTATAATAATAGTCTATCAAAATTTCATATTCATTTCGGTGAAGATTCGCCTTCATCATTTGTAGCAAATATGGTAAAAGATGCCAAAGAAATTTATAAAAATCATCTTAGTAAGGTAGTAGACATGTCATTATCCCCCGAAGAAATTATTTCATTTAATTCAACTATAAATTGTCATATTTGTGGTGAAAAGTTAAATACAGATCCTAAAAATTATACAGTAAGAGATCACTGTCATATTAGTGGAAAATTTAGGGGTGCAGCACACAATAATTGTAATATCAAATATAGAACCCCCAAATTTATACCAATTTTCTTCCATAATCTATCGGCCTACGACTCACATCTTTTTTTCAAAGAATTAAATAGCGTAGAAGGTGGTGCTATTAAAGTCATTCCTCTAAACAAGGAAGTTTATATTTCAATAACTTTAACCATTGATGTTGGAAATAAACAAAAGCTCGAACTTCGCTTTTTAGACTCATATAGATTTATGGCGTCAAGTATAGAAAGTCTAGCTAATAATTTACATGCTGGTGATTTGCATGAAGTTAGAGAATATTTTAGCGATGAAAATAAATTTAATTTAATTAAAAGAAAGGGGGTTTTTCCATATTCATACATGGATTCAATGGAAAGATTTAATGAGACCGAGCTCCCTAGTCGAGATAAATTCTTTAATATTTTAAATAATTCAGAATGTTCATTAGAAGATTATGAACATGCAAACATGGTTTGGAATGAATTTAATTGTAAAAATCTTCAAGAATATACCATATTATATCTTAAAACTGATGTGCTTCTTCTTACGGATATTTTCGAAAACTTTAGAAAAGTTTGTAAGAGTGTGTATAAACTTGATCCATGTCATTATTATACTGCTCCAGCTCTTTCTTGGGATGCTATGCTAAAAATAACAAAAATTGAATTAGAAATCTTAACTGATGAAGAAATGTACAACTTCATATATGAGGGAATAAGAGGTGGACTAGTACAATGTTCACAGAGATATTCTAAGGCCAATAACAAATACTTAGAAGATTATGATATTAGTAAGCCATCAGTGTTTTTAGCATATTTGGACGCCAATAATTTATATGGTTGGGCAATGTCTCAATATCTTCCGACTGGAGGGTTTGAATGGTTGGATGCGGAAAAAGTAGAGTCTTTTGATGTCAATCAAATAGCAAATGATTCACCCATGGGATATATTTTAGAAGTAGATTTAGTATATCCCGATTCTATCCATGATGATCACAATGATTTACCTTTTGCCCCCAAAAATAAGATAGTAGGCAATTCAAAGCATAAAAAGCTTATTGCTGATTTAGATAAAAAAATAAAGTATCATATAGATTACAGAAATCTCAAACAATGTCTTAGGTATGGACTTAAGTTGGAAAAAATTCATAGAATACTGCAATACAAACAAGAAGCATGGTTAGAAAAATATATAGATTTAAACACTCAAAAGCGATCACAATCTACTACCGAATTTGAAAAAAATTTCTATAAACTCATGAACAATGCAGTTTATGGGAAAACTATGGAAAACGTTGAAAAACGTAGAGATGTTAGGATTGCAGAAGAGTGGGAAACTTCTAATAAAAATCACTTAGGGCTTCGAAGTCTAATTTCAAAACCAAACTTTGTAAGCGTGTCTAAATTTGCAGATAATCTTTATGCTGTAGAATTAAAGAAAATGAATATAGTTTATGATAAACCTATATATTTAGGTTTTGTTGTACTAGAACTTTCAAAATTCCATATGTATGAGTTCCATTATGGATACATAAAGAAAAAATATGGGGAAAATATATCACTTATGGATACCGACTCCTTTATATATACTATTAAAACAGATGACTTTTATGATGACATTCGAAACGATATTCATACCAAATTTGATACATCAAATTTTCATCCCAATAATCCGTACAACTTACCACTAGTCAATAAAAAGGTATTAGGGATGATGAAGGATGAAAATAGTGGGAACATAATGACTGAATTTGTAGGTCTAAGATCCAAAATGTATGCCATTAAAACCATTGACATACATGAGGTTAAAAAGTCTAAAGGCGTAAAAAAGTATGTGATAGATAAAGTCAACATAACTGATTATAAGAGAGTCTTATTTGAACAAGAAAATATATCTGACAATATGATTGTGATTAGATCTGATAAACATCAATTACTTACGCGATCGATAAATAAGATTGTTTTAAGTTATAATGATGATAAACGAATTATTATGGATGATCAAATACATACAATTTCTAGGGGGCATTTTAGGTATGATGAGTCTAGAAAAAAATGTTTTGGTAATGCGAATAATAAATGTGGGGATAAAGGATGTGAAAAGTGTGGTGAACATAATGTTGATGATTGTGTTAATTCTAACGCTCAAATAATTGACAATGATAGGGAAAATTTAATGATGATATTTGAAAATAATAATTTAAATGTTCATAATAATATTAGTGATATGTTTATGGAGATTGATAGTGATGATGATATATTTAGAAATATTGATTTGGAAGATGTAAATAAAACATTGTATTAATTTTTAATTGTATTATAATTTTTATTTTATTTAGATTTAAATTAATTTTTTTTAAATATTTCTTATGTAATAGATGATATTTTATAAAGATTTTAGAAAAAATTATGAAAATAACCGTGTTTCTCTTAAAGTGTTTGAGGAAAATTAATTATTTCAGGATGAGTATAAAAATTTTTCTTTTTTAAAATTGATGTATTTTTTTAAACAACTTTGCGTACTTGAGCAGTTAAAGGATTATATTCAATTAATCGATCATGGATGAGAATACAATAGGCAGACGTGTTTTCTGGAATATTACTGCTTGTCTCAAACTCAATTTTTATATCAATTGGACCGTTTGTAGTAGATTCATTTTGATGGCTCACATCAATGACAATAATAGGAGCATTATGTTTAAATTCTTGACAATTCAGGATGGGTTGAGGATCTCTCATATAATAGTTTTGTTGAAATCTCACATACATATCGTAGAGAATAGCGAATCGTTCATTAGCAAATTTAATATTAAGATCATCATAAGGATACGATTCTGAATTCAAGTGAACTTTGAGATTAGTTATATTACAATGAACAAATTTTTTATCGTTTTGAAAGGCTATTAATGCAAAACGTGGACGTTCTCTGTTGGTAGCTAACTTTACATTCCAAATGTGACTATTTCCAGTTGTTAGTTGAGGATTATAATGGCAATCCCAACTGCGGAATGCTATTGGCAAGTTTTCTCCGTTTTTTATCACTTTCATCATATTTAATTTACTAAAATCCGATAAGTGTACATGAGGAATTCTCCATGAAATATTTGTAATTTTTATTTTTGGTTTTTCAGTAGCTACTGTTGAATATACCATGCCTTCATCACTTTTACTACGCAGTAAAATTAATTCATGTTTAGATTTTAAAATTACTTTATTGAAATCTTCAGCAAATCCCATTAAAAGTTTCAGTGGAATATAAAAATTAAAGTGTCCATTTAGTACATCCAAATCTTCAGTTTTATTCCAACCAGCATTTTTCATAATAATACTATCCGCAGCGGACAAGGAGACATAATTTTTGATTGTAGTTGAAACACCTAGATGACGAGTGCGATCAATTTCTATACCATTGAGCTCATATCGTATTTCATCAAACAAGTAAGCGACAAAATTATTTTTTAAACGGCAATTTCTGGTAGATGCTACTAATTTTGTATCGTTAGTGTCTTCAACAGAACCCTCAACATAAATAAAACTCTCACTACCCAGCAAAACCACACATTACCAAATCATGGGTAAAGTAATGTATCGCCATAGGGCCTCATGCATTACTTTACACGTTACTTCATTGATGAATTTTACAGGCGATGAGCCCCAAGGTAACTCATTACCTTGTAATGGGTAAAGTAACTGGTTACTTATATGGTTACATGGTGTTAAAAAGTAATGTGTCTATAAATAGATTTTCATAAAAAAAAAATTCATAAAAATTTTTTTTACAGATATTTTTTTTTTAATTAAATAAATAACTTTTTTTTTATTAAATAAATAACTTGGTCATGCTGGGATTCGAACCTGGGGTCTCTGGTATTTAACAATTAGTTAGGCGAGAACTCTACCAACTGAGCTATCGATACGTACAATATTTTATTGCTTAACATGTAGATGAGTTTTTGTGCTTCGTGTTTTCGTTCGTGATATTAAAAATATACACCTTACCATTATGCTCACAAAAAATCACAAAGTAATGTGTCTATAAATAGATTTTCAAAAATATATATTAATAATTACTTTACGTTTATAATTCATGCATTATGTAATTGATGATCGGTAAGTCATTATTTTATGTTTTGAAGTAATGTAAAATGTAATGAGGTCTCATTACAAGGTAATCTATGAGTGTCCAATTATCGGTAACTCATTACTTCTTGTTGGAAAATAATGATACGGGTAAGGAGTACACATTACAAGGTAATGCATTACTTTATCGCACCCATTACCAAAGTTTTGCTGGGTAGGTAAAACATACAAGTCCTGATTTTGTATGGATATCCGTATTTCATCATTATTGTTGAATGATTGCAAGTATGGCGTATATGTGTGATAATCCTTTTTTATAATATTATCATCCGACAAGGGTTTATCCAATACATTTATTATTGAACTCATTATATTTTCAATTGCAGATTTAATGATTTGAGAAAATTTATATTTGTTTGTGTTAAGCTTCTTTGAGAAAAATTTGTATTTTTTGCTGATAAAATTGTTGGTTTAACTGTTGATTGTGTTGTGAATGAGGATGTATTTTTATTAGAATTCTTATTATTATAAATTATCATTATATTTTTGGTCTTAAATGAAGACGAATTGTTATTTCTTCTCCTCGAAAATTAATTAAATCCCCGTATTGATCAACTATCCGTACAGATATAGAACTTATCTCTCTGGAGTTCACTGGTAAATAAATTAGATTCCTCGGTATCTCATTGATTTTATATCCAGGTGGAACTTTAATTGCAAACTCATGCAATGTATGTGCATGAGAATTGTTTATGTAGGTGTTGACTACAATATTACATTCTATACGCAAGAGATTTACTTTAAAAATATTCACTGGCAAATCAGATAGGTGATACTCCTTAGGTTTTAAGATTTTTTTATTAAAACCTAACAATCGTCCTATTGAATTTTCTCCATTGAAAAATATTGGATCATCGGAAGTAAATATTTGAACTTGCATTGTATTATTATTCGCCTCCATATTAATAACTTTTCCTACATTACGTTTCTCATATTCCTCTTTTATAAAATTAACAATATCTTTCAATTCATATGATCCAATGGGCACTTTAATAACATCATTACCAATTTGAAATAAATTGTTATAGCCATCAACATTTGGTATGCTATTGTATGAATAAAAATCAATTAATGCACATTCATAGTCTTCATTTCAATTTATGCGAGGAAAATAATTTGCTGATAAATCAGATGATCTTCCGCTCAATGTTAATGTTATTGACATTTTGCTGGTCAAATAGTAAGTGATTTAAATGAAATAAAAATATGTATTTCTTAAGCAATATAAATGTTTTTTATTTAATATTAAATATAATCAGTACATATATATATAACTCTTAAAATTAAAATTGTAAATTATTTCATAGAATGTTTCTTATTTATTAGCTTTATTATCCTCCTTTTTACGTTGACATTTATCTTCTGTGTGATCACTACTGCCACAATAATTACAATATTTCAGTTTTTCATATTTTACTTCAGAGCTCTTAAAAAACTTGTCCATTTTCTTGTGCTGTAGATAATTACTAATTGAGGATCTCGATATGATTAAATTAAAATATAAAATAGTATGCTCTTTTATACTTAGTGCTAGAATCTTATAATATTTCATTTTTATTAATCCAAGAATTGTGTTGATTTGAGAACCCTAACCATTTAACATATGCTCTATCGTCCTTAGTTTTTAAAATTTTTTCAACGAGATATGTATCAGGAAAGCGAGTCTTTGAAAGTTCTTCATCATAAAATCCTCCTTCAATATTATTTCCTTGATAATCCTCCAAAATATATGTTGTAGGATATGTATTTCTTACAGATTTAATTTTGAAAATTTCTGTTGTCCAATTTGGGGTATATCCCTTTTCAAAAATATGCTTATATTTGCTGATGCGTACATAATCACCAACATGAAACTTTGATATTTTATATATTTTTAGATGATTGTACACGGTATCCAACAACATTTTTTCATTTTTAGAATTGACATCAATGGGTGCCATTTTGATTGTTCGATGAATTTTTTTATTGTATCGGTCAACTAATTCTTTATATAGCTCAATCCAATGATAAGATCCATTATAGCTAAATTCTTTCCACATCATTCCCTTTAAGGTTCTATTGAATCTCTCTACGATAGATGCCTTCATTACACTATACGTTGAGTAGTGATTTATATTATATTTTTGTACCAGCTTTTGAAAAAACTTATTAAAAAATTCTTTACCATCATCGGTATGTAAATTTTTTGGTATACGTCCTAATTTAAATATCGCTTCCATCGCTTTGGCAACATCTGTTGAATTTTTCGATTTAAGTGGTGCTGCCCAAGCAAACTTTGAAAATGTGTCAATAACTGTTAGTAGATTTCGGAAATCATTATTATATGCAGAATAATTCCCCATTTCAACCAGATCAGCTTGCCACAAATCATCTATACCTTTCATCACAACTCTGCGACGTTGAAAATTTTTTCTAGCTTGTTTATGCAACTCTTTTACGAGAATTCGTTTCGTATTCATTATTGCTCTCTATAAGACTGTTTCTTTTATTTCTGTTGTTTTATATGAATAAGAAAATGTTTGATGGTGAGTCTTTTTCTTCCAAAATAATTTGAATATATTTCCTCTTGTTTTGCTAGTAAATGATGTTAACGCTATCCACAATGAAATTAAGCACTTTGGCAACATTTTATTTATTTTATATTAAATTTCTCATAATTGTAATTTTCAATATATATGACATCCAAACTTGTTGAATGTTATGTATGGAATATTTATTCAACTTGATCATCAATAGATTTTATATAATAATATCAGCTTCTCGCAATTCTTCAATTATTGAGACTATTTCATTATTATGATTATTATGACCAGCTGTTTGTGATGCTATCAATAGCCGAAGGCGATCAACCAACTCATTTGGATCATTCCAATATATATAATTTGATTTATTTGAATTCAATTTCATTAAACCACTTCCTATCTTATCATTTTTAAATAATTTACTTATAATGTTTCGATATTTATATGCTCTGGTGCCTTTTAGCTGTCCATCGGATTTATAATCTCTTTTATGAGCATTTGTTTCAATTAAAATCTTCTTGTAAATCTCCAATTCAGTTTTATCATAATTCATTGGTTTTGAATAAAACATTAACTGATAAAGACCTGGTGTAAGGAGCCACACTTGGTTTCCTACCTCAATTTTATCGTCATTTATTTTTATATTGCTGCTACCAAATTTCCATTCTCCACTAGAATTTTTATGTGGCCCATATAGAGTATCCAACATATTTTTTTTACCCAACCAGGATAAATCTATCGGATTTGTTGGAACATTAATATCATCATTCTCTATTGTATCCTCTTGAGAATAGAAATTTTCATCATCATTTGTCTTATATAAAGACTTTAGTGTCTCATCTTCACCATTAGTACTTATATGTTCTTTCTTCGGAGTACTTGACTCGAATTTCATCGGTACTTTGTTAAAGCTAATATTTGAGTAATTAGCCATTTCATTTTTAATTTCATCTTTAATAATTTTTGAAATTGTATTCGTATTTTTAGAAATATCAATAAATTCCTTCAATGGTTTCGTTATAGGCCTAAATGTATCTTTGAGTTGTTTAGATGTGTTAGATTCATCAAATTTTATACTTTGAAATTTCCTTTTCAAAGCATTTCTCGTCTTTACTAATTCTTCCAAAACTTTTTCCTCCATCGTTTATTAGTTTTGAAATTATGATTAGATATCGGCAAGATCAGATATCTACTGGCTGGTCTGGTTTATCAGATTAGATGTCTGCTGGCTGGTCTGGTTTATCAGATCAGGTGTCTGCTGGCTGGTCTGGTTTATCAGATCAGGTGTCTGCTGACTGGTCTGGTTTATCAGATCAGATGTCTGCTGGCTGGTCTGGTTTATCAGATCAGATGTCTGCTGGCTGGTCTGGTTTATCAGATCAGGTGTCTGCTGGCTGGTCTGGTTTATCAGATCAGGTGTCTGCTGGCTGGTCTGGTTTATCAGATCAGATGTCTGCTAGCTGGTCTGGTTTATCAGATCAGGTGTCTGCTGGCTGGTCTGATATCGATCTAATTGATTCAATGATCTATTCGTAACTTAATAATATTTATGAATTCATCCTTTTATATTTCAATGAAAATATTAAACGATTTTCTATAGCGACCTGCATCTAAATCATCATCTTTGCTTATTATTAAAAATCCATACTTGTCTTTCCAACATTCTTGACATATATCGTAAAATTTCTTATAGCTCATATCCATTCCAACGTGATCGCTATATATGTGCTTCATATTCATTTCATCCTGCTTAAACATTATAATCATATTTGCATTATCTCGTACTAAATGTTTTGGAATTCGAGTATAAGTCTGACATAAATAAAAGGAGTCAACATTTTTATGACGACCCATACAAAAGTATTTTCGAATATTATTTTGCTTCTCGCAAGCAACATCATCAAATATAAAAATTGAGTTATTTTTGGCTTCATCTGGCGGCATAACACTCTCATTATCAGAAAATGTGAAATATCCCATTCCTTTTATCGGTGATATAAGCCTCTTTAAATATTCATATTTAGGTTGATAAAGTGATTTCGAGTATAAATATATATTTTCAAATTTAAGTCCATTTGGACTTTCAATTAGGCTAATCATCACATTAGTCTTTCCACAGTTGGATGGTCCAACTATAAGACATCTAATAGAATTGGGTAATAAGATATTATGTCTTACTTTCTTGAGGATACTAGTTGAGGAATCTACATTCCTTACAATAATATTATTATGTTGCTTGATCAAGCGCATTTTTGTGAATAAAATAAAAACTCTAAAAATATAATATTTTATTAATTTTCTAGATATAAAATGGTTTTCCATTATAATAAATCAATTAATCGTACCTCAACTATCTATGGGAGTGGAGTGTTTGATAAAATTATCAATTCCTTACCAATTGAATTACATTTACCAGGCTATCAATATTGTGGACCAGGCACTAAATTAGAAAATCGAATTAATAGAGGTGATAAGGGTATAAATCCTTTGGATGCAGCTTGCAAAGAACACGATATAGCATATTCCCAAAATAAGGATATTAATAAACGACATCAAGCTGATAAAATACTTGAAAATCGTGCTTGGGAAAGAGTTTTAGCCGAGGATAGTAGTATTGGCGAGAAAACAAATGCATATTTTGTAAGCAACGCAATGAAAGCAAAAGTTAAATTTGGAATGGGAGTAAAGGGTCAATACAAAAGTGGAAAGAAAATTTTTAATGATGCGATAAGAATGGCTACAAAAAGTTTAAAGAAGGAAAAACCTAGAGATATTAATGACGCTATTAAAATTGCACGTAGAGTTATCAATAAATCTCTAAAAGGAAAAAAATCTAAAGTTGTTATACCTCGCATAATAAATGTTCCAAAAATTGGAGCTTTCTTGCCTTTAGTACCAATTCTTGCAGCACTTGGAGCCTTAGGTAGTCTATCTTCTGGTGGAGCAGCTATTGCTAAAGCAATTAACACTGCTAAAAATGCTAAGCAAAATCTTGATGAGGCCATTAAACATAATAAAACAATGGAGGCTATTGCAATGGGAAAAGGATTATTTCTTAAGCCATATAAAAAAGGATATGGTCTTGTATGCAATAAATCATCAAAAAACTGTTAAAGATGCTACCCAAAAGACCACTCACTGATGTTGATTTAAGGATGTTTGCCACACATATTCCCTATTTTAGAGGTATTTTTATGCGAGACTCACTCCCCAAACGTCCTAGACTCAAAGAATGTGGAATTATTAATTTAGATTCATCAATTGGCTCTGGAACACATTGGGTAGCATACTATAAAAATAATCAACAAAATGAATATTTTGATAGTTTTGGAAATTTGCAGCCACCGTTGGAAGTAGTAAAATACTTGGGTAGAAATTTAGAATTAACTACAATCAACATCAAAAATATAATTCGTATAATTGTGGACATTTATGCCTACAATTTTTGTATGAAATTTATAATAAATAAAAAGAAAACTTTTTTAAATAAACTATATAATTTTGTTTTATTTAATAATATTTATTTACATTTTAATTCCATACTGGATATGTACTATTTTGAAGAATAATATATTCATTATTTAAATTGAATTGCTCCAGCTGCAATTGATATGATTTCTCGTCTACTCCAGATTCTTTTTTGATGCAGTAATTTCCAGAGGATAATTCCACTAGTTCTTCTTCAGTCATGGCGTTATATCTAGTTGGTAGAAATATAATGTTATTTTCGACTTCAAGTCTTATGCATTCGCCAAATTTAGTTTTAATTCGTATGGCTTTCAACACAGTATAGGATTTTAAATTCTCCATGTCTTTAATATATAGAATTGGTTTACTGTTGAAATTATTAAACTTATTAATTAGAGATGATGAAATATCCATTTTTGACTTTACTATTGGACGGCTTTTTATTGAATGATTGTTCTTACATTCCTATAATTAAAATTAAGGAAAATAATTGAAAAATGTCTTATGCCTTAACTCCACCCTCCAATTGATCGAGCCAGAGTGAAGGAAAGTGTATGATAAATCATTGTATTCCCTCACTCTTATATAATTAGTAGTTTGGGGATATATTTGTCAAGTATCCTCTCCTCACATTAAGAAAAATAAATTTTTTAATTAGTATTAAAAAATACAGATAAGGAGAAACATCAATCTTGAAATAATGATGGAATTTCCGACACTACGCGAAAGAATTAACGCATTTCTTTTTGAGTATGATGGATACATTTCCTTTGAGGATCTCCACTTCATATTAAACTTTATGAATATAATGGATGAATTTGAACATAAGGAATGCATAGACTCGATGCATGGGGAGCATTTTATCGATTGTCCATGGTCTATTGATAGTTGCATAGAGGGACCAGATACTTGCAGCTGCTTCATCTATAGACATAGAAGTCAAGCTGTAATTAATCTAATTGAAATGTATCATAAACATCTAAGTGTTTAATAAACAAATTAATATTAAAACATATGTAAATACAAATTGTCTTTTACTTTGACCCTAAACAAATTTTAAATAGTTTTAAGCAATATGGTGTCAAACAAAGTTTTGATTCCTATTTTATTATTCATTACAACCCTCCTTAGTGATGGCATAAAACTACTCAAAGAAACACATTTTAGTTGCGAACGCTATGTTGGCAAGCAGAGTTTTGCTTCCTATACAAATTCAACACAAATTTTACATTGTAGATTAAAGAGTTCTAAACATACTTATGACCGCCCCTTGTTTCACGCTTCTAGCCAAAAAATATCCTCCACACCTAAAATAATAAAACCATCTTATTAAAACAATATTTAGAGAATAACATTTTTTCACACACAGAAATTTAAAATTTTTCCTTTATATTTTCACACCCATCATTAATATTTTTGTTTCTTACTGCAAAACAGCCATCGATATTTTTTCTTTACATCAATAAGGACCATCTTAATTTCTAAATTATTTAAACAATTTTTAAAAATAAAAATTTATCACATTCCAAAAAAACAACAATCACAAAATAAGAATAACCCTAATTTAATTTTTATTTTCAATTTTTAATTTTTATTTTTTAATTTTCAATTTTTAATTTTCAATTTTTATTTTTTCAATTTTTCATTTTCAATTTTTCATTTTTATTTTTTTTCAATTTTCAATTTTTAATTTTTTATTTTTCAATTTTTATTTTTTAATTTTTATTTTTCAACTTTTATTTTTCAATTTCCAATTTTTTATTTTCAATTTTTATTTTTCAATTTTTATTTTTCAATTTTTATTTTTTAATTTTTATTTTCAACTTTATTTTTTCAATTTCCAATTTTTTATTTTTCAATTTTTATTTTTTAATTTTTATTTTTCAACTTTTATTTTTCAATTTTTAATTTTTATTTTTCAATTTATATTTTTCAACTTTTATTTTTTCAATTTCCAATTTTTTATTTTTCAATTTTTATTTTTCAATTTTTATTTTTCAATTTTTATTTTTTAATTTTTATTTTCAACTTTTATTTTTTCAATTTCCAATTTTTTATTTTTCAATTTTTATTTTTTAATTTTTATTTTTTATTTTTCAATTTTTATTTTTCAATTTTTATTTTTCAATTTTAATTTTAATTTTCAATTTTTAATTTTAATTTTCAATTTTCAAATTTTATATCACAAAAATTTCACCTTGTTACAAATACCCCATGCATTTTCCCTTGTTACAAATACCCCATGCATTTTTCAGCCTGTGCCGACTGCGCTGCTTTTTCATTACAAATACCCCATGCATTTTCCCTTGTTACAAATACCCCATGCATTTTTCAGCCTGTGCCGACTGCGCTGCTTTTTCGTTACAAAAACCCCATGCATTTTTCAGCCCTCTGCCGACTGCGCTGCTGCGTCGTTACAAAAGCCCCATTCCCCCACTACTATTAAATGCATTAGCATACATATATTGTTTTATATATCAGCATGTATGTCTATGTATGCTATCTATGTAGGAAAGCATATATGGGTTCGTACATCCAAACAAAAAGTGCATAAGGCCAATTCCTGTGCGACGGACGCGACATTTGCACTTTTTTAGTTGAGCCAAAAACAAAAAAGATGTATTGAAGCAAGGAAGAGTACTAAATTTGAGGATAAACATTGAACAGAATCTATAATGTAGTAAAAAAATATAAGAAAATATCAGCGAAAAACGGACGCGACAAATAACTTCTATATTTGTCAAATCCGAACATATATGACACTTCATATATGATAATATAGGATCATTTTCACATGGAGTATTAAAAAGAAGGTGAAACTTTTCAAAAAAATTTTAATATATCAAAAAATGTAAAATTTTTCAAAAATTTCAAATTCTTCAAAAATGTCAAATTTTTCAAAAAAAAAATTGAATTTTTCAAGTAAATTTTTTTAAACTTTTTTTGACAAATTTAACTTATTTAGAAAAATTTGATTTTATTTTAAATTTACATTTAAAATTGCCTCCAGCACATACACATTTCAAATGTAAATGTGCCGTTTTCTCACTGCATTTAAATTTTTTTTTGAAATGCTTAATTTTTTTTTGAAAAATTCTAAAATTTTCTTAAAAAATTATTTTTTTTTTTCAAAAATTTCCATTTATTTCGAAAAATATGTTTTTTTAATTAAACTTTTTTTTTGAAAATTTTAATTTATTTAAAAAATCTCCATTTTTATTTTAAATTTCCATTTTTTTTAAAAAATTTCCATTTAAATGGATTTTTTTATTTTATTAATTAAATTAAAATTTGCATGTGCCAAAAACTACGTGCACATTGCACAGTGTTGAATAATAGCAACGGCGTTGTGGTGTAATGGTTAGCGTGTTGGACTTTTACACAGAAGGTCCCGGGTTCGATCCCCGGTGCCGGCAATATCAAAATAATATCTATGAGTTTTTCTATCCCTCATACGTATCGCAATGTCCACCTTCGGTGTTCCCATAGCAATTAACCCCACCGAAGTAAAATAATGAATCAGGGCTATGAACCAAAAAGCTTCAATAAGTACGCCAACTCGCCATCAGGTGGCGAGCAACAACTGTTCTAAGACTTATCATCTCGCGCAATTACAGTGTTGCCATGTCTGAAGCCCTTCATCTTTCCCCACCTTTCATCTCTGTACTATCCCTTTCCAAAGAAAGCAACACACTAAATATATAAAGTATTTCCTGAGTGCTGCCTCTCTTTTTAAAAAAAAAAAAAAAAAGGTAGCAGATATTTCAATAGTTAGACAAAATCTTTGTTATAAAATGATTTTTTTTCAAATCCGCTAGAATATTAAAAATTTAGTGTTCTTACATTATGCAAATAATTTTCGTCAATTCCATTCACTAAATTAACTACAATCACAAAATAGTTTTTGAAAATAAAAAATCCATTTCAGTCATTTGTAGAACAAAATAAATTTTTTACTAACCATTTAAATTATTGAAAAAACAAACCACATCAAATGACTGTTTTATGATTTTACATTTATTTTCTATAGTAGTTTTTTGTTAGTTAAAAAAATAAAAAAATAAATGTTTGTTTATTTTTACTAACATGTGGTTAATTTTAACTACAATTGTTAGTCCATTTTTGTCAATGTTAGTTAAATTTACTGAAATGTAAGTTGTGTTTTAAGTGAAATTTCATTTGTTTTTAACTACATTTGCGGTGTGTTTACCTACATAGTACTCTAAGTGTAGGTATAAAATAATTCCTTTTCCATGATTATAACATGTTAAACTCGAAAATCCCTCTAAATGCTTACAAAGAACTCTCTTTTCTATTCTTCTTCTCTTTTTCTTCTCACATACATTTTAGTCATTGTGAATGGGTATAGAAATTCTCTATTAAAAAAATATGTAAAATCTTACTGGAAAAGCATTACTTTGGAGTTTACTGGTAAAACCCTGGTTTTACAAAAATATATGCCCTATCAAGTACTATATTTTTTGAACCGACACACACTGGTTCATATATTAAGAAGGCATCCAAAATATATTTTTTTTTATGTTCTCCGATTTTAAAATTATTTAATTCATATGAAAGTAAATACAATTAAAATTAAACCTAGGGAGACAAAAAATTTCAATTCTATTTCAATTATTTCACTGAGAACAGGGTAGTCCAAAATGGACTTTCTTAGTATTAAGTTAATGTTATGAATTTCTTAGTAAATTTTTTAAGTTTAAATGTTCATAACGTTTTTGTTTTTCAGGATTTTTTGGCAGAATAAGTTTCCTGTTGTAACTTAACTTATTACCTATTAATGTTTTGAAACATTAAGCTCTGCTACTTTTAGAACTATTTATATATTTTTTTAAATGTAAAAATTTATCGGAAATCTCCTACTTAATAGAGCATAACTTCTTACTTTCAAAATGATTAAACATTTTTTTTGACGTGTTTTGATACAAAACATGTTTTCAATGCATTTTGTTCACCAAAACACATGTTTTATCTCAAAACATGTAAGTGGAAATACAGTATAATCTGTTTTAGTTAATGTTTAAGAAGTTTAAGTGTATTAATTGCTCCCGACCCAACACATGTTGAAAATTTAATTATGGGTGTACTTAATTAAAACTAAGCTTACAATCTAAATCTTAAATCTAATCATGGAACTAAATAAAAAAATAAATTTAAATTTAAACAAAATTAAAATGTTTTAATTTTTGTATTAAAAATACAAAAATTGTTTTTTCGGACTTTCTATATTTGCATATATTTAGTAGTGTCTGACCGAACAGTTCGGCCAAAAACCTATATTTTGTCGGTTTTTTGATATCTAGAGGCAATGATGACAAATTTTTGTATTGGAAACATGTTTGTTGAGCTGATTTAATTCGATTTTGTGTATAAAATTTAAGAGAAAAGCCGAAGTTTAGCTATAAAGTTAAAAGTTCGGCCGCCGAACTATTTTCAATTTGGCCGAACTTTCTGAGGCCGAACAGTGAATTTATTGTTTAACTACAGACTTTTCATCAAATTTGACACTCAAAATAGCATCTAATCAGCCCAATAAACATTTTTCCATACGCCAAATTTGTCCATAATGCTTTAAAATACCGAATACAGACCAAATGCATTTTCTGGCCGAACTGTTCGGTCGGACACTAATATCTAGTTAGAATATTGTTCTACCTCAAGTCCAGAAAATAAATACGATATTAGATTTTATTTCTTACTTTTCAAAAAGTTTGATCATTTACATTATAGACAATACAATTGTTTCATTGGCATCACCCAAATCTTCAGTTGTCTGCAATTACATTACATACAACAGACAAAACAAAATCTATGAGAATCTTTTTGTACAATTTAAGACGTTTACTTTCAGGTACAGAAAAACCTTTGAATTTACCGAAAGTATTCCTTAAACAAATAGCTTTACTAATAGAAACATTTATCCCTATACCCCAATGCTTATACACACAGGAAAAAAATTAGCTATTTGCCAAACAAAGTTCGGTTAATTCAATTGAATTTTAGTTGCAACGACTAAAATATTTATAAATCTAATGTAAATATCGTTGTATTAAATGAATTTATAAGTTGTTAACATTAAAATACACTTTTCAATTCGGTTGGCACTTTATTTCTCAGTGCGTACACTCAAAAAAAAAGTTAGTACACTCAGCAAAATTTTAGTCAAGAGGATGCTTGCAAAAAAATTGTTAAAACAAAATTAGTAGATTCAGCAAACGTTTTTTTATCACTTAGTTGATTAAAAATAAAAAAATACTTGCTAAAAGTTAATAAAATGTTTGCTAAATATTAGTAGACTGAAAAAATCTTAAAAAATTTGTAGAAAAATTATATTTTAGTTAATTTATTTGTTGAAAATCTTAAACATTTTTTTGTGATTCTTTTAAAAATAATTTACGTTACAAAATATAAAAATATTCATACTCCAACATTGACGACTTGAATGAATTTAATATCTGAAAATATATACAAATAATTATATATATATTTTTGTTTTTTTTAAATCATTCTTTATTTGCAATCTATCTTAAGATAATAAGCAAATTTGATTACATAGATACTAAATAACAGAAGTTATTTGGCTCCATTGAGCCAACTAACTATAATAAAAAGAAAACTAATCTTTAAGTAATATATATACATACATATATATGTATATTCACATTTTTTTTTTTTAAACTTAATCTAATTAGCCTCTCAAGGGCAAATCTAGCACATGTAGGAGCTTTAGTCTTCTTCTTTCATTACTATTGCCTAGGAGAGCAGCAGCTAGAGGATTGGGATGAACGCTCAATCTATTCAAATAGTTTTCACTGAATCTTCGAATTTCATTTTTAACTGTTTCCATTCCGAGATCTTTAAGTATTGCTTTGTTCGTTACAAACCATGGAGCATTAGTAATTAGTCTTAACGTTTTAGATTGATACCTTTCTAGGATATCCACATTGGAGTTGGCAGAGGTACCCCATAATTGAATTCCGTAAGACCATACTGGCTTAAGGATTGCTTTATATATTCTTAATTTGTTGTTTAAGTTAAGTTCCGATTTAGGTTAGGACAGTACAATTTACGAGTTTTTATTTTTAATTGCTGTTGCTTTGCTTTTGTATGTGGTTTCCTAGTAAGACGTCTATCAAGAGTCATACCCAAGTATTTTACAGTATTTTGGGTCTGAATTACTTCCCCGTTGATAGTTATTGAAGGACAATCACCTCTGCGTAATGTAAATGTTATATGGCTGGATTTGCTTGAGTTTACTTTAATATTCCATTTTGTTAACCAATTTTCGATATGATTAATTCTATTTTGAACAAACATTGACGCTTCGGCTTTACAAATACTACTTCCGACTATGGCTGTATCATCTGCGTATGTGGCAACTGTGACGTCATTGGCAACAGGCATGTCTGCAGTAAACAACGTATACAAAACGGGACTAAATACGCTACCCTGTGGTATTGCGGCATTGACTTCAGCTACATATATCTGATCTTTTATCTTTAACTTTCACGTAAAAAAATCTATCAGAAAGATAACTTTTAAAAAAGAAATAATATGAGGCTGGTAAAACTTTTTTTTATCTTAAAAAGAAGGCCATTATGCCAGACTCTGTCAAAAGCTTGTTGTATATCTAGAAAAAACAGCTGAACAGCAACGTTTATTTTCGAGAGTATCGGTTACGATATTTACAATTCTGTGACATTGTTCTGGAATTCCATGTTTATGCCGGAAGCCAAACTGATGGTCTGGGATAATGTTATGTTTTTCAAGCACAGGTAAAAGTCTTTGCAGAAATATTTTTTCAAAGATTTTCGAAAATACGAAATAAGTAAACTTATATGTCTGTACGAAGACAACATATTTTCCGGCTTATTCGCTTTTGCAATCATGATTATTTCGGCACATTTCCACTGCAAGGGAAAGTGATCTAGTCAGAGTATAGAATTATAAATTAATGTTAAAATTTACTTACTTACTTTTTATACTTTTTCGACTGAGGTTGTTGACAACTTTTGCATTGATGAGATCATAACCAGGTGATTTGTTAGAATTTAATTTTTTAGTCTCATGTTTAACTTCATTAGGTGTGATATGTTTTATTGTAAATAATTATATATTACATAAAAAAAATTATCTTTCAACTATTTACATCAATGGTTGTCTAAATTACAACCCTTTTTTGTAATAAAAAATTACCTTAGATGTGTGTCCTTGTATATTTGTTTGTAATTTGACCACACTACATTCATAATCACTTTAAAGCTTTAGTTTACAAATACACATTTAAAATTTTTAAATTTAAATATTTTATTTTATAGACAATTAATAGACAATTACTTTGACAAGCCGTTGAAAACACAAAATTAATTTTTTTAATCCACATACATATGTATTATCATTGTTAGCGTTCATTTGTATGAAAATCAGATATAAAAATCTTCCATGGTTCCTTTTTTTTATACGTCTTACAAGAGTTGCAGTTTTTAGTATAATTTTCCTCGACTCTACTACATCTTGACATGCCGCGACATCTACGTGGTTCTGCGTATATCTTCGCATCTAGTTGTCGTCCACATTATTAATGTGATTATCAGCACATTTCTTTTTAGCAAAATAAATTAGTAAAATATTAGTAAAACATTTGTAAATTATTAGTAAAACATTAGTTCAAAACAGTTAAGTGCGGAATAAGTATAACTACCATTTTAGCTGAAAACGCAATTTCAGCAAAAAATTTACTGAGAAATAGTATACTTGATTTACAAGACGTTTTATTAACTTTTCTACTAATGTATTTTTTGGAGTGTAACAACAACATTTAAATGTCTTGATACAGAACTTAACGTATCAATCGGAGAAATACTATGCGTGTAAAGCAAAGAATCAGCCGCATAAAGAATTCACGTGGACTCGCCAAATTTATGCGGAAAATTATGAATAAAAATATTGTAGAAATGTGGAGCCAACATTAAACCTTGGGGTTAAATATTTTCATCTAATATCACCTAGATCAGAATGTAGTTGAAAGCAAAATTTTGTGTTTTCAAAGAAACTTTTAACCAATGTTAAATTTTTAATCAAATGTACTGTGAAGGATTCAAAGCCAATATTAATCATCTTATGTCAAGAGACAATGCAACAGTACAACTCTTTTCCCTTAAATTATTTACGACATCATTTTGAAATTTCAGTAAAGCGTGATTAGTAGAATGAGATTTTTTAAAACCAAACTTATGATGTGGAATTAGTGTTTCCAATTATTCGACCTAGTCTGTTCACCGGTTAGTCGGGTCGGATAATCGACAAAATTGACGATTAATCGTTTAAAATGCAGAATCTTTGGTTTGTTGTAAAAAAAACACAAGGAACAGCTTGAGTTTTGTTAAATATCAAGTCAAGTTTACTGCATTGGTTTATAAAATGTTTTCTAGGATGATTTAAAGCATCCTGCGAAGTTTTAATGAAGCATGCCTTAGAATCTGTGGGTTTTATTTTGGAGGAATCTAAGGGATATTGAAAAATAAATTGTTATCAGTAGACAAGTTTTTTTTGGCATTTACATTCCAATTATTTTGTAAAAATTACAGTTTTTTGGATCGATCGTCAGCATAAAAAGCCATTTTTGCAATTTTTAAGCATTTCGTTAAAAAATGCTGTAAAATATTGTTAAAACCCAAATTTTGTACACAAGTTTCAGGAAAAATTTTATAAAATTTACATATTTTAAATGTTTGTAAAAATTAAATTTCGGAATATTTACTTTTAAAGCAACGAAAATTTTAAACTTTTTGTAATTTTAAACTTGCCCTGATTATCAGATTTGTTCAGTGGAAGAAATCACTAGAGATACATAAGAATATACCAGTGTTACCATTTTAAAAATATACGAGATTCAAAGAACAGCTGATTTTTATTAAAACTTTTTCCAAAACGAGCCGACTTAGTTAGAAGTAGAACAGGTACTCACAAAACCTCTTCTGAAACTGGTTCTAGTTAGGTATAAATTACATTTTCACATGAACAGGAACATGTTAGAGAATTGAAATGGTTGGGAACCGATTATAAAAAATATTCTTGGGCGCTATAAGAATTCGGCTTCCAACAGAATTAATTTGTAAATTGGCAGTTGTGTTAAAATACATAGAAATATTGATTTGAACTCATTTGAAATTTTAGAAGAATTTAAAAATAATAAAAAAAAAAAATCTATCTTAAGCCGATAAAAATATGTTATCGAGAGGCTAAAGAATTGCTTTTACTCGATTTTTAAAGCGTTTGATGATATTTTATAAAGTTTTCTTAGCCAAAGTTAAGAAAATTTACAAAATGTCCATGTAACAAATTTAACCGGTTAATCGACCTGTTTTAACCGATTATTTGGGTCGAATAATTATTTGAGTTTTAAATTATTTCTTTCGACATTAACCGAAATAGAGGCGACTAATCGAGGAATCGATTAACCGAATTGGAAACATTATGTGGAATATATATTGTTTCCAAATTTTCATCCATCTTTATTCGAAATTAATTCTCAAAAAGCTTTCCTAAATATGATGTGATATTTTCGAATTCACAATAATTTTTCGGGTTTGAATACATTTTAGCCACTTTCCAAGCCTGTGGAAAGTAACCATTGCATATGCAATTATTGAAAATAATTGCTAAAAACTCAAATGATTTTATTGGAAATTTTCTCATAATAAAGTTTTTTATTATTTAAATTTTAAAAATTACCTCAATTTGATTGGTTTCCGTCAATTTGGTATAATTTTGAACATTTGAGGAAGGAAAATGATCATTGAAAGTATACCTAGAATTTGGAAACTGAGACATATGTAATCCTATCATGTTCTCTACATCTGAAATATCCCTATTAGGCAATGAACCAGAATAAATTAATGAAAAATTACTCTAAAGATGTGACAACTTTTGAGTGTTATCTCTATTTTAAATTCCGTTTACTAAAATTCTCCAATAGTTATTTTTCCTAGAGTTTCCTTCAACATTGTACATTTTCTTATACGCTCTAGGTCCTGGTCTTATATTCTTTAAACGATTACTAAAAATGTTCGCTTGTTTCTGAAGAGCTATTATTATTTTGATCAATTGAATTTGCTTAGATAGCAGGATGTAATCCGGTTGATTCCTATTCAAGGTTCTCCTAACGAGTTTTCTTAGATCCTTTAGCCATGAAATTTATTATTTATAAAGGTTCCTTATCCTTTACGAAACGAAGACACGTTTATTTTTACACTCTGCTCTCTCACAATGATTATCTGGTACTTGATTTATGAATGCTGTAAATTCTTCTACAAAATTATCGATTTCCAAGTTTGGCGGAGAAATGTTTACGGAAACTATGATATGGTATGATATGATGACACTGTTAGTGTTTTTAGTAAATGAGTTTGTTTTAAAGCAAATTCAAAATTCAGTAATTTTAACGGTAAATTTTAAAAGGATCATAAATAGTATTGGTTTTAAAAATTTTTATCATTAAACGTGTCGAAATTCCCCTTTAAAATTTGTAATAACAAATTTAAATAGATGACATTTTGTTTAAAAAAAATAACGTAAAAATTTCGTGCAATTTTAGATTTATAGAAGTTTAAGTGTTTTGATGTGAAAAAGCCGCTACTGCTGGTATTTTTCTGAAAAAAACTTATACTATTAAAGCTAGCCAATTAATTATATGGTTGAAATTAGACCGTAACATAGTAAACTACGGTCAAAAAAAAAAATAATATATGTTTTCATCTGTGTATCCTTCAAAAATAAAAGATAAATTACTGTTATTATTTTAAAATTATTATTAATTTTTAGGCTCAAACTCAAGTTTACAAGGAAAAAATACATGAATTGGAGTCTAAAATAAAAGATCTATCATCTGGTATGTAGTACTACAAAAAAAATTAATTTTAATACTGGCATGTGATGAGAAATCATCGTTTTTGAAATTTCAATCCCGAATATTTTGTATTGTTTTAAATTTAAAAAAGATTAAAAACTGTAAATCGATCTTACTGATTCAATTAAAGCAATTAAAAATAATTTCAACCCTCCTCCACTTCTTTATTCACTTTTAAAAGTTTACCATCGGTTTTCATCACATGGCAAATAATATTTGTAAAACTGATTTTGACAAAATATCTTTTAATAGGAAAAGCTGCATCTGAAGAAACTAGTGCCACAGCGAATGCAGAAGTAACTGAATTGACTGAACAACTAGGCGATCGAACTAAACAATTTGAGGCTGAAATTGCCGAACATCAAAATGAATTACAGCGTTTACATGAAAATATCAAATATTTGAAAGATCAAAATGAAGCTCTGCAAAAAGAACTTTTGGCCAAGGATGAAAGCTTGGAAAAGTTCTCATTATCCGAATGTGGTATTGAAAATATGCGAAAAGAGTTGACATGTGTTAAAGAAGATCACGAGAAGGAACAAACACGAGCTCAAACAGAATTTATCTTGAAACTGGAAGAAAAGACACTCGAAATAAAACGTTTGCTCGAAGAAAATGCAGCTTTAAAAAATTCAATGGGTTGTGTAGAAGGTGAGCGAACAAATTTAGAAGACGAGTGCCGAATATTACGAGAAGAGTGTAAAAGTCGTGATACTCAACTTAATGATATCAATAGTAAATTGGCTAAACTGACAGCTGAGTTAGCTATTAAACAAGCTGAATGTACAACACTGGATGAACTAGTCAAGGCTCAACAACTGGGAAAAGTGGAAGAAAAAACTCAACTTGAGGAGAAAATTCAAGAAATTTCTAAACTAAAAGACAAAGTAACGGGTCTGCAAGATATCAAGACTACATTAGAAACAAATCTTCAGAAAGCCAACGAAGAATTCAAAAAATTAGCTGAATTACAAAATGACATTGAAGCTAAATTACAAGAGGCTGTGAGGCAAGATCAAGAAAAAAATTCGGCCATGGAAGATTTAGAATCAACTATGAAAAAATTGCGAGTAGAATGCGAAAAGGTTCATAATGAAAATAAACAACTTAATGAGAGCACTCAAGTCTTACGTACTGATTTAGAGAATGAAAAGACTTCGAAGAAATTCGCAACAACTAAATTAGCTGAAAAAGAAACTAGTTTAAACGAATGTAATGCAAACTTAAAAATCGCCCAAGAAACTTTAAATAAATTACAAAGAGAATTAGAGGAGACTTTGAAGAGTAGCGAACAAAGTATTAGCGCAAAAAGCCAAGAAATTCTAGAATTAAAAGAAATTTTGAGAAAGTTACAAGAGAAAACTTCTGCGTTGGAAGGTGAATCTTCCATAGCTGTACAGCAATTGAGTGCTAAAATCAATCATTTAGAAAGTCAAAATAAAAGACTAGAAGGTGATTTGAAAAATTCCACTAATATGATAGAAGATCAACGTTTAAAATCCATACAACATGATGAAGTTATGGCTTCTAAGTTATCCGAGCTTAAAACGACCGCAACTGCATTAGAAACTACTTCAAAACTATTGGAGAAGCTTAAGAGCGAACATGATGCTACCTTAAATAGAAAACAAGAATTAGAAGAAGAACTTAAAAAGGCAGAAGATAAAAATGCTCAACAACAATTGGATTTGGGAGATTTAACACGCAAACTGGAAAATTCAATGGCAAAATGTGATGGCCTAGCTGGACAAAACGAAACATTGCAACAGGAAATAATCGCAGCTCGTACATCTAGTTCAACTGTACACAATGACGTTAAAAGACTTAACGAAGAAATTCAAAATAAACAAAAAGAAATTTCAAACTTGGTCAATACTACCGACCAGGAACGAATTAAATTAACTGGACAACTGGAAGAGTTGCAGCAAAAATTAACAAATAGTTCTAAAGATTATAATGATCTCAAGGAAGTTATACAAAAATCCAAAGAAGATATCAGCCAAAAGGTTCAACAGATAACGGACCTGGAAGAGAAGACTATTAAACAAGAACTTTTGCTAAGCGACCATCAACGTCAACAAGAGAACTTACAAACCAAATTTGATGTCGTGGTCAAACAAAACGAATCATTGCAGCAGGACATAACAGCATTGCGTACGTCCACTACAGATTCAAATGCTGATCTTATAAAGCTTTCCCAAGAAATCACAAATAAGCAAAAAGCATATGAAGAACTTATGGACAAATCCAATAGTGAGCGAGCCATACTGGAGAGTCAGCTACAAGCTAGCCAACAGAGAATTGATGCAATGTGCAGTCAAGTGGAAACTCTAACGCAAGAACTTAAGAAGGTCAGCGAAGAAAGTTTCAATCGGTTTGAGTTACTCAAACAGGAGCAAGAGAAATGTGGTAAACAAGAGCTGGAAATGGGTGATCTTCATCGTAAACTTGATAGTCTTGTCATCAAGTGCGACAATTTGGAAGAACATAATAAATTGCTACAAAACGATTTGAATAATCTGCGACTTGGTTCGGCTGGTTCTAATGAAGAAATTGTGAAACTTACCGAAGAACTAACAAATAAACAAAAACTTCTTCAACAACTTTCCGACAAATCCAACAACGAACGTCTTTTGTTTGAAAGTCAACTGCAAGAGCTTAACCAAAGTCTACAAACTCATCAATCTGACTTGGAAAGTTTACGTAATGAACTGAGAGCCACTGAAGAAGCAAAACAAGAACAAATTGCGGAATTCGAAAATTCAAAAAAAGAACTTGTGGCAAAAGCTCAAGCTGAAATTAAAGAGCTTAAAGAAGCCGAGAATGCTAAGCAACAAACAATTATTGAAAGTTTTGAAGCACAACTGAAAAATTCCGAACAATCAAAATCATCACTCGACGAAGCGATCAGTAGTCTGCAAAAACAAATCCAACTTTTGCAAGATGAATTGTTGAAATCTCAATTGGACTTTAAGTCTAAAGAAGCTGAAATGCTTAAACAAATTGATGCGTTTAAAAATGAAAGAGAACAATTAAAAATAAACTTACAAAAAACGCAAAGTGATGGCTCCTCAGCTTTAGAAAACTTGCAACGCGAAAATGCAAGACTTTTGCACAGCCTAGAAAAGCTTACACAAGAGCTTAAAGAGAAAGAAAGCTCTTATGTAAAAGTTCACAGTGAAGCGGAGCAACTGCGTATTATGCAATCGAATACAAAGTCCGAACTTGAATTGCAATTACAGAAACTTCAAAATGCTCTAGAGCTTTCGACTTCTGATTGTGAACATAAAACCAAACTAAACGAAGAGGATAAAAAGAAAATCGAAGAGCTGAAAGCCATGTTGGCAGCCTTAAAAATATCAAATGATAATATTTCAGCTACCAATGCAGAATTAGCTGAAGCTTTAGATATACTAGAACAAGAAAAATGTGAAACAGCTAACATTTTTGAACTGTTTGAATTGGAAGCCGATCAGAATATGGAAAAATTAGCAGAAAAATTCACAACTCTAAAACAAGAACTTGCCACAGCTCAAGAGCAACTACGCACAAAAGAGACAGAAATTGTGGAAAAACAACAACAATTTAATGCAACCAATATTGTCTTACAAAATACTCAAAGTTCTCTGAATGAGGCACAAACCAATCTTCTCGAAAAAGCAACACAACTGATTGAATTGCAACAGGCAAATGAAGAGCTTCGCAAGTGTCAAATGGAATCAGAAGACAAGCTAAAACAACATGAAGAATTAGAAATGCAACTGGCCGAATATAAAAAGATGTTCGACGAAATGGATGATACAGCATCCGAAAAGTCCAAACAACTACAACAATTGCAATCTCAAATCGTCCACTTGCAACAAGAAAAATCCAATTCGCTTGAAAGTGAACAAGCTTTAAAGATCGAATGTTCAAGCTTACATCGCAAATTAGAAATGCTCGAAATTGAAAGAACCAAGGAGATTATTATTTTAAAACAACGTATCAATGATTTGCAATCTATAAACAAATTAAAACAAAATGGTGCCGGTGATAGCACTAGTTTAGAGGTAAGATATGGGAACGTGATAAGTCTCCCACTTTTTATTCATTTTATATTAAACAATTTTATTTAAAAATATATTTTTATATAAAATATATTTTTTGTTTCTTATTAAAATTAATTACAAAATTAAACTGAAAATATTTGACAAACAAGTCAATGAAGCAAAGTTTAAATTCAAATTGTTTTGAGTAGATAGTTGTGGGAATTTTGCCACATTACCCCCCTTTCTAAGAAATGTTGAACATTAACTGTTAGATCTTCAATATTCGATCTTAAATATTATGATGAGAATGTGATGAAAATTTGAAATTATAAGGCCGACTTTTGAAATGTTCCGATTATGATGGTTTCCTTGATTGAATGTTAATTTTTAGTTCAATAAAAATTCGAGATAAATTCTTTCGAAATTTTTAACTGTTTGGTAAACTAAATTTATTAATGATCCGTGAACCAAATGCGAGCCGTAGAGTCCGTTGTGTTTATTTGAAGTCCAAACTACTTTAGATTATATAATCTTGCGGTAGCCCAAATTTTATTGTTAGATTTATTGTTGAAATCTAGTAAATGTTCTTTTGGAGACTTTTGAAAATAAAGCAGGGAAGAAAGGCAGAACTTGGTTTGGATTTTTGGCTATTTTGAAATTGGTATAAGATGTCACGAACACAGGAAGTTCTGTATACAAGTTTGGTTTTCTTGAAGACCTTCTATTGTATTCCTTTCCGAAATTTTGATAAACTTTTTTAGCAATCAAATCACTGAATCCGCATGTTGTATTGCATAGTAGATAGGAAACCTAATTGGCGAGATATTTTGATTACGTAGTACTGGCACAAGCTGGAACAATTTTCGATCGTGACGTTGGTTTCCACTAAATTCTTCGTACGGGGTCACCACTTATGGGAACGGTATTAGTCTCCCAAGTTTTATTTATTTTATAAATAACATTTGTATTTTAATTTTTTTATAAAATATATTTTTTATTAAAATTAATTACAAAATTAAACTGAAAATATTTGACAAACAAGTCTATGAAGCAAAGTTTAAATTCAAATTGTTTTGAGTAGATAGTTCTGGGAATGTTGCCACAAAGATATTCTTTACACTTTTGCTTCAACTCTCAACGAAGAAAAACTTCAACTCTTTGGGTTTCTTTTTTTTGGAAAACTACATTTCAGCCAAATTAAAACAAATTTAAGCCATTTAAACTTGTTTGAATACTGTTAAAAATCTATATATTTTGTATTACTTTAACACACATGTGTTTATACTTTACTTTACACAAGTATAATGAAAAGTGTAATAAAATTCTCTGTCTGTCAAAAAAAGTATAAAAGAAAAATCGTTTGCTTTTTTTTCTAATTTATTTTTTCCAATTGTTGATTTTAATTTTTGTTTACTTTTATTTGTGTATAAACACTTTTACTGTTTTGTTTACTTTTATTTGTGTTAAGACATGTGGCAACTTTATGAAATATTTCAAGAAATAAAGCTTTAAAAAATGTATGTCGATGACATGTGACCAACGAATTGTGTTCAAGACGTTTCTGACATGTATAACACACTTGTGTGATTATGTGAACAGGGATTAAGAGTTACTGGATTTTTACAAAGCTTTCATCAGTTGAGCTCGAAATACTGAAGTAAATTTATTTGCATACTATATGTGAATTTCTGCTTAAAAGTAAAAATTTTAAATAATATTGTTAATAATACTCAAAAATTTACCAAGAACTTTAATTTTGACCTCTGAGCCGCACCTCCTGGTGTTAGGTTGTTGGATGTTAGGATGACTACATTCAAAACTAAATGACGCCCATTATTATGATTTCCGCTGATGATTTTCTTCTTCCCCAAGCAAATCAATCTATATGTGCCATTTAGAGCTCATTTAGAATCACATATTGTCCATAGATCTGTTCTCTTACTATCGTAAAGATTCCGAAAAAATAAAAACCAACAATTGACAAAGGAACTGCAAACTGTCCCCTACAGATCTGAACCATCTACGGGTATCCGACCTTAATCTTATTCTATCTAACATTATATTTACGTAGTGTGCTGTAAGCTACGATAAGGTTAGTTACCGCCCTAGGCTCTCTCCATATCCAGAAGGATCTTTCTGTTTTTAACCAGTTTTACGTGCCACAAGTATTTCGAATGTTCCCCAATCCAGGAATTTATCCATCTGTTCATCCAGGTACATTCTGCAGCAAGTTTTACCCCATGAAAATCGAGAGGATATGCGGTTTCTTAGGGAAGTTGGCACCTGCATTTGCAAGCATCTCTGTCGACCCCGAATATACTTATGTCCATAAGCTTGTAGCAGCTTAACTACCGATCGATGAAAAAACTTTCCGCATCTAAATATTGGCATCATCGATATCTGCCTCGTGGCCTCCTCTATCGCAAATATTTTATCAGTTTTGAACAGGTTGATATGATTACTCAATACCAAGTTTCATGCAGTGGAATTCACTTCATGTGTGCGTCGACGTTTTCGTGCCGACCGTGTAAACATTCAACTGGGAAAAGCTATCTCTGTTCATTTCCCAGTTCCCAACCGAAGGAAATACTATTTATGGACTTGAATAGGTTGTACGGAATTATGCAATCCGCTTCAAGAACATTCACTTAATTACCCAGAAGTTTAACATGACGCACATGCCTGTTCGTTATATAGACTATTTAACGTAACCTGATCAGTGTTATCTTCGGGGACATAAAGATCAAGTGGCTTAATACCAAGGAACACCTCTAAAGCAACAGTGAAAGTTTTCTCCGTTGCTCATGTTAAGATTAATGAAGACGTTCTCTTTACCGTTGTCAGTTTGTCAGTATGAATATCACGTTCAACACTGGCCACCAAAAGTGTCAACCATAAATTATCACAGGCCTTACTACCGCGATGTACAGCCAGTGATACAAATGGTTTAATATCCCAGTTTTTGCCTATAAACATCTGACACAACTAAAGAGCTGCATATCTCTTCCTGACTTGTTCGACAATGTTCTCAATACTGTTCAGGCAACGATCAAAGAAAAATCTCGCTAATTTCGAAATCTTTAGGCCTTCCATACAATTTCGGAAGGCTTAAAGGTTTATTTCGGCCATTCAATGGCCCATGAAGAAATCAGTCTTAAGGATATCTATTATATCTCTTAAGTGGTGTGAAGGAATATACCCGAAGACATAACAGCTATATCATCAGAATAAGCCACAACGGTGATACCCCTTGTCATTTAGTTTGAGAAGAATCTCGTTTACAACCGTAACCCACATCGAAGAGCTTGGACGAAAGTGTTTCCCATCTCGAAAAATATTTGACTATTTTTCAACATTTCACGCCTTTCCTTATCTTTTGTGATTTCTCATTAAAAGGCACCTTCAATATCCGCTTAAGGCCTTTCTACATTTTAGCATGCTGTTGGAGTAAACAAATATGATGAAATTTCATTCGTATTCCCAAAAATCTTACGGAAAATTGAATTGTATTTCACACTATCACATATATAACATTAGCTGTGTTTGACGTACTTTACCGCGGGTTCCCAATTTTACCATAAAGCGTTTTTATTGTAAAATTTGTGTGTAAATTCTTGTTGTTTCGGGTTAATTGGGTTCCCTAGAGAACCCGCGTTAATGACGTCGAACATACCAATTATGCGAATAGTAATTGATAAAACAGAAAGCAAAACAACTGATTTATTTGCTTTGCTTGTCTCTCATTTTCTTATTAACATACACATACATCACTAAAACCATACGATTTAAGATTTTTTGAAACATTTCAAATATTTGAGAAAAACGTGTTCCAAAAATATCTTTCGTTTAAAATCATACGATTTTGGAAAATCATATGCATTGCTTTCACACTGTTACATTTACAATTTCACATACCATTTTGACATATCTTACTGCAAAATCTTACAATGTAGAAAGGCCTTTAGGGGTTTTCAACAACTAATTGTAAGCTCCAAACACCCATAATTCGTATAAATTTTTATAAAATTTCTTAAAATTTTCCGAAAAATAGGCAAAACAATTTTTACCATATAAATTTTGGATCTAATGATACAATAATTTTACTTATATTTGAACTGCTAGTTAACTGTGCAACATAAATATATTTATGTTTTTCTTCTCTTCTTCAAGCAGGGCTTAACTTCTGATGATAGTACGGCACAAATTAATTTCCTTAATTCAATTATTGCGGATATGCAAAAGAAGAATGATACATTAAAGGCAAAAATAGAAGCTTTAGAGGCAATACCAACAGATTTTACCAAGTAAGTATGGTTAAAATTTTAATGTTCAAACGTAACATGGGGACGCTTTTAAATACTTTTTGAATTGTCAAATCGTCGTATGAATATTGGTGAGACCTATAGACCATTTCTGGCAAAATTGAGTTAGGAATTGATTATATATGTATGATTAATGTGTCCTCTTTCTAAATCTTTAATCCGTTTTTATATACCTCGTATCAATTAGGAGATATCCAGCCCCATATGTGCTGCGTATCCCTATTTTTACAAATTTCTTTACATTGGTATGGTGTATTGACCACTTTTTGACCAATGAGTCAAACTTTCTATAGAAAAATAAAAACATTATTCGTCAATCTTGGTTTGACACATTTGAAATAAGCAACGCATATAAAACAAAAAACAATAAAAATGTTTAAGCATTGGTTTGCACTATGACAACCTAGTTTTATAATGGTTAAAAGAAAAAAAAACTTTTGACCTACTTGAAAGAAAAACAATAAAATTGTGACAAAAACGGCTTATAGGCCATATAATAAAAAATCTTTTTTTAAAAAATTGTTAATAACTCTGGATACTCAGTGCAAAAAGGCGTAAAAATTATAAATATTGTTTATAATAAATGCAGCTATAGATATAGCAAACAAAAAAGAAAACCTATCTTGTAGAAACTTAATAATTTTGTTGTAAACTTTCTTTATCGTTTTTCTCGCAAAAATGTTTTTGGTCGGTGCGGCTCTCCAATAATCAATCTACGAAATACAAATTAATAAAACAGTTCTGCATACCCAAGTTACCAGTGCCTTCGATCAAACACGTGTAGCTCGAGTACACCATGAAACTCGATACTCGAGCAGTTTGGGAATTCGAACTACTCGTCGAGTACCTTATGTTAGTTTAAACTAGTGTTTCCAATTTTTCGACCTAGGCGGTTAACCGGTTAAGGCATTATTAAAAAAAATCGCCATAATTGGCGTTTAATCGATTAATCGTTTCAATAAATGTATTTCTATGGTACTTTATCAATAAAAACACTAAAAACTGTATTTTTTAAGCAAAGTCGACTGTCTTTGTTTGGAATGATTTCAGCATCTCAGCTACAGTTGTCATTTATTCGGGATTTTATTTTGACCGAATAAACTATCAAACATTTTTTTTATCGAACGAGCAAGAGATTAGTTTTTCAAAATTATTCGATTAATCGAACGAACAACAAATAAAAATAACTTTAAAAATACACAAATAATAAACGTTTTCTACACTATCAAGCGTTTTTTTTTTTCTACACTATTAAACGTTCTCTACACTATCTATGAATTAAAAAGGGGTGTCAAAAATTACAACACTTTTGTATAAAAGCATCTTTAAAATTTTAAAAATTCTGATTCCTCGATAAAATTAAAATTTTAATACCCATATTGCTTATGCTGTGGGTCCAGGGTTGCCACTTAATTGAAATATTTAAAATATGGGTTATAAAAGCTCTTCGGGAAAAGTCGTGTTAAAGCCAAACGATTACGAAAATTGAAAAAAGGCCAGACGATCCCACAATAAAATTAAATAAGCATTATTCTATGTTAATTTGAACTCAAACCAATAGCAGTTCTCTATACATGTGGGATAAAGAGAAAAAAAAATTTTACATTTTTCGCTACCATGTCTATATTTAAAGCGGGGATTCGAAGAAACTTACCCAATACATTAGGTATATGTTGTAGTATCTACAACCGCTTCTGCTGCCTAATTGGAGGAGTGCACAATTTTTAACACAAATTTGATATTTGCCTTTAAAATCTGACAACTTTAAAAGCGGCTCCCAGCCAGTTTATACAAATCAAAAATTTTTTAACATAGCTCGCTTTTATATAAAAAGACCTTTCAGAATAGTAAGCATACTTTATATGTTCAGAAAGAAAATATTTATGTGGAGCTAAAAGATGGTTAGTGCTTTTTGGGGAACAAATCGCAAAAAAAATTAGTTTTTGAGTGGAACAAGATATTGTATTCATTTTTTTTTTTACTTAATCAAGGATTTATTTAGTTAAATAAACAATAATTTAAAAAGGAAATTGGCCCCGATTTCGTCCCGCTATTCGCAAAAAACTGGACCTGAGGCGGACCAAATTGGAAATTTCACATTTTTAAATGGGAATATCTCGAGAACTATGCCTGTTCCAAACTATGTCTGTTCCAAATACAAACAAGAAATTTGTAAAACTAACTTGAAACTTATGTAGTTGTATAATTACTAAGCACTTTGATAATATTCCCCCAGTTTTTTTTGCGTGTAGGTTTCCTACAGTTTCAACGTGAAAATTGAGAGTTGAGTGACTTGATTTAAAAACAAATGCAAAATTGCAACTACTTTTCAAGTAGAATAAAGGAAATTAGTGACGAAAGTAGTAAATAAAAACAATTAAACTTAAAAATTAGCAAATTTCACGTCAAAAACTAATTTGAGATGACTAAACTGTCATGTAAAAAAACTGGCATAAAATTTACAATAATTTTAATTTTTAAAGAATTAAAACATAAATCAAAAATTGTGTTGTAAAATCAATCTTATTTTCTTAAACTTTGAGTTGATTAAAAAAGTTATCTAAAGCTTTCAGAATCGCTTTCCCTCGATTTTAAAAGAATTTGAAGTTGTTTTAGAAGTATTTATTTTTTTTAAGCTTTTATTGACATTTTTTCAGCCAAAGTTAAGAATATTAGCAAGTTTTGACAAAAGAAAATAAACGAATAAATCCATATAAATCGACCTATTTTAAGCGATTATTCGGGTCGAACAATTATTTGAGTTTTAAGTTATGTGTTTAGACATTAACCGAAATAGAGGCGATTAATCGAGGAATCAGTTAATCGATTAACCGAGTTGGAAACCCTATATGTTATACATAAATATTTTCTTTTGATTCAACCAAAGTTAAGAAAAGCAGCAAGTTTTGCGAAAAATAAAGGAAAAAATCCATATAAAAAATATGATTATATATAACTTCAACCGATTATTCGGATCGAATAAATATTTGGGGATTTTTTGTTTCGAAATTAACCGCAATAGAGGCGATTTAACGAGGAATCGGTTAATCAATTAAACGAATTGGAAACACTGGGTTAAAAACTTAAAATATTAAGTTTTTTTTCAAATTATTTTTATTAGTTATTCGTTTGAATAATCGAATAATTTAATAAAATTAATCGCTTGATAGTTCGATGAAATATTGTTTGATCGTTTAATCGAACAAAATAAAAACACGAATAATTGACATCCGTAGTAAAGATGTTAGGCGCAAGTCTCTTCTCTCTTCGGCTCTATTCTATAGAAATATTAATTCAATTATGAGGACTTTATCAAAGAGAGGACTTTTGTGCAACCGAAAGCGAATCGTGTTTGTTAAGCCTCATTTTCTAAACCATTTTACTTTTGATAAGACGACACGAATTTGTCTTTTATAAATAAAATTTTTTATCGTTTTAAATAAAATTTAAATACTTTAATTTTCAGACCGGCAGCTTTTGAATTAATAACCAAACGGAAACCTGCACCTCGTGTCTTTTGTGATATATGCGATGAATTTGATAAACATGAAACCGAAGATTGTCCTTTGCAGGCATCCGATGATAGAGATTACTCACCACCACGCAGTGCTGAAAAGAATAATAATGATCCAGCCAATAAAAAAGAACGGAAACTTCCAGAACCTAGAAAATATTGTGAATCGTGTGAGGGTAAGTTAAACACATATTTAGAGTTTTCAAATATTCGACCTATTTGAAAACCCGGTTTTCGAATACTTTAAAAAAATCGCATTTTTTAAAACCTGGTTTTCGAGTTTTTCAATTAAAAACCGGTTCGAGTAACCGCCTTTTCAGGTTTTTTTATTTAATCGCTTTGTATTGCAGATATATGAATTTTTTTGTACGAATTTAAAAAAACTACTAAAAATTTAAATGTTGGCGTTTAATACTAAACATTGTAAAAAGATCATTTTTAGTTCTTTTTTAAATAAAAGAAGTCTTGGGAAAATCTAAAAAAAAATTAAAATTACAGAATGAGAAATAATAATACAACGTCTTGCGAATCATGGAGAGGAGCAAAATTGATTATTAATAGGTTTTTTGTTAAAGTTCTGCCTATTATGGAGGCTCTAACTTTTCTAAAACTTCGGGTTCTGATGAGATCTTTAGCCAGATCGAAATACTAGTATCAACCTAGCTAATATGTTTGATTTGCTTTATTTTTGTAAATATACGGATGTTGAAAGCTCGTTATAAATTGAAAATAACATAAAAATAATCTCGATGTATATAAAAACAAAAAACTAATATAACTGTAAAAAAAGAGACAAGGTTGTCAATTTGGCCATTTTCCGGATAGTTCAAGTCATTTTATTTTTATCTAGCCATGAAAAAGGCTTAATTATATCTAGCCGGAAGAAGAAGTCATTGTATATTTCACTAGCCATTTTTTTCACAATTCGCAGTTAATTTTCATATAAAATTGTTACAATGGTTTTTTGCAAAATTTAACTGAAAGTATTTTAGAAACTAGGAAACATTTTAATTTAGAGAGAACTAGTATCAAATTCAAAGTTTAAAATAATACAAGTTCGGATCATGAATTTGTGAAAATTTTAAGCTATATTTGTTGGAGTTTTTTTTTATCTTATATTTTTATATTTGCTTTTTTAGCTTATTTTGTAAATATTAGCTACTTTTTGAGTTTTTTATTTAAAAATTAAGCTTATTTTAGATTTTTTCTTGTGAAATAGAGCTTTTTGCTATTTGTTAGCGATCGGTATTTTGAGGTATTTTCCTTTAATTGAGAGTTGAAAATTTTAAAGTTGAAAAGACAAGGTTGTCAATTTAGCCATTTCCCCGATAGTTCTAGCCATTTTTTTTATCTAGCCATAAAAAAGGCTTGATTATATCTAGAAGAAAGAATAAGTCATTATATTTTTTCCTAGCCATTTTTTTCTTCACGTTTTGCAGTAATTTTTATACAAGTGCAAAATTAAAAAGGAGAGTAAAAACAAAAAGCGTGTATTGTATATATACCAAAGGTAGAGCTTGCACATAACGAACAAGTTTTCAATTTATTTTTGATCAATGGAGATAATCTTTAACTTCGAGCTCATATATTAGTTCTCATTTAGTGGGAAAACTGGGTTACATGAATGTTTGATGTTTTGCATGGGATTGTCACTTCTTTCAAAACGTGTTCTCATTATGGGAACCTAGAAAATTTCCGAAATAGTTCTATCAACACGAGTGGTCAATTAATAATTTCAAAACAAAAACTCTATAGATTATTTGTTAGGACAATATCTTAATAAAAAAAAAATAAAGTATGGCCTCCTAATAAAGAAATATAAAGTATGGCCTCGAACTTGAATAATTTTAATTTTCTAACTCGAAAACCGACCTTTTTCGGAAACCGGGTTTTAAAAAAGGAAAAATATAAAAAAAAACGGTTTATCGAATAATTCGAAAACCACTATTGACAACTCTACACATATAATTTATCTAATAAAAATCTATCTTTTTGATATTTTCATTTACAGTTTTTGGACACGAAACTGGAGAATGTGATGAAGAATTTTATTAATAAATCAATTTATATTTACAATTGTATTTTAATGTTAAATTTTAATTTATTTTCTGTATTTTTTTTTTATTCGTTTTTGTAAAATTAATCTGTATTCTACTAACTAAATATTGTGATTATTATGAAGTTAATTTATGTTTCCTTTAAATGGGCCTTAATTTTGTATTAATTATTATAAATATTGTATGTAATTTGTAACTCAACTGAACTGTTTAAATCTTTAGTTTCTGTTTAAATGTTAATTGTCTTGCTTTCAATTATAAATATAATTAATTTTTATCCAAAATTTAGTTACATATTTTGTTTGTTAGGTAAATTTTTCAAATAAAATTTTTTATTAATATTAAAATAAATGTGTTGTTTAGTTTTTTTCTAAAAAACTGTTTTAAATATCGATAAATAATAATCTGCAGGACTAAGTTCAGTGGGGTGTATCACAAATATTTTGGAAAGAATTCAGACATTTCTTTCTGGCTGATCGGATTGCCATCACACAGCCACAATCAACGCAATTTCAAGCTTATGTTTCAAAGAAGGGCCCACTAGATCCATCAAGCGCTTATCAATTAGACTGCATAGTAGGACACCTCGTGTATTCAAAAATTGTCATGTGCGTTATCTCTTAAAGTGCAAAAGTTGTTCGCATTTGAAAATCGAAATTTAGCATTTTTTCAATAACCTGGTCCGGTTTATTGGCAATGGAAAAGGCAAATCAAGTCCGATTGCTTTGAAAATATCGGAGAACTGATTTTAGTATATATAAAATTATGATACTTGTGGTGAAGCCTTTCACAAAATGCGCTGCCTTTCAAATTTTGATTGTTATTTTTTCGAGCAAATGTAAAAGTAATTTTTTTTACTTTTATTTTTTCGAGCAAATAAAAGTTATTTTTCGACTTTTATTTTTTGAACAAAAATAAAAGTTATTTTTCTACTTTTAGTTTTTCGAGCAAAAATAAAAGATATTTTTTTACTCCAATTTGTTTGAACAAAACTAACAGTTAATTTTTGACTTTTATTTTTTAAAAGTAAATTTTTTTTTAACCAAAAATGCATAGTTCCATTCGTTTACTTTTCCAGTAAAATCCAGTGGATGAGTAAATTTTGGGCAAAATGAAAATTTTACTCTCAAAACTGGGTCTTGCACGAAAAAGTAAACGAACGGAAAAATTGCTAATACTTGCAGGTTAATTCAAACATATGAGCGCTAAAAGGCTTAGTGTTGTAAAATATGTGTTATTTAGACTACCCAGTATATATTGTTTTTGGTACTTGGTGCATTGCATTTTAATAATTATAAATTCGTAGCAATTGTATTTATTAAATAAACTTTTGTGGAAGCTTTTACACTTGTTTAGTTTGTAAATTACTTTTAATTTTGTTTCTAGTTAAAATACATGAATACTTGATTTTTGATATTTGGTACCCTGAATAATATGCAGTAAGAAGTATTCATATATGCATTAGCTTTACATCTCTAATATATTAATGTAAATAAAAACAATTAACACAGATATTAGAAAACTGATAAATTGTTACTATAATAATTGTTACTGACTACTTAAATTTGTTTCAGGTTGAAAATAATTATTTTTGGTTTTTGCTGCACTTTTAATTCAGCTTTTGATCTTTTAAATGTTTTTATTACTAAATGTATGCTTATTTTTGTTTGTTTACTTAATTTAATCATATGTTTTTGTTTTCTACTGGATTTTACTGGCAAAAATTTGTTCAGTAAAAAATTTGCAGTCTTTTTGCTGACAACTGTCACTTTACTCTCTTAGTAGACGCTCTCTTTTGCAAATTTATGTGTACGCGAACGCATTTCAGTAAAATCCAGTACAAATTTGTGCAAATTTTGGTGTAAACGAATGGACCTAATGACTGATCAGTTGATTTTTTCTTGTAATTTGGTATTTACAGTTAATTTTTGTTAGGTATTTAAAAATTGAAGTTTATGTCGAGTTTTTAAAAATTTGCGTTTAGTTTATATTTTAATCATAGTTTGGAAATAATATTTACAATATTTAATTTTATCTCCGATGCATAAAAACTTAATAACTGGAACACAGTTGGAAATACAAATTAAAAGAAAAAAAAAAATATTTTTTATTAAAAAAAAATATTAAAACAACAAAAAAATAACTGTAAAAAACAGTAGTTTTTACAAATTATGTAGTCGTTTTATGTTCATTGTGTTGTTGCTCGTTTTAATGGTTGATGCATTCATTTAAGGTTAGTTGTTTTTGACCGCTCCGATAGTCGTTTTTACTACCATTGTAGTTGTTTTTATCAATAGTTAAAAATAACTGCATGGCTAGCCAAACAAATACAGTCACCGCCTTTTTGACATTTGTAGTCATTTTAACTGTCATGTCTACCTTCTTAATTTCCTGTATATTTTTTAAAATTTAGTATTTTTTAAACCGCATTTTGTCAAATAATTATGAAGACATTACTGTATTTGCACATGTTATTTATTTGCCAATCAGAGGTATGCACTCAGAGAAATAATGGAATCAAAATTTCTGACTAGCGTTGATAATTATGTTTTATGTAAATTATGTTAAAATAACTATTATTTTACTGCTTACATCGCGAATATCTCAGAATAGCTAGCAACTTAAAGTTTTCTGAGACCAGATTCGTAACAAACATATTATAAATATGCGAAACAGTTATTAAAAAGCAAAAAACACATTTGTATCACTTAGATCTGCTAACTTGTCTCAATTTAACCAAAGTTTAAGGCTTAATCATAGTTGCGAATGTCATATTTATATAAAAATATCTTTGGTTAAAGTTAAACACTTTAAAAATTACATTTAAAATGACTACAAGTGTAGTCAAAAAGGCGATGACTGTATTTGTTAAAAAAATTACTAAGTAGTAGTCATTTTTAACTACACTGTGCTGCACAGAAAAATCACTTTGAAAGTGACCTGGTGTTGGTTGTTAGTCTCGGTGAGTACATTACGAAACCGGTTTTAGAAGTTCCAATAAACACCCAAATTTTCGAGATAACGGTAAAAGTGTATTTTTTGCGACTGCCAAATTCAAACATTTATAACTCATTAATTTTTCAATTAATTTTGAATTTTTAAACGGGTTTGAAAAGAAAATGACCTCGTCTTTCCAAATATATATACTTTTCCTATATTATTAATATAAATATGTAGAGATTTTCTTCATAACAACTAAAATTTTCAGTTTTTTTAAACTTTTTAAACTTCTACGAGGATTTTTTCGAATCTTCTTTCATATATTCTTAAAGTAGATGATTTTCTGATTAAAATGAGATATCATTTGTTAAAATCGGTTCAAAATTGACAAAGTTACAATACGTTTTTCCAAACACTGAAAACTCGATTTTTAATATATTATGATTGAATGAAAAAAACAGTAATACGACTTATTTTTTCTAATATATAGGTACTTTAGTTTAAAAATGTTTGTTTAATCTACAACGTTTATAAGAAAAATCATCGGTGTCACGTTTAAGAGACCAGCAGTAATTAGCTAACATTCTAATGTGACTTTTTCCTTCAAACCGCTTTTTTAATTCCTAACATCTCCTGGTGAACGCGTTCTCCTTGCTCGTCACTGAATTGACCCAAATTTTCTGGGAAGAATTCCAAGTGAGAATGCAAAAAATGTATTTTTATTGACATTCTGCACCCCATTTCTCCATACGCCTCTAGAAATTCTTTAACAACATCAATGTATTCGGCACTTCTTTTGTTACCCAAAAAATTTTTAGACAGATATGAAACTTATCCATGCTCTTTTTCCCCTTTATTTAATTTTTTGGGAAAATCTTCACCTTTGAATATTTTTCGGATTTGTGGTCCAACAAAAATACCTGCAAATTAATACATAATATAATTGGGTGTAAATACTATGTCTCGTGAATGTGTCAAAATTTGTATAATAAAGAGCTGCAATTGTCGACATGACCACATTAATGTTATTGTCATGTTATGTTATGCGGCGTATGCATGTTTGACAATAACATAAGAGAACACTGCTAAATTAATTGAAGATAAATCTATGCATAGTCATCAACAGGAAAAATTACAATGTCGACATTAACAGCTATATGCGACATGTTTTAAACGCTGCGACATATAAAGCATGTGTTGTTAATAATACATTGTAACCATTTGTAGTCTTATTATAAACTAAACGAAAAAATATTTGTCGAGCGTTCAGATTGAAACAAATATTTGTATTAAATATTTATTTAATCAAAGAGTAAAAAAACATAGATTTATTTAATCGAAAAACTAACTGTTTTTTAAAAAATTGATCACTCTCTCGGACCTAGCCTATTTATGTTATAAGGGTATATTAATACTTCTTTGGAGCAGAAATTTTGTCCGTTTTGGTCTATCTCGCTTAGTTTTGAAGATACTGGACATTTTAAAATATCGCCATTTTGTAAAATGGCTTGTATCTCGAAAACTAAGCATGATATCGCAAAACGGACAAAATTTTTGCAAACCTTAACAAACAGCGCGAAACCGACAACACAAATGTGTACAGTGTTCCGATTCCAATCATTCCCCGTTTCATTCCATATCGTTCCATTCCATTTTATTAAACAAAATTTCTCAAAATATTGTATAATCAAATTTCACTTTTTAATATCTATTTACATTTCAGTTTTTTTATAAAGCCTTTTATTAATAAATTTATTAAAAAAATTTATAATTGACGATTTTACCACTTGTTATTTGAAATTGTTTGTTCTTACATTTTTTTGTAAGATTAAATAAATATTTACTCAAATCAGAAGAAAATATTTGACAGCTAGTATTCACACTATGGTTAAGTTTGTCAAATATTTATTTTAATGCAAATAATTTTATTTGACCAAAATCAGCTGATTTGCTGTTTGACACACAAAATTATTTTGTGTTCAGATTGCGGCAAACAAATATTTCATGTTTTTTGTCAAATATTTGACTAATCTGAACGTACCTTAACTGTTTTTTAAAAAATTGATCACTCGGGATCTCTCTCGGACCTACCCTATTTATGCCCTATTAAAGTTATAAAGAAGTTCATATGACATCACAAATGTGTACAGCGTTCCGATTCCAATCATTCCCCGTTTCATTCCATATCGTTCTGTTTTGGACCAATGTCCATTATCTGAGTGATTAAATTTTTATTTTCACGTACTTTTTTGTGTAAAAAAATAATTGTTTTTTCATAAAAAATTAATCTTTTGGAATATTTCCCAAACCTAGGATATTTGCATTCAGTCAATTGCAATTTTCTTCCTTTAATTAATTCATTACTAATGGTAATGAAATTTGAAATCATTACCATTAGTCAATGAAATCAAATCAATGAAATTCATTATCATTAATTAAACAAATGGTAATGAAAAAAATTTCATTACAATTGATATCAATGAAATTTTAATGAAATCATCAATTAATTAGTCCATTCAATTAATTAGTCTCATGTATGGTTTGAAAATTGTTACTTAACGACTTTTATTTAGACTTTTACTTAAGATATAAGGAATAAAAATAATAAGTGATTCAATATTTTCATACAAGGCAGGTTCAAACAGTATTAAAAACATGCTGCACTTAAACATTTAAAAATCGATGTTATTAAACACAACATCTCACAACAGCTTAGCTAAATGTAAATGACATGCTACAACAGTATGTTCCTGTAGACATAACATGTCATAACATCTCCTTTGCGTTGACATGACATAACAGTGCATGGAAAAATGCAAATAGACATTTTTAACAGAAAATGTTGAATTGTGCATTACTCAAAATACATTAGCTTGTTGTTAACATCATCAAATTTAAAAGCTTGTTCGAATGACGTTAATAAGCTTTTATTTCTTCTAAATGTAATTTTTAAGTCGCTTTCCACAATATTCCATTGTTTAAATCGGGAAGCCAATGTTTCGGTTTGTCTCCACGATAATCCTAGATCACAAACAAGGTCGCTGTAATCTTCATTTGTTCTGACGATAGTGCGTATGGAAAAATTTACGATTCCAAACCATTAGGACTGTGAATGGTAAATCTGGTTTATCACATTTTTTAGACAACTATTTTTTGAGTGTTGAGGAGCACCTTAAACAAACATACTTGGGTTCATACCAAAGGCTTTTAACGTACGAGAGGTTAAAGTACAAATTGTAAACTTCAACCACTGTTTTGTTTTTGATTAATTTAAATTTTAAATTTTAAAACTATGTATGTTTCCTATCGACGAATTAGCCGCATATGTAATAAAAATGATAACGCTTATAACACATTGTATTAGTGGATTAAATTTATATCGGTTAAGCAATATAAGATAAAATAATACACACTGCACCTTTTAATTTTAGCAATTTAATTTATAAGCTTAGCTTTAATCAAAGTAAAACTATGTTATTTTTTTTAAACTGTACCACTGATGCTAATTGATAAACATTATTTCTGACAGTTTGAGAAATAGTTAACGGTTTTACAAAAAACGAATGCTTATTTAAAATGATAGAGTACTACACTATACAGAGAGGATTTTGTTCCTTTCTCCTTCTCAGTAACGCATTATTTTTTTTATCATGCTATCCCTATTTTAGCGCACTTTTATAATTAGGCATTAAGCTAGAACTCTAATTGTTCTATCCTGGCTTTGGCAAAAGCCGAATTTGATCAAATATATATTTACAAAATAATTAGTTTTTAATTTGTTTATATATTCAAACATAAATAAAAAAACATAATTTAAGGATTTTAAATATCTCCTTGTTCAGATTAAGTATCATAACTTTGTCAATTTTCAACCGATTTTAACAAGTGATGTCTCATTTTAATCAGGAAAACATCTACTTTAAGAATATTGTTGCCTTGAAAGAAGATTCGAAAAAACCCTCGTAGAAGTTTAAAAAGTAAAAAAAAACTGAAAATTTTAGTTGTTATGAAGAAAATCTCTAAATATTTATATTAATAAAATAGGAAAATTATATATATTTGGAAAGACGGGGTAAAAATTCAAAATCGGTTGAAAAATGACTGAGTTATAAATGTTTGAATTTGGCAGTCGCAAAAAATACACTTTTACCGTTATCTCGAAAATTTGGGTGTTTATTGGAACTTCTAAAACCGGTTTCGTAATGTACTCACCGATACTAACAACCAACACCAGGTCACTTTCAAAGTGATTTTTCTGTGTAGCACAGTGTAGTTAAAAATGACTACTACTTAGTAATTTTTATAACAAATACAGTCATCGCCTTTTTGACTACACTTGTAGTCATTTTAAATGTAATTTTTAAAGTGTTTAACTTTAACCAAAGATATTTTTATATAAATATGACATTCGCAACTATGATTAAGCCTTAAACTTTGGTTAAATTGAGACAAGTTAGCAGATCTAAGTGATACAAATGTGTTTTTTGCTTTTTAATAACTGTTTCGCATATTTATAATGTTTGTTACGAATCTGGTCTCAGAAAACTTTAAGTTGCTAGCTATTCTGAGATATTCGCGATGTAAGCAGTGAAATAATAGTTATTTTAACATAATTTACATAAAACATAATTATCAACGCTAGTCAGAAATTTTGATTCCATTATTTCTCTGAGTGCATACCTCTGATTGGCAAATAAATAACATGTGCAAATACAGTAATGTCTTCATAATTATTTGACAAAATGCGGTTTAAAAAATACTAAATTTTAAAAAATATACAGGAAATTAAGAAGGTAGACATGACAGTTAAAATGACTACAAATGTCAAAAAGGCGGTGACTGTATTTGTTTGGCTAGCCATGCAGTTATTTTTAACTATTGATAAAAACAACTACAATGGTAGTAAAAACGACTATCGGAGCGGTCAAAAACAACTAACCTTAAATGAATGCATCAACCATTAAAACGAGCAACAACACAATGAACATAAAACGACTACATAATTTGTAAAAACTACTGTTTTTTACAGTTATTTTTTTGATGTTTTAATATTTTTTTTTAATAAAAAATATTTTTTTTTTTCTTTTAATTTGTATTTCCTACATCCTTTTTAAAATTATAATTCAAAATTCCAACTGTGTTCCAGTTATTAAGTTTTTATGCATCGGAGATAAAATTAAATATTGTAAATATTATTTCCAAACTATGATTAAAATATAAACTAAACGCAAATTTTTAAAAACTCGACATAAACTTCAATTTTTAAATACCTAACAAAAATTAACTGTAAATACCAAATTACAAGAAAAAAATCAACTGATCAGTCATTAGGTCCATTCGTTTACACCAAAATTTGCACAAATTTGTACTGGATTTTACTGAAATGCGTTCGCGTACACATAAATTTGCAAAAGAGAGCGTCTACTAAGAGAGTAAAGTGACAGTTGTCAGCAAAAAGACTGCAAATTTTTTACTGAACAAATTTTTGCCAGTAAAATCCAGTAGAAAACAAAAACATATGATTAAATTAAGTAAACAAACAAAAATAAGCATACATTTAGTAATAAAAACATTTAAAAGATCAAAAGCTGAATTAAAAGTGCAGCAAAAACCAAAAATAATTATTTTCAACCTGAAACAAATTTAAGTAGTCAGTTACAATTATTATAGTAACAATTTATCAGTTTTCTAAAATCTGTGTTAATTGTTTTTATTTACATTAATATATTAGAGATGTAAAGCTAATGCATATATGAATACTTCTTACTGCATATTATTCAGGGTACCGAATATCAAAAATCAAGTATTCATGTATTTTAACTAGAAACAAAATTAAAAGTAATTTACAAACTAAACAAGTGTAAAAGCTTCCACAAAAGTTTATTTAATAAATACAATTGCTACGAATTTATAATTATTAAAATGCAATGCACCAAGTACCAAAAACAATATATACTGGGTAGTCTAAATAACACATATTTTACAACACTAAGCCTTTTAGCGCTCATATGTTTGAATTAACCTGCAAGTATTAGCAATTTTTCCGTTCGTTTACTTTTTCGTGCAAGACCCAGTTTTGAGAGTAAAATTTTCATTTTGCCCAAAATTTACTCATCTACTGGATTTTACTGGAAAAGTAAACGAATGGAACTATTATGGAAGAGGTAAAAGTTAATTGAAATTAGGTCCATTCGTTTACTTTTCCAGTAAAATCCAGTAGATGAGTAAATTTTGGGCAAAATGAAAATTTTACTCTCAGAACTGGAAGAATTACCAAGTTTTTGTGGTTAAATAACACTATAATTTTATACAAATCATTTCCCCAAGTTGATTGACTAATTTTACTGAAAATAGTTATTAGTTGAAATGCTCCTACTATACTTGGTAATATTTTGCCCTTATTTAGATAAACGTTCCCCTGGATTTTATTTGTAAGTAGTAAAAGTACCATAATTTGGAGGAATTATTTAATTTTTTCTGTAAATTCACCACTGTGCCATTTCATTACCATTGATGGAATCAACGCTAATTAAAATAAATATTATTAGCATTGGAATGGTGATGAATTCTTTTTAACATTGATTACAACTAACGCCAATTTAATTGTCTTGCATATAAAATACATAACTTACATTTAATAAAATTTACTTTATTTGCCAAAAAAAAAAAACTATAATAAACTTAAGACTTAATATATTGTTTGTATAATTTAGTCGCCACCTTCTTTCTTTTCTTTTATAGCATCCTGTAAAGAAATTAATTAAAATTATTTTCAAATTTTGTTATACGGGCATGTGATGAAAAGCAACCGTTTTCAAATCGAAAGTTTTTGAAATTTCAATACAGAATGATTAAAATGTTTTAAATTTAAAAAATATTAAAATGAGTTTGATACATATAATTTTTATTAAAAATAAAAATTATGTTTTTTTATATATTTTATTAAAATATCTATGTTGCAGATGCAACTTAAGTGATTAAACAATGTCAATCCCCTTTGTCTCTTTATTAACGTTAGAAATTTCTATTTTTAATTAAATCGACCGATATCAAAATCGATCGCTTTTTATCACATGCCCGATAATAATTAATGTGTTTATGATAAATTCCAAAAATTATCGACACGAAAATCAATACGATTTGTATAAAAGTTTGGATCATTCTCGTCCGAGATACTATGTCAAATGTGCACGATTTTTTATTTTGCCAAAAAAAGCTCTGTGTTTAAAAGCAGGGCATGTCGTTTCAAGATACTTATCTTTAATAAAAACGTCTACAACTGTACCCAAGCAGTTTTATGATATGCCCCGCTTTTTAACTTTGTAAAAATCTGGACATACAATCCATTCAAATAATGTGTCTCTTCATTATGGAATCTTTTTTCATATATCAAAAAGTGCCATACCTTAAATCTTTCTTCAAACAATGATAATTCAGCCAGTAAATCTGTAATGGCATTCATGAATGCTTCATGGGGTGAATAATCGGCTGTTGTTTGTATACGTATGACGAATTTATGTTCCAATGGATGTGGCACTTTGTAGCCGGCAAACAAAACATTGGGATCCTTTAACAATTGACTGACAGAAACCAAAGAATTATTTAGTACATAAAGAGTTAGCATTTATCCAATGAACTTACTTCCTAATCAGGTTTCCCAAGGTGTGATCTTCTTTATTGACTGTAAATATAGCGGCGTTTGTGACTTTTGTGTCCAATTCTTTGATAATTCTGAGAGAAAAACATGTTGTTATATTTGTGCAATTTCCAACTCCATTCAAGTGTACTTACTTTTTTTCACCTTCGTATAATAAAAATGATTCAAATGTTGGAGGCGCATTCATTTTGTTTTAGTTTTTGTAACAAAAATAGCGATAATTCCAGAAAATTAAAAAATTCTTTAGTCGAAACAAAAAATTTGATGAAATTAGACTTATCTAGTTCGTGTACGAACTAGTCCAATTCAACTACTCACTCAATTGAACGATATGAAATAGTTCACCATTATTCGCTCTTCTAGTTCAATCGAATATTTCGTTACTTTTACTCATGGCATTATTATTATTTTTTTAACAGGTTCCTAATTTTTAAAGTACTATTTGAAATCCAAATGAAAGAAATGCATATTTTTTTACCAAACTCATACTTATTTTTATTGAAATATATTTTTATACTAATATTATTAAAATTTAAGTTTTTATTTTTTTTTTTTAATTTTTTATCATTATTATAGCAGTGAAAAAGAAGTGTCAAATATGAATATTTCGATTACAGATTATCAAACAAGATATCTAACGGACAATTCACAGATTATACACAGACAGGAATCAGCTGATTGATTCAATATAGCGAATAGAAAATTAGCAATCTGAAATGCAAACATTTAAGAAAATCAAAAGACATTGCACAAAAAGAGATAGATATATAAAATGTGTAATACAAAATACATGGAGAACCTATCTCTCTCTTCAAATCAGTGCAATGGAAATAAACCTATACTGTTCAAGATTTTTTTTGACATATGTTTTTGGTAACAGATCGTTGTAGAATCTGTTTGACGATTTGAAGAAAGATCGATTGAACTAGAACATCGACCTAGTACATACAAAAAAACTAGAACGACCGCTCACTCAAACGAACTATATTGCCAAAGTCTAGATCAAGATATATTTATAACATAGATGCCCAATGTAGTAGTATTGGTGAGAGTGACGAAATAACACTGAAAGAAAACAATGTGTGGCGGGTGTAATATATTTCGAAATAAAAAGATTCTTCAAAGTGTTTATAAATTTTCCCTCAATTAATCATTGTTCAATTTGCAATTAAAAAGTAATGAAATCTTCTATGTTGATACTCTTATTGCAGTTACGCAATAAAAGTATATTTCTCAAACTAGAAGAATTCAGCTTATTGCGTTTTTTTGAGCAAATATAATTCAAATCTGAAAATATTTGTTCGCAAACATACGTTGAGGGAAATAAAGATAAGCACTTCAATGAAATCTTCATTATTTCAGGATATATTGTATTGTCTTATTATAAAACACAGAAGTTCTGCAAGTGTAGTTTGTCTCTCCCACTCAGCATGCTGATTTCCTATTGGTTGATTGATGATCAAACAAAAGAGCGTAAGTATACGTGTGAGTTTAATTTGCTGATATCAGCTACTACTGGGCATCTATGATTTATAAGGTAGTTTTAGTAGCCTAACTGCTTATCTTCCTCTTACCTGGTTTTGACATTTCTTACATGGTTTTGACAGAACAAAGACTGTATCTTGAGTATTTTAAAATGTCAAAACCCTGTTGTTTTTGTATTGTTTGTAGTTGTTTGTTGTAGTTGTTGTTCTAGTGAAACTACCTATATCAATATATCTTGGTCTAGATGATATGAACAAAAATCTTCCACAAACACTCAGAGCTCCAATTCGCTCGGCTTTTAGCCGCAGCCCACTTTTATAGTTTGAGCCGCCTCCTGTGCGAGCTTTTGATTTCAATTTAGCTGATATATTAGGAAATACTTATTTTTAAATATATCTTTACGTTGTATATAAGTTAAAACATTAGACACAATAAAAAATCGTTGCTAAACTCTAGTTTACTTGCATAACTCAGATTAGTTTCAAATTTTCACCATCAATGGAACTTTTAATTAAAATTAAGAAGAACATTTTTCCATAAACAAACAGTTTTTCGAACTGAATCGTTGAAAATAGCATCAGATTAAAAAACTGGATTAATAATATGTTTATAAAGATCTGAAAAAACAGTTCAATTTACAAACAGTAAAAATTTAGCGATTTTTTCCAAAATTTCACGAATTTAACCGTAAAAAAATCCATTTGAGTGGGTTTTTAACAGCCGCCGTTTCATATACATGAAAGTCGCCGTCGCTGAAAATTCAGGGTCGCCTGGGTCTCTACTTACATAGTTGCATTTTGTGGTACTTTTTCCACAGTTGTATTTAGTGGTATATAGTTCTGAAGTGTTGTACTTATAAAAGAAGAGTTGTATATATTAGTACAGAATTGTACACGCAAAAAAAAAAATTTGGATGAATTTACTATAAAATAAGAAATTAATTTTAAGAGTTATCCGGACTTTTTAATACAATTTCTGCATACGTTTTGTGTAATTAATACAAAATTTAGTTTATTGATATTAAAAAAACAGATGTTAAACCACAAAAAAAGAGTTCATAAAATTTAAAAGCACGGCCAAAGACTACCCAAGACACGAAAATTTAAAGCCTGGCAGTACTTTCAAATTTTGCCAAAATTAATGTTTTTTTAATATGTGTTCTCGCAAAACACGTGCTTTGCTGTCTAGTGCGAATGTAGTAAAATTCCCCTAATTTATTTTTCTGCGTGTACTATTTTGGTTTTTCTTGTCAACCTACTCTCTTTGAATGTTTTTAGTACCTTTTTTTTTTAAAGAAATTATATTAATTACAAATTAATACAGCAATTGCCATTTATGTATTCAAAGAGCGTTTGCTAAAAAATAATTAAAATCTATTTAATAATTTGATTAAATCCATATTAATTTACAAAACTCTAAAATATTTTGAGAATTCCAAAAATTCAAGCCTGTTTTTAGAATTTGCGCGCCAAACTGACTTCTCTTGGCATTTGCTTGTGTTGTGTTTTGTTGTTTTTGGAAAATTTTTTGTTGGCCATTGAGTAGAGAGAAATATCAATTGTAAAAATTTAACACGTAATTCAATATTTTAACGATATTAAGATAAAATTTCCCAATTTTGTGCTCGAAACTATCGCAAAACTATGGACAATAATAAAATTGATAAAGTAGTAAACTCGGTCACCGATGATACTTTTTCAAATTCCTTGGAAGAACCGAGTGTTACCATGTTGGATGTGTTGGAAGAGGAAAAAGAACTGGAAGAGGAATATGCAGCCGTTCTGGGCGCTTCTGATGAGAAAAGCTGCACCTACTCGGAAGGTGCTGTAAATCGTCAAGCATTGTACTCGTGTCTGACCTGTTGTCCCGAAGCACGCACTAATCTGGAAAAAAGTGCTGGCATTTGTTTGGCCTGTTCTTTTCAATGTCATGAGAATCATGAATTGGTGGAATTGTATACGAAAAGAAATTTCCGTTGTGATTGTCCTACAGAACGGACGGGAACAAATCGCTGCTGTTTGAACACCAGCCTCAAACAACCCGAATCGGCAAACACGGATAATTTATACAATCAAAACTTTCAGGGACTCTATTGCTCATGCCATCGTCCCTATCCAGATCCTGAACGTACCACAGAAGAGGTAATGTTGCAGTGTATTATTTGTGAAGATTGGTTCCATTTGCAACATTTAGATGGGGCACCACCGAATGCTGCCAAACTAGTAGATGCTTGCAGCGAAATGATTTGTGGCTCTTGCATGCAGCAGCATCAATTTCTTCATAGTTACACTGGATTAGCACTACGGGCTGTTGATAATGTAGATGAAACTATGGATGCCAGTGTAGTTGGCGGTGGTGGCGACGATGTGTCAGTCGTCTGTGACGATAATGATGATAATAAATTGAAAAGTGATTTGGATAAGAGTATTGCGGATATTATGAATATGAGTGAAGCTGGAGGATCCACTGAGATTGGAGCTGAACCTTCTGCTAAGAGACAAAAATTGAATGCCGCAGATGTTGAAAAGGAGGACACTATGAAGCATCAGGAAATCAAATGTAGTCGTCCTACTGAAAATACTGATTATGAAAAAGGTAAGATAAAGTCAATAAGTTTTTAAGTCTGCGTTTATTAAACTTGGTTTAGTTAACCAACGGTAACCGAATATTGTCAGCCTTTTTCAAGTTTAGTAGCAAATATTTGTCGGAACAATTTCTGGCTTATGTGGAGTTTAGTTTCATAACTCCGATCGCTTAAAAATGTTTACCCTAAAAAGTATTTTTGGAGCTGAATTAAAAAAAAAAAAACTAAAATATTTTGTAGGCGAATTCTCTTGCTGTTGGACAGGGAATTAAATGTGTGTGTGTGGTTTTTAAATATATCAAAGAGTACATTTCCGATCTCGACGATATGCGTATGGTATGAAAGCTCTTTAAAATATCTTCCTAATGAAGTATAATGCCCCCATCATGTCCCCATAAATTAACACATTGCAGCCCAATTTTAGATTTTTGTATTTTTTACTCTAGTTTTCTTTTTGGTCAAAATGGCTCCCAATTTTTACAAAAAATACTTAAAATTAATTACCAATTCCACAAACTTTCATTAAAGGTATAATATGCCACCATATCTCTGATATTACTCAAAAGCGCGGCACCCTAATGTATATCATATAAAAGCTCTTTGAAATGTCTTTCCAATGAGGCTTAGCACTCCCCCCTCCCCAACCCCTTCAGATCGTCCTATCTACGCCGGTAAACATAGGGGAAAACCACTAATACGACAAAGCTTCCCAGTTAGAAATTGCCAACGGTAGAAAAAAAAATAGTACTGTAACAAGACGGTTTTTCTCTACATGCCAGTACCACTCAAAAAGTAAATTACAAATATTGTTTTCTGCAAAATTACGACGTTTGTTAAATTAGCAATTTCACTCAAATTTGGTTATATAATATGCAGCGGAATTCCTGTTTAACGAATAAATAAGAGAATTTTTATAGCGGAAGTTCAAAATGATGTGTAGGCATAACGTTTTACCGTGGGTTTGCATCTCCCCGAACGATATATTAGTATATCAAATATACATTTATCTAGTTTCATAGTTTTCTAAATGCTTTTTAAATCCAATTTTATGTTTATTTAAAATAAAAATCGTAAATTTTATAAAAGCTAAGACTTGTAAAAATATTTGGTTAATTTTCTTACTTTTACTAAAAATCGAATTTTTTAAGTACTTGCTGCATACTGGATTATCTTATTTAAAGTACTGGAAACTATTGAATTCCATTGATGTGCCAAGCGCATATTGATGTTATCATTTTGACAAAATCCGACACATTGCCAGTACATGTACTACCGTATCCAACACTACGCCAGTACTGGCTCGTTCGTATTTTTATACCCTCCATCCCATAGTGCAGGAGGGTATATATCACTTTGTCAAATGGTTGTAATTCTTTTAAAAAAAATCTGGGACCCCATAAACTATATATATTCTTGATCAGCATGAATAGAGAAGTCGATATAGCCATGTCCGTCTGTCCGTCTGTCTGTGTAAATACAAAATTCTCCGCCAATACAGAAGAGGTGTTGCTAATTTTCAGTCAAATTGTTTGTTGATATCATGAGCAGTTTCCTAGTGAAAATGATCAAAATCGGTTAGCGCGTTCAAAAGTTATGAGTGAAAATGTGGGAATACCTCTTAAAATTTTGAATCAAATTTTAAAATATTCTATTTATTTCATCATACATACGTACATTCAATGCTTATACACAAGAATATACGCAATCAGGGATGGCAGTCAATATCGCTAAAATACTGTGTCCGATTCAAACCCCTTATAACTGACTATCGTTATCCCAAAAATATCGTTACCGAAATAACTGAAATACCGTTATCCGTAAAATACCGTTACCGATATAATTAAAAAATCAATATCTTAAAATACCGTTACCGAAATAATTGAAATACCATTATCCGTAAAATACCGTTACCGATATAATTAAAATATAATACCATAAAAATACCGTTACCGAAATAATCTACCAATATCTGAAAAAAAAACTTCTTTAAATATATATATTTTCCGAAAGTATGATCATAAACTAGAAAGTCATTAAAACTCGGGCATAATGGGGCTAAAAATTGTGGTGTGCATTAACATTACCTGAATAACTTAAATAACGTTACCCTTAAAATGCCGTTACCAAAATAACTGAAAAATCTTTTCCCTAAAATAAAGTTACCGAAATAACTAAAATGTAACGTTATCTTATATCTAAAATACCGTTAGCGAAATAAATAAAATACCGTTAACGCTTAAAGCCCGCAACCGAAATAACTGAAATATAGTTACCCCTAAAATACCGTTACCGAAATAAAAGAAAATAGCGTTAACCAGACCAATAACCATATAGAATCGGTTACCATCCGTGGTCATAATCAACACGCACAAAAACAAAAAAAAACCCACAAAATATTGTTGTTGTTTTTTTCTTTTGTAATACAGGGTGATTCATAAATGCCACTACAAAACAAAAACGTAATAACTTTTTTTCTGAGTTATTAATCGGTTCCATTTTTTTTTTTGTTTCATTGCTTCGTCTTTCAATTTAAGGAAAACGACCGATTGGGGTAAAAAATAAAAAAAAATTTATATATATTGAAAAAAAGTTATTTGATTTTCTTAATATAGCAATATTTATCAGCCACGCTGTATCTATGTAGGTTTTATAAATGGAATGTATGTATGTTTAGTAGCAATCGCATGCAGTGTTGCCAGGTTTGACGATTTGTCGTCATTTTGACGATATTTAATACCCAAAATAACTCGATGATTCTATGATTTTTGCTGCCAACAAAATTACGAATTTTTGCCAAAAGTTTAATATATCAGCAAAACATATTTATTTGTCACTGGATCTATTTTTCGATTTATATTATTATCGGTTTATATTATTTGAAAAAATACCAGTTTTTTTTTTGTGTCTCGAAAGCACTCTAAACACATAAAATATATATATTTTTTGAATTTTTTTAAAAACTTAATTTTATTACACTTTTTGTTTGTTTTATGTGATGTATAGTATAAACATATGTGTCGTAATGTAAATGGGTATTTAATAATTATTTTATTATGTATGTCTCCGCAAGCGTGTTTGTAAAAATAATTCTCCATCCCATAGTGCGGAGGGTATACACACTTTGTTTGTAATTCTTTAAAAAAAAAAATTGGGAAAAACCCTCAAAATATTATTGTTGTTTTTTTTTTTGTTTTGTAATACAGGGTGGCTGATAAATGCCACTACAAAAAAACGTAATAACTTTTTTTCTGAGTTATTAATCGGTTCAATTTTTTTTTTTTTGGTTTCGTTGATTCGTATTTCAATTTAAGGAAAATGAACGAATGGGGTAATGAAACTAACATTATGATTGTGCGCCACTACAATGCTTTGGAGGCTGGCGTTTCCGCATAAACAAACTTAACGGGCACATTAGGCGGCACTCCTCCGCTCAGATTGGGCTCGTAAATTATTTTGTCAATCGTGGGACAATCATTAGGACGCCTTTTAATCAAAATTTCTCAGTTCGAATGCAAGAAACAATTGTTGCCATAGTTGCCGCAATACAAGTCAATTCTAGAGTTTCGACATGGAATATTTTTGCTCATATATTTATCACCAGACAGTCAATACGGACAGTTCTGCTTAAGGATTTTCATTTCTCTCCTTTAAAAAAATCAAATAACAAGTAATTGAACGCAGTAGACTTGCCCCTTAGCTTGGAATTTTCTCTGTAATTTGCACGGAATTTCGCTTGCATTTGATGTCATCAGGCGTGTTAGTCATTTTAATTAAATTGTTGCTTAAAAGCCATTCAAAATACTTAATAAAAATTTATGGCTTTTCAAATGTAAAAACAAAGAAATATTTGTATGTATTGAAAAAAAACGTTATTTGAATTTCTTATTGTACCAATATGCATCAGCCACCCTGTATGTATGTATGTATGTATGTATGAAGGTTTTTATAACTGGTATGTATGTATGTATGCATTAGAAGCAATCACATGCAGTGTTGCCAGGTTTGACGATTTATAGTCATTTTGACGATATTTAATACCCAAAATAACTAAATGACTATTGGACGATTTTTGCTTCCAAAAAATTTACGAATTTTTGACAAAAGTGTAATATGTCAGCAAAACATGTTAATTTGTCACCGGATCTGTTTTTGGATTTATATAATTTGAAAAAATACCAGTTTCTTTAATTTTTTGTGTCTCGAAAACACTCTAAACACACAAAATATTTTCTTTTTTAATTTTTTGACAAACTTAATATTATTTCATTATTAATAATTATTTCATTATGTATGTCTCAGCAAGCGCATTTTTTATAAAGCTTTTTTTTTTAATTCGCGTATGCTTTTTAAACCCTAAATTCACTAAAACTAATTCACTAAAACACTAATTTCCCTCTGAAATTCAATAAAAATAAAAATTGCAAAATGGAGCTTTGTTATAAAGAATTCATTTTATTTAAATTGTTTGTCTCGTCAACCAGCCTCCATACAAATGATGTCTGATATAACGAACTTCTTATATCCACAGATTTCATAAATACTTCAATTTGCATTTCCTGCCCTTTAATTCTGTTTAATTCGACTGAATATATGTAACTGAAACGATTGCCACTTAAACTATGTTAATGTATTATTTACAAAACATTTCAAAAGTTTCTACGTAATCACCTTCTTGGACCTCTAAATGTTTTTTTAAAAGTCCATGTGAAAAAAGCATAACTTTGCTTAAAATGTAATATTAAATTCCTGTCAGTGCATGCAAACGATTTCTCAACTCTTTAAACAATTTTTATCAATTCTGTAAATTGTCCCTACTGATTTTAAAACCAACTATTATCCCCAAAAAAAACTTCCTTCATTGAGAACAAACCTGCAGAATAACTTTGAACATTAATTTGTGTTTCAGTGAAAAATAAAATGAAAAACATTTATTAAAATATAATATTCCTAGTATGTTAAGATCAAATCGGTATGTTTTTCGCTAAAATTAAAGTGTTTTTGTATTTAATACAATTCATTTTCGTTACATTGCTAAGAGCCTATTTTGTGGCTTTTTTCTACTAAAATCCCGGGGATTTGTTTTATAGAAAAATAATTATTTCAGTGCTACATTATATGTAAATATTTCATGTACGGATAATATTATTTTCTACAAATATTGATTACTTTGAGACATCGATTTGTGCTTTTCCCCTGTTTCAAGTGTTATAAGCAAACTGCATTTAATTATTGCAATAAGCTAAGTTTATTTTTGTCTACATAACCCTCGTTAATCGAGTGTTAGATTTTTTTCTACTAAAATCGTTTCATTTACAAAACAAAAGTTTTTTTCTTAAGAATATATTTTTCTACTATTTTTTTTTTTATAAACTTCCCTTCACAATTTAAAAGGTGGAGCCAGTTATTCTTCAAATTTGGTCCTTTCTCAATTACAATTATGTGGATATTAAATTAAATTACTAATTCACAATATATTTATTATTTTTAAAACTATTTTTTCTTATTACTGTCCCTTTAAACCTATCCCTTTATAACTTAATAGATGGCGCTATTGACAATTTTCCCAATTGGACGTTTCCATCAATTGCAATTGGATTCTTAAAAGAATATTAATTGGATTTTAAATCTCAATTCAAATATATATTTAATATCATAGAAATTAAACATAGCGATTTCAGCGCCTGAATATCGAGGATTTTTTAATAGCAAAGACACAAACCATATGTATTGAATTGTGTAAATATTTATCTGTATTTATATACAGTACAATTCGCTTTTAAAGATAATTGATACAACATTTTTTTCTTCACCCCAAATACATTATATATATATATTGTTATATATATATATATTGTTTGCACTTTCACTGGCTAATTCAAACAATGAGATGGAGGGTATCCAAAAATTCGGCACAGCCGAATTTAATCTTTTTTATACCAAATTCGGCACATCGGACTATAATGCTTCCACTTGTTCTACCTGGGTTATTCGACAGAAAAGCTTTACTCAGCGAAATCGGCCTTTTGACATACTAGAGGGGAAAACACATAAGCCCTGCCGAAGTCTGGTTACTAAAAAAAAAACTTTTCTAAGCAAAGACATAGATTTGGTAAATCATAAAAAAATTACATCAAAATGTCTTGCTACAAAAAAAAAAACTCCTCAGCGAAGGCAGACTTTGAACATACTAGAGGAGAAAACCCCTAAGCCCGGTTGAAGGTCGATTACGCAGAAAAACTTTGCTTAACTTATTAATGGATTACTTTTTATGAATAACTTCACACACATAAATTGTAACCAAAAACCGCAAAAAATTAACATTGTCCATTTTTAAAATTAACTTCATGAGATATGTTGTCATATTATACCTGTACTGAAAGCTTGTGAAATTGTCTATTAATTTGTATGGCATTTTTTTATACTTATAAAGACTTTTTTTTTTTTTTTAATGGGGAGCCCTTTTCGCCAAAAACCAAGAGTAAAAATAAAAATCTAAAACTTGTCTTTAATGGGTTAATGCATGTCTTTAATGGGTTAATTCCAAACAGAACTGGAGTCCAAAAAAGGCCCAGTTATATGTGTATGAAATCAGATGAAATCATGAAATTGCTTTTTAAATAAAATTAATGTAAATTCAATAAATTTTTGCAAAAAAATAATAAACTGATTATCTTATTATGTACCACGCAATGCAAGATAGTAATTATATCTGCAAAATAGAACATTACAACACTATTTTAAATACAAATAAAACATAAATTGATACAAAAATAAAATATTTTTATTAGCGAGTTTATTTTGAATTATAACACGGCCATACGACTTTTTAATAATAACATCAGTTTTAGATTCTGTGACTTCAAAATCTTACTTTCAACAATAATAATTGTATATTTTAATGATACATGAACAAACTTGTATATTACAAGTTGAATTTTTTATAAATCAATGACATATAAGGTAATATGAATTCATATGAATTCACTTAATAAAATTTATATCATATCGCACTTGATCAACAAGAGGGTATTAACTCAAAATTTTAAAATTTTCAGTAGAGTCAAAAAACTGTTTATGGCCACATTTTAGCAGAATTTAAAAATTCAAACATATCATAATAAGCAAATTCCATTTAAAAATATATATATGTACATTGTTTTTGTTTTAAATGTTACCACTCATTGCAAAAAAAAATAAATTTTTGGAGTTAATACCATTTTTTTGAAATTTTATCGATTTAAATTTATAGAATAAAACAAATTTTATCAACAAAACAGTATCAACTCAAAATACAACCAAATATAAATAAAACAGTTTGATTATTTTTAAGATAAATAAAGGCTCAAATCAAAATAGTACCTTTCATTTCTATTTGAACTTTTGTGTTAACTCAAAATAATACCTTTTTGTTGAAATAAAGGTAATCACTACATTATCATGAAAATGGTCTCAAAAGTGGTTTTCGAGATGAAAGAGTAATCGGAATACGTTGAATTTTTTACAATTGATACAAATTGGTGTTGTTAGTTGATTTCTTGAAAAAAGTGATATTTTAAAAATTTTGAGTTAATACCCTCTTGTTGATCAAGTGCGATATGTTCATATTTTACAATTTATTGTCATTTTCACCTGGGTATGTAACAAATCTCTTATTTTCCACAGACTTCTAATTAAATTGTTTTAGTAGAATTCAAAAATTTTCATTCAAACAAATATGGTTCAAATTTTTGACATGTTGCCTGCAAGTTTTTCTCCGAGATTTATTTATTGATGTGTCCGGTATGTGTCAACATTTCTACGCAAATTTAAGTTTAAAAAAAAACAAATCCCAAAAATTAAATTTTGAAGACCCTAACGGGGTCTTTTAAATACGCTTAAATGTTTTCCGATATGGTAATTTTATATGGAATATATATCCATACGAAAAACTGAAATAAAATATTTTCTCTTGGGTGAGGATCTAACAAATAAATACCCACAATTGAAAAAGTAAATACGTTACAGCTTTTTTGTCTTGAACTTAAGGTTTAGGAGTGCAAAAATGTTTAAACGAATCTTTCTCCGCTTTTGAGTGTGGGTTTTGTTGATTCGTTTAGAATGTGAAATCCCAAATATGGCCCTTCAAGCCATTTACATGCCCCACCCCTACCATATGGTAACTACAGATCAGCAGTATGCCAGTTACAAACTGCGTTAAATGAAGTTTAAGATAATCTACATAATACGATCTCGGCCTAAATCTTTTCTTAAGTTTTATTTAGTAGCGTACTAAATATAAACACTCGCAATTAAAAAAAGTTTTAGCAAAAATTTTATTCAAAATAATTCACAAAATTATAAATGTTCCCACAAAGAAATGCATACATATGTATAATCACTTAAAACATAAATGCCAAATCATAATTTTTCTTTCCATCTCCAATGTAAAGAAACCCATATTTGTGTGAATTTATTTTATGGAAAAATGTCATACCCAACCAAATTAATGACTTGATAATTACCAAACGTTCATTACGTTGCAAATTCAAAGAAAACGCCCGTCCGGTCGGTATAATACATTCAATAGAATCCAGAAAATCAATGGGGTAATTGTAATCACTACGTTTAGATAAATTCGTATTGAGGTCGTTACGTGGTAAACGATAAATTTGATAAAACGAAAGATCTTCACATTGCAAATTGTTTAAACCGCGAAACATTTTATTAGGTACAACACGCCCATCGGTTAATTTATATAAAGAACCACGTGGACAAATGGCACATTCTTCAGTTATGAGAAATACAATTGCTGCCAATCGTTCCTCTTCTTTAAGATGAACTTCATCGGATAGATTAGCTGATATTACTTGATTGGCATCAATTTCAAAGTTGGGATCCTGAAATGACAACAACTTAGATTTAAATTCATTTAATTTCCTAATTTTGGAAAACTTACCAATTTAACAGTTGTGATTAAACTTGGATCACCCATAAATGGTTCGCGGCACAATAGGGTTGCTTGAAAAGTTTTTGGGCTATGAACAAATGGCAACATTAGCCATTGATAACCATCAATACTAAAGAAATACTTGCGATCCTTTAAACAGTCCTTGACATAGCCAAATGCTATGTAATAATCTTTGGTTATGCCATTAATACGACCCCAAAAATAAATGTCAGCAAAACGATTCTGATTTTGTAATATTATTAGGGAATTTTCAATTAAAACTTTTTGTTCTGGACTCAATTTTACGCCACAGTACATAAGACATTCAAGCCCTTCTTGAAAATTTTCTAGATTCATATTTCGTTATTGTTTTTTTGGTTTTTAATTTTTTGTTTTTTATTGCTTTTATTTGTAAAAAAAAAAAACTGATGTAGAAATCAAATAGTTTGATGTTTTATTTAAAAGACATCCTATAATTAGTTTAACTACTAGGGCTGACAATCGGCATTGATATTTAAAAATCCCGGGATTTGGGATTTTGTGAAAAATACCGGTATTTCGGGATTGTTTGAAATCTCGGGCTCTTTAAGTATTCTGGTTAACAAAGAAATTCGGTAACCACAACAAAATCATTCAATTGGCAACAAATTCGATTATGTTTTCTTTGTGCACCTTTCGCAGAGGAATATCGGTAATTTTGATAGTAAAAATGTTTTGAAAACAATATTTGTTATGTTCGGTAATCTAACATCTAAAACGTGCGTTCAACGATTTTTAAAAAATGATTTTTTGTTTTTAAATTGCGCATTTTTGACTATAAGACCTAATAAACTTTATTTTGTTTGCAATTCAACAAAACGTCGAGTGCCACGGAAAACCAGCTGTCGTGACATAGTTTTGCCTGCCCCGGTCTAAGGAATCATCAGCTAATCTCGAACGAAAATTATTTGTGATACGAAGACGATATCGATAACCACTACATATTTCACTATATCGTGTATTCATTTGAAATTTTACATAAAAAAATCAAATGTTTAACAATTTTGTAATGAACACATTAGGGTTATTACGAGTGTACTTGCAAAAAATATAGGTGTTGTTTAGAATCGTAATCATCCAGAAAAAATTCAAGAAAAAGCGTAATTTATATTAAATTGTAGAAAAAAGAAAAAAAAAAACAAATCACAAAAAGTCTCAAAAAATCGCGAAAAAAAATCCCGGGATTTCCCGTTTGGTATGCTACACAGGTAGCAATCAGAGAATGACAAAAGTATCATTTTGAGTACTTTTAAAGTATTAGTGATCCAACGTGTACGAATATGTACAAGTAATAACACAAGTATACATTAAGTATATTTCAAGTATTTTGACAATCTCATAATTTGGAATCATAATGATTTTTCCCGGACCTCACCTATTTGTATTATCAATGAATTAATACTCCTATGGAGCAAAAATGTTGTCCGTTTTGGTCTATCTCGTTTAGTTTCGGAGATACAGGCCTTTTAATATACATGTACTATGGGTACTTACTTATCTAAGTATGTACATATGTTACTATTTTTATGTGTACATGATGTCAGTCTCTGGTAGCAATTGCAAACCGTACAAAAAGAATAGTACTGACAAAACACTGCTATTTTTGTAAAAACTACAGTGTTAAAAATTACCAAAGGTACAACTAATATAGTACTAGTAAAACAATATTTCGTTTGTATAGCATGTGTTTTGCCAGTACCACCCGCAAAATTATCCGCCACTATTGTTTTTACCAATATCACAACCAATTAGAAGTACATATTCTATTTTTTCTATATATTATTGTACTTCACACATTTAAATATGGTGTAAATGAGTAAGACGGAACTGTATTGCTCCTTTTAAATGTACTTTATCATACATATTTCTCAAAACTAATTAAATTTAAGATATTTTAAAAGCACCAACTTTATTGAACTTCCAAAGTTATGCAAACGGTGGCAAGTTCGCTCAAACCAACTGTTGGGTTGTTAATCCCACGTTCTGCCAACGCACAACCGATTTTTGCCGACGCTTTGCCAACACTGTGCCGATTGTACTTTTCTGCTTGGGTACAACTTATGCATGTATTCAAACCATGGCATAATTGTTATGCAAAAAAATATGAATTTTTTAAATTTTAGATACACTCACAATATTTTTTTCCGTAAAGGCTACTGAATATACACATTGAATTAATTAAAAATCAGTTAAAAACAATAGATTTTTTTGTTTATTTCAATAGAAAGTTTTAAGTAAATATTTTTGAAACAATTGTAACAACTTTAGGGATTTACTTTTTAAATACCTGTTAAACTTTTGGCGAAAAGTTCTTGTGAGTGTATGTTTTCATACAAAAATTTTTAAGTTAAAAGTTTTTATTCAAGTGTGTAACAATAAAACAAAATACAATTGATTAACAATCAAAAACATAATTGCTACACAAACATGTTGATACAAGATCAAATATTATTTAAAACACTATTTCAATACTTTCACCTGTTTCAAATAATATTTAATCGACTACATAAATTTTTCAAACGGATTTTCGCCAAAGGTTTTGTCATCATGTCTGCTAACTGATCTTCAGTAGAAACTTGTTGAACTTGAATTTGACCCTCAGTTACTTTTTCCCTTATGAAGAAATGTTTTAATGCTATATGCTTCGTCCTTTTGTGAAATTCTGGATTTTGAGATAAGCGAATTGCAGCAGTATTATCAATTTGAATAATTGGTGTATCATTATAATCGATAATATCTTTGTAGAGACGTTTTAGCCATATTATTTCTTTTGCAGCTTCGTTGGCAGCAACAATTTCAGCTTCTGTAGTTGATGTCGATACCATAGGTTGTCTTTGGCTTAACCATGATATGGCACCACCGGCATATGATACTACAACACCAGATGTAGAACGTCCTGATGTTATACATCCACCAAAGTCAGCATCACTATAACACTCCAGTGTTTTTGGTCCTTGTTTATTATAAATAATGCCAACATTTAGCGTTCCAGCTATATATCTAAACACTCTCTTAACGCGTTGGACATCTTCAACGGTAGGATTTTCTAGGCTTCTTGACAAAAAACCTACGCTGTATGCCAAATCTGGCCTAGTTCCTAGCATTAGATACATCAGAGCACCTACAGCTTGTCTATATGGAAAATCACTGTTCACTTCTTTAGCATTTGTAGCAGTTGTAACCTTTTCCATTGGAGTTGATACTGCGCGACATTCCGAAAAGTTAAATCTTTCGAGCACTTTTTTAGCATATGATTTCTGGCATATCTTTACGTGTTTAGCATTTTCTTTTATTTCCAAACCAAGAAAATATGAAGCATCTTTACTTACAATTTTGAATTCTTTTCTTAATTCCTCCAAAAAATCTTCTAAATCGGTAGGATCAGTTGCAGCAATTAATCCATCATCCACATATAGAGCAAGTATTAATTTACGTTTATTCTTCTCTCTCATGAACATGCAATTATCAGCTGAACTTGTCTTAAAGCCAAGCTTTTGTAAATAGTTACCCATACGAGCGTTCCAACATCTAGGAGCTTGCTTTAATCCATATAAACTTCTTTTCAACCGGCATACTTTATTTGTTTCATCACTGAAACCTTCTGGCTGTTTCATAAATATGGTTTCTTCCAACTCACCATACAAAAATGCTGTGGATACGTCAAACTGAGCTAAATATAATCCTTCAGTAGAAGCTATACTTATAAGTGACCTTATGGAAGACATTTTCGCCACTGGACTAAATGTTTGATCATAGTCAACTCCTTTTCTCTGTTTGAATCCTTTTATGACTAGCCTTGCCTTATATTTATCTATACTTCCATCAGAATTCATTTTTGTTTTGTATACCCACTTTGACGGAAGTGCTTTTGAGCCTTTTGGAAGATCTACCATTTCCCACGTTTGATTTTCTTGTAAAGACGTCAGTTCGGAATTCATCGCTTTCAACCATTGATCATTTTCTTTACTTTTAACTGCTTCTGTATAGGTGGCTGGAGTTTCGACTTGACTTACGAAATCATGAGCGGCCATAACATAATCATCAAATTTGGAATTATGTATTAAAGTACGATCTCTTAACCGCTTACTCATTGGCTCTTCTTCCTCATCACTTAACGATCGCCCTCGCTTGTTTGATTCAAATCCATAAAAATCACTTGCGTCTGAACATTCATCTTGATTTGATTCGTTAAACATATCATCATTATCTACGGCATCTTGATTATCCTCATCAACGGCATCTTGATTATTATCCACCACGGCTTCTTGATTTTCATCTTGATTACCACTTGATGTACTAGGTTCTTCGTCCTTAACCACTTTTACAGGTTTCTCAACATCTTTAAATTGTAATTTTACGATTGTGTTGTTCTTTGTTGAATTAATGTTAGCATCTTGAACATCTATGTTATTTTCATATAGACTAGTCTTGGCATCTTGATCATCACACTGTATCTTGGCATCTTGATCATCACAGTGTATAATTTCTTCACTAAATCTAACATCTCTTGAAAAAATTAAACTGTGATTTTCTTTTATATATATACGATAACGTTCTTCATTATCATATCCTATCAAGTATCCTTTTATAGCTTTGGAGTCCATCTTCTTCCTCTTCTCTTTTGGAACATGTACAAAACATTCACTTCCAATTATTCTTAAATGGCTGATTCTTGGTTTTCTTCCATACCATAACTCATGTGGACTTTTACCATCAACGGACGTTTTACGTGTACGATTAAGAATGTATATGGCAGTATTTACTAATTCGGCCCAAATTGCGTTAGGAAATTCAACATTTTTATTTGAAAACTTAAATGTTCTGGCCATCTCAACAACAGTTCTGTTTTCACGTTCACTTGATCCATTTTGTTGTGGAGTATAGGGTGCAGTTAGCCTTTGATTTACCCCATAATCTTTCAAAATCTTTCGAACTTCATAATTATCGAACTCTCCTCCGTTGTCACTTAAAAATTCTTTAATTGGGTGTCCTTGAGTCTTTGCAAAAGCCAAAACTTCCTTCAAAGCATCTTTAACTTCGGATTTTTCTCTCATAATATAACCAAAACAATATTTAGAATAGCAATCTTTAAATAAAACTAAATACCTCTTTTTATTAAAGGATTCCGGAAATGGACCACACACGTCTGCTGTCATTAGTTCACCAGGACTACTAGCCTTTTCTCTTGTTCCAAATGGTAGACGATGAGACTTTCCATATACACAGGATTCACATAAATTTCTATCAAGTTTTACGTTGATACCAAGTTCCGACTTCAATTTTTGTTGTACGTGTCGTTTATCTTGATGACCCCAGCGTTCATGATACAGTTGAAGTGTGTCATTAGCGTCTGTAGCATTTACTTCGTTTGTTGTACCAGAAACGACGGCTTTTATATCGGCTTGATAAAGTGAACCACCTACCTTTCGATGACCAACCAGCAAAACCTCATTGTTGACTAAAAGTTTGCATCTTGTTGCTGTCGACCTGAACTCACTATTTCTTCGTTTGTCTTGAGCAGATAATACAGAGAACAGATTTCGAGATATCTTTGGTACATACCAAACATCAGTAAGATCTATTACGTGTACCTTGCCGTTGACCTTTGATTGGATTTCTATGGTACCCTCACCAACAACGTCCAAAATTTCCGTACCAGCAGCCTTGATTTTGCATGGTCCATTAAAATTTTTGAACTCTTTAAACAATCTTCTATTGTTGGTAACATGGCGGGTTGCACCGTTATCGATCCACCACTTATCAGAAAAATCTTCGTTGATTTCGTTAACTTCATCACAAACCAAATGCAAAATTTGGTGGGACGCACTGTTAACTTTAGCATTCTTTTCTTGTTTGGGCTTACCATCACTTATCCATTTACGGCATTCTCGTACCCAATGGCCTCTTTTGTTGCAATAATTGCACACATCTGACTTCTTATCTTTAGCATTTTGATTTGATACGACCATCTTCTTCTTGAAATTTCTTACCTCTAGTGCCTCTTCATTTTTATCTGAGCTTTTGCAATTCCTTTGGTACATGCATAGTTGAGCTGACATTTCTTCAAAGTTCTTTTCTTCGTTTTTGGTTAAAAGCATCCAGCTTGACTTAAACGTGTCAAATTGTAACGGCAAAATTTGTAAAATTTTACATACCAACAAAACATCTGGCAGTTGGTTTCTTGCTTTTAGACCATTGTTCAGCTCTATCCACAGGCTCTTCAACTTAGCAATATGCAATGAAACATCTTCGTTGTTGTTCCACGTAAAGGAAAAGAAATCTATGCAGATTTTGAAAAGTTGATTCTTCGATCTTGCTTCAAATTGTAGCATTAATGATTCCCACGCTTCAGCAGCAGTTTCTTTGTCCATTATCTTTTGGTACACATCATAACTAACTGCGCTAGTTATCATTGACTTGGCATAACTATTTGCCTTTCTGAATAAATCTGCTTCCTCTTTAAACGTTTTTCTTTGATCTGCTGTTGCAGTAGCTGCTAGTGGAACTGGTTTCTTTAACCTACCTTCAATTACATCTATTGCTCCTTCGTGATAATCTAATAAATCACGCATCTTACGTTTCCAGACAGGGTAATCCGTTTCATTTGGAGAGGCTTGATGTGTTTTGAAAAATCCATTATTTCTTGAAAAATTTGCGAGGATTTTTGTTGATCTTGAAAACTTAATTGATTGTCTTGAAAATATTTGTGAATTCTTCAGAAATTCGCTGTACTCTTGATAATTTCAAAAATTTTTCCTAATTTTTTTTTTTTTTTTTTTTTTAAGTTTCTTGAAAAAATTTTCTTCTTTTGAAAATTATTTATTTATTTTTATCAGAGCTTCCTGGGCACATTACCTTTTAAGTTAAAAGTTTTTATTCAAGTGTGTAACAATAAAACAAAATACAATTGATTAACAATCAAAAACATAATTGCTACACAAACATGTTGATACAAGATCAAATATTATTTAAAACACTATTTCAATAAAAATGTGGTAATATTTTATCACCCTAAACCCAAAAAAATACGTGTCGAATATTTTTTTGTCCTCAACAAATAAATTACAATTGTGTATATTTCTTGTAAGTATAGTTTTGAAAATAGTTTTTAATAACCATGTGCAGAGCTTTGAATAATTCATTCCCTAATTCCCATTTTTTAAATGAATTTAGTTTTTAGGAATGAACTCCTTTTTTTCATTATATTTGTCTTGAAGGAACTCATTCACATTTTTTAAATTCCTTCGTGAAAATTATGGAATTCATTCAGTAAGAGTTTATTCCAGAAATAGTTCTTCTTGGCAGAGGGTTTGTATGCCAAAACGTCGGGACTTTCAATTAAACATGCAAACAAATTTTTAACCCTGAGACCAGAGTATAGTTTTGTAAAGGTTTGAGCTGCGCTGAATCTGAATTTGCCCATCACATCAGGTTTTCGAGATATATTAGCCCAAAGTTTGAAGAAACCCCGTTTTTCGCCACATTCCTTTATTTATAAAATGTCGTCTGAAAGTCCTACCAATTGCCTTCAAAATAAAGGTTTGACCTCAGTTATATATTGTTCCTTATAATAATATAAGGAATATAACTTTAAGTTTAAAAAACCCGGGGTTTCACTGTATTCATTGTATTTTCGCTTTGAATGCAAAACATTTGCTTTTTCGCTACATTTCGCCTTATAAGCGTCTTGAAGTCATAATTTTTCCCATAAAAATGCTTTTTGGATTATTTAAATATCCTTCTACTTGCTGAGATATCGTCCGTTGAAATTTATTAATATGATGATGTGTTTTATAATTTCATACTACCACTCTCATCCGAACTCCAGAGTTACGAAACGTGGCGGTATTGACTCCATTTTTCTTTTTGAAGATTTTTTCAATTTTTTATATTCATTAGCTTTTTTTGTGATTTTTTAAAATATTTTTTTGTGATTTTATTTATAAGTTGGTTTAATTTTTTTTTATATTTTTTGTGTTTTTTTTTATAATTTTAACTCTATTTTAATTTTTTTAATTTATTTTAATTTATTTTGATTTTTTTACATTTATTTTTGTATTTTTTTTTTTTTTTTTTAATATTTTCGTTGTTTTTTATATTTTTTTGTGATTTTTTTAGAATTTTGACTCAATTTTTGTTTTTTAAGATTTTTTATAATTTTTTTAATACACGTAAGACATTCACGCTTCATTAAAAAAATCTTGAAGAGCATCATAAAATAATAATATGAAAAACATCGTAAGAAAACGTAAATGAAGTAAATTTTGTGTCGTGATACTGTGTTCGTCTTGGAACTGTCATAGACGATCTCTAAGATAATAGAATTCAATTCGAAATCATTTTTATGGGAAAAACTATAACTACAAGATTCTTATATTTTTTGCATTCATAGCGAAAATACTATGAATATAGTGAAAACCCGGTTAAGATATCTCAAAGAAAGAGCAAGCTATGACAGGTTAAACCTTTATTTTGAAGCCAATAGGTAGGATTTTCCGACGACATAACAAATGTTATGAAAAAGCTGAATTCGCGCTCTTATAACGTCTCGAATATGCCGAAAAATGGGGTTTCTTTAAATTTCATGTTAAGATATCTCGAAAACCTGATTTCATGGAGAAATTTTTCAAATTATGTCAACCTGTGGTTTTTTTTTAATAAAACATGAATTTCTTCTTTTAATTCATTAAGATATTATAAAATGTTTATTTGAAGTAAAAAAGTGGATATTTCCGCATGTTTTAAATAAAAATAGAAAACTTTATAAGAAAATTATTTTTCTAAAGCCTGTATGACACCTGCTTTTTTGCAGCAACTTTACCAGAGTTATTCTATAAGATGTTTTAAAAAACAAAACGGTATGTCAAAAAATGTTAAGTTTTTGATAGAAAATACCCGTAATACAAAATACCCGGCTTAACAAAAACGAAAGAAAAAACGCTACACCCTATACAAGTTTTTTTAATAACTTCCCCTAAGATAAGATTTTCAACCGACATTTTCCAATTAAAAATGCAATGTGATTGATTTCGAATTAAAATAACTGTACGTGATTAAAACCGATTTGAAATTATAAGACCAAAGTCTTTTAAAACAAGTGGAAGCATTAAAGTCCGATGTGCCGAATTTGGTATTAAAAAAGATTAAATTCGGCTGTGACGAATTTTTGGATACCCTCCATCTCGGTGTTTTCATAAACCAGGGAAAGTGCAAACAATTTTAATATCTATATTCTTTGTAAAAATAACAAAAATAATGTTGTTTTTATAAGTAAAACAAAATATGACTGATTGATTAATGTCTTTGGGATGTTTCAGAAGAAAAAAATGTTTAATTAAAGTTTACTAAAATGAATCTGAAATTCTGCAGTGGGTATTCAAAGGTTATTCTGATTACCTAAAGAAGAACGTGTAGTGAAAAATATATATATTTGTATAGTTCCTTATGATGTTAAAAAAAACTGTTGTAAAATTCGCCTGTTGTTTGTCTCTTTGCCTATATAATAATGAAAGAAAGTTACTAAAATATATTTTTGGATCGTTAGAAGAGATGCAATGAATACAAACGCATAAAAACAGTTTCGAATAATCAGAATTTTAGATAAATTTAAGGGAACAAAAATACACTTGCGGAGACATACATAATGAAATAATTATGAAATGCCAGTTTACATTACAACACATGTGTTTATACTATACATCACATAAGTAAAACGGAAAGTGTGATGAAACTAAGTTTGTCAAAAATTATAAAAGAAAATCTTTCGAGTGTTTTCGAGATACAAAAAATTAAAGAAACTGGTATTTCAAATTATTGTTTTTCAGCTCAGTTGCTTGTGCAATTCTCGTTTACGACTCCTAGAATAAGAACCCTAAGAAATTTTCCCAAAATTCGATTGGTTTTTACACATCAATACTTTAATTTAGATTATTTTTGTATGTATCAAATAAAAATTAGGGCTTTTAAGGAAAACAAATGCATATAATCAAAAGATTTTAAGATGAAGTATGCACCTTATATGTCTTAAATAAAAAAGTTCTGAAAGTGAATGTCCTTTAAATTGAATGGGGTTTTTAATAAATGTAATTAGAATGTAAGAGTTTCCTTGCAAATTTATTAAAGGTTGAGAATGAAAATAAGTAAAAATAGTGTACGAAAAAAAGGTATGAATTTACATTGTTGGATTCGGGGATTTTGTTCCTGGATATTTTTTTGATCTGATAACGATTAATGTGTCTGGCAACTCCGGTTAATGCAGTCAAATAAATAAAGAATTTTAACTAAACTATTTTTTTCTACCTTTTTCTTATTGGTGATTTTTTGATTTGTTGGGGTTAACAAAAAAAGGTATATGGCAAGCCTGGTATATGGAAAACAAAAGCATACTTTATAAATTAGCTTAACAATTTTTCGAGGGCTTCTCGCATTTGCACTTATAACCAGTGTTGCCAGGTTTGCAAAGCATAAAAACGACAAACTTTCTAGAAAAAATCGTCAAAATCGTCATCATATTTTGAAAAATCGTCAAAATAAAATATATTTGTTAGAAGAGGGATAAAGTTTTAATAAAAAATAAAATACAATAATGTTATTCACATTTCAAATGTTAACGTGTTATCGTTGTAATATAACACGATTTTTGACACTTCTCTTTGGTTTAAACTTCGAAAATCATTATATTTTACAACGATATTCATATTTATAAAATGTTGAAACAGTGTGCCCCAGTAGGCTAGTTGGTAGCGTGCTGGCTTATCAGTGCGGGGGTCGTGGGTTCGATTCCCACCAGAGGCACTGATCTGTTTTCGCTACAACGCGCCGAAGGCCATAGTAGCTAGTGCTCGGTTAGGGTAATAGTATATGACTTGTAATTATATGATTATTAATTAATAAAATAACAAAAATATAATGTTGAAAGATCAAATAAATACAACTTTAAATCAAACTAATTTTACCACTTGAACTGTTAAACACTTATATCTGCATAATTCTGTGAACAACATTTCAGTGGCACAACTTTTTAAATATTAAATTCTTTTACAAAATTTGGAAATTCTTTAACAATAAGTCTGTTCGATTACTTTTCCTGTAAAGTTCAGTAAAAACTACTCAGTAACAAAATTACAAATAGTAAGACAAATTTACAAAAAAGTAAACGAACAGAAAATTTGTAGGAATTATTAAATTAGATAAAATAGCTTGTTTTAAATATTAAAAAAAAATCAACTGGTCATTATGCAAAAGGAAAAAGTTAATTGAAATTATCGACCAAAAATAATTTAAATGTTTTTTAACTTCTTCCATAGTTAATTATTTAATCATTTTCACTTTCAATCCATAAACAATTAAAATTTAATTTAATTTTTGTTTACTAAAAATACAAGCATATTTTTTTATTTTTTAGTCATATGTTTTTTTCATCTTACAAATTCTTTCTGGCAAAAATGTATCCAGTAAAAACTTGTAAGTTCTTTGGCATCAAACTGTCACTTTACTCTCTCTTTTTACCAGTTTTTACTGCGTATTTGTCTAAACGAACACCTTCCAGTAAAAACTTGTACAAATTTTTGTGTTATCGAACAAACTTAATGTTATATTTTTAATTATTAAATTTTGGCACTTTATTTATATTATTAGGCCTGTTTTTTAAGCACCGGATTTATTTTTGGATTTATTTTGTTTCATTTAAAGTTGTATATATATCATCTTTCAACATGAAATATATTCGGGCTAGAGATCTGTTTGTTTCGCAAAAAAAGTCCATGCCTTGTGTTTTAACATGAAAATTTTTTTATTTTTATTTAAATCTAACTCCAATTAAATTTTATAAAAATTTAAAGAAATGTTCTAAACATATAAACACAGAAACTAAATTAAGCTAAACCCGTAATGAATTTATAAAAAAATAAATGCGGTTTGGATTAAGTTTTATTCAATTCTAGGATTTGCATTTTTGCAAAATTGTATTTCACATCATATTAGCATATAAAAGCTAGCTATCGATCAAAAAACAATGTTTTTGCTTTCAATTTTTAACGAAATAATATAAATTTAATAATCGAGCCGGCGATTTTATGAGAATGATAAATAAGTAGATCTTGCTGACATTAAATTATTGTCAAAAAATCGTCATTTTGGAAGCAAAAGTCGTCAAATAGTCATTTAGTTATTTTGGGTATTAAATATCATCAAAATGACGACAAATCGTCAAACCTGGCAACTCTGCATGCGATTGCTACTAATTCATACTTACATACATATATATATATATTCCCGTCGTTCCTATAAGGAGCATAGGGCCGTACATACATACTGTATTACAAAACAAAACAAAAAAACAACAACAATATTTTGTGGTTTTTTTTTTGTTTTTAAGTGTTGATCATGACCGTGGATGGTAACCGATTCTATGTGGTTATTGGTCGTAGTAACGCTAATTTCTTTTATTTCGGTAACGGTATTTTAGGGGAAACTATACTTCAGTTTTTTCGGTAACGGGATTTTAGCGTTAACGGTATTTTAGCGTTATCGGTATTTTATTTATTTCGCTAACGGTGTTTTAGCGGTAACGATATTTTAGATATTTCGGTAACTTTATTTTAGGGAAAAGATTTTTCAATTATTTTGGTAACGGCATTTTAAGGATAACGTTATTTTAGTTATTCAGGTAATATTAATGCACACCACAATTTTTAACCGCATTATGCCCTAGTTTAAATGACTGTCTAGTTTATGATCATACTTTGGGAAAATATATCTATTTACAGAAGTTTTTTTGTTCAGATCTTGTTAGATTATTTCGGTAACGGTATTTTAAGGTAACGGTATTTTACGAATATCGGTAATGGTATTTAAGCGATAACGATAGTCAGTTGAAAGGTGTTAGAATCGGGGACGGTACTTCAGCGATATTGACAGCCATCCCTGCTTGCGTATATTCTTGTGTATAAGCATTGAATGTACGTATGTATGTATGTATGTATGTATGATGAAATAAAAAAAAAAAAATTTTTAGAGGTCTTCCCACATTTTCACTCATAACTTTTGAACGCGTTAACCGATTTTGACCATTTTCACTAGAAAACTGCTCATGATATCAACAAACAATTTGACTGAAAATTAGCAGTACCTCTTCTGTATTGTCGGAGTATTTTGTGTTTCCACAGACAGACGGACGGACAGACGGACAGACGGACATGGCTATATCGACTTCTCTATTCATGCTGATCAAGAATATATATAGTTTATGGGGTCCCAGAATTTTTTTAAAAGAATTACAAACATTTGACAAAGTGAATATACCCTCCTGCACTATGGGATGGAGGGTATAAAAATATAGATGAGCAATATTCTTCCGATTGCGTTTTGGTCCTCAACTCTAAATCTATATATATATAATACAATGTTTGTATGTTTGTCCTCTATAGACTCTAAAACTATCCAACCGATTTGGCCCAAACCGGTTTCATTTGAAAGGTTATAGTCCAAATTAGTTTTTCGGCTATATATATTTCAAGTGGGCGTGGCCCCTCCCACATAAATTGAATAACATCATATATCTTGACTATTGTGATAGCAAGAGGTTTGAAACATTGCAGTATCCCATATGTTACTGATTTGAATAATCAGGAAAAAAAAATGGGCGGGATCGGACCAGTGGGAGTGGCAGCTCCCATACAAAGTAAATATTTAATATCATATATCTACAGTACTATAATAGCCATAGTCTTAGAAATTAGTGCACGTTGATTATTTGTTAATGTGAATAGTCATGGGAAAAACGGGCGTGATCGGACCAGTGGGCGTGTCAGCTCCCATACAAAGTAAATATTTAATATCATATATCTACAGTTCTATAATAGCCAGAGTCTTAGAAATTTGTGCACGTTGATTATATTATAATTAGTCATGGGAAAATTGGGTGGGATCATGCCAGTGGGCGTGGCAGCTACCATACAAAGTGATTATTTAGCTCATATACAAAATCTAAAAGAAATTTCTAGATTTAAAGAAGTAATTACAATTAAAAATTGAAGGCAAAACAACGTTTGCCTGGTCAGCTAGTTCTTAATATTTTCTAAAAGTGTTTTTTATATTTTTATTTTTTTATTTTTATATAGGTCCAACATTTTGGGGTCCAGATTGGCGTGCTGCCATTTGTCGTTGTTCATCATGCATGACTATATATCATAACGAAAAAGTTGAATATCTTTTGGATTTGGAAGACTCTGCAAAAAGTTATGAAGAACGAGGCATTAAAAAACATGGCACAGAATCGTCTTACGAGCAAGGTATTCGTGCCTTAGCTTCTATTGATCGTGTTCAACAAATTGATGTTATAACCGAATACAATCGCATGAAGGACAAACTTAAAGATTATTTGCAAACATTTGTGACCAGCAAAAAAGTAGTCACTGAAGAAGATATTAATCGTTTCTTTAGTGAAATTCGTAATGAGAAGAATGTTGAAGTTGGATTGCCCTATATGTGTCGTTAATCCTATATAAATAGTACATAATTTTAAAAATACTGAATCTTTTTATAAATAATAGAGTTCGTTTTAAAAGTATTACATATAATTTCTTTTGGGATATCATAACTTCTTAAAATGATATTGCATCAATAACATTAATGGCGTAATTGATTTTATTTCCACTCCTTCCATATGAGGTTGGCGGCCAAAAACTCGCATTTTGGCTCTCCCTTTTAATACAGAACAAAAAGTGCTGTATTTACATGAAATTTGTCTTTAACACTTAATTCTACAGAAAAAAAATTAAAATAGTTTTTTTAACGCCTTTAAATTGAAGTATATAGACGTTAGAGTGGTGGGAAAATATTTGGTTTAAAACTAGTACCGAATCTTTTCCGAATGGTTCTTCCATTCATTAGATTTTCTTAATTTTTTAGATGAACAATTCATATTTTCAAACTATTTTCCTTTAACCGAATAATTCTGCAGAATAGTGCTCTTATTCGATATTCGGCCGAATAGTCAAAACTTTAACCGAATACCGAATAGTAAACGAATATTTGTTACATCTCTAGTCGCGATATATCGAAAACGTTTATAACATTTTTCTTAGCTCAAAATACTTTTTCGTATTTTGTGCTAAAAATATTTTAATTTTTTTTTTTTTGCAAACTTATAACTAAATAACTTTTTATCGGGTACAAAATATCGAAAAATGTTATAGCTTTTTTCAGTCGGGGATAAATTTTCATTGTGTATGATAAATATATTATTTTTAAAAGATTTTGAAAAAATAGGGATTATCTGGTGCATTTTTAAAACTCGAAAATCAACTTTTTAATGAATTTTTGCTGTAGAATCGAATGGTTAAGTAAAATTTAATATAAATTCAACTCTTTTGCTCTTAAGGAGGAATTGCAAATAAAATTGTGCCATTCTTGTTTGTTTTTTTTTTTTTTGCAAACCTCTTTGAAAAATTGATGATATCGCAAAATCAAATTTTCAAATGAACTCTAATAAATATTGAATTATACTTACTTGAATTACACTTACATACTTATTTGTCTATACATTCGCATCTAAAAAATATGTAATATTTATATACTATTATGAATTCATGTATCCATTCTTATAATACATTCATACATACATACATTCCCATTTATTTCTTTCTACCTGTACTTTTTGTAACTTTTTATGTTTATGTTTGTTGATGCAACTTATTATGAATAAAGGTTTAATGAAAATATATTCATACATAATAGTAACTAGTTTTATGATTATATGTAGAAATTCACTCAAAAAAGTTTTACAGTATAATCTACTGAAAATTACAGTTAAAACAACTTTAATATCAGTTAAAAAAGTCAACAAAGGTAATTACTGTTAAAATAACTAAAAAATGTAGTTGTTGTTAACTGGTGAAAAACAACTAACAAATGTTGTAAAAACAACAACAAAAATTTTGAAACTGTAAAAATTGATTTTTTAAATTTGTTTTTTAACAATTTTTTTTTTAAACTAAAAAAAATTTTTTTTTTGTTTTTATATACATGGAGATGCTTTTTATGTTCTTTTTATTTATTATAACGAGCTTGCTTTCAAGCTCTGTATATTTATAAAAATAAAGCAAAGTATATATATTAGCTAGGTTGAGGTTGACTAAAAATCTCATCAGAACCCAAAGTTTTAGAAATGCTAGAGCCTCAAGAATAGGCAGAGCTTCAACAAAACAATCTATTATCAATTTTGCCTACTAGTTTGATTTCCATTACAATAAAGTTTTTTATTTCATACATGCTACTCAAAATGCGGTCAAAACTAAACGGTACCCCAGTTAAAATGTTTTTTTTTTTTATCAAGAAAGGATACCGTAACCGCTAAAATACCGCTTTGAATTGAATACAGTTATTTAAAAAAAAAAAAACCCGTAGCTTTTATTTGTGTACTGGTTAAACCAGTGCATTTCGGGTTTTTAGCGGTTAAATTCGGTTTTATGCCGTTATTATTTTTGAATACATATTTTTTCGGAGAAAATATTAGGATTTTAACAACGAAATTATATCAAATCAGTAATATCTAAAAAGTTAAGAAATATTGAGAATTGCACCTTTCAGCTACTGAGAAAATAAATGATTTATGAAATGATTTGACAAATTTAAAAACTTAATACAATTCGTTAGGAAGTAACAATGATATGGAAAATTGCATATAAAAATATTTATTTTTGACTTGGATCAAATAGGAAATAGTTTTATATGGTTCGAATCTTAAAATTTCATTAGAAAACATCGCCTGCAATAGCCAGCTATCATTGTTTGAGTTCATTTTCGACAAAAAGCAATAAATAAAATCATTTCATAAGAGATTACGAAGTCTTTGACTTAAAATATAATCAAAAAATTGTTTGAGAAAAAAAAAAAACTAAAATTGAGTCTGAATTAAAATATTTGTTGATTCAGTAAAAGTTTAACTGTATTCTGTCGTGTTGACGTTATTGTAGTAACAATTTAAATAATTTGTATCTATTTAATTAATATTATTTTCAATTACATATAGTTTTATACACATCTATTAAAATTTTAATTGACTGTTTACTATTGGGAAATATTGGGAAAAAATTGCTTAATTAAAAATAAATCGCCAAAATTTTAAAAAAATCACCAGAATTATAAAAAAATCCCCAAAATTTAAAAAATAAACACCGAAATTCGAAAAAGAAAAATGAAAAAAAAACACCAAAATTAAAGAAATGCGAATTTTCTACTTTAAAACGATTTTTTTTTAAATGTTTGCATTTGTTTCTATGTTGTTATTATACGTTATAAAAACTGAATTTTTTTTTATACCAAATTCATTTTCAATTAAACAGTTAATTGAAAGTAAGTTTGAAATCGAACAATAGTTCAATTGAAATTTTTTTAACAATAATTTTTTTTGTGTATTTTGACATAATCTTTTAAAATGTAGATACCACTAAGATTCAAAATTAATTTTACTTTATTTATAATGCAATTTTTTTATTTAAATTTGGTTTGCTACGCACGCATCTGGTAACATAGTTTTCAGTATTTTTCTACGATATGTATTACGATATCTCAAAATCCATTAAAGCAACTCGTGTTCCACACACAGAGACCATATTTTTTAATTTTTCGAAACAAATTTAAGCCTCAAACTTTGATCGATATGCATAATGTGTTAACGTGGTCCAATGTGACTCAATTTTTTTTTTGTAGACTAAATGTAAACAAATTTCGATCGGCGCTCCTTAAAATGCGACATTTTAAAATCAAGCAGCTAAACCAGTCTTTCTGTTATACCGTTGTTGTTGTTTTTTTTTTTTTTTTTGAAATTTTAATGGGTTTTTTTTTTAAAAACTGATTAAAGAAAATTTGAAAAGCATTTGAAATTGTCCAAAATATAAATCAAAGTGAATTGGAAATACATAATTTAGTTTAAATAAGACTTGGGGGGTGTCAGGTATATTTTTAAATTTTCCAATTGTATATTTTTTCTTTATCATTATTTCTTTTAGACTACAATCACGCACACATGAAGTATAGCCCCCGATCTTAAAAAAGTCGAATATATGAAAAAGGGGAAAAAATAGTGAATAATTTGTTAAAATAATTCAAATGGCAGCCTGGGTCCACGACATAGTGTCAAATTGGTTTTCAAAATGTGTGTGTTTCTCGAGCATTTTAACGCTGTTTTTAAATAAGTCTGAATTACATAAACTTTAGACATATTTTCATACAAAGATGTGTTAAATAGCACCTCCTATTTTAAAAATAAATACGTTTTTCATATATTTTTGCTGCTTTACCACCTATCCGAATTTTATTAATTGTAAAGGGAACAAATCGGAAAAGCTTCCTTGTAAGTGTCAGGCAATTTATATAGTATATTTGCCTTTTAATTTGTTTTTTGGACGGTTATAAAATTTTAATTTCTCGAGTTAAAACGTTTGCCTAACATAATACATTATTTTATACACACAAGTTTTTGTCTGCCAGTGCATTTAATAGAGTTGTCAGTCGATTAAGAATAATTCGATTAATCGATCAAACAAAACCAAACTCCTGTTCGAATAATTTAAAACTGACGATTTTCGAATAACGAATAAATCGATTAATTAACGTCAATTAATCGAACATTTTTTTTATTACAAAATAAATTAAATGAGAGCTTTTAATTTGATTTATTCTCATAAATTTTTAAAGAAGGATGACGAAAGCGATGATGATGATGAACTTAGTAATGAATATGACGTTGATAATGGATTTCAATAAAAAATTAATATACAAAATGTTATAAGTAAACTACGGAAATACTTCAAAATTTTTAACAAATCCACCGAAAAACAACAAAAACTGCAGACATATGTTTGTCAACAAGAAGGAAATGAAGTTCGCCTTATTCATGACGTGAAACACAGATGGTCATCATTATCAAAGATGCTGGAAAACTTCATTAGAATTCACAAATGTGTTAATCATGCACTAATTGATTTTGGTTTAACACCATTTACGGACTTTGAAGTAACTGTTTTATCAAACCCTTATAAAATTTTACAACCATAAAAGAGCTAGGAAAAGATAGCACATTAATAATAGAATTAGAGGGAGTAATCAAGTTTTTAATAAATAGTTTAGAAAAAATTAATAATTCTTTTGCAACAGACTTACTAACACGTATTAAAATAAGAATAAATGAGAGACGTATAAAAGTTTCAAATACGTTAATAATATTTCTGAATTCTGAAAATTTTCCGAGCAATTAAAGTTTCCTAAAATATTCCCAAAAAAGTGAAACTAAAGAATATGCTAATGAATTGTACTCCAGACTATTTTATGTTGAAAGTAATCGCAATAATTCAGATAAAAGTATTGAAATAAAAGATTATTATTTTCATTACTAATAAAGTAATGAAAATAATAATCTTTTATGTGAATTAAATAATTCAATTCAGAGTATTAAAAATACAGAAAATAAAAAAGACTTCAGCGATATATCAGACGATATGGTATATTTGGAAAAATCTAAAAAAAGAACAGAAAAATTAGATAAACTATTTAATGCTCTTCTTACTATATCACCTACCCCAACAATTAGCGAAAGAGTGTTTTCAAAATTAATTTAATAAAAACCAAAACCAAAAATCGTTTAAAAGCAAAAAAATTGAGTCAACTTTTGTTTTTAAAAGATTATTTCTTAAGAACAACCTAGATATTTTATTTTAAAGTTTTTTTTTTGTTAGTTATGAATTTCTTGTTAATTAAAATATTAACTTTTTATTTTTAAGTTTTTTGTATGAATTGTTTATTTTTTTGTTAATAAAAATATTTTTTTTATTCGTTATTCTCATCGATTAATCGAATAATTTTTGAAATTTAATCGTTTGATCGAACGAGCGAAAACAATTATTTGAATTATTCGAACAAAGCTGAAAGGCGAATAATTGACAACTCTAGCATTTAACCATACATAATTATATAAATTCATATATAAAATTAATTTCGTAGAAAAAATTTAATATGATGTCATATATAGTTGCGTATAATTGTATATTGCATTTAGAATACGCTAAAACTAATCCAAATACTAATTACGTTATATTTATATACCTAGACATTGCAAAATAATATATATTTTGATATTATATCATATTTAAAAAAACACAATTTTTTTTAGATAAAATTGCATATTACCCCATGCAGAGTAACACTAGAACACTTTGTCAATCATATTTTGGATGTAAATATGTATTACATCAATACAATAGTACAATTAATTGTATCATTTTGTGTACAATTTTATGCACAACATTTACCCCAATTGTTGTCTTTTGAATTGATTTCTTTCTGGTTCTTAACCCTAAAAAAGAACTTGTTTCATTTGTAACATTATGAGTTCTTAATTTAGTCTTAGATTTTTTTCAATGTAAAACTCTAAATTGAGTTTCAACGTTTTTTCCGAGTTTGATATCACAGTGCAACACGAAAAAAAATAACTATATACGGACACCACTACGTGATAAAAGACTAAAAAAAAAAGACCCGTGTCTCCCAATTTTTCCCAAAGTCATATCCTCTTTTTTTTTTTTTTTTTTTTTTTTAAATTTATTTTCATCGGGATAAACATTAATTGCATTTATAGTAATTAAATGTGCTAAAGTCCCAAAACTTATTTAACAAATTGTGAAAAGCAATCTGATGTAGGCGTGTCCCTATCCGGATTTCATTCCTGCCTAAGGAAATCTTCAGGGGACTTTGTTATTAGAATTTCTAGAGATATTTGTTATGTTAAATCACAAACTCAATGAGAATTTCTTGTCCTCGTCTAGGAGCGAGATTCAAAGAGGACAAGAAATTCTCATTGAGTTTGTGATTTAACATAACAAATATCTCTAGAAATTCTAATAACAAAGTCCCCTGAAGATTTCCTTAGGCAGGAATGAAATCCGGATAGGGACACGCCTACATCAGATTGCTTTTCACAATTTGTTAAATAAGTTTTGGGACTTTAGCACATTTAATTACTATAAATGCATATCCTCTTTTGTTTATGGGCCGCCAAAGATTTGGGGCCTCGGTAACATTTTCGCAAAAAAGTGATAATTTTCTCAGGCTCATATCTTGCAAACCGTTCAGAATTTCGATTTACTCTCTATGGCAAAGTTGTAGCTCTTGTCATAAAGAACAAAAATTGCGAACATATAAAATCAAAAAAACTTCACCTTCGAGATCAAATTTGCAAAAAACTTAAAAAAAATCGATTTTTTTTTACCTTTTTTCCCGTGTTCAGGTCCATAGGTAGCAAACCGTTCAAAATTCAAGGAAACAATCAACTACAAAAATTTACCTAAGATCTCAATAAACAAATTTCTAGAACATATAAACTTCCTGGGAATTGGGTTTGCTACCTATGCACCTGAAGAGGAGAAAAAAGGAAAAAAAAAATGAAATTAAAAAATTTTTCACTTTTGCGCGCTACCTAAACAGTGTTAACCCTTTCACGTCAATGGGAAACATTTTTCCCAAACCTTAAATTGATAATAAAAGTAACTTATTTTTACTTTTTATTCAGTTTGACAATTAGATTGCATAAATGAATGTTGATTAATATTATATAAAAGCTAAGAGTTGACAACGTTGAAAAAATAGATGTTCAAACCATTAACGGCGAGTCCCAAAAATTTTTCCCACTGCGTGCTTTTTTGATTTGGTTAGTTTTATTGCTGTTGAAGTTTTTTTACTGAGTTTTATTTCTGACAAGTACTACCTGGTGAGTATAGAAGAATAAAAAAATTAAAAAAAAATAATATGTGACACAAAGTGCTTCAATTTTGTATTTCTATTCCATGGGAAAAATCTTTCCCTATGGACCACAAGTGTAGTCTTTCGTGTTACTATTATATTTATCTTGTTTTGCTGTACATGTTCACGATATTAGTTTTTAATTACAGTTATGGCTAGAAAAGGGCGTAGAGAATTCCATTTACGTGAAAATAAGATCTTACAATTGCTCATGGCGGATAATAGTGATGGAGGAGATGAACTCCTTCTAGATGAAGAAGATCAAAATTTTTAAGAAGAAGATGTTGAAAATGATGCAGGTATTGTTGAAATCGAAAATGCAGTTCAAGAAGATAATGAAAATATTGCTTTGGATATTGCTAATGTTATACCTAGGACAAGAATTGAACAAATACGGCAAAATTTGCTCTTCTATAATAATGATTGTAAATCACCAGTAACCAATAGAGCATACAAAATAAGACCAGTCATTTTTTCATTTCAATTATTGTTAATTATTAATTAATTAATTATTGTTAAGATTCAATATTGCTCCGTTTTTTAAAGTTAATTTGTGCAAAATTCATTCATAAAAATGCAATAAAATGGTACTTTTCATCCATAAACATTAGCATTATTTTTTACCTTTATAGTCCATTGGGAAAAATATTTCCCATAAAATTCCATAAAATCTGAATAATTGTTTTGGATTTTGTTGTTATTTTAGTACATTTTATTTCCAAATCGACTAAAGAAAACCGCTAGATACTATTATATAATCATTGTTTCCTTATGGTCGTGAAAGGGTTAAGAATCATCTCTAGGAAGTTTATATGTTCTAGAAATTTGTTTATTGAGATCTTAGGTAAATTTTTGTAGTTTATTGTTTCCTTGAATTTTGAACGGTTTGCTACCTATGGACCTGAACACGGGAAAAAAGTTAAAAAAAATCGAATTTTTTTAAGTTTTTTGCGATTTTGATCTTCGCAATTTTGGTTCTTTATGACAAGAGCTACAACTTTGCCATAGAGAGTATATCGAAATTCTGAACGGTTTGCAAGATATGAGCCTGAGAAAATTATCACTTTTTTGCGAAAATGATACCGAGGCCCCAAATCTTTGGCGGTCCATAAACAAAAGAGGATATGACTTTGGGAAAAATTGGGAGACATGGGTCTTTTTTTTTAGTCTTTTATCACGTAGTGGTGTCCGTATATGGTTATTTTGCCATGACTTAAAAAATTACACACAGTGTATTCAATGGTGTAAGTTACTAAATTCCACAAAATGTTTTTCTCAAACAACTTATTTTTTTTGGTAATTTCAAGAGAATTTTTTGAATATAATAAAATGTCCAAAGGGAAAGGAATTTGTTACCAAATTATAAAGTGGTAAACCTTTTGCAAGTGGCTATAGTCGAAAACGATTAATAGATATTTCGGATTTTCATGAAGTTTTAAAATCAAAAACCGGATACAACTATAGCTTATTTTGTATATATCAGTATCAGTTCAGATATAAATTTATACCGCTATATAAAATCGTATCGCGTCATTATTCGGATGTTATTTAATCTGATATTATCAAATTAAAACTAAACTGATGCAAACTTATATAATTATTATGCCCATTTCTCGGATGAAACTGTATTAAGACTCATATTAAATTTCGTATGATTATATAAACCATCATATTAATTTTAATCGGGTTGTTAAAAGTAGAAAATTTTTTACTTTTTTTTACATTTATCAAGTTTAAGCTACCCTAGATATTAGCACGTAAAAATATAAAGTAACGCCATTTTATTTTTTACGGAATTTAAAAAGTTTTCCGCATAATTCTTTTTTTTATTTAATTAAACTAAAAATGAATATTTAGCTAAAATTTTAACGTAATTACACAATAACGATGCATATCCAACTTATAGGATACAAACGTTTTCCAATTTGACGTATTTCGCGGATTGTGATCAACCAGATTAAAGCGTTGTTTCGCGATATGGACATCAAAATTCGCGAAATAATGAACACAATAAGTAAAAAACGAAAAAATGCATTTTAAGGAAATGAACTCTATGCGGGAGGTTTTTATTTCAAAATGACCTGAGAGAGCGATTTCTATTATTAATTCATGATTGCTCATTACGTGTTGATAGGTAAAAATTTAGCAAAAAAAAAAAAAAAGCTGTAACTCTAGTGTGGACATATTTTTGTAAGTTTCCCCGGGTTACACAAAAAAAATATATATAATCAAAAAAAAAAATCCTAGGCTTGGGAAATATTGCAAAAGATTAATTTTTTATGAAAAAACAATTATTTTTTTACCGAAAAAGTACGTGAAAATAAAAATTTAATCACATTGGTCCAAAATGGAACGATATGGAATGAAACGGGGAACGATTGGAATCGGAGCATTGTACACAATTGTGTTGTCGTACGTGAAAATTAAAATTTATTGATTCCATAACAGAATGGAACATTGGTTCAAAATGGAACGATATGGAATGAAACGGGGAATGATTGCAATCGGAACGCTGTACACATTTGAGTTGTCGGTGTGGTGTTGTTAAGGTTTGCAAAAATGTTGTCCATTTTGCGATATCATGCTTAGTTTTCGAGATACAGGCCATTTTACAAAATGGCGATATTTTAAAATGTCCAGTATCTCCAAAACTAAGCGAGATAGACCGAAACGGACAAAATTTTTGCTCCAAAGGAGTATTAATATACCCTTATAACATAAATAGGCTGGGTCCATATTGTGTATGTTGGTAAGGAAACAGATTCTTAAATTAACAAAACATGCAAAAATGGACCCTTTTTCAAAATGGTCCAGCTCACGAGAGGTCAAAGCTAGAGCCGAAATATTTGAAATGTCATCTTAAAAAAGTCCAAGGTTCTTTTTTTAGGGGGGGGTACATCGAGCACTTTTTTTGGTGAGTCGCTCTAATGTATATAGCTTAAAATTTACATAATTCCATGACCAGAACTTGCATTTAGTCTAAATAATTCTATCCTTTCAAATAAAAAACCAGCTCTAGCTTATTTTTTATTGCCCTAGTAAGTACAAAAAAGTTTAGGGCAACTTTGAAATCCATTTCTATCTTGAATATGCTGTTGTCTAAGACGCTTTACCAGCGTTTCCAAAAAGCGTTTTGCCAATATTTGTTTTACAATAATTTCAGTTGTCTACAGAAAAAATCATTGCCAAAGAATTGGCTGAGACCACTGTGCCAACGTTGGGAAAAAGTCTTTTCCCAGTGCTATCCAGTTAGAAATTACCAACTGTTCAAAAGTCCGAATTTGAGACCGGCTTCAGGCAAACATTTATCTGTGATTTTTTTATACTTTTCATATTTTTTTTTTATAAAATTGATTTTTTTGTTACTGGAAGAGCTCTTTTAAGACCATCATTTTTTTTAGGCAAGTTGTTTCCATCAAATCTTATGCCAGTGCTGACATATTTGAACAGCCAACTATTACCCAGCAGTTATTATTTACTTACGTTTTAAGCAATCATGTATTGTATGTCTTGTTAGTTCAGTGGTTAGAGCTGTCAACTGCTAATCTGGCAGCCAGGGTTACCGGCGGGGCCATAAAAATTATATATGAACTTTTTTTAACTTTATTTTGGAAAACAAATTTTTATATCACCTATTTCATGGTTTTACAAACATTTTTCCAACGCTGAAAATTTCGTTTCCCCAGTTCTGTTTATGATGTTATCATTTTGGGATTGGGAAAGCAGTTGTTGCCAGAACTTGTACCACTTGCTATAGTTCCTTGCCAGTGGTGGTCCGTTTGTCTTTTTCTGACTGGGTGTTTACAAACTGTCGTTGTGTTAAGTTTCCACAGATTCCGAAGTAATGTACGAAACAGACATAAAGTAGTTCCCGCTTAAATGCGCCACGCTTTGGTGCACAAAGAGTGCTGACAAAATTATCTTTCATACGAATGCATGGAAATAATTCCGTTTAAATGCTTCCTGCATAAATTCTTTCCCTACTTAAATGATTCCCTTAGGCTGAGTTAAATTTTTAAAGTCAGAACGAAGCGTTTTGAAAATAGGAGTTTTTGCCCAAAAAACCCATAAAATACATAAAACTCAAAAATCGAAGCAATAATTTCCTTTAATAGAGTGTAATCAAGATTCACTTAAAGGAAACTAATTTAATTAAGTTCTATTTTTACGCATTCATGCGATATTTTCCTAAATGCGTTGTTGCGATTTTTTCCTAGTTTTCGGATAAATAATTCCAGGCTTAAATGCGCTATAAACTCTGAATTTTTTATTGCGCATTTAAGCGCCAACTACTCTAATATGAAATAAAAACTCATTTTCTTATTATGACGGCAATAAAAGTTTAATTGAACTTAACTAAAGCACAATAGGTACAAACTATTCCTACAGTTTTTTTTTTTTTTTTTTTTTTTTTTTTTTTTTTTAACTAAAACATCGTTTCGGAAATCGGTGTACTTTTTTCAAATCCATATATATATGTATATATTTATGTAGATCTAGTTTAAATCAATATTTATTAAATAGTACTTCTTAAATGTATTATTTCTTATACTAAATATATACGAATATATAAAATATCAAAAATTTGAGATTCTTTTTCAAACAACTCAAACTCTTTTTTAATCACAGTTAAGCCAGGATATTTCTATGAGAAAAATAATTGACAGTTAGGCCATCTTTATTGGAGAGTGTCGAATCTTCTTGTACATCAAGTTTTATGGGTTAAAGAGTTTTTTTATCGGTTAAAAGAGTCTAAATTGTAGTTTAGCGATTTGGTGTGATCTTTCAGCAACTAAGTTGATATTGAAAGATTTGATAAATTTCTTAATTCGTCTGAATTTACGTCAACAAAATCATTGTTGTCAATTAACAAGAGATTATTGAGAAAACCCTCAGCTGATACAGTCGAAACATTGGTATCTTGAAATTGATTGAGCATCACATTAATATTGGTGGCTGTTCCTTGTATATTTTGGCCATGGATAAAATTGTTTGGCATATTTAAGGCTTGGAATTGCGTTGTATTATTATTATTATTATTTGCTGGAGTTGTGGCTGTATTTGGAGTTTGAAACTGATTGAGCATCCCATTGATTTCGGATGATCCTTGCAGAGTTGGAAGGTGTGTAGTGTGTGCTGCCAACTTCATAGCTGGAAGTTCTGGCGCATTTAATATTTGATTGTTGGGATTATTAGTATCGTTATTTAAATTATCATTGGCATAGATTGGTGTAATACTTCCACCACTGGTACGATTGAAGGATGGATTAAACGATGCAAATTGTGTTTGTGGAGGACTTAACATGTTGCTATTGCTAATGTTGTGGTTGGGATTATGGGAGCTCTCACGGAATGGATTATTCGGGTTCATGTGAAAATTGTTAGACACGTTTTGATATTGGGACTCTGTTATATTCATTTGGCTTTGATTGTAGGCAAACGACATTTGTGTTTGACTCTCAGCACTGGAATTTCTCATAAGCCCATTCGGCGATGGCGTGTTAATATTTCGATTCATCATTGGTGATAGGGGCTGGGGTGAAGGTGATGCTTGATAGGTATTCCTGTATGAACCGCCATAGTAAATTGGAGACAAATCTGTAAATTATGTGGAATATGTGATTTAATAATTCCGTTTTGTCATTTTTTAATGTCAAAGTTTACTTACATGGTTCTGGTTTTATTTCGGCAACTGTTGGAGCAGTGGATGATGTTGAAGGAGTTGGGGCTTGCACGTTCCAAAAATCCATATTTGTCGCTAAAATAAAAAATAGTTGATTATAATGCAAATTTTTTGATTTTTTTACATAAAATTTTACAAAAGTGATCTAAAGCTTTTGTGAAAATATTCGATTCGATTCACAAGAAAGATTTCACCATAAAATTAAACAAAAAAAAAACTAAATATTTTGTGCAAGTAAAAATCTGTTAACTCATAACAAATTTCCATTTTCAAATGATTTTAATTATTAGTCATTTTACATTTTATTAATCATTTTTATTTTTCAGTAGATAGTCTACTTGATTACTATGGAATAGAATGAACCGAAAGATTCCTAAATTTTTTAATACAACAACAAAAACGAAAAAACATCTGTTTTGAAACTCCAAAAAGTGGGTGCTCGCTTATGTTTCTTTTTAAAAAATGAATCCTTTAGTAAAAGAACTTATGATAAATTTGTATTACTGTATTCCCTATAATCTTTATTAAATTATAGGAAGCGAATTAGACAATGTTTGGGTTACATCAATTGGAATATTTTTCAATTCTTCCTACATAGTTTTTACCAGGCTTTTTTTCACTATCTCCAATATTTTTTCAAAATTTATCGAAACATTTTTAGTTTATATTAATAAACGTTGATTGGAGATCTGTTTCACAACATTTTTTTTAAATAAAAGTCTCACCGCTACTTTGATATGCCACACTTCTGCTTTAAAAAGTTGTAGTTGTTTGGGTTGTAATACAGTTTTTTTTAGTTTTAATGTAAATGTCAGTCATTTGTAGAACAAATTAAATTTTTTACTAACCTTGTAGTTCATTTAAAAAAACAAACCACATCAAATGACTGTTTTGTGATTTTACATTAATTTTTTACATTCTTTTTTTTTTATTTAAAACATAAATGTTTGTTTATTTTTAACTAACATGTGGTTCATTTTAACTACAATTGTTAGTCATTTTTTGAACATTAAAAAACAAATGACAATGTTAGTTGAATTTACTGATATGTAAGCCGTCCTTTTTTTTAAGTGAAATTCCATTTGTTTTTAACTGCAGTGGTCTTTACCTACATAGTATTCTAAGTGCAGATCTTGCATTGTATCGGTAGTTTTGGCGACGGGTTTTCCGCTGGAAAACGAATTTTTGGTATTGATTATTTGTAAGTTCAAAACACTTTTACCAATCCTGCATGCACCTAACACAGCCTTTTCATATTTACACTCAGGGAAAATATGATGATTCGTCTAATATGATGAATATGAATATGAAGCTGTTTCATAAAAAGGCAAATTGATGACAGGCTTCTTCATATTTATGAAATGTTTCATAAACATGATGAAGAAGTTCCATAATTTTTTACTGAATGCTTCACCAAATTTATTTAACATTTCATAAATTGGATGAAGAAGTTTCTTTAATTTTTATAAAATTCTTCATAAATATTATGAAACGTTTCATTAACATTATGACAAATTTTCATAAATTTTTATACAATGTTTATAATTTTCTATTGAAAAAACTTCAATTAAAATTTCGAAATTTTAAATTATATTTCAAGTTAAGAATACATCATATAATATTTAATTGATGTTTTAGAATTTTAAAGAGTTTTCTGGCAGTTTTTAAGTTTTAAAAAGTCTAGATTGCAAATGATATTTTCTAAATTTCGAATAAAAATTAAAAATTTCAAAAAAAAAACGAAAATTTATATTCATAAAGTTTATGAAACCTTTTTATGAAATGATAAAGGTCTATGAAACTTTTGTCCTAAATTTTTATGAAACTCATCATCATATTTATGAAAACTTCATAAATATGATGAATAATTGATGACAAACGATTTATGAAAAAAAAAATTGAAGAAATTGAAAATAACTGAATAAAGGATTAGAAAGTTATTTAGAGCTATATAGCATGAATTGGTTAAAGTGAATTGGTTAAAATGAATTGGAAAATTGTTCAATTAATATGACCCAAATATTGTCTAATTCCCTTCTTGGTATATAAGTAGAGCTAATATAGAATAATAGAACGTTGTGGTGCAATGGCTATCGCGTTGGACTGTTACAAATATGGCCCCGACTTCGATCCCGAACGAGGACAACATCAATTTAGAAAAATAATATGTATGAGTTTTCAACACATTAACAAATAGGAAGAATTTCCTAAGTGCTGCTTCTTTAAAAAAAAAAAACATTAATTCGTTTACCAAATGATCAGTTTTTAAGAAGAAACTTAAGTGAGCACTCACTTTTTGGAGTTTCAGAACGGAGGTTTTTATGTTTTTGTTGTTGTGTTAAAAAATATAGGATTCTTTTGGAACTTTTTTTCCATAATAACAAAGTAGACAAATAAAAAGCGGTTACTATATTTAAAAAATGGTTCCGATACTTTTCATCATTTGAAAATTCAAATTCTTCACTTTTTGGAGCGACTGTATGAGAAGATTTGTGATAAACTTGTCATTCGGTTTGTAACAGTTTGGTATGTATTACCAAAGAGTACTGGCAAACCACTGTTATTTTTGTAGAGCACACTCTGTATACTACAAGCAAAAACTATTACTTTTGGTTTTTGATAAAAAAAAATTGTATGGAATTTGACAAGTAAACACAAGTACAAGTTTTTGGCTGTAGTATTAGTATTAGATACAACTAATATTGTACTACACTGATAGAAATTTGTGCGTAGTATTTATAAATTCCTTTATTAAAGCAATGAATTTTTCATAAAAAAGTCCGCAAAGAAACGTTTCATTGAATAAATGAAACTTGTTTCATTAAATCAATTTTAATGTATGGTTTCATTGGCCTAATGAAAATTTCATAAAGTATATGAAATTTTATTTATTAATTCTATCCAAATTTTCTAGCCACAATTCTAGTCACAAAGCTCAACTATGTGTTTATTACATATCTGTTGACTTTGGTATGCAACGAAAATTTGGAAATGCTATTATTTAAATTAAAAGAAAAAAACTTAATTAAAACTTTTATAGGAAATAATCTGAGTTTAACATTACAGAAATACTATCCTAACAACTTGAGTTTCGAACAGCTTTTATATTTTAAAAAACGTTGACCAAAAAAGTTCGGTTAAGTTAGTCGAATATAATAAAGTGAAGTGAGTTGTGAAAATTAAAAAATATATATATTTAATGTGTCGCATGTTGTTTCCAGAGAAACTGGTAGCTCAAAAAATGAGCAATGGGAAATGGTATTTTGATATTGGAACGGAGTTAAGTTTAGCAAGAGTACAGTCAGGCGCGGATCCAGATAAAGGTTTTGAGGAGGAAAGTTAGGGTAATTTTGTAACATCTTTATGATTTTTGTATTGAAAAATTAAACTTTAAAGGAGAAAATGTCCCATTTTCCCTCCCACTGGATCCGCGCCTGGTACAGTAGAGCAGTATTTTTTGTATGAAGAAAAACTTTTATTAAAAAATTTAAATTTATTGTTCAGATCCCTCCCCTCGCTAGGGCACTGGTGCCAAAGATTTGCCGTTCACATTTTATTGACTGGTAGTTTTACACCTCAATAAATATTTCCTGCGGAGTTCGGGTTAATTACTCACCATTTCTTTTGGAGACCCTAGTACCCATAATTTATGGTTAGTAGTGTAATACTATGATTAACTTTACCGTGCATTATATACTTTTCTATGGCAAAAACTCAAAAAAGTAAGAAAGTGGAATGAATGTATAACTTAACCCCAAGGTAAGCATATGGTTAAGGTTGGTAGAACAAACGACCATACAAGCAGATGGTGTAGAAAGGCTGTGTAGGACAGCTATCGCTATTTACACGCAGAGAAAAAATATGGTTGCACTATGATTGCGGCCACAAAACTATGTTTCCTACAGCAATAAATGGTTGTTTCAATTAAACTATTATTGTATCAATCATATTTCACCAATAATATGGTTGCTTTTATCATGTTCTAGTAAAAATTTCGCTCTTTTTTCAGTTATCATGTTATTGTGTTGTCTACAATCATACTATAATATTTATTATCATATTCCTCTATCTAACTGGAACCATATTAGAGTTGCTCCAACTATAAGATGATCAGTTGGTTTTTTTATGAGCGTCTTCGCTCTTTTAGTTTCATTCTTGTTTGAGATTTGAGAAAAGAAGTTGTGAGCTCTAACAAATTAAATAATTTTAAACAAAAAGACATTAACAATGGACAAACAACGTAGTGGTGTTAATTTTGGAAGAAGGAATAAGTTTGCAGTCTCAACCCGGTCTACCGTTGAAGTCTAGGCAAAAGTTTAGTTATCGCTCACCCGTTAAATAAAATTATTGTTTATTATAAAAAAGTGATAAAAAAAGTGCTTTATTATTTAATTGTTTATAATTACTCAAAAAATATTGTTAAAGAAAAAAATGTAAAAAAAAAATTTAAACAAAATGCACGTGCTTAATAATCATAATAGGTTTGCAATAATCATAACATGGTAATAATTGATGACGAAATTCTTGTCCATGATCATACTATGATAACTAGGACTATACTATGGTTATAATGCAATTGTTATGATTGCTGCAAACATGTTTTGATCATTATTAATGTATTGTGAAATTGTATTCTTACCAATATTTTTATGCTTGATTTATGCTGTAATTACATGTATAGCTTGTATAGCTGACACACTATTTTACAAAGCTTATTCTTCTGCGCAAAGACAATTGGATTACTTGAATTTTTTTAAACCTAAGTTTATTTAAATATGTGAATTATTAAATAAATATACTATTAAAAAACACGCATATCTTTTTAATCCAGCTTCAATAGAATGCTGGGAGAATACTGTAGGGCTCATATTATGATAATTCATACAAATTTCCAGAACCATAATATGATAATATTGGGATATACTTGGAACCATAATATGGCAAATTAATTATCATATTATGATACAAAAGCAGTTAAGAGTATGGTTGTCACAACCATAGTAACATGGTTGTCGCAATCATAAATCCAAAAATGTATGATGCTCTTCGAATATGGCTCCCTCGACCATGTTTTTTCTTTGCGTGTAGGTTAATGCTCTGCACTTTCGTTCAGAAGAATTAATATTTTGGACTCATATTTCACGACATTCTTTACATTCGCGGAAGGAATCCCTGGACATTGCCAACTTATATTAAGAAATCAAAGTTATGTTCTGCGAATTTCAGAAAAATCGAAAAGCTTTAACCCGTAGCGCCCTGTGAACACAGTTTTCGATTTTTAAAATTTTTTTTATATTGCCTAAACATTTTTTTCTTGAGACACATCGTTTTTAATAATTTTAGCATGCTGAACACGAATATTTTTAAATTTTTCAAATCGGACTAACGGTTTTCGAGATATTACGACTTAATTTTCACTAAAAATTCCGTCTGTTTCTTTTATTCCAGACATTTTTTAAATATTGTCTTAGAATTTATTTTGTTTCCTCCTCGTATAGTACACAAAGCTCTTCTTTCATTTGAAGACGGGACGCGAATAAGGGTATACAGGCCATAAAGTAAATTGTTCAGGAGTAAATTATTTTGGGTAAATAACCTTTTGATGTTCCTTTAAAAATATTTTTTTTAAGTTCCTTTAAACGCAAATAGCACTTTTGCAAATTTAAAAAGTAAAAATACAACTTTAGAATGTTATCTTTGAACTTTGTCAATAAAATTTTTGTTTAACTATTGTATTTTTAAAATTGTGTTAAAAAAAAGTTATATGCAATAAATTAAAAAAAAAAAATATTGAAAAAAATAAAATTACTTCCGAAAGTTGAACTTTTAAAGTATTTTTTTTTTAGATAAAAACGCAGAAAAATAGCAAAATTTTGACCCAGGTATGTGTAAATGTACTAGTTCTATTATATTATGTAAAAAACGCGATTCCCAAAATATGGTCTGTATACTTCTCATTTGATCATAATTATGTCTGAAATTAGAAATGATGTATCACAAAATATACTTTTTAAAATGAATTTAAATTTTTTTTTTAATTTATCAGAAACTTTTTTCGCAGGTCGCCATGGGTTAAGTTATCCGATTTTTCTTAAAAATTGCACCATATAACTAGCGGTACACCTAGTGGAACAATAATCTAAATAATAATTAATAAAACTACAAATTAAAAGCAAATATTTCTTCAATAACCATGTGAATGACTCGCTCGAAAAAGGGTATACCGAAATTTTTTAGAAAATGCGTTTTTTTTTTGCATAATAAAATCATTTTGGTTGTAAAATCACATGAAGTGTTGATGCTAAAACTTTCTTTATTGGGAATTCACTCGAATTTATTAAATTGGATAAAATCATACTTAACTAACAGAGTATGTATTGTAAAAATAGAAAATATCACATCTTATGCATTTTTTGCTATCTCTGGAGTTCCGCAGGGAAGCGTTTTAGGACCGTTGCTTTTTAACCTCTTTATAAATGATATTCAATTTTGTTTTTCTCATATATGCTGACGACCTCAAGGTCTACAATAGAATATCGAGCATAAATGATGTTCGTGGTTTGCAACGTGATATTGATAAAGTTGTATGTTGGACATGGGAAAATGGTTTAACTTTTAATACTGATAAGTGTTATCATATGAGTTATTATAGATGTTATTCCCCCCTTCTATCATCGTATAAAATTCAAGATTTTACACTTAAAACAGTTAATGAAATCAATGATTTAGGAGTAATTTTCGACTCAGATCTCTGTTTCATTAACCATTTGAATTTCATAATTCCTAAAGCATATTCTGTCTTAGCATTTATCCGAAGAAATTCTGCAGATTTTAGTGATGCATACACTAGAAAACTACTGTACACAATGTTTGTCCGTCCGAAACTAGAATATGCATCTTTTATATGGAACCCTTATGCTGCAGTTCACATAAATCGCCTGGAAAAGCTACAGGTAAAATTTATCAAATTTGCATTGCAAAATATAAATTATCATGACCCAGTGCCATCCTATGAAAATCGATGCAACTTAATACACCTTCAAACATTAGAATCACGTAGAATGAACTCATCGCTTTTATTTATTCATGGACTTATTTCAGGTTCCATTGATTGTCCGCTATTGTTGTCGTATATACATTTACGTGTTCCAGTCTATGCACTTAGCTATCATGAATATTTTTATGTCAAAACACATCGTACTGAATATGGGAAAAATGAACCTATTGACAGGGCTCTTATTTTATATAATTCTTTAACACTTGATTGTCAATATTGTAAAAAATGTAAACATTGCTTATTAGATTTTAGTTTAAATATAAATGAATTTAAAAACATGCTATTAAATTTTTCCTTTTATGAGAAAAATAAATAGATTTAAGAATTAATTGTTCTAGTCTGTAAGGATTTGTATCCAAAGACTTAATAAACAAATAAATAAATAATAAATAAATAAAATGCTAACATATAAAGTGTGAACACAGAAAAAGGGGTTGTCACTCGAATAAAAATTATTCGATTAATCGAACGAACAATTTAAAAAAAATGATTCTCAAATAACGAATTATAATTCGAATAAATTATGCCGATTAATCGAATAGAAGGAATAATTTAAAAAATAACTGCTTTTAATAAAACGTTTTTGAAAAAAAAAAAATAACTGAAATTGTAAAACTTTTATTACTTGTTTTAAAAGATATGGACTCTATAATAATAAGTAAAGATATATGAAGTGACCATCAATCAATCAAACAATATAAATGAATTCCAAGATAAAGTGCCTTCATTCAAGATAAAGTGCCTTCATTGAAATATAGCATGTTTAAACTACAAAAATATAGATACATATATAAAAACTATATACTAAAACTATCGCCGATATATATATATATATAAATATGTATAACGATTTTCAAAATTATGTTTTTCCATCAGGATATAACAATGTCATTGCTATAGTCTAAAACAGGGTTGGCAGTCAATAACTTTTCATATTCATAATAACGGTAGTTGTCTACCACAATAACATTAAGACCGAAATGAAATTTTTAAAACCGTGATTCCAGTACGAAAAAAATGTCAAAGCAACGAAATTTTTTGTAGAATAAACAAATTTTCGTGTATTTTACGAAAACTTCTGTTATTTTGACATTTTTTTCACATTTTTACGCACGGATTATTATCAGTGTATATAACCGGGTTGATTTTTCTATTTTACACTTTTGCTTTTGAAATATCTCAAACTATAGTCAAAACAAAGTTAAAATATCGAATTTTTTGATAAAACAAAATTTAATGGGTAAAATTTTGAAACAAACCCTGGGATATCAGAAGACGCATTTCACTATTAGAATCGTGGTTTTATAATTTTCATATCGGCCTTGATGTGGACGTTGTAGGTAACTAACGTTATTATGTAAAGGTACACTGAGATAATTATCCATCATGATAATTATGAAATAATTTCATAGAATTTTTTTTTTTGTAGATTCAATGAAGAATTTTATTATATCCAAGAAATTTTATTAATATTAAGAAATTTTTTATAAAATGTCATTGCTTCATAAAAAAAATTCATTCGATTTTATAAATTATCTCTTCATAAGCTAAATAAAAATTAAATAAAACTATTTCAAAGACTTAATTTTTTATAAAATTTCATAATTTCATTAATTTTTATAGTGTTCAACATATTTTATAAAGTGCTTAATTATTTCAATGTAGTCTTTTATTAAATTTGAACTTCTATGAAATTCTTTAAACACTCCTATGAAGCGGTTCAGTGGCTTAGTTACACTGCATTCTTCGTTGTGGTCGCACAAGCACTAATGACGCTGTACGTTCTGAACTGCCAATTGAAGTCAACATACCCGAAAATGTCGAAAAAATTCATAGTTTCTATGAAAAGTTTCAATTGACGAGTTCCAGCGACAATTTTCATTAAAGCTATGAAGAAATTCATTACTGAAGTGAAGATAATTCTTTCAGTGTAGTGTTTGCCAACCATGGTCTAAAATGATTAAATTTGAGAATTGGTATTGCTATTATTTAAATTACTTTAATTATACAAGTTTACAAATTCCGGTCAACTTTTGGATCAGAGCAGATGAGAACAAATCTTGACGTTTTTTGAGGTGCTAAATTCAAATCCGGATTTCGTTTTTCAAAATTGGTTCTAGTTTGTGAGTTCGCGCATGTTGGCAGCACTGCGCTATCATAATGACAGTCAGCTGTTGGCGTCGCTAGAAACAGATTTAAATTGTTTTTTTTTTTAATTCAAAACGTGTGAAAATGCAAAGACAGAATTGTAAAGTTGATTCAAAGTATTTTTGTTATGTTTGCGGATGTTATATGATCGGAAAAAGTGGCAAAGTTATTACTAATGTGATCAGAAATGCATATTTTTATTATTTTGGTTTCTCTGTATCAAACACTCACAATCCGTGGGCACCGAAATTGTTTTGTAACGCGTGTAGCACAATATTATACAAGTGGTCACGCGTTAAAAAAGTATGTTTTTCATTTTCATTGCCAATGTTATGGAGAGAGCCACAAAATCATGAAGATGATTGTTACTTTTGCTTGATGAATGTCGTCGGTCTAAATGCAAAAAACTAGCAAAATAAAAATATCCTGAAGTATCATCAGTGTCTAAGCCTAAGTCTAAGTTCCCCGTGCGAGCAATGATCCTTTGCCAATTTGTCCAGGTACGAGTGCAAATTCCATTAAAACTTCTACTTTATCACCGACGAACAGTGGAAGCGATTTTAACATGGAGGAAAAACATTTAGTTTCCCAAAGTGAACTCAATGATTTGGTTCGTGATTTGAATTTATCGAAACAAAAATCAGAATTGTTCGCATCACGGATGCAGCAGTGGAAATATCTTGACACTCGAACAAAAGTCACTGTATATAGAACCAGAAATCAGGCGCTTTTACCGTTTTTCAAAAAAGAGGAGAATATATGCTTCTGCTATGACATCAACATTTTGTTTGATGCGATGAATACACCATACGATGTAAATGAATGGCGTTTGTTCATAGACGGTTCAAAATACAGCCTGAAAGCTGCTCTGATACACAATGGAAATATAAAACCATCAATTCCGATTGCTCCTGCAGTACAAACGAAGGAATGCTACGATACAATATGTAAAATTTTCGACTCAGTTCGACTGCTCTTCATTTCTAATTTAACACTTTTTAATGAATAAAATGAAGATTAATTATCAAAAATTGTAAAAAATGTGTTTATTTAATATCTCGAAAACTAGAACCAGTATCAAAAAGCGGAGTGCAGATTCGGATTCAGCGCCCCAAATAACCTTAGAAACAGCTTTTAGTTGCTTAGATCCAAAACCGTGTATACTTGTGTTATTTATGTATATTTTTTTTTTTTTTTTTTTTTTTTTTTTTTTTTTTTTTTTTTTTTTTTTTTTATTTACAATCTGTTTTTACAACAATAAGTAAATTTGATAATCTTAAAATAACTTAACATAATCTGGCCAATAAACCAGTAAAACTATTTACAAATTTATATATAAGAGATCATTTTCTGTAAGGTAAATCTAACACATGATGCCTTTTCAGTCTTTTAACTTCCTCGCTTTCGTCTAATAAGCATATAGCTAATGAGTTGTTGTGGTTACTAAGTCTTTCAAGGTATCTTGAGCTAAGTCTATTAATTTCATCCCTAACAGTGGAGCATTTGTGATTAACCTAAGAGTCTTTGATTGATATCTCTGTAGGATTTCAATATTCGAATTACTAGCTGTTCCCCATAGCTGTATCCCGTAAGTCCAAACCGGTTTTAAAATTGTTTTATATAGCAGAAGTTTATTTTCCATGCTTAGTTCAGATTTTGGTCTAAGAAGCCAATACATTCGCCTTGTTTTTATTTTCAATTGTTCCCTTTTTGCTTTTATATGATCTTTCCAAGTAAGGCGGCGATCGAGGTGAAGACCAAGATATTTAACTTTTGTTTGTTTTGGAATTTGTGTGCCATTTAAAGTGACATTTGGACAATCTCCTTTTCTTAGTGTAAATGTAATATGGGTAGATTTCTGTGTGTTTACTTTTATATTCCATTTTATTAACCATGCTTCAATGTGATTAAGTTGATTCTGAATTATTGCTGATGCAATATCCGGTACATCATTAGTAGCTATTAGAGCTGTGTCATCGGCATAAGTTGCAACTGTTATATTTTCTCGTACTGGCATATCGGACGTAAATATTGTATAAAGGACAGGTCCTAGGACACTACCTTGTGGTATTCCCGCCTTAATTGGACATATATCAGATACTTCATTATTAACCTTTACATAAAAGAATCTTCCGTCTAAATATGATTTAAAAATAAAATAATATTGTGCTGGAAGCAATTTTTTTAATTTAAAGAGAAGCCCCTTGTGCCAGACTCGGTCAAAGGCTTGTTGAATATCTAAAAACACAGCTGAACAGTATTTTTTACGTTCCAGTGAATCTCTTACAACATTAACTATACGATGACATTGCTCCGGAGTACCATGATTTTGTCGAAATCCGAATTGGTATCCTGGAATTATATTCCTTTCTTCAAGTATCGGTAATAATCTACGTAATAATATTCGTTCAAATATCTTAGAAAAAGTTGTTAGCAAACTGATTGGTCGATACGAGGAAACTACGTTGTCTGGTTTATTTTGTTTTGGCACCATTATTACCTCAGCATATTTCCACTGACTCGGAAAATGGTATATATTCAAAATTGTATTAAATATTAAAGTCAGGAAAGTAATACCTTTTTTAGGAAGGACTTTTACGACTTTTGCACATATTTGATCATATCCAGGCGCTTTATTATTATTTAGCATTGATATTTCTTGTTGTACCTCTTGAGGAGAAATGTGCTGAATTGGAAGATCCATTTGACAAGAACAATCTAAAAACTGTTCTATTTCAATAACATCTTCATAGTTGTTAAGATGAAAAGGTTGGAAGGTATTTTCTAAATACTTGGCGTAAGCATCCGCTTTATTTTTATCAGTTCTACACCATACATTGTCAGAGTCTTTAACTGGGATATTTCTTTTAATTGGTCTTTTTAAATATTTCGTGACATTCCATAGGCAATATTCATCGTTTTTGGAAGCATGAACGTTAAGGCTTTTAAGAAATCGGCTAGTTTCTTCGTTTTTAAATTCTCTGATTCGGTTTTTAACCTCAATTGTGGCACGGTTAAAGTTTCTTTTATCAATTGGACTTCTACTGGACTGCCATATTCTTCGCAATCTTCTTTTATTTCTTATTAGTGCTTGAATCTCTGCTGAGATCACAACTCTATTGCCTTGATTTCTAACATTTTCCTCAAATGGAGTGGATAGAACTGCCGCTTCATGGATTAAATTTGAAAAATTTTCAACAGCGTTATCGAGTTCATTACCATCTTGTATCGATAATACTAGGTTTACATTTTTATCTATCCAATATCTAAACGAGTCTAAATCTGTTTTTGGAGACATAATTTTGAATGATTTTTGTATTGATTGTAAGACTGTACAGAAATTTAAAATAATTGGTGAATGATCTGAACTTAATTCGTCACTATCCATAATATCTAAACAACTTCTTGATATTCCATTATATACTATAAAATCTAGTAGGTCTGGGATTTTTCGTGGATCACTTGGCCAATAAGTTGGTCTCCCTGTTGAGAGAACGGAGTAATGATATTTTTGAAGACATTTAAACAGTTCACGTCCTTTAGGATTTAACAGCCTTGAGCCCCACCATGTGTGTTTGGCATTGAAATCACCGCCCACAATAAATCTCGTACCGAGCTTTTTAAAGAAGTCGTAGTACTCTTGACAACTAATGTTATGTCTAGGAGGAGAGTATAGAGCATATATAGAAATATCGGTATTATCACAGTTTATTTTTACACCAGCAGCTTGAATAGATCGGTGTTTATATTGTTCTAATATTTCGTATTTAATATTACTTTTAATAAGAATAGCAGAACCAGCATGTGCACTATCACTAGGGTGGTTTGTAGTAATTAAATCGTACCCTCTAATTCGAAAGAAGCTTCTTGACGTAAAATGAGTTTCGGATATTAAAAATATATCTATGTAATTTGTATTAAGAAATAATTCAGTTTCCTGAGTATGATTTGAAAGCCCATTGGCATTCCATATTGCAACCCTCAAATTTAATTGCATAATTTAGCTATTAAAAGGCTCATCATATATTTTGAATTATTTTTATTCGTTATTCGTTCGATTAGTCGACTTATTTTTAAAAGTTAATCGTTTGATCGTTTGAACAAAAATTGTTTAATAGTTTATTCGAACAAAATAAAAACCCGAATAAATGACAATCCTAATATTTGTTTAATCGGATTATTAGTTTGCTTACAAATGGACTTTGAAAAAAATTGAGCTCAAAAAAGTAAAATTGTTACAAAAAATTCTTAATTGTCCCACAAATTCAGAATGCGGAACAATTAACTGATATTAAGATTCTTTTTAAATTATTGATGAATGCTACAAAACAAGTTCAAAATACATACTATAAAAAATGGACTGCTCTAGCAGTTAGGATACTAAAGATGCCAAACAAAATTTCTATTACTCACTTTTTGTTGTTTCGCTTAAGATATGGGTTTTTGGACTGACCAGAGGCAGGTCCATATTTTTTATTAGGTGTATAGGTGGAAATTGATAGCGGATCAAAAAAAAGGAAATGGTTTGAAAATAATTGTGGTTTAAATTAACTGGCAAATTTGTAAATTGAAGAATCAATAATTACTAAATATTAGCTGGAAAAATTAGTTCAAATACAGATGAAATTTGTTCTTATGTTAATATGAGTTAACTAACAACTTTAGCTTAATAACTGATTTAAACGATAACAACAGAATAAATTTGTTCAACTGAGTTGGAACTTTTGTTGTGAAATATGATGAATTCTTTTTTGTGAAACTCTCTATAAAAAAAAATCAATTAATTGCATTTTAACATCAAAAAAACAAAAATAATAATAATAAATAAAAAAATTTTAAATGGTAAAAATAAATACAAAAACTTTTAATTAGTTAATTATTTGTAAGCGTTAGTACATAAAGCCTAAAAATAACGTAAAAGTAATATATAAAAATGAATGTATAACAACATGCAATTCACATACAACACTGCACAACCAATACCAAAAATGTTGACTTACAAATGCGAAATATGTTTCCTGTTCACCACTATATTTGTTGATATTACCGTATTGGTCATGATCTGCATTTTAAAATGATCTATATATATTTTTTTTTTTTGAAAACACTAACTTTTTATTATCTTATTACGTTTAAAGCTAAATAGAATTAAGATTAGCTAAATTTTTATTTTTTATATGAAATGCAGAACATGACCGTAAGATCAAATACCCGAATAATAAATTGCCTAAAGCCCTTTCTACATTTTTGTTTCCAACTTTTAAAATACAAATACACAGAATAAAGTCATTGCAAAATACATATACACTGAAACAAATTGTTGACAAGTAATTGCAGCATATCAAGCAATAAAGTTTTTTTTTTCATATATATTTGGCCAAGTTTTTTTTTTTCATTTTCATTTTTGCATAATTGAAGAGAAAAATATACTATTAATTTCTTCGCAGAGTTTTTTTTTAGTGTATATGTATTTTGTAAATAGCAACTCTGATATTTAGAAAAAAATGTGATAATGAAAAAAGGGCTTAACTGTTTAAAGTGTAATAAAATTTATTTAAAATATTAAATTTATTTTCAACATTTATTTAAACATAATCAATATATTAAAACATCTAAATAACAGTGGATTTACTTAAGATTATTTTTTGGTCCTTCGGATTATTAAGAATATAATAAACTACAAAAAATAAAATAATTAAATTCACCATTTCCAATTGCAATTTCAAAATAAAACATTTAATGATAAATATGGATTTTTATATGGATTTTAATATATATCGATAGCTTTATGTTGGCACTTCGCGTTACTGACAATTCTTTTACAACAACACGAAGCTTAAACCTAAAGCGAAAAAGTTTTCGCACACATTTTGTATGAAACGCTAAATTTCTCCAGTAGCCCAGCGAATTTTTGTATGTCATTCAAAATATATGAGAAAATATTTTCACCTTTAAGTTTATCGTTTATTGTGAACATACTCTAAAATGTTGTTAAATGACATTTGTATACGTCTTTGTCATCATTATTCGAATTTGTAAGAAAATCGTTTGATACATTTATGACCATCGATACAAAAAAAACTTATTTTATACAGTTAGAAACCCCGTCGATGAGTTAGCCCATCCCTGGAGTATGACATTTTCGGAACTTTCGCCAGAACGTGGTAAAAATGGATATTCAAAAGCAAAAAAGTTTGCCAAGAATCTGATGATATTTCTACAGTCGACGAAATTCCTTTAGGATCACCAATATTTTTGAATTTTAACAAAAACGGGAAAAACGAGGAAATTTCTAAAAGCGGAAAAATAAGCCTTATTCGATAAATAACACACAGTCACAAAATTAAAAAAGTCGATTTGGTTTGGATTATGTCTCGCTGATTTCAAATATGTTTCCAAATTTTTCCACCACGTCAGAATTTTGATTTCGTATTTTGGGTTCGTACACAACAACAAAATACACGTACAAGACGTAAATTATACTTTGTGCCGTCTATCTGATCAGGTCTATCTGATCAGGTAATTTGGGTCTTTAATTAAATTACGGAATTGATGAATATTATTTCAATTAGTTTTGAAGACATTTAAACTGTTTTAATAGTATTATAATTGAAAATGGTATAGATTTTACTAATAGAGATGTTTTAAATTTTAGTTGAAAAAAGGCTGGTTTGTTTTCTTATTAAAACTTACTGTACACTCAAAAAAGTTTTACAGTTATTACATGACAGTTGTTTGTGCAGTAACTGCAATTACAGTTGTTTTTCTATGAAATAACACAAAACAACTATTAGACAGTTATTTAAAAAACAACTGAAGAAAATTGCTATATTTCTTAATAGTTATTTGCAGCGGTTATTTCAGTTTTTTTAATAAACAATAGAGTTGTGTCGTTCATGAACGAACTAGTTCAATTGAACGACTCACTCGATTGAACGATATGACTCGTTCACTAATATTCGATCTTGTCGTTCAATCGTTCATTTCGTTCTTTTTATTCACAGAACAATTGCATCTCTATTCAATTAAAACTGCTTGTAAGAGCAACTATTTTATTTTATGAAATAGTAGTAATATTGTTTTAAATTAGGAAAAGCAATTATAGTCATACAAATAAAATGTTTTTTACACAAAATAAATGAATTTTTGTTAGAAAAGTTGCAATTTTATAACACTTTTTGTCTATGTACAGTAAAATTTGTGAAAAAACTCGTAAAACATGAATAGTGCGTAATAATTGTCAAACGAACGACACAGTTCACAACACGCAGATCAGTCACAAGTCAAAGAAAAAAAGAACGATTGAACGATTTGAATGAACTAGTTCACTGACTCGAATTGAACGATACTGACCGAGTCACCAAAATGAACGATTAATCCCAACTCTAATAAACAACTACCAAAACAATTAATTTTTTTTATATTAGAAATGTTGAGGTTAAGAAGAAGAATAAGAGTTTTTCTCTAAATATTATAAACACTATTTATTTTTAAATCAGACTAGACTAGTTTCTGCCTCTTTTTTATAGACAGGCATCATGAGTGATTTTCCATTTAAATTGTATTATTATTTTTATTTGTGTCTTATAATTGTCAGATTCTCTCTATATGATCAACAACCTGTTGCTGTAAGAATCAAACCTGCGCTTCTTCTTACATTACAAACTTGACAATACCAATTCATGACCGTTTAGCGATCACACCCAAGTATGGAATCAAAAGTAATGCAGCTAAATTGCATTTTTCTTTTCTGTTAGCTTTTCTGTTATTGTATATTATACTCAGAAGTGATAACACTAACAAACACAAATATTCTATTTTTAGATTTTTGCTTATTTCTTTAATCTCCTCCGTCTCTGTTTCACAACGTTACCAGATTGACGTATGGTTTATACGCTTAGTGTTGACAACTTTGCGTTTTAAGTTGAGACATCGCCACAGGGTAAATTTTATAAAGTAAATTTTATTAATTAATTAATTTTTGTTAGTTATTTAGAAGATTATGTCGAGTTTTTAGAAATTCTCGCAAAGTTTATATTTGTTTTTTACTGATATGTTCATAGTTTGCAAATAATAATTAGAACATTTCATTGTAACTCCAATTGCACAAAAACGTTATGACTTTAGTACCATTTGTAACTTTCACTATGCATTTAAATTTTTTTGTTGTAATTGAAAGAGAAACAAAATTTTTTATTAAAAAAATATTTTTAAAATACCAAAAAAATAACCGTTATTACAATAGTTTTTACCACTTTTTACAGTTGTTTCAATATGTTTATAGTAAAAAATTGTCAGTTGTTTTTACGACATTGCTAGTTGTTGTTACCAGATTTGTTAGTTGTTTTTCAACAGTTAAAAATAACTACATTTTTAATGATTTTAACGGTAATTATCATTGTCGCCTTTTTAACTGAAATTACAGTTGTTTTAACTGCCACTTTCAGTAGATTCTATTGCCAACATTTTTTGAGTGTACTTTTACTGGACAATTTCAAAACAAATACACAAAACTTTCCTATTGTAGTAAAACTAGTAGCAAGTTCCAACTTCCTATAGCATTTATTTGTTTTTATGAATTTCGAACAATAAATTATTATCTACGTATACAAAATGAAACTTACAAATATCGAATACATATGTATAATAATACGAGTATAACATGATTTTTTTAACAATGGTCCCTACGTTCTTGTAGAATAATACTGGTTCTCATTTAATACCGTATATTGTGTATATCGGGTATAGTGCTGGCAAATTCGGCTACTCTTAATTTAATTTGGATATACTCGATACTTTTAACGGGTTTTGAATGTAAAATTCACTTTAGTTTTTTACACAAATTTTATAAAAATTTACACTTTTATTGAAAATTAAAAGTTTAAAAATATATTTATATAGATTGTAACTATTCAATGTTTTTTTTTAAGTTTTTCAACTCTTCTCCATTGAATTTTTCTTCTAGCAGAGCTGTATTATAATGCTGATTATTTTAGTGGAGTAGCATTTTTGTACTATTTTTTTGTATAAAATACAACTCGATAATAACGAATAGTTACTTTCAAGTACCGAGTACCCAAAAAGACAAATACTCGATAGTCGTTACACACTACACATTCTTTCACCAGCACAAGTCGGGTATTGTTTTTTACAAGATTAGTAACTGAAAAAGTCTACAAAAGCTTGTATATTTATACGACAACTTAATGCTACGTTTCCACTGAAGGTGTTTTGAAACAAAACATGTTTTGTACATGTTTTCACATACATACATTTTTTTTTCACAAAAACAGACTTTTTGCTCAAATCATGTACTTGAAAACATAGTATAACCTTCGCACTCCTGAAACCCACCCGGCTGGGTTTTTTGTTTTTGGTCAAAACAAAAAAACTTTGGACTCAGTGACTAAGTTTTTTATTTTTTTATCAAAAACTGTTAAATTTTTCAAAATTCGAATTTTCTTTCTAATTTCTTTTAGTTTTTAAATTTTTCTACGCCGCCTCCCGAAACCCAGATAGGCGTCTTCCTTCAGAATATTGTTTTTTTTATCACTATTTAGTATAAAAATTGCCTTTATATTATTTGTTTTTAAAAATGTTTCATTTATTAATTTACTATTCATAATACAATAACATTTTAACAAATTTATATAAAATTGTAGCGCAGAGTAGATTGGCCCATATAAAAATGTTCGCACTTTGTTTGAACAAGAAATGACTGATTTCTCTAATACTTATGCACATTTCTGCTATGTATTGTTAACCTATTAAAGACCGGCCCCGATTCCATTGTAAAATATCAATGAAATTTTATTCTTTCAATATTGAATATCTTAGAAGTTATTTGGCATATTCTCCCCCCATACTTGGGACTTATGAATTAACCACTGATATACAATAATTCCTCCACGTTTTCTGAATAAAACATTTATTTTATGAGCTTAAATATAAAACTCCCAAACTCTTACTTGAAAAAATCGATATTTCAAGCAACTTTAAAATGTGTATTCTAATCGTCATGTCACGTGTCTGTACACGACACTAAAAAAAAAATAAGTTAGCAAAAAAGTTAGGAAAACGTCTTATAAATCAAGTATATTATTCTTCAGCATATTTTTGCTAAAATTATGTTTTCATCTCAAATTTTAGATATACTTATTCAGCACTTAAATGTTTTTAACCAACGTTTTACTAATATTTTACTAATGTTTTACTAAATTATTATGCTAAAAAATTGTGCCGATAAGCACATTAATAGTGTGCACGACAACCAGAATGAAAAATATACGCAAAATGAAGTAGATATCGCGGCATGTCAAGATGTAGTTAAGAAGAGGAATATGATACTAGATTAGATTAGATTATATGGCACTATGCACCGCGACCAACTTAGGTCCTTTGTGCTGCCTAAAGTTACCCTAAAGATTCAAGCTACCTATAAAGCCAATAATCCTATTAGGCAAAATCTTCATAATGTCCGAAGGGGAGACAAAGCGATTGCCAAGAAACTTGGCACGCCTTTCACATAGCCTCGGACATTCGCAAAGAACATGCTCTGATGTCTCAGCTACCAGTTCGCAAAACCTACACTCATCCGTGTCCGAAAGACCCCTTTTGCGCAGGTGGTATCTGAGATTGCAGTGTCCAGTCAGGTAAGACACCAGGGTTCTCAAGTCACCCCTCCCGAGGGACAAGAGTCTCCTGGATCCTGCACTGGAAAAATAAATTAATCTCTTAGCCTGTCGTTGGCCAAGAGAGTTTTCCCAATAGAGAGAGAATTCTGACTCCCTCCACGACCCGAGCTTCTCCCTAACATACCCCAAAGGTATACCACAGAATATGATACTAAAAAGTACAACTCTTGTAAGACCTATAAAAAATCAACCAAGGAAGATTTTTGTATTTTATGTTTATACATAAAACAAAATTCTGGATTAAAACAACTTAAATTTTGTATTATCACAGGCTTGTAAAAGTATTTGTCTATTAAATAAATTAAAGACAAAATAGAGGGTTTCAGTCTACTAATATTCAGTCTACTAATATTCAGTAAAAATTTTGTGAACTTTTTGTTGGCCAAACTTTAGCTGACTTTATTAACGTTTTTTTCATTGTGCGAAGGTTAAAAGATATTGACCTCGTATATACGTAAATATAAAATCAATATTTAAATGAGAACCAATAATGTTTTTTTAAACTTAATAATTATTAGTTATGTAATAATGTGTATATGTAAGACAGAAATTTAATGGTAAATATTTAAGTACTTTGTATGTAGGTATTTTAAATATACATTAGGGTGTCCCGTTAAACAAAATTGAGTAATAGCACTCAAATGATGCATAATGAAGAGTTTTGTATTGTACTCAGCTCTTCAATCATAATCATAATCATAATCATAATCATTTTTATTTTTTTAATGTCTCATCTAGGTTCCGACACGTGATTTAAGATATTAAAAATGGTATGTTTTTTCCAAAAAAAGTTGTCTTACTTTTTATCGAAATAACGCTCAAAAGTTTTGTTATGTAAAGCTTATTACGAGCAAAATATTTATGAATTTTTTTCAGAACAGTTTCGGTCCACCGCAGCATTTTTAGGTTTTCTGCATATATGTATATGATAATTGTAATTATTTGGACTTTCTTCACTAAAAGTCTTAAATAGCGCTTAACTAAGGTCAACATTTCAAAAAAGTATTGAGTGTTTTAATACGAAATTTAAGAGATATTTAGTTATTATGTACTAAGGTATTCAATCGGTTAACCGTAACTCGATTAATCGATGAATTTTAATCAAACAACTGTTTGAGTAAATTAAAATGGCCAATTTTGAGTGACGAATAACTCGAACAATTTTGGGCGATTAATCGAAATTCGTATTTTTTAAAAATATTTTTGTTTTAAATAAGAAACTACATTCACTTTGAACCCCAAAATATATTTTTTCGTTTTTTTTTTAGTTTTCGACTTTAAAATTCCATACAAAATTTTAAATCGAAAACGTATTTTGGGGTTCAATATGACCGTAGTAAAAAATATAGAGCAATGTTTCAGTTACCGTGTTAATTTACATATTATATATATGTGTAGTAGGGCTATAACTTTTTTACGTGGCACCACGATATAGGCAATACTGTACTGATAAAAAATATTTTTCTTTGGTAATTTTGGAGAAAATACGTTCAGCACCGACACCAATGCCTAAAATATCAAATTTTTAACAATTTCTAAATTTATTTTTGATATTTCCAATTACAGAGTTTATTATACTCAAATAAATGGTCGAAACTATAAAAAAAATTTTAAGACTAATAGGTCCGATTTCCATAGATTGAACGAAATTTTTAAAATATACTAAAAATAAAAATCGCAACAATCGCAAAACCATTAGATTGTGTTAAACTTTTTTGCAAGATTCGAATTGTACTTAACTCATCATAATTTTTTGGTGTTACTGCTCGGAGTGGGCCGTTCACTCTTTTCTTCAATTCGGATCTATATTCAACTTAATCAACTAAATTAATAATTTATGTAATGTCCCGGTTAAAATTCAATATATATGCATCCATGTATGAACATGTACGAACACATTCATGTTCATATATGAAGTGATTCGTGTTCATACATGTCCATATACCACCATATAGTATTCATACATGTTTATAAGAGTTCATATGTGATCATATATATAAATATTACCTCAATTTTCGCTAATGTACACATATCACCATGTATGGAAATGTATATAAATTTATGATTATATATGTAAATATTCCCTCAATTTTCGTTAATGCACACACATAAACATATATGATTCCTCATAAGAACGTATAAGAATGGTTTATGAGCACATATGAATCATGTATGTATGCATGTGGACATGTATGAAGAATGTGTTCATAAACCATTCTTATAGGTTCTTATGAGGAATCATATATGTCCATATACCACCATATAGTATTCATATATGTTTATAAGAGTTCATATGTGATCATATATATAAATATTACCTCAATTTTCGCTAATGTACACATATCACCATGTATGGAAATATATATACATTTATGATTATATATGTAAATATTCCCTCAATTTTCGTTAATGCACACACATAAACATAAATGATAACCTATAAGAATGGTTTATGAACACATATGAATCATGTTTGTATGCATGTGGACATGTATGAAGAATGTGTGCTCATGTATCGATCCATATATGTCGATTTTTAACAGGGGCATATGATATTTACTCTATATTGTTCGGAGGCATATACTGTTATGCCATATTAATTTTGATATTTGCAAAAAAAATCTAAAAATTATATCTCTAATGCCTTCTTAAAGTGAAAACCCCCTCAATTGTATATACTAATATGAAAATATTTTTTTCAATTTTAAATTGATTGCAAATCTTTTTTTTTTAAATTTTGATAAAATACATTTGGAACTCTTGATTTTGTATTTATTTTGTGTTTTATTATGAATTTTTAAGGAAACATCAATGAAATAAAACAATTGAAATTATACAAGTTACCCGAGTAATTCTAAAATCATACTCGATTAATCGAGCAAGTAAAATCCTCAAAATCGTGTTACTCGTTTAATCGAACAAAAGCAAACCCGATCAGTTTGAATATCCTATTATGTACTAAATGTAAACTTAAAAGCAGGGACGTAATTCAAGTAAGACAACTTTTTCTGAACAAAACATATAATTTTTGATATCTTAGAACGATTGTCGGAAGCTAAAAGTACCCTCTAAAAGATGTTTCACTACGCATCGGTTGAGTGTCGGGACACCCTAATATACATATAATAAATGTTTTTGTTAAGATGTTTTAATGATTTTTAAATATTTAGATACCATGATTACCCAATGAATTTCCACTTTATATAGAAGTACTTTAAAACAAAACAAAACGAAAAAAAAAATAAAAATAAAATAAAAATTCAACTTACAATTTACATTGTTATATTGCATTTGATTTTGATCGAATTGTTGAATTTCTTGAAACATATTTATTGGATGACCACCTGTCCTAAGACGTTTACGTTTTATATTATCTAAAAAAATATAATATTTTAAATTATTATTGACTAAGAACATGATTTTGATTAGAAATTAATTTCCTGTGCATGTGTAATACTGAAAATAGTGACAATTTTGGATAAAAATTACAAGACTTATGCTAGTTTTAAACTGGATTTCCGAAGAAAAACGTTTAGTATGTGTCGATCTGTTTGTCGGTATCTATTAAATTACGAAACATTTAAGCGCTCCTGCCCCATTAACATTAACCAACAAGTTAAATAATTTTGTGTGGAAAATGAAAAAAAAAAAAAATGTTCAGTTCAAGTCCCAGTTAGTTTCAGAAAAAAAATTGAACATTAGAAATAACAAAATGATATTGAATTTCAAATACCATCACTCTTTAGGATATCTACTGTAAACCATTTGCTGCTGCCAAACGCAAAGCGACTTCTTCGGGTGTTAAAATTGGTTGATTGGAGTGAAAGGAGTTTTCGGAATTACCATCATGTGGAGTAAAGGTAGTTGTATAAAGTGCAAAATGTTCTGCCTCTGACAAGTCCACACTTGGATCGAGTACCACGCCATAAGCACCTTCACACAAGTTTTTAATACTTTGCCTATCAGCAATAGCTATAAGTTCCATATTGCCATCTGAAATGGGAATATCGGCTAAATGTAAAGCACTTAAGGTCTTGCGATCCAATAAACCGCCATCGTATCGTAATGTACAAGAACTAGAGTAGCATCTATCCTTACTTAAATCTTCCGAACTATCACCTTTAAGAGGTATATGAATAACATCGGCATTTCGATACGCTGGACGTTTACCCGAAACGCAACTCGCACTACGGCCCACAGCTTTGCCTGATTTTTCACAAGATTTTGGCTCAAGACCAAGCGAATTTGGTTGCAATGATTTCACCGAACGTATTGATGACCGTTTATTATCATTGAACGAAAAGTTTCCAATGCTGGGTTCACGACTTTGATTTGGTGTGGTAAATTTCGAATTGGAATCATCTCCCGATGCTGGGGCCTCAACTTTACTTTTTCTGCGCGAAAATAAGCGAGAGAAGAAGCTTTGTTTTTTCTTCGGCGATGGTGTAGATGTGACCGATCTTTTGGTAGGACTTTGATCCGGAGTACGCATTATAATAAGTTGTGATGGTGGGCGAGAAGAAATACTACCATTACGACTACTGCCAGCAGTATGACAGGGAGATGAGTCTGTATTAGTACCAGCCCAAGGATCTTGAGAAAGTTTACGTTTTGGTGGCAAAGGTGGCAATATCTGATCTACAATTGGAGAGGGTGTTCTGGGTGGTAAAGGCAACGGTGGTGATGATGGAGTTTGAGGAGTTTGGGCAGCATTAACCCTTATTTTGGGAGCAGGTGGGTTTGTTAGAACTACTAATTTATTTTCTCTTTTATATTCTTCATTGTTTCTATGGTCTATAGGAATTTTAATGGGATTTTTTAGGGCAATCTGAAGACTAGTATAAGTAGCAGTCTCATCAAAAGTCTCATCGATTTCGACTGAAACTTGAGCGCTAGCGGAACAATTATAATTATCAACTATTTCCGAAAGATTTGTACCACATTCATTTACAATTAAAGAATTATCTTTTATAGAGACTGGATGATCTTCGAGAGTTTTATTGCGTTTGGCTAGCAGTTCTAGAGAACAGTGGTCATCAAGTTCTATATCTTGTTCTATCAACTCTGTATTCATTCGTTCGTCATCTAATGCGATTGTCATATTAGTATCTTTGTCGTTGATATTAAATTCGGTCAAAGGTTTTCTTCCATCCGCATCAGAGCCGCCCAGTGACATATTGTCACCGTTTTCTACTATTAAACTGTCCGTACGTTCGAATTCATTGGAATTCATCCATTCTTTAATTTTATCTACTGTAGTCAATTGTCTTGGTTCTTCTTCTAATGCCCTATCACGTAGGATTTCTTCAATTGGTGTCGAAGTTTGTGTAGAATCATCCATTGTGGGAAATGTGATTTGTGGCACCGGTAATTCAATTTCCATATCGCCATCATTACGATCAATATAATTGTAATTGCCGGTATCATCATCATCATCAACATCTTCGAAACTTTCGGTTTGACGTTTTTGGACCTCTTCATTCTCATTCAAGGTATCGGAGCTGAGAGGTTTACTAGCTGTACTATCACTTGTAACAGTATCATCGTTTTCATTGTCATTTTCAGCAGCATCCACTGTGGAGGGTACTGAATATTTGGTCGCAGTTGTTTCGCTGTCCAACGAGAGTATTTGCTGGAATATTTCCATATCTTGTTTACGTTTCAGTTTGCGCTGAATACGCGGAAATGTTCGCATACCTGGATCGGGATAGAATTCGAAGGGTAAAGGTTCACTCTTTTCTCCATCGGATGGTCGATACAACTGTATATAAACCTATAAGTTAAAAGAAAGCATTAAAATGGTTAATTGGAAAAATATGCTCGAACTTTACCTGAACTTTACGATTAATATCGGGGTTGATATATCGTGGCGTCTTAAAGGCAATAGCGGTTTGTTTATGGACATCGGTGTGTTGAAATTCTGCATAGTCTTCCCAATACAACTCATTGTTTTTCTCTTCATAAAATCGAATTTTAATATCGTCTTTTGGAACCTTTTCGCATAACAAAAATATTTCAGCACCTCCGGTAACTTTGGCAGAACAACTACACAACCGACATATAACCAAGTCATTAATAGATTTCTTATCGTAAATTGGTTCTGAAACTACTGGAGGTATTTTGTAATATTTTTGTGGCCCTGGTATTGGTATAAAAGCTTGAAAACACAAACGCACTACATTCAGGTCAATCTCGGAGGGTTTATCTTTATGGGCAAATTTGGCTAAAATAAAATAACAAAGAAAATATAAGTTTCGATATAAATTTAATTATTTATTGTAGGATAGAGTAAAAACCCCTCTTAATAGTTCTATTGTAAATTATTGGACATATTCAGAGGTGTTTATGGTTTTTCATCTAGAAGTTTAGATGTGTCCTAAAGCAATTTACTTTTGAATGGATCAATTCTTTTCCTTTCACGTTCTTCTAGGGCTGCTCTTATATCTTTCTTTTTCACGCATTGTATTCCTAAATTACTAAAAACTGCTCGCATTGGTGGTCCATTTAGGCGCATTGTACATACGCCATGTTCACAGTTTTCTTTTCCCACCAAATTGTGCGGATGTGGACGATGTGGTACATCTTTGGTAACACATGAAACAACAATTTTCACTGTTCCCTCGTAGCCCTCAATTTCAATGGTGGGAAATGTTTTATTCTCTGGTGTCGAATGAATGCCCGGTATGGATCCAGCCGAACGTCCTTCACAAATATATCGAAATCGAAGGCCTTTGGGAGCTGGTTCCTCCACAATTTTAATCCGTACTCGTTCCAAATTTGGTATATTTGGTTGTGATAAATTTGTGAATGTGGGTGATGATGATGATGTGGATGAAACGGATGATACGGACGGTGGATTATACATTGTGTCGGCTATATTACTATTTTGAATGCCATATGTTCCATCTAGTGTGTGAAGAACGTCGTCAACTGAAAGTAAAGGAAATACAATTTTATAACTCGATGTTCATTAAAATATAAAAATATGGAATATATGGGCGATTTATTAGTTTACATTAGTAGCATAAGATAACCAGCATCAAAAACTCTAAATCCATTAAAATTTAATGCAATTTCAATATTTTAATGCTAAGAAGGGAGGTATTTATTCCGCCGAGAACTATTGTTCAATAGGAGACAAAGGCACACGTGTTTTTTTAGATGTCCAATTTCATATTGAGGGGTTACTAAGTGGGATAATAAATCACCCCATTTTTGTTTTTCGCATAATTTCATTGTATTTTAAGGAAACTATAGACAAATTTAGGATCAAATGATAGGTTTTTTAAAGAAACACTCACTGATTTTACATATATATATATATATATATATATATTAGAGTTAGTTTTGAAAAATAGATTTTTGGATATTATCACTTTTTAGAAGGTTTTTGTATCAATAAAAATAATGGCGTATTTTTTTTTTTTTTTAATTTCAACTCCTTCCCGTGCCTATAGGCGACTCAAATCGCGGATTTTGGGTCCCTTTTCCCATACAACAAAAACGGCTAAATATATGTCAAATCTGACTTCAGTATTCGACTCTACGGGAAAACTTAGGCCCATAAGCTTTTTTTTTAGTTTTTGGAATGCACCAGAATGCATAATAAGAGTGGTCCAAAAAAATAATTTTTTAAAAAAAAAATTAAAATATTTATTTTTGTTAATATACAATGAAAAAATACTTACATCTGACAAAAATGGTCCAAAAATTTTAATTTTGTAGTTACCCGTTCAAAAGTTATTAAAGTTTAAAAATTTAATTTTTCTTTATATATACAATGAAAAAGTACTCCTAGCTGAGAAAAATTGTGCAAACATTTTTATTTTATAGCAACCCGTTCAAAAGATATATAATAAATATAATTATAAATATAATAAATGCTATATAAAAAAGATTTTATAGAAGTAGAAGAGGGAGAAGAAGTGGTTAATAATGTTGTTGATGCAGCTAACAAGTTGGCATATTTTGATTCCGCTTTTAGTAAGTCACCGTTTGATTTTATTACTCTTCAAAGTTTAAAAACTCTGGTTAATTTTGGAATTAACATATCCTTTATGCTTTATAACGCTGTTGAGTGGCCAGCCCAGAAAGGTTTTCGTAATGCAATCGAACAAGCTAAAAATATACAATCAACAAGTATTTACACCGAACAACTTGTTGGTATAATTTCGCGCCTGAACAACTCGTGTTTAGTTAAAAATAAAGATAATTTAAATTGTTTTGCTTTATCTGCTGCGGAAAGGAATAGAATTAATTAGAATTGTTGTTAAATAGAAATTACAAAACCAATAAATTATTTTGTAGTCACTAAAAAATTAAATTTTTACGGTCTTATGCAAAAAAAACTTAACTGTTTGTTAAACTCACTGTTAAGCAAAATTCCTTAAAGTATCATCCAAAAACGATTATTAGCTTAACAAACGTTTGGTAAATCCTATGTTAACTTTAAAATTTTAAAGTACGTTACCCCGTACTTTAAAATGACATTTGAATTTTTTATTCCATTTGTTTACATTTTGTGAAGAAAATTGTTGTGAATAAAATAAAAAATTGTGTTTATTAATAAAAAAAATGGAAGTTTTGAACTTTGCGAGCAGAATTGGTAAAATTAATTTAGATTCTTATTGGAAAACTAGTTTTCATTTTCAAATATTTTACTTAGAACGTATTATTAAAATTTCGGAATATTATCGGGCAAGGAATTACAAGACAAGGTTTGATGGCTTCTCCCTTCCAGATGACCAATTTAAAACAAAATATCGTTTTAGCAAAGCAACTGTTAAAAAAATTATAACGCTAGTTAAAGCAGACATTGAAGTAAATCGCAGAGGCTGTGGAACATCTTCAGAACTACAAGTTTTAGTGGCTTTACGTTGCTGGGGCCGGAGGGAAGTAAGTAAAAGACAATAAAATAAACACACACTTACTGCTTAATTTTTAGTGTCAAGATGATGCTGGTGATCTTCATGGTCTGGCACAAAGCACAGTAAGTAGAATTTGTGCCAAAGTTTCTCGTGCACTAGCAAAGCATGCTAAAGACATTATTAAGATGCCGTCATCTGCCGAAGAAGAAGTAAGATTGGCACAAGGCTTTAAAGCGATTCGCAACTTTCCAGGTGTAATTGGCGCCATTGACGGCTGCCACATAAAAATTAAAAAAACTGGTGGTGATGCTGCGCAGTATTATATTAACAGAAAAGGATTTTATTCGCTCAATGTACAGGTAATTCAAGGTCTAAACTATTTTGGTACGATTTTATAAAATTTCTCTTAAAGGTTGTTTGTGACTCTCGACTGAAAATTTTAGACATTGTGGCAAGATGGAGGGGTAGCACGCACGACTGTAGAATTTTCAATGAATCTTCTATTAAAGAGCGCTTCGATAACGGTGAATTTAAAGGTCGTTTGCTTGGCGATTCTGGGTACAAATTAATGCCATATTTATTTACACCTCTACTTCGCCCTCAAAATAACAAAGAGGTGAATTACAATACTGCTCACATCGCAACCAGAAATACAGTTGAAAGATGCTTTGGTGTTTGGAAGCAAAGATTTCGATGCTTGCTTGACGGAATGACCATTAGCTTTCCAAACGCAAAAGTGTTAGTTGTAGCTTTAGCTGTTTTGCATAACATTGCAATAGAAGCAAACGACATTTCTCCATGTAAGTTTTATTTTATCATTCTTTGATCTTAACAATAATAAATAGTTTCTTAAAATTGCATCTTTATTGAATTTTCTAGCTGACTTTAGAGGAGATGATTCAATGCAAATAGAAGCGTTCGAAGCAGAAAGAGAAAACGTTGGAAGAACAGAAAGAATTATCCTTAAATCATTTATTGAAAGGAATTTTTGAATGTAATTTAACGGACAAATAAAAACATTTTTTTATTGTTTTACTATAAACGTATGTACATGTTTTATTTTGTATTTTGTTTATAACAAAAAAGGCAACAATTCAAATACTAACAATTCAAATAAAAATACAAGTACATAGTTCAGTTCTTTTTTAAACATAACAAAAATAATTAAAAATTAAGTAAAAAACTTAAACTAACTACCAATTACACGATGTCGAAAGAACGCTTTCTCTCGCAAAAATACATTTAAAACAAAAGCAATATTTTTTTTTAATTTGTTTTTGTTTTAAATGTAGTTGTGCGAAAGAAAAAGTTCTTTTGCATTTAGTGAAACAGGAAGTAAAAATTAAAAAAAAAACTAAAAATAATTCAGACTTAAATACATATGTTATTACAGCAAAGTAAAAATCGGCCATTCCTTTCGTATGTACTATATTATTACATTTCTGTAAAAAAAAAATAAAAGAGATATGATTTAGTAAAGATAAATATACATACTTATATACATATTACGTGTATATAAAACTTAACAGGTACATAAATATTTATCTTATTAATAAATAACAGAAATATATTTATTGTTATATGGTATTTATTTTTTCTGCAAATATTGTACATGCATACGTACCACCGAAATTTTGCTTATAGTGCATCATTTTTTCTTGCGTGAATTCATACTCTAAATCGAGGTTCCTTAGTTTGCGTTTCTGAACTTCTAGCTTTGCCTCCTCAACCAGTAGTTGACGTTTATGCAACTCATCCTTGCATTTTATTTCAAATTCCACCATATTCTTCATATGGTGCTCTGTTTGAGTTTTCGCAGGCGTTTTCTAATAAAATATTCATTTACACAATTATATGCATACATATTTCTTAAAATACAACTACGTATTCATATACAAACCTTCCTAATGACAGGTGTGACGTTGATTAGATTTTCATTATCTTTCTCCATTTCATCTTCAGCAACGTTTTCTTTTGTAGTTTTTTTTGGGTCGATCTTCGATTGACAATTATCAGCAGTCATTGATTCACTTACTTGCTGGGTAACTGAATCAGAATCGAATTCGTTAACATCAACCACAAATTCGTTCGGCAGCCACGCCATTATATCTTCGCTGCTTACAGGTTCTTCCGCAGGTACAGAACCACCACCAGTTTTCTTAATCAGTTTTCGGCGCTCCGATACCTGCTTCTTCGCAGCAATTTTTGTGGATATCCACTGGTTTTTGAGCTGTGTAATTGTGCGACGGCTCCCTGTACATAAGCTGTTAAAGCTAAAAAAGAAAAGATTTCATTTGTGTAGAAATAAGAAATATTTATAAGTACATACCTGTCTGCCACATCCATCCAAGCGTTTCTTTTGGAATGGTTGGTATTTAAATCTGTATTTTTGTTTTCTAAAATACTAACCCTTTCTTTAATCAGTTCCTTCAGCAACATCTAAATTATATAATTTATTTTAATAAAATCCCATTTAATTAATAAAAAAATATACTTACTTTATCTTCCTCAACCCAATTTTCGGATCGTGCTCGTTTACAATCCTCTTTTTCCATTTTTATTTATAAAATTGAACTTAATTCACCAAATAAACTATCATAAACAAACAAATTTTGATAGTGATGTGCATACAATCAACAAAAGTAAACAAAGCTCGTTGTTCGAATAATTGGTATCAATCCTAGCAAAAAGTGTCGTGTTAAATGTTTTACATTATTGTTAATGCATTCAACATTCGTTTGTTTTTGTAGTAAAAACAATAATTATCATTTTAAATAAACAAACCCACGTTAAGTTACAAAAATACAAAACGTTTTTTATATATACTTAACTACCCGAATGAAATAATATTCGTTTTTTTTGAAACATTAACTATAAAAAGAGAAGAGAGAATGATGGTGTTGCCAGTATAAACATTAAAAACATACATTAGTTAACAAACTGTTTTAGAATACAATTTTCTACCAAACGTTTGTTAGGCTTAATGTATCGGTTAACTAACGTGAACTTTAAAGTTAACGTCAGTATTTTTTTTGCATAAGACCGTTAAACTTTAATAACTTTTGAACTGGTAACTACAAAATTAAAATTTTTGGACCATTTTTCTCAGATGTAAGTATTTTTTCATTGTATATTAACACAAATAAATATTTTAATTTTTTTTTAAAAAATTATTTTTTTGGACCACTCTAATTATGCATTCTGGTGCATTCCAAAAACTAAAAAAAAGCTTATGGGCCTAAGTTTTCTCGTAGAGTCGAATACTGAAGTCAGATTTGGCATATATTAAGCCGTTTTTGTTGTATGGGAAAAGGGACCCAAAATCCGCGATTTTAGTCGCCTATAGGCACGGGAAGGAGTTGGAATTAAAAAAAAAAAAAATACGCCATTATTTTTATTGATACAAAAACCTTCTAAAAAGTGATAATATCCAAAAATCTATTTTTCAAAACTAACTCTAATATATATATATATATATATATATATATATATATACATTTTGTCTTTTTTACTGTTAAAACAATTTTAAAACTTTGTAAAAAGAGAGTTAGTGTTATATATTTTTAAATTACATAAAAATGGAGATCATATGATCTGTTAAAAAAAAGTAAAATTAAGTAAATAAGTAAATAAGATCGTAAACTTCAGCCTCATCTATTTCATTACTTGTGTCTTAACTTTTATACATATTATTTGAATTGATTTTTTTTGTATCAATGATTACTGACTTTTTCGTTCATTAATTGAACAACCATGATGTGCAGGAGCTGTGGTTTCAACAAGACGGCGCAACATGTCACACAGCTCGTGCCACAATTGATTTATTAAAGGAAACGTTTGGTAACCGCATAGTTTCACGTTTCGGACCCGTGAATTGGCCTCCAAGATAGTGCGATTGTAATGCCGCTGGACTATTTTCTGTGGGGATATGTGAAGTCGCTAGTCTATACCGATAAGCCCGAAACGACTGAACAATTGGAGGACAACATTCGCCGCATTATTGCCAATATACTTCCACAGAGATTGGAAAAAGTCATCGAAAATTGAACCTCCAGATTAGACTTATTCCGAGCCAGCAGTGGCGGTCATATGCCAGAAGTCATATTTAATTTATAATGCCAGAAGATTATCTTCCGAATAAAGTAAATTTCATGTCAATTTAAAAAATTCGTCTTTGTTTTATTCCATTTTAAAGTTCTATACCTCTATAAAAAACACTCTTTACTACTGCTTATTATTTAGACACTGGTAATGATAGCTCATAACTGAGATTTTTCTGGAATAGATCCGCTGGACATTTTTCGAGCAAATTTTCCACATATATCGAACGATGCTTCATTAAGAAATTTTGAAATTTTTTTTTGCCTTTAAGACTTTAAGTTAAAGCGCCCTCTAGTGGAAATATTGGCAGCCAGAGTTTAAATTTTGACAGCATATACATCCTAGACGGTACAAGATATTTAAAAAATTAAATATTGTTTAATTTTGTGAACAAATATTTATTCAAAAACATATGAAAGATTATTTTTTTTTAAGTTAACCAATTTTTAAATTTTTATGGAAAAAGATCTTGGTTTCCGACCATATTTTCAAAATTGCCATATGGCAACCCTGACGATATAATTTTTATAAGTTTCGTAGTATTTTAAGAAAACCGTCCATTATTTGTGTTTTGAGTGAAAACTTAGTACATTTTGAAATATTTAAAACTTTCTGTACTTCTGTACCTAAAATATCCATCGGTACACCAATCGGTCAGATTTTCAAAAATTATATACAATCGAAGAACTAATTTATAGCAAAATAATAGATTTTCATATTTTTTTCATCAACTTAACAATTAAAAATATAACAGATTAGTTTCTTTTATATTTTTTGAAAAAACTTCCATCAAAAAAGGCCAAACAGTAGTTTTTTTAAATAATTATTTGGTAACTCGTTGTCGATATTTTGTATTAAAAAAATTATATTTTTAGGTAAATATGTAAGAAAAACTCCTTTTTTTAAAACCGATACGATACCGGTATTAAAGAATTACGGTACACCGGTATTTTTGAAATCAAGGGATTCGGTATATTCGGATTTTCAATTTCAAAGGCACAATACAAAATGCAACGGGAAGGAAACCCGTCTCGGAAAAAATAATGAACAAAATAGCAACGGAAACGGAAAACTGAAAAATAGATCTAAATTGCACTACTCAACAACTTTCAACTTTTTGCAGAATTTGTCTTTGAAGTACATATTTTTAATACCCTAAATCCAAATCTGTAATTTTTATTTTTTTATATCACTGTTAAATTTACATCATTCGCCAAATTTTTTCGCTTAATTTTTCGGAATTTTACTGCAAAATCTTAAGAATCATATCCTGCATTTGAGTGCAATTATGTTGCTGTTTGTTTCACAATATTTGAAGAATGTAAGTTATTAGTTAACATTTTAAGTTCTTTTGTAAATATTTCAGGACGTTTTCAATGAATTTGCAATTTGAATACAACAATTTTGTTCACTGGGTTGTCTAGTTTATGCACAATAATAAAATTTTTTTTAGCATACATTAAATTTATATGGATAAAACTAAAAAACTCCAATTTCATAGCCACGATTTTTGGCTGTTGAGTAGTGTTATTTTTTTTAACCATTCACAATAGTGTATAAATTTGTGAAAATGTGGCAACAGTAGTAAAACAATTTGAGTATTAAAACAAGAGAATAAAAAATCCTGGTTTGAAAATATAATAAGTTTTATCTCTCACGGAAATCGGTGGCCGAAATTAAATGTCAAATTGCATAGAAAGAACCTGGGACTTTTGCATGTGTATCTAAACTCTAAATAGAGCTACCGTACCGTAAGAAAAACAATATCGCACACCCAGTTCAAAAGTGAATCAACTCAAAATTTTTAATTTTTCAGAAATTGCAAAAAAATATTTGCAACTTTATACCAATTGAAACATAAAGAAAGCTATAACTGTTTTTTTTAGCAACAGTTAACAACAACAAAATACGCTGATATTTTTTTTTTATAGATAAACAAGTGTATTGTGCATAGTTTAAGCATATAAAACCGAAAAATTAAAATTTTGAGTTGAGTCACTTTTGAACTAGGTTCGCGATATGTTATATATTTTTTCAAATTCTTTAATTTTTGTCGATTAATAGAATAAGCACAATACTATTCAAAACGTAAAGGAAAATCGTCACAGAAAAATTCATTTATAAAATAGCAACGGAAAACTGAAAAATCATTCTCAATTACACTACTCAACTATTTTCAACTTTTTGCAGAACTTGTCTTTAAAGTACTTTTTTTTAAATAAACTGAATCCAAATCTGCCAAACTTTATTTTCTCTTTTGCAGTTTTGAAATATTTCGTTTTATATATTTACATCATTCGGCCCGTTTTTTTCATATATTTTGCTTAATTTTTCGAAATTTATCAGCAAAATCATGAACTTTTTAAAATATTATAAATCTACACAATATTAGCTTTCATTTGATTACAATCATGTTGGTGATTGTTTCTAAATGTTTGCAGCATGTTGCAAATTAGTTAAAGTTTGAAGTTATTTTCTAAATATTTTAGAGCATTTTTAATGGATTTGCAAATTTAATACAAAAATTTGTTCACTTTAACATCTAGTTTATGCACAGGAATTATTTATTTTTTAGCATATATACAATTTATATGGATAAAACTTCCTGGCAAAACAAGTAAGATATCCTGATACAAACACAGACATGATTGAACTCAAATTAAAGATAATTTTGTGTAGAATTATATTGTGTAGATTCTTTTTTCTCTCTTCATTTTCCGATAAAATTTCGAAAAATAAAGCAATATGTACGGAAAATGGGGTGAATGCTGAAAATATAAAAGCAGCATTATTTCAAATACACAGAAAAATATATTTCCTTACTTTTTCAATTTAATAGGGTTGTCGAAAATTTTAAAAGCTGTCGATTAAAAATTAATTGAATCAATTAAATATTTGCTCAAATTCGGAACTTGCTTGACATTTTTTATATTATCGCTCAGAAGCAAACATCAACACATTGTTGTTGTTTTAGTAATATTTATGTAGTTGTTTTTTGTTAATGTTTATGTTTAGTATTATTAGTAATAAATTAATTAATTTCAATTGGATTAGATATTAATTAATTTAGATATTAATTAATTTAATACTTTATTAAGTTCAATAATTTAGTTTCAGTTGTTTAAATCTGAATATTTATTTATTCTAAAATATTATCATAAAATGATAATGTAATTTTTAAAGTTTAATTTCGTTTAATAAAAATTTTAAATTTTTTTTAAACAGAAAGAAAATGCAAAAAATAAATTAAAAATTACTTTAAACAAAAAAAAAAAAAAAAAATACTCCTTGTGTTGAACAAGGGTTAATTTCTGCTAAGAAGAAATCCCAAAACAATTTTGCCATACCCCCCAACGCTTCAATAGACAGAAAACACTAATTTTTGTGTGAATTTGTTCACATAAGTATAAAAAAATCTGCTAACTAAATGAGAATTTCATGCCGGTATAAATTTAATGTTATAAAATTCATACTGTTAAAAAACAACATAAAAAACATTTGGTATGGCAATAATAATTTGTTTTTTTTTGGTTTTTGGGAAGGTATATGATATTGATCACTTTTTAATCAAATGAGTTATTTTTTAATTGAAGATTAGTTCAATTAAAGAGCTATCAATTTCTAATTGAATTAGAAATTTTCGTTGTTGGCAAAATTTCAGCAATTAAAGTTATTGCATAGGTGGTTTTCGTAATTGAAATGGGTTTTTATTTTTTTGTGTATATTTATGAAACTGTTTCATAAATCGTTTGTCATCAACTATTCATCACATTTATGAATTTTTCACAGATATGATGAAAAGTTTCATACAAATTTATGTCAAATGTTTCATAAATCTTTATAATTTCATAAAAAAGTTTCATAAGCCGTGTAAACATATTTTTGTTTATTTACCTATCAATTGAAATTCAGAATTTCTATTTGAAATTTAGAAACCATTAAGATAAATTAAGAATTTTCATATGAAATTAAGAAAATGTAATTTGTATATTAGGTTTTCTATTTTAAATTGAGAAACTATCAGAATCAATCAATTGAATCAGAATTTCTAATCAGTTGATGTGTTCTAAACTTTGCATGGCATATTGTGAATTAAATTTTTATAAATTTCAGTGAAAACGGAAATTCCTAACATCAATTTATCTTTTTAAATACAAAATGAAAATTCAATCAATTGATATTTTCTGAATTGCAGAAATATTGGGTATTAAAAATAATGTATTACAAATAAATTTTCGTCATTGGCTGTAGCATTTATTGTGTTTGTACGTTACCACAGAACATTTTACATTTTATAAAAATTTATAAATTTGCTTTTTCATATTAATAAATCGTCTCATAGCATTTATAAAACTTTTCATGAAAAGCTATGCCACTTCTTCATAGTTATGAAACATTTCATAAATATGGCGAGACTTGTCTTCAATTTGAACTTTTATGAAACAGCTTCCTCATATTTTATTATTGCATCTTTTCTTAGAAATTTACAATAAATAATTAAATCTTAACCTAATCAATGAAGTTTTTCATCATATTTATGAAGTTTTTCATAAATATGATGAAGCTTTTCTTTTGAGTGTGCAAATAAGACTTTTTTTTTGACAGATTTGGACTCAGCGTACATAGGTGTATGAAAAAATATGTGTTTTATAGTGTATAATTTTGTGAAAATGTGGCAACATTAGTAAAACAAGTTGAGTATAAAAACAAGAGCATAAGAAATTCCGGCCAGAAAATAAAATAAGTTTTATCTCTCGGGGAAATCTGTGCACGAAGTCAAATGTCAAATTGCATAGAAAAAACCTAGGAGGTTTGCATTGTGTCTATACCAGTGATGTGCTTCCTCTCAATTTCCAACCACACGGGGTTACAGAAGAAAATGCTGCTTACGCTGCGTCAACACACGTACACTATAAACATCTTCGTATGGCTTTCGATGTGCATATTCGGCTTTTGCTTTGTTCTCACTGAGTTAAAAGAAAACAAATCAATTGTAGTTGAACCATTGTTGAAGCAACACCACGCTGCGGAACACAAATAAAAATACACGTAGAAATATGTTTGATGATGAATGGGAAAATACTTTTTTTTTTTATAGAGAATATGGATGACGATGCACAATGCTTAATTTGTAATAAAATTATAAGTGAAAAATTTTTATTTATTTATTTTTTTATTTAAAAACCCTAAACAAACACCAGTGAAATATTCGTATTTTAAATAAAAATATTAATTGACCCAGCAATATCTTTATTTATAGAAATAAGTCTGTAGAAAAAGCATAAAAAGTAACTAAAAACTAGTTAAAAATGACCCCGCAGAAAAAAAACCAGTTGAATTAACAGATTTTTAAACTAAATATTTGTAGACTTAAAATAGCAAAAATAAACCTGATGAATAGTAACAAAGTAACAAAAACACCTGCTAACATTAGCAAAACTAATTACTAAATATCTGTACCCAAATAAAATCATAAACATTTTGAAAATTTTAAGTTTTTTTAATGCAATTAAAAATTTTCCGTTATTAAATCAGAAATTTACAATTATTTAGCAAAAATTTCAGTTGGTTTAACAATTTAACCTGTTATTTGCATTTTACAAAATTCGGGCTAAATTTAGCAAAAAAAAAAATGTTAACACAACAGTTTTTGTTTGATATTTTAAGTCTGCAAATATTTAGTTAAAAAATCTCTTAATTCAACTGGTTTTTTCTGCAGAGTCACTTTTATCTAGTTTTTAGTACCTTTTTTTTGCTATTTCTACAGACTTGTTTCTAGGAGTGTACCAAAATTATATTTGAAATTAATTCTTGTACAGTCATAGAAATGAAAGCTATACTCATAGAAATAAGTCTGTAGAAATAGCAAAAAAAGTTACTAAAAATTAGTTAAAATGCCCTGCTAATTTTAGCCCGAATTTTGTAAAATTTCTATGAGCGCATTTGTACAGCTTTATTTCTATGAGTGTAGCTTTCTTTCTATGCAAAAAATCTATTTTTTTAAATTGTAACAAAATTTTTTTCACTTGAGTACACACACTAATATGATACAACGCTAAACTGTTTCTGAGCCATGGTGGTTCCCAGGAGCCCTTGTCCGCTTAAGCCCAAATAGAAAAAAATATATATTTTTTAGTTTCAAAGGGGTTCATATATTAAAAAATATATTTTTATGAAATTCACTTTTTTCAAAAAAAATCTTTTTTCTGCAATTGAAATTTATTATCAGTGTACCGTAGAATAAACTTCGTTTTTTCGCTGCTACACACACAAGTATAAATGCAATAGTATGCGTAAAGAACATCACTGGTCTATACTCTAACGGTAGAAAAAAGTATCGGTTGCCAACCTTGGATTTGTATTTCACTTCAAGTGTATTTATTTTGGCGCATGTTTTTTTGCTTTTTTACTGTACATTTAAAGCGCACATTTTTGATGTTTTAATGCATAAAAGTCGCTGCCCTGCTGATTTATAAAAATTAAAAAAAATAATTATGCAATAGTTTTTGTGGTGAATAAGGAGAAACAAATTTTAACATGCATTAATACTTCAATTTGATCGGTCCATATGGATCTTAACCCTTTGACTACCCTTGTACACTATAGTGTACACATTTTTAAAGAAATATAAAAAATGTGATAATGCAGTAAAACTTAATATTTTTATTTAAATGTTCATTAGGACAATATAGTCGATATATTTGTTAACAAAGCCCGATTTTTTCACTCAGCCCTTATCTCCGAATAATGGATCGTTTGGTGTATCTCCTAAACCAACAAAGGTAAAATCTAGAAATTTTGGATGTACACTCAAAAAAATAAGTTAGTAGAAAAGTTAGTAAAACGTCTTGTAAATCAGGTATACTATTTTTTAGCAAGTTTTTGCTAAAATCGTGTTTTCAGCTAAAATTTTTTTTATACTTATTCACTAAACTGTTTTATACTAATGCTTTACTAATATTATACTAATGTTTTACTAATTAATTTTGCTAAAAAAATTTTGCTGATAAGCACATTAATAGTGTGGATGACAACCAGATTGAAAGATATGCGCAGAATGAAGCAGATGTCGCGGCATGTCAAGATGTAGTAGAGAAGAGGAAAATGATACTAAAAAGTACAACTCTAATAAGACATATAAAAAAATCAACCATGGAAGATTTTTGTATCTGTTTTTCATACATAAAACAAAATTTCATACATAAAACTTAAATTTTGGGTTGTCACCGGCTTGTGAAAATAATTGTCTATTAATTAAATAAAAGACAAAATAAAATATATTTAAATTTAATTTGTATTTCTAAACTAAATGTTTATAGATTAATAATCTGGTGTGGTCAAATTGCAAACAAACATATATGTAGACAGAGTACAGTGAAAGACAAAGACACACATCTTAGGTAGATTTTTATGGTTCCTTTTTCGTATTGCAAAAAAGGGTTGTTTTTTTCGTTTCATTTGTTTTTGTTTATTTTTTCGTTTCGTTTCTATAATTATCTTCGGCAGTTGCGTCCTTTAAAAGATAGCATCATTTAGACAACCATTGATGTAAGTAGTTGAAAGTAAATTTGTGTTAAGTTATGTATGTTAGGTTATGTTATATATATTTATTTCTATATATTTTCAGATATTAAATTAATTCATGTCGTCAATGTGGGAAAATGAAAATTTTTATATTTCGTAATTATTGTAAATTATTTTTAAAAGAAACACAAAAATATGTTTTATGATTTTCAGCAAATAAATTAATTAATTACAATTTTTCTACAATTTTTTTGCGTTATTTTCAGTCTACTAAAATTCAGCAAAAAATTTATTAATTTTTACCAAGGCTTTTTTATTTCTAATCCACTAAGTGTTAGCAAAACTTTTGCTGAAACTACTAATTTTGTTGCTAAAAATCAGCTCGCTGATTTTCAGCAAAAGATTTTGCTGACATTAGCAATTTTTTTGCAAGCACCCTCCTGACTAAAATTTTGCTGACTTTACAAACTTTTTTTTTTGAGTGTAGCTGCATCTAATGACCAGAACAAAATCAAACAAAACATTTTTGGTTATTCGAATGTTTTCGTGATAAAAATCGGCTGAGAAGTACCAAAAATCCGATTTTCGGACACATATTTTGGTGGGAAGGAGTGCGAGGGGCATATATGTAAACCTTTTTATTTCTAATTTAAGAATCCCTAAGAAGAATCTGAAGCCAAAATAGAAATATATATAAACAAACAAAAAGTCGGTAGTGAAAGAGTTAATAAAAGAAATGTTTCTTGTTTTTGCCAGATGGATAAAAAAATCTGACGTCAATAATATACAAATCGAATATTGATCGAATGTGTATTTATTTATGCTATTGATTGACTAATGTTCAAATAAATACAGAGTAAAAGCCAAAAATCTACGAAATTGTGTTTAATTGTTTATTTTAAAATTACAATTGAATGTACAGTTCATAAGCTAAATATTATGGCTGTTAGTAAGTTTTGTTTTAAATTTTCATGAGGTTATTCGTTGAAAAAATTAAAAAAAACGTAAAAATTATTTGTATGTTTCTAGAATAATGTTGGATCCGTAAGATATTGATAGGACAAGACATTAAAATGCGTTTTTAGTTAACTTCCTATGCTGAATTCTGGCACGTATGTTTAAGATAAAAATATTTATTATAGTGCTTTATAGGGAGTTTAGGCAGCGAAATTAGTCTACTTGATTAATGTTAATCCACCTTTTAATCTTTCTCGTTTATAAATGCATTTTTTGATAAAATTGACAGCTAAAAGTTTAACTTTATCAGTTTAAAATACCAAAAATGGAGCCGATAGTGATCCGGCATAAGGGTAACGTAAATTTTTACTTGAATTTGTAATTTAAAGTTAATTTTGACCTGACTTTATATGTAAAAGGGTGTTTCTACACAGGTATACAACTTTAAGTTGGCAACACATTTGTTTAACTGGCGGCCATTTTGTCAGCTGGCAAGTGATTTATGTTTAGTTTGGTTTGGCATTTCAACATGAATAGACTGACCCCCGAACAACGCTTCCAAATTGCGCAAATTTATTTTGAAAATCATGGTTCTGTTCGAAATACGTATCGTAGACTACGTCCATTTTACGGTCAACATAATCGTCCATCAGAGCAATTAATTCGATTAACTATGGAACGTTTTCGTACCACGTTTACTGTAAATGATAATATGCATTCACAGAGACGTCGTACAGTGCGTACAGAAGAAGTCATTGCTGCTGTACAGCGTAGCGTAGAGGAAGACCCCAATCAGTCTATCCGTCAATGGTGATTGCTATAAAACCATGATTACAGACTTTTTTATTCATCAATTGAACAACCATGATGTGCAGGAGCTGTGGTTTCAACAAGACGGCGCAACATGTCACACAGCTCGTACCACAATTGATTTATTGAAGGAAACGTTTGGTAACCGCATAGTTTCACGTTTCGGACCCTTGAATTGGCCTCCAAGATAGTGCGATTTAATGCCGCTGAACTATTTTCTGTGGGGATATGTGAAGTCGCTAGTCTACACCGATTGACCAATTTTAGGACAGCATTCGCCGCGTTATTGCCAATATACGGCCACAAATGTAGGAAAAAGTCATCGAAAATTGGGCCTCCAGATTAGACATATGCCAGAAGTCATATTTAAATTATAATGCCACAAGATTATCTTTCGAATAAAGTAAATTTCATGTCAATTTAAAAAATTCATCTTTGTTTTATTTTATTTCAAAGTTCTATACCTCTATAAAAACACCCTTTATTATTTAAATGTTTGAAATATTTGTAATTGTTTGTAAATGTACTATGTATAATATGTAGTTAAACAGTTTCTAAAGAAAATAATGTGTCCAATAGGTGTGTGATAGTGTTGTATGGAGATTCTAAGTAAAAAGATTTGGATATGCTAGAACAATAATTTTGTGAGGCTCGAAAAAAAAATGCATTGTGTCAAAGATGGGAGTAAAGGGGAAAAAGCCAAACAACTGCCCCGGTGTCGTGCCTAGGGGGGGTAACATGTAGGACCGATCCCCATTAATTTTTCTCCTAACATTTTTCACAAACACATCTACTCCCTATCTTCACTCCCTAAGGCCCCCATACAAAAAATAAATTGTTATCAAATTTCATCCAACTGCTCTAACCGTCCACATGGTGCCCCTAGCGTAGTGAAATATATGACCGGCTCCCAAATTTTTCTCAAACCCAACATTTTTACAGAGCAGACCTACCCCTATCTCCACTCTCTAATGATACGTTTCCGCTGAACGTGTTTTGGACATTCTCATACATTTTTTCACGAAAAAACATGTTTTGCTCAAAACTTGTAAGTGGAAAAGTAGTGCTTCCATACAAAACTACATTTTGTAAAATTTGCTTCCTCTGCTCTAACTGCTTTAAGGGTGGCTCTAGACGAGTCAAATGCATGACCGTTCCCTAATATTTTTATCAACCACAGCATTTCCTCACAATGTACCTACCCCGTATCTTCACTCCCTAAGGTTGATTATATACAAAATTGTGATTTTTATAAAGTTTGCTCTCACCGCTCTAACTGTCTCTAGGGTTCAACAAGACGAATTAAATGTAAGACCGACCCGTAATATTTTTTAAAATTATAAAATTTGTTTATAATACACATACGAAACCACAATTACGAAACCACAGCTCCTGCATATCATGGTTGTTCAATTAATGAACGAAAAAGTCAGTAATCAGGGCTCTATAGCAGTCACCACTGATTGTAACTTTCTGACCAGCATCGTTTTTAAAAAATTACTGATCAATGATTCCACCAGCCCATAAAGCACACCAAACAGTCAGTTTTTCTGGATGTAACGGTGTCTCAACATACACGTGAGGATTATCATCACTCCAAATACGGCAGTTTTCTTTATTGACGTATCCATTTAACCAAAAGTGGGCTTCATCGCTAAACAAAATTCGTAAAAATCGTGCGCTATACGTATTTCGAACAAAATCATGATTTTCAAAATAAATTTGCACTATTTGGAAGCGTTGTTCAGGCGTCAGTCTATTCAAGTTGAAATGCCAAACCAAACTTAAGATAAATCACTTGACAGCTGACAAAGTTGCCGCCAGTTAAAAAAGTGTTTGCCAACTCAAAGTTCTATACCTGTATAAAAATACCCTTTACATTTACTTTTAGACTAATTTATATGAATTAAATTTTGTTAGAACAAATTCTTTGGTATTATTTAGTCAATTAATATTAAAAATGACTGAATTGTGGCAACAATGTTTAAAACGTATTTAGACAAAATATAAACAAGTTTTAGTATTTAGTACAATGTGGCGTATGATCGATATTTTATATGAATAACTCATACGTACAGAATGGCATTCCAATTCACCGAAAGAAACGCTTTCAGTGAATTAAATAAAAATATTGTATATTATACTTACTCATTGCACTGTATTCACTTTGAAGTTCATTTTGAAGAATGGGATCTAAAAAATAAAATAAAATCAGAAATTAATGAGGTTGCTTTATAGAATAAAATTTATTATTAGAATAAAATATCAACAGATATCTTAAAATTGATGAAATAAAGCGCTTATCACAGCAGAATTTAGAATATTGTATTGCCAGCCAAAAGTTGAAATTTTTAAGAACAAAAAAAAAAAAAAAAAAAATTCAACATGATTCGGAAATTGTGCACTAAGGTGCTCAGAAAAAAAAATTATAATTGAGTTATTGACCGAAAATATTGACTGGAAATATTTATTTGTTTGTAAAGTTAGGTCTTCCAAAAAATTATGATAATCGGATACAGGGAAGATGTGCCGCATCGGCCCTGAAGTTTTAAAAACGGATTACAAAGTGAAATTTTGACTTTTTGTACATTTTGATATTTTAAAACAAATTTTAATTAAAAACATTATAATATCGTGATTTGGAGTGAATTATCTTTGAATTAAAGCAACAAAAACTTAAATCGGTTAAAAAAAAAGCCGAGTTATTACACTCAGAATACAATAACAATAACTGTAGTTTATTTAAAAAGTAATCAGTAAACTTTGTTTTTTTAAGGAATTTACATTTAAACTGCAAATAAATACTTTTTTTTAAACTTATTTCACAATTTATTAAAAGACAAACTACACATAAATACTATTTTTCTGAACCAGTTATTATTTTCATTTAATATTTTCTTTTTACAAAAAATAATTTATTTGGACCAAAATGTTAATGATACTCCCATAGAAATAAACCTGTAAAAATAGCAGAAAAAAACTACTAAAAATTAGTTAAAAATGAGCTTGCAGAAAAAAACATAAAGTTAATTAAACTAAAGTAAAAAGTTTTTCAGTTTTTTTTTTCAATCTACAGCGATTTTAGTTACTCCTTAAATTTGACCTTATGCAGGGGCAATTTAACGTATTTATTTATTTGCCTGATTTAGAGAGTTGAAGTATATGATAATTCTGTTTTGCCAAATATAATGGTATTTAAAAAGCAAATTAAAAATTGCCAAAAAGCTAAATAAGAAAAAAATAAGAAAGGTAAAAATCGCTGTTTCCTCGAAATCCACTGAAGTACAAAATAAATTTCTACAATTTTGCAAGTTTTTATCGCTAATACGTGCCTAATAAAACCCTGAAGTTCAATTGTTGGTTTTCTGAAATAAAAAAAAAATATTTAAAACTTTATGGTGGGAGATTTGAAAACAGTGTTTGAAAAGGTTTAACCTTTTAGCAATAGTTTAAAACGCATTAGCAAAACACAAGATGAAAAATACTTCTTTTCTGAGTTTCTTGGAAATTGTAGGATACGAAAATATTTTGTTAGTAGATATTTTTATTAAACTTTGAATTCTGGGCTTGAATTTCCTAATAAAATGGTCTACAAAACATTAGTTGCCGGGGGGAAATTGTAATAGCCCGACTGTTTTTTAATCGATTTATGTTTTTATTGCTTAATTACAAAGACAATTTCACACCAATTCACTATTCTTTGATATGTTTAACTCGAATTAGTTTTAAAATATCAATGTTATTGAGAAAATGTACAAAAAGTCATATTTTTCTCTTGCAATCCGTTTTGTCAGACTTCAAGGCATCGGCATTGGCCTTCCCTATATCCGATTATCCTAGTTTTGGCTTTTGCTCAAGCTTAATTTGAATGCTTATGCGGTAAAGTGTTGTTGAAATTTTTTTCAGATTTTTTGGAACAGGTTTAAAGGTCGCGCCGATCCATTTTTCCCCAAAAATCGGAGTTTCTGGACATTTTTTTCAATTAAATTTTCTTAGCTGCTGCGTCAACATTTTTAAAGAAAAATTTCCATTTTTTTACATTTACGTACCATGTATTACATTTTTTCATAATTTTTGAAAATAACGCGTCATAACTTTTAAAACTTGTACGAAAATTTAAAAATTTATGAGATGCAATTCAAAAGATAGATCAATTTTAAATAATTTTCTACAAATTATGATTTGTCTGGGAAACGATAAAAATCTCATAATTAAATGTTTAAAGGAAATTCGATGACAAACAGCTTATAATATTATTAGTTTTATACAAGGTTGGCCACCGAAACGAATAATGGTATTGGTATAGATTTTTTGTTCGTTTCGGTATTGGTATCGGTATTGGTTACACATTAATAGCGGTATGTACCGGTATTATTGAAAAAATTTCAGAAAGTAAATTTATTAAGTTTTATATAAAGTATCGTACTTCTGGTCCTATGTTCCAACTAGGAATCCCAGGAATTTATATATATCGTACTTATAGTTTATGTACGCTCTTTTAAAATATGAACATACAATTATAAAAAATTATTTAATATTTCAAGTTTTACTTTTTAAACACAAATTTTTTATAGTTTATTTGGAAGACAAGTTAGTTTACTACAAATATTTAATATTTTCATCGGGATCATATAAAATACATAAATTCATATAAAAGACTTCACTGTAAAACTTTGTTAATTCAATAAATAAAAGTAATTTCTTTCAATGATTTTCAGATACTTAAATAAAACACAAACTTTTGTTTGTAAAAAGAGAAATTGCATAATTTGAAAAGTGTTTTTACTAATTTAAAGTTCACGGTATAATAGTATTTTAAAAAAGTTTTTCTGTGGTTTTATACCATGTGTAGAACGCTTTAAATGGGTATAACTCTGGAACAGTAATGCTATGAACACATAGACCACAGCAGACTGCAGAGCTACACGACTGCAAATGCCGTTTTGGAAACGACAGCAGCATAGTAAACAGCTGATCACGATTCAATTTAAAAATATCAACAGCTGTTTTTTATACAAATCAGGGATGTTAAAGTTGGTACAATTGTACTTTTTTTGGTACATTTTGACCTTTTAAAGTACCGTGGTACTACCGCGACTCATTTGGTACAATTTAAAAATTTTTAAATTTTTCCCCTTTTTGAATTTTTAGTATAGCAAACAAATTGTTATTGTGTCCTTTTTCATTGCATTTATTCGTTTTATGTAATGAGCTCTTAAAATATATGCGACTATATCCGCCAGGTTTTACGATTTATCAACATTTTAAGGATTTTGAAGAATAAAGTTGGCAATTTTTTTTTTTTTTAATATCGATTAAAAATTTACGATTTTTTACAAAATTTATCTGGCAGCTCTTACATATATTGACACTTGTTGCAGCCAACTTCACTTTTATTTTGAATTTATTAAAATTCTGAAGAAGAGAAAATTGATATATAGATATGGCATCACTTATAACATATGGGAAAACAGTGGACATTAGAGTGAGGTGAGTTTTCTAAAAATAGAACTGTTGTGTTGTTGGAGTTGTACTTCTGAGATTATGTATGCAAGAACAAAAACACCGTGTATTGAATAAAACTAGTTTTAATCACAACAAAACACGACCTAACTATAGCTCAGACGGCTAAAGCGCTCTGTCTAACGTGTAGTGCGAGTGCATGTGGCATTAGAAATCAGTTTATCTATACCACGGTCAGTGATTGCACAGAAAAATTTCATATAGACGCAATCGAACAAATAAAAACATAACAAATATTACATTATTCAAAAATTCAAAAAAACAGGGTCACTGACGAACGTTTAATACCAGAAACTGCGCAGTCTGATTCAGAAAAAATTGAATATTTGCAATGTAGTTATGATTTTTAGAAAATACACTCATTCTTCTCTACCACGCCTTTCACAATTAAATTAAATAAAATTGCATATTAATTATAGTATTAACTGCAATTGTCTGAAAATGACGTTAAAATTCAAACTCAAACGAAAATTAAATTATTGTTAAAGAAATGAAAGAAAATTCCAAACAATCTTATATATGTTTAATTTAGAACGAGCTCTCAGCCTCCGTATATTTACAAAAATAAAGCAAATCAAACATATTAGCTAGGTTAATACTAGTATTTCGATCTGGTTAAAGATCTCATCAGAACCCAATGTTTTAGAAAAGTTATAGCCTCCATAATAGGCAGAACTTTAACAAAAAACCGATTAATCATTAATTTTGCTCCATTCTTGTCTTCTTAGTAAAAATATTACTTGAGCCAGAGTAAAAACTAAAATTTTTTTAACTGATGTCGTTAAAAAATTAAAACGTTTGTAGTTTTTGGTCGGTAGTAGCTAATTTTCAAAATGAACTGAATGTCAATATGTTTCCAGACATTTCTATTAGTTGCTGGAATTTTATCCATTCCACACTGGTCTGCAAATGTGGAAAGAGTTTTTTTCTTTTCAAAATATAATAAAAACTAAGGAAAGAAACATACTACATTAGCCAACATTATCAAGTCTCATACAGACTAAGGATTGGTTAAGAGCGACAAATTTATGCTGCTATGATGTAGAAATTCCAAATAGTTTATTAACTAAACAAATAATTCCATGATTTGGTCTCATATATTCATAAGACTTTTTTATGCCTTATTTTATTCATACATATAATGTATGTTATTGGAAGGTTTTGTTTTTTTTTTTTCTGTACAAGAGAATTTTTATGTATTTTTTTTTTGTTGTTTTAATAAATTTAAAAAAAATGGTACCGTCAACGTCCAAAAAGTACAATTTTTTTTGGATGTTGGTACAAAATTGAAAACTCCATTTAACATCCCTGATACAAATGCATTTTTGTTTCAGTAGTGCCAATTACATCTTTTTTTTCTTTATTAAAATAGAACAACATGCTTGGTTGTAGACACGTATATAAAGTTCACTTAAAAATACAATTACTTATTTATAATACATTATTATAACGTGAAAATAAATTTATATAACCCCTCTTGAATATTAATGCAATTATACCATTTGATGTTACGACGTTTTTTGTGTTTAACAAAATAAAATATTTTTAAGCACTAATTTGTTACATATTTTGTTTTATTGTCAACACTATTTTTGTTTTGCAGCCAACAAAAATAGAAATTAACCTAATGCTATAAACACATAGACCACAGCAGACTGCAGAGCTACACGACTGCAAATGCCGTTGACTGCAATCGTCGCCGTGTGGTCAGCTACTTATTATTTTGGAAACGACAGCAGCATAGTAAACAGCTGATCACGATTCAATTTAAAAATATATTTTTATACAAATCAGGGATGTTAAAGTTGGTACAATTGTACTTTTTTTGGTACATTTTGACCTTCTAAAGTACCGTGGTACTACCGCGACTCATTTGGTACAATTTAAAAATTTTTAATTTTTCCACTTTTTGAATTTTTAGTATAGCAAACAAATTGTTATTGTGTCCTTTTTCATTGCATTTATTCGTTTTATGTAATGAGCTCTTAAAATATATGCGACTATATCCGCAAGATTTTACGATTTATCATCATTTTAAGGATTTTGAAGAATAAAGTTGGCAATTTTTTTTTTTTTAATATCGATTAAAAATTTACGATTTTTTACAAAATTTATCTGGCAGCTCTTACATATATTGACACTTGTTGAAGCCAACTTCACTTTTATTTTGAATTTATTAAAATTCTGAAGAAGTGAAAATTGATATATAGATATGGCATCACTTATAACATATGGGAAAACAGTGGACATTAGAGTGAGGTGAGTTTCTAAAAATAGAACTGTTGTGTTGTTGGAGTTGTACTTCTGAGATTATGTATGCAAGAACAAAAACACCGTGTATTGAATAAAATTAGTTTTAATCACAACAAAACTCGACCTAACTATAGCTCAGAGGGCTAAAGCGCTCTGTCTAACGTGTAGTGCGAGTGCATGTGGCATTAGAAATCAGTTTATCTATACCACGGTCAGTGATTGCACAGAAAAATTTCATATAGACGCAATCGAACAAATAAAAACATAACAAATATTACATTATTCAAAAATTCAAAAAAAAAAAAACAGGGTCACTCACGAACGTTCAATACCAGAAACTGCGCAGTCTAATTCAAAAAAAATTGAATATTTGCAATGTAGTTATGATTTTTAGAAAATACACTCATTCTTCTCTACCACGCCTTTCACAATTAAATTAAATAAAATTGCATATTAATTATAGTATTAACTGCAATTGTCTGAAAAAGACGTTAAAATTCAAACTCAAACGAAAATTAAATTATTGTTAAAGAAATGAAAGAAAATTCCAAACAATCTTATATATGTTTAATTTAGAACGAGCTCTCAACCTCCGTATATTTACAAAAATAAAGCAAATCAAACATATTAGCTAGGTTAATACTATTATTTCGATCTGGTTAAAGATCTCATCAGAACCCAATGTTTTAGAAAAGTTATAGCCTCCATAATAGGCAGAACTTTAACAAAAAACCGATTAATCATTAATTTTGCTCCATTCTTGTCTTCTTAGTAAAAATATTACTTGAGCCAGAGTAAAAACTAAAATTTTTTTAACTGAAGTCGTTAAAAAATTAAAACGTTTGTAGTTTTTGGTCGGTAGTAGCTAATTTTCAAAATGAACTGAATGTCAATATGTTTCCAGACATTTCTAGTCGTTGCTGGAATTTTATCCATTCCACACTGGTCTGCAAATGTGGAAAGAGTTTTTTTCTTTTCAAAATATAATAAAAACTAAGGAAAGAAACAGACTACATTAGCCAACATTATCAAGTCTCATACAGACTAAGGATTGGTTAAGAGCGACAAATTTATGCTGCTATGATGTAGAAATTCCAAATAGTTTATTAACTAAACAAATAATTCCATGATTTGGTCTCATATATTCATAAGACTTTTTTATGGCTTATTTTATTCATACATATAATGTATGTTATTGGAAGGTTTTGTTTTTTTTTTTCTGTACAAGAGAATTTTTATGTATTTTTTTTTTTGTTGTTTTAATAAATTTAAAAAAAATGGTACCGTCAACGTCCAAAAAGTACAATTTTTTTTGGATGTTGGTACAAAATTGAAAACTCCATTTAACATCCCTGATACAAATTCATTTTTGTTTCAGTAGTGCCAATTACATCTTTTTTTTCTTTATTAAAATAGAACAACATGCTTGGTTGTAGACACGTATATAAAGTTCACTTAAAAATACAATTACTTATTTATAATACATTATTATAACGTGAAAATAAATTTATATAACCCCTCTTGAATATTAATGCAATTATACCATTTGATGTTGCGACGTTTTTTGTGTTTAACAAAATAAAATATTTTTAAGCACTAATTTGTTACATATTTTGTTTTATTGTCAACACTATTTTTGTTTTGCAGCCAACAAAAATAGAAATTAACCTAAGTTGACTACAGCGGCAAAAGTAGTCGGGTAGTCGTGTAGTTGTGTTGGTGCCAAAATAATCGTTTTCATATAAACGTGTGTATTTTATTTTTGACAGGCTGTAGTCGTGTAGCTGCAGTCGTCTATGTGTTTATAGCATAAGTTGACTACAGCGGCAAAAGTAGTCGGGTAGCCGTGTAGTTGTGTTGGTGCCAAAATAATCGTTTTCATATAAACGTGTGTATTTTATTTTTGACAGGCTGTAGTCGTGTAGCTGCAGTCGTCTATGTGTTTATAGCATAAGAACAAATTTAAAATGTTTGTTTACAATATTATTCAAAATGTATCAATCTTTTTAACTGCATCATTAGGGTTTTAAATTTTCTTAGAAATTTTAAAAGTTATAAAGCGTTATTTTTAAAATATATGAAAAATTACAAAAAAAATAAGTAAAATCGAAAAACAAAAAATGGGTGGGTCACACTAATGTACATTAGGGAAATATTTTTATTTTTTTTTTGTTGCGAAAAAATTACAGGTTACCACCTTATATACAATATTGTGCTGATAACCAATATTGTCTTTTTAATGCAATTCGGAACAAAAACTTTCCGCACCGAAATCAATTTGTTTTATACTGTAAAATACAATTTGTATATGTAGTTCTGGATGGGCGGGAAAATATTTTTTATTGGTGATATTATTAGTACATAAAATAAACATTAAGGCCGTTCAAAGGGTTGTACTAAATGTTGTATGTGCTGTATATTCGTATCAAAAATAGAGATGGTAAAATTTAGTTTTAAAATATACAACAACAGATTTATAGATAGTATGATCCAACATTTGTACCTGTCTTTAGTGTACGATGCTCCAGTGTGCTAACAGAGTGAAAACGCAACCCAACTAAAAACTAAAAATCTTCGTCAAATTGAAAATGAAATTTTACCATCTCTATTTTTACAATACAATATATACAACACTTAGTGCACCTTGTGAAACCCGTTTATGTATTTTTAAAATATATACAAGCCTCGAATAAAATTTCTAAAAAAATTCATATATTTTACAAGAGATTTGTGAAGCTAACTTGAAACTTATGTAGTTGTATAATTACTAAGCACTTCGATAATATTCCCATAGTTTTTTCTGACTGTAAGGACTTCAATTTCTTGTTTAATTCCCCAGGGACTTAACTTTTTGGTTTAAGTTAAGTACACTTTTTTGTTTAATTTCCTGAAGGAACTGCATTCCGGGCCCAATAATAATATTTGTTAATAATAAATAACAAAACAAAAAACTGAAAAAATTTTAAAATTGGTTTTTGAACAAAATAAATATAATAGAACAAATGCATTAGAACATTTTAAAACCTGCACCCGATATTTGAAGAGCATGTAGTTCTTTTCAGGGCATTTTTTATTTTCCTACTGTCCTTAATTTAACCAGGATATACAAAAAAAAAAAGTTGACCAGAACACTGGTTTCAAGCGCCTAAATTACATTTCATTCTAACAATATACACACAATTTTGCTTGTTAAAGGCTTTCTAGTCTGACGTGAAAAGTTTTATTTTTTGGGCATTAAGCGAAAAGCTTAAATTCAGGGCATTAAACAAAAAAGTTAAGTCTCTATGGACTTTAACCAGAAAGTTAAGCCGTGAGGGATTTAAACAAAACAAATTTAATACCCTAAGGGAATTAAACAAAAATGGAATGAATTCCCTGGGGAATTCATTCCCTAGAGAATGATTTCTTTAACCATAAGTTGAATTAACTGAGTTTAAATGAATTCTTGTTGAATAAATTCCATAATTTTAATGCTTATTTAATTTAATGTTTTAGTCATGGAATTCATTCTCTAAATTTGAATTCTTTGAATTCGTTCACAGGAATTCATTCTTATATGCTTATTTTGTATTTCACCAAGGTGAAGCGTTGCGTTATTTCTATACGAATTGTTTTCGAAACAAAATTTGGGAAATAGTGGAAATTAGATTACATATGATTTTCTAACAATTGTGAATTGTTGTGGTGTTTGTCTTAGCTATCTTCTGCAATTACAATTAAATGTAAAATCGACCCCGTGTAATTGAAACTGGTTTTAAGCCACAGCAAAAATCGACATGACTTTAGATCAAGCGGCTAAAGCGCCTGTCTAAAGTGTAGTGCGAAGTGCATGTGGCAAAGAAAGCAGGTTAAAGCCACGGTCAGGATTGCATTTAATAAATAAACATTTCATATAGATGCAATCAAACAATAAAAACCATAACAAATAATTACAGTATTGTCAAAAGGATTACTGATGAAGGTTTGTTACCAGAAAATGCGCAGTCTAATTCAATTAAAAATTTACAATGTAGTTATGAGAAAAGTATGGTTAATCTTCTCTACCACGCCTATTTATATTGAAATAACGCAACGCCTCACCTGGGTGATATACAAAATTGGGCCATTAATATTTTCTTATTAAAGAATTCATTCCTTAAATTAAAAATTTAATTAATTTTTAGGGATTTCATTCCCAAATAGAAAGAATTCGTCAATGCTCCGGATGCAGTGAACAAAAAACTGAAAAATATTTTAAATATCACACCTCGACAAGCTTTCTTGGTTTGAATGCCGATTTGTGATTTATATACTATTTGATGCCCTGATGTCTGATGCCAAACAACATTTTTCCATCGCGTCACAATTTTGAGAAAACCGCGGTTAAAGTTGCCAAAATGGCTATTATGGCTCTTTTTAATTTTCAATAAAAGTTTTAATTAATGTTATCATTGCCGTTATAGGTGCAAAATCAATTAAAATATTAATTGATTCAATAAATTTTATAATTGAAACCCGTTTTCAGTTTTTTTTTTCTGAGTATCATACAATTGAAGCTTTGTAATGCTGCAGATACCGCAATAAATTTTTCTAAAACTCACTGTTATCAAATTCCTTCTACAAAAGAATATAAATACATTTTTTATATGAAATTGAGAAAAAATAATTCCAATTTCGTACAATTTTTAAGATAGATTATAATTGAAATGCAATTTAAACAACAATGGTGTAATAATTTTAACGTTTTTCGCCGACATTAAAGAAAGAAAAGTTCATCGTGACCATAAAATAAATTAAAGCTCGTCGGATTCATTGGCTAGGCTAGTTTTGAAAATGTAATATTTTGTGAATTTTTTGATGGATTATTTTTCCAATGCAAATTTTAACTATAATAATAAACAAATTTGAAAAGTATGTTAACTCATTATGGAGAATAAAGTTCAATGTATCTACCATCCTAATAAAAATGCTTAAGCTGTTAGGATGTGTTGTATGAACAACTTCAAAAATGCTTAAAAACGCAACTTTCCGCTTTTTTAATCACGGTTTTCTTAAAATTTTAACGTGATGGAAAATTTTGGAAAACAAATTAGAAGTCAGCTAGAGAAAATTCGTTAAAAATATATATTGTGGTTCAAACCAAATCAACTTTTTCTAATTTTGTGGCTGTGCGTATTTTTGGAATCGTCTCTTACTAATCTTTAGTTCTAAGCGGAAACTGACAAATGGTTTTTGAGCCCCCTTAATGTATAAAACTATTAAATTTTGATAACTATTTAACAAATTTTACCTCGATTAACAAAATGTGCATAAAACAATTTATAATTTCCTTTATTTTTCTTAAGACAATTAAAAAATTTCGTTAATTGATTGGAATGTGAAAAGTTTTATTTGCAAAATATTCGCAAAATGTGTGGGTAATTGTAATAATTAATTAAAAAAGTACGATCCATATACAATTCAAATATACAATCATTTAATAAAAGTTGTCTTATACATGAATTCATGTTTAATACACTAATATACTTGTTGAAACTATTTAAATTAATTATTGAACTGAAATAAATTATTACCTAAGATTTTTAATGAGATTTTGCTATTTTTGTTAGCGAAGCAACCAAAAAATTTTGGTTTCATCCTAATCACAGGATTTTGCAAAGTTAGTTCGAATTTCTTTATTATAGAATCTTTTTCTACTGTGAGCGAAAATCAAAATATAAATATAATTATTGTTCCATTGAACTTAATGTCGAAAAATATATTTTTTCATATGTTTTAACAAATAGTATGCGAGATAATAAATCATTGATTTTTGGTAGACATACAATTATTTTACCCTCCACATACTGTGAGAGGGTATATATCATTTTGTGATTCCGTTTGTAACGCATCGAAATAGGTCTAAGACCCTAAAAATTACATATATTCTTGATCCTTATGCAATTTTAAGTCGACTTAGCGATTTGCGTATGTCCGTCTGTTGAAATGGCGATCTCGGCGCGAAAACGCAATACGGACTTCTCATATCAACACAGCTTGATGTACATTTTCCCGAAAAGGTTGGTATTGAAAATAAGCAAAATCGGTCCAGCGCACTATAGGAAATTTTACTTCTTTTTTTGGACAAAATTTAATATTAAAATTTTTGCAAAGTGCATTTTTTTTTGCTTTAATATAAAAAAAAATAACAAAGTAAATATCTCTTTTTAAATTTTTCGACAAAATTGATAAGCTGTTACTTTATCAGTTGTTTTATGTGCGATTTCTAAATGAGGTCTTAAATAGCGATTGAGTGCATTCAGTTTTTTGATAGTTTCTAATAAAAGTTTTCATAATAAAAATTTATAGTTTTTGAAAATAAAAAAATTAAAAATAATGTCGAAGGTGAGTACTTTATTAATATATAGTAAAATGTTGGTGAGCTCGTCTATTAGATCGTTTAAATTGGAAAAATTGAAGTTACCCTCAAAATGAATTAATGGAATTATGAATTGGAACTTTATTTAGACTTACAAAAAAATGATAGCACATGCTAGACATAACACCATAACAGTTCTCTATAGGACAATCGATTATCTTTCGAATTTAATATATTTTAGCTTCCGATATTTGCAAACTTTAAAAAAAAAACGCATTTTTCCAGGTGACTACTGCTTGGCAAATTCAGAGTTATTCAATATATGGCGAGAGAAACACGATGAGGTTGACAAATGCCCATTTCTTATCATACATTGCTGAGAGTGATTGTTCCGAAATTTTGAACAATATTTAAAGAGAAGTCACGAATAGTTTGTTCAAATATGAATATGAAATGGCGTAAAAGTTGTAGGTGTTTGAAAGTTTTTGAAATACAACATGCTGTTTGGCTTCAAGGCAATACTTCAATTAAAAAAAGTGAAACAAAGCCTGCTTGCACTAAATCGAAACCTGGACGACCGCAATTAACTTTTTGCCAAAAATCTGAGAGAACAAAAAGACGAGTTGCAGCGGAAATCTCTAAAGATCAAAATCATGAAGTTGAAACCCTAGTTCTTGCTGCATCTGCGGCTGCTCGTAAATGTCACCAATTAGATTTAGCAGTGGTTTTAAAATTGGCTGTTAGTACTCCGACTAGAGCTGCCAAAGTACGAAAACTAATTTCAAGAGCAACACCAACCAAGCTATCTGCTGATGAAGGACTAGCATTTCTTTTAGAAAACAATTTTTCCAAAGAGCAATATTGCAATATAAGATATGAAAATAAAATAAGAAATTGCGTCATATATCCTCTACACAAAGAACTTACATGTAGTAAATATAAATGCAGAATAGATGGCGTAATAGTTACTGGAGGCATTAGTGAAAGTTCCATTGGAAATGTTACTGAAGCATACATCCGAAAGAATAATAAAACTGCAAGTGAAAGTTATATCTACCTTGATGGAAACAAAAAAAACTGACATTTTATACGACGAACTCATTGTCAGCTATGGGTTTGACAGTAGTACTGGTTATACTAACTATAAACAACCGTTTGAAAAGGCGGGTTCGTCTCAAAGTTGACTCTTCTCTTTTGGCTACAACAATTATACCTTTGCGTTTAATAGAAGCTTCCGGAAATATTTTATGGAACAATCGTACACCACAATCTATTAAATTTTGTCGACCATTAAAATTAGAATACACAAAGGAGACTAAAGAAACTATTTTGAAAGAAAAAAATAATATAGAAGAAGAAAAAAAAAAGTTTGTGCGTTAAATTTAAATTGTATTTATCTTTAATTGATAGTAAAGTATTTAATATTTTGACTGAAACTAAATCTAGTCAGTCGTGGTCAGTATGCGGTGCTACACCAAAGGATTTTATGAGCATAACAGATTTCCAACACCAAAGATTTAAACCTAAAGAAGAGAATTTAAAGTACGGGATAAGTCCACTGCATTGCTGGATCCGTTTTTGTGAATTTGTTCTTAATGCAGGTTGCAAGAATGAAACTAAAAAGTGGCAAATAAGAAATGAAACTAAAAAAGTGTTTGTTGCGAAAAGAAATGCTAAAATCCAACAGTTATTTTGGGATGAAATTGGTTTGGACGTTGATAAGCCTAAGACTGGTGGCTTAGGAAGTACAAATGATGGCAACACGGCTCAAAGCGCTTTCAAAGAACATTTAAAGTTTTCTGAAATTACAGGCATTGACAAAGAACTAATTTTCAATTAAAAAGCCATTTTAATATGTTTAATAACAAGACAAACATTGTTTATCTTGTCAGCTTCCTTTAGATTTAAGTAAATTTGAAAAATTTTGTTTTCAAACGGCCCAAATGTTCATGCAGAAGTATCCATGGTTACCAATGACAGCCACTGTACATAAGGTCCTTCTGCATTCGCGGCAGATTATTGAATCGACTGTGCTTCCAGTTGGATGCTTTGGTAAGGATGCCTCTGAATCGCGCCATAAAATATGTAAATCCGACAGATTGCTTCATGCACGAAAAAATGTGTGAATAACTTGACAGACGTTTTTAATCGAGCATTGGACACATCAGATCCTCTCATTTCCAACCTTTCGTTGAATAAACGCATCCAGCACCAAAAGAAATTACAGCTTCCACCAGAAGTGATAGAATTGCTGAAATCAGAGGATCAAAATTTTGTGAAAAATTGTCAAACATTCCAAAAGTGAAGATGAAGAAATGGACAGTAGTGTTATTTTGAACCCATGTTTTTTAAATGTAGTTGATAATTTGGAACTCGAAGAACAAATTTTTGAATAAAATGCTATTTAAAACATAATTTCGTTACTTCTTTAAATTGGTAAAATAAATATCTTATGTTATCTTTGAAAGTAAGTGTACACTCGAAAAAAACAATTTTGCAAAAAAAACGTTTAGAAAACCAGATAGTCTATCAAAGTTTTAAATAATCTTGGATCCGGAAACACCGTTTGGAACAAATTATTAGTTAATTTTACTAAAGTTATTTTTGAGTGTAACATGTTAAGGGTCCCTCCCTCCCAATTAAGAGTCTTCCAAAAGTCAAATCCAAAAAAAAACATTCAAATCAGTCCAGCAGTTTGACTGTAATTAATTTTGGCCAAAAAAAAGGGGTACAATTTCCTATAGTGCAGTGGTTCAAAAAGTGTGAAGGTACCTCGAAATTTTCCATACAAATTGGTGTATACTTAATACTCTGTATATTAGTACAAATTCATAGTAGCGTCTGGTGCATAAAATATAATGGCATATTTTATTTAAAATTCACCTCAAAATTTTATTTCACCTCAAATTTTATTTCACAACAAACAATTTTTTGTCACCACAAAAATAGCTTTTCTTTCACCTAAAAATGTTTTTTCATCACATAAATTCTTTTTTACAATCGATTAAGCCCTATATCATCAAATCGGTTCAGTACAACTTTAGAAACCTTGCGTACCAGTTTGAAAAACGTGGTTTCGTGAAAAATCCGTTTAAGTATTTAATGAATGCCTTATGTGGACAAAAAACATTACTTCATAAAAATGGCTGTATCTCCCAAACTATTTCGAATTTCGAAAAATCCTTTCAGGGAAATATTTTTGAATATCTAGCTAAAGAAAATACGCAAAAAAGCTAAATGAAAAAAATTTTTCAAACTAGAAAACCCACAATAATGGCTGCATCTTCTCGAACTTCAAGCTCACATAAATTAAAAAAAAATCTTGTAATTCACAGTTTAAAGTTCATTTTATTTGCTACACTTGAACAAATATTTTTAAATAAATTAAAAAAATTTAAAAATCCGTTAAAATCTTTTGCAAAATATTCAGAATAAATTCGGAAAAAAAATTCTTCTTAAAATAGACTTTCAGATGCATTTCATCTAAAATTCTTTGGAATTGTTCCCAAAAAAGACAATAGATGTATGTTTATTTTGATTTTCGCTCATATTGGAAAAAATGTTCTTAAAAATATCCCAAATTCAAGAGGCTATAAAAATGAAATTCGAACCAACGCACTGTGGGGTGAGAGCCTTCAAAAGTGGCGATTAATTCAAAAGATGAACTTTAACTTTCACAACGGTATTTGGTACCATATGAAAGTAGATAAAATGCTACATCACTAACTGCAAAAATTAAAGTTCTGAGTTGTTTACTTTATTTGCAGTGAGTGCTTAAAGTTCAATAATTTTTGCTGTTTTTGCTCGCATTGATAAAAAAAGAAAATTTTGATATTTCAAGTGATTATATTTTTTATTAAGACTTCTATAAGTAAAAGTTTTATAATGGAACCGTCAACTTCAGGTATATGAGCATATAAAAAATTACTTTTTGTTTAGATAAATGTTTTAGAAATATTTAAAAAAAAAAAACAAAATTGCTCTAAAAATGTGGTATTTTGGTATTTACATTGAGTTTCAACAACTTTGCGGGTGATTCGGGGAAAAATGTTTTTATGCTCTTTAAATATGAGATTTTAGCTAATAAATCCCAGAATGCCTTGTTGCGCATTGGTGCGATTTTTGAGTTATGAAGGTTTTTGTGAGAGAACTCCAGTTGCTAAAAGTGAATGTGAAAAAAAACAAACAAAAAGTTGTATTTATTATCTTTTGTTGTTATTGTTGTTGTTATTGTAGCTAATGAGTGTAATGAGAGTAATGTTTATTAGAGATGGGTGCGTGAGTAGCTTTTTATCACGCACACTCACAAAAAAAAAAGTTTTGGTTTATTCACAACGAATAGAATTTTTTCCATATATTTATGGTATAATGACATAACAAGTTTGAATTTAAAATTATCTTCTAAATAGTTAATATTTATTTACTTAATGTTGCGTTTAAAAATATGAGTTACATATGAAAATTCTTTTCTACACACGTACACGTCACTCTTCCATCTCTATTTGTATTAATTGTTAAATTGTACACTATATGATAATTGTTGGCAATGTGCGTGAGAACATTCGAGTGCTGTTTTTTTATCTTGGTTTAAGCTGATGATATTAATATATTAATGTATTGATATTCAATTTGCTAGAATTACTAAGAAGGGTATTTAAGATTCGGTACTGCCACATTAATTTTTTTTGTGTTGACTGTGAATATTTTGTTTAATGTGATGTGATGTTATTTATTTAAAGTGTTGTGCATTTGTAGATTATTCGGTACAAGGGAAAACAAAAACTCTTTTGCAAATTTTAAAACGGTTACAAATTTAACTAATTTTAGGAACAAGTCCAAAAACAATTTTCATTTCTCGTCATGAGTTACATAATTTTATGAAGAACTCAGATATTAAATTACTTCAAGATAAATTCAAACTTCTGAGATGGGAAGTAATCAAACGCGTCGACCCATCAGATATGGTAGATTTTATGAACAGATTTAATAGCTTTTGCAGAGAATATAAGCTGCGCTGGGTAAACAGTCAGAGAAAGAATGATATTTTTTTAAAAAATAACAAGAATTGGCTTGATGCTTCAATCTCTTTTATTCCACCACCAGCACCAATTAAAAAAAGAGGTAGGCATGATATCTCATTTGATGAATGTAAAGAAAAAACTAAGGTAAAGAAATGTAAAGATCTAAGAGATAATACTCCACTGCCTGTTTTGGCTTACGCCACTCAAATGAGCTTGAGAGCCGCTGGAAAAACAGATGCGTCGAAAATCGTTAAAGAAATAATATCATCTCCTACAAAAGCGAAAAAATACAGAAAAAGTTTAGAACAGGTATCCCCACAGAAATTAAGTGCGGAGGAAGCTCTTTCCGTGTTTGTAGAAGCAAAGCTGACTCGATACCAATATGATGTAATTAGAAAAGCCGCGCCTGAGATATTTCCATCATATAAAATAATTCAAGAAGCAAAAAAAAAATGTTATCCAGAGCGAGACGAAATTAAAATTTCTGAAACGTCAGCCCAAGTAAATCTACAAGCACTCTTAGACCATACCACAAAGCGTATTTTTTCGATACAAAATACTGATTTAAATTTGTTAGGTAATGAAGAACTGTCTAAAATGACTTTATACTCTAAATGGGGCTTTGACGGTAGTTCCGGACATAGTTCATATAAACAAGCCTTTCATGACATTAACGCTTCAGACTCTTCAGTATTTATAACATCGATTGTGCCATTAAAACTAGTTTGTGAAAAAAAAACTATTTGGCAAAATCCTCGACCGTCTTCCACTAGGTTTTGCAGGCCCCTGAAAATTGAATTTTTGAAAGAAACGACCGATAATATTAAACGCGAAAAAGAAAGAATGGAGACAGAGAAAAAGGCTCTTATCGATTCCGTAGTCTTAGTTGGAGAGAGATTAGCTAAAGTTAATCACAATCTTATTCTAGTGATGATTGACGGTAAAGTTTGCAATGCTATTACAGACACAAAGTCCACACAAAAGTGCTATATATGTGGCGCCACAAGTAAAGAGTTTAACAATATTGAAAAAATGATTACAAAAGATGTTAATATAGATAACATGGAGTTTGGTTTATCTGTTCTTCATGGCTGGATACGATTTTTTGAGTGTCTTATTCACTTATCATATAAACTCCCGATAAAAAAATGGCAAACTAGATGTGATGATGAAAAAAAAATTATTGCTAATACCAAAAAACGCATTCAAAAGGAATTTAGAGAGAAAACTGGATTGATTGTTGACCAACCAAAACCAGGTTTTGGAAACTCAAACGATGGGAATACTGCAAGGCGTTTTTTTAAGAATGCTGAAGTATCTGCCGAAATTACAAAAATTGATTTGCAGTTGATAAAAAATATGCATACAATATTAATAGTTGTTTCCAGTGGCAACGAGGTCAATATAGAAAAATTTTCAAATTTCGCTAATGATACTGCCAGGTTATTTGTTAAAAATTATCCATGGTATTATATGCCTCCTACTCTACATAAATACTTTATTCACGGGCCGGAAATTATATCGCTTTCACCATTGCCTATTGGCCAACTAACTGAAGAATCTCAAGAAGCTAGAAATAAGGACTTTAAAAGTTATAGGGAGCACTTTTCGCGTAAAAGCAGTAGGAAAAATACCATAGAAGACGTGTTCAATAGGTTTCTTTTGAGTTCTGATCCATTCATTTCAAGCATGAGAAATAGATGTAAAAAGAAAACGGAGCAAATGCCAAAGTCTGCATTGGAATTACTTGTTCTTCCCCACAGTGAAAACGATAATGATGGCGATGATGAAGGTGATGATGAAGACTATTTTAATGATGATTTTGAAGATAATGATGATTATGAAGATAATGATGATTATGAAGTTGATGATGATCATGGAAGTAAATAATACTTATGAAGTTAATGAAATTAAGTAAATACAAAAGCCTTATAAGTCTATTTTTTAATGTTTATTTTATTAAATGTTTGTTTTCTATTGTTGAATATTTATAAATAAAAATTAATAGTATTTTCTAATGTGTCTTTTTGAGTTAAATCTACAAAATTATGGATTTTTGAGAAAATATATGAATTTAAAGTTTAAAATTTGCTAATATAAATTCATATTAAATATTTAGTCCTTTTATTTAAACAAAAAAAAATTTTTTTTTCTAAAAGCACATAATGTGTGCTATAATTTACAATTTAATTCACTAATTTATCGTTTTTCATTCCAAAGTTACAGCAAAAATAGTCAAATAAGACGAATTTTTTCAAAATACAAAAAACCCCATAAAACGTTAAAAAAATTTTTTCTTCAACAATTTTTTTTTTTAATGATGAGTTTTTATGTGTTTATTAATATCAATCAATAAAAAATAACAACATTTTAAAATTACGACTTCTATGAATTAATCGCCACTTTTGATACCATTCACCCCACTGTGCAACGTTGCAAAACCCTTTGAAGGTTTTGTTTATCCAATAGTCAGCTTTCATTTCGCATTGCAACAATTGAAGCTGACGGCGATAACACAAAATCTGTTGCAGAGATTAAGTTTGTAATTTAAATAACCTGCCGATTCTCTAAGTAAAAACGACATTCGAGAAAGCGGGTTTTTCGTCTCCAATTGTTCGGCATTTTCGAATATTTTTTAAGCTAATAATTTCAGAGAAATAAGCATATTTTGGAATAATTTGCAAGGGTTGGTTCTCTCAATTTTAAATGCTAGCAATTATAAAATACTAAGCACACATAAGTTTTGTTCTGATGCTTTCTTCAACCATATGAGCTTTTTCTGGATTGTCCGATGTTAAGCTTAAACAATAGGTTTAAATGCATGTATTTGACATTATTTTTAAATGAAAATGAAAATTATTTTGGAATAAAGAAAATGTTTGATTTGTAAATTTTCTTGTCAATTTGTCAATTTTCTTGTAAATAAAACAAAAAATAGTTTTAAATTTCCCTGCGCTGGGATTTGCCAATATATCGCTTTAAAATTCACGGTTAGTGTTTCAAGAACTGGACCAACAAGATAAAAATAAAAAAGGTAAAAGCATTGTGATTGTTTAAAGTCTCGTTTTTAAAATATTTTTTGTGAATTTTTTGCTGTTGTTAATAATAAAATAAAATGTAAAAAATAAAACTGTTTTTGAAATATAATTAAAAGATGTAAAAATACATAATTTTGAACTCAAACGCCCTCAAACAAGACCCAAAAATTATTTTATTGAACTTAGAAATGACTCAAAAGAGGCTTCAATCTAGGAAGGAAATTTCCCAGCAACATTTTGTCGAACAGATTACCTCTGAACCCTTTCTAGAACAGCTTCTTTTACCACTAGTTACATGGAACCGATTCTAGAACAGGTTCCTGGGAGTCAAAATGTAAGGTTTCACTGTCCCAGAAACAGTTATATAACTGGTTCTAGAACCGGTTCTAAAGCCACCTGTTCTAGTTTGGAGGTAAAGAACTTATTGTAAATAGGACAAACTCCATATAAAAACAATCGGTTGTAGAATATTTTTGTTCGTTGGCATTAACTAGTCGAGCCGAAGCTCTTTTTAGAGTTCGGTAAATGTTACCTTCGGGTAGAGTAGATCCAATTGGATCGAAATTCGCCTAGTGCCTAGAACAATTTCAATTTGATCGCGAGAACCGCTCTTAGTTCTCGTTCGTATTTCGTCGTATTGTTAGAATGCGAAAACTTTGGTTTATTCTCGTAGGTAGTTGTAAAATTCTTGAATCGTTCTTACTTTTTATGCTTAGAAGCAGACCTTTGACGAATCTGAATTACTGAGTTATACCCCTGCCGGAAATTAAACTGCATACCAAACATTTTGTACACAAAGTAAATGAAAAATTTCCTAGACTTTATGAAAAAGCTTCATTAGTTTTATGAAACTAGTTTTAGTCAATATTTTTCATTAGGCGCATGAAATTTTTAACAAATAAAATGAAAATGTTCATAACATTTTATGAAAAACTGCATTAAATTAATGAAAAGTTTCAATGGATGAATTCCAGTAACACTTCGTAGATCTAATGCAATAATTCATTGATATCATTTCGAAAATTCTCTTAGTGTACTTTAAGTTTAATGAAACTAAGTTTGACAAAAAAGTTTAACACTATAGGCTACATTAGTCTTGCCGTTCCGTGCCGTGACGAATCAGCTGTTTCGTTCATGGTTTATGTGAGGTGCTTTTTTGAAAATCGCACTTTCCATAAACCAAAAACTAAACACCTGATTCGTTACGGCACGGAACGGCAAGACTAATTGTGTCTTATCGCTATCAATACATTTAAATAAGTTTGATTTCAAGAGCACGACAATACGCAAGACGTTGCGAATTTCCAAGAAACGAGGTCTGATTACTTTTAAACGTCAACATTTAAATTTTTAGTAATTTTCTAAAATTTGTAACGGTTAAAAAAAAAACGGGGTTTCGAAACGGGTTTGAATTAAAAAAAAAACCGAAAAACGATTTTTAAATTAGTCGAATATTTGACAACTCTAAAGTGTAAGTTCAATATAACAGGGTACTGAATTTTTATTTATGTATTTATTAAATTAGAAATTTTCTGTTTACTGTTTGTCTAGTCCACGTTATTTTGGGCCCCCTAATGTTTTTCATACAATATTCCAGTGTTAATGTGTATTTATTTTCGGTTCAACAACGCGATTTTCCAATCGATTGCGCACGTGACAAGCTACTGAAGAAATACATAATAAAGTAATAATTTTCTATTTTTGCTACTGGTTATCGTTACATTTTTTGTTGTTGTTGTTGTTGTTTATATCCCGGCATACATACATACATATACATACAGTCAAGGAATAAAGTCTACATACACTTTACGGATTTGAAGTTCTAGTGAATTAGTAGCGATAATCGAAAAACATTTTATATCAATGTTTAAGGCATTTAAAATAAAGATTATTTGAAGAAAAAAAAAATATGAAAAAAAATAAAACATAGAAATTTTTAGGTAAAACATAATTAATAGCGGGAAAAAAGTGGCAACTACTTGCTAAGACAGTTAAAATTGATAAGACAGTTAAATTAAGTCGTGCTACTGTACAGACGATCATTAGAAATTATAATAATACCAATAGTACCGAAAGTAAGCCACAATCTGGCAGACCTAAGAAGCTTTCGAGACGCGATGTTAGCAGTATTATTAAAGTAGTCAACCAGGATCCGAAAATAAGTGCCCCAAAATTGGCGGAACACATCGAAAAATGTTCCAATATAATTGTTACTCCACAAACAATAATAAATGTTTTACATGACAATGGAATAGCAGAGTGGCAAGCAAAAAACCACTAATTTCAGCGAAGAATCGTAAACTTCGCCTTGAGTTTGCTAAAGCACATCTAGACAAGGATATAGATTTTTGGAAGCGTGTTATATTTACCGACGAAAGTAAGTAGAACTTTTTTGGAAGTGATGGTCGATCCAAAGTGTGGCGAAAACCAAACACAGCACTTGATCCAAAGAATATAATACCTACTGTTAAACATGGTGGTGGTAAAGTTATTGTTTGGGGCGCCATTGGGTCATCTGGAGTTGATCGTTTGGTTTTTGTCGAGGCTAATATGGACCGCTATCAATACAAGAACATATTGGAACATAATCTGCAGTCATCTGTTGATAGCTTGGGCCTGGGAAATCAATGGATGTTCCAACAAGATAACGACCCTAAACATACTGCACACGTTGTTCGAGACTGACTTCTAAATACTAAGCCCCAAGACAGCTCAATTCACCACCCCAGTCTCCAGACTTAAACCCTATAGAGCACATATCTGACGTTTTGGAAAAATCGGTACGAAAATATAACATTAGTAGCCGTGAAACATTGAAAACCGTCCTTATTTGTGCATGGACCGAAATAACACCCGATATTACGGAAAATTTGGTGAGATCAATGCCCCGTCGTCTTCAAGCAGTTATTGATGCTCAAGGTGGACCGACCAAATACTAAAGGTTAACATTTTTTTTATTTTTTTTTATATAACATTTTGAAATAATGTTTAATTTTTGTAGCTGTATGTAGACTTTTTTCCAATAAATTTTTAATGTTTTAATAAATTTTGAATATATTTTTTAATTTGCTTCACAAACTCTATAAAACCCCTAAATCAAAGGGTGTATGTACCCTTTTTTCCTTGACTGTATATACATTTTTTTTTTTTGTATATTTAATTAGTGATTTAATTTGGAGATTCAGGTATTTAAAAATCCGATTATTCGTTAAAATTGAAATAAAACAATTACTTAAGTTTTTCTTTGAAGCGGTACAGAATCGAACCTCTTTCTAAATATATATAAACCGAATGTGCTAGAAATAAAAAAATAATAAAAAACGTCGCACAGTGTTAGATTTGGCCAATCTAACTGGACAAAAGTCGGTTTTTTGGCATTTAATTTTAATACAAATTTTAATCAAATATGAAAAAGGACTTCTTATTGATTACGAAAATGCAAAAAGATGGTCAAATTTGTCTGCAGTAGCGAAATAACGGTACATTAATTTTGAATATTTTTGGGTGAAATAAAAATAACAATAACACTTACAAGGGAGCTATCCCGACCTGAACTCACAGATTTTAATGAACTTTGGATGTGTTGTAAAGAATCAAAAATAAATAGGCGACACGTATTTCTTTTTAGCTGCCCAATCTCACGTAAGTTAAAAATTCATAGATTTATGTGTACGCAGTGTTTAAGTAGCCAAAAAGACAAAACTTTTGATACTCATATTGCTTATATAGTGGACTCAGACTAGCCACATTTTTGAATTCTTTGAAATATATGTCTTGCAAGACATTCGCAAGACATTTTTTTATACAACCACCACTCTAATAATATTAAATCTTGAAAAATATAATAATATGGACAAAATTAAAGTATCCCATTAAAATATAAAAACTTTTTAAGTGAATTACTCTGTTTTTTGCTATTTTAAGTATACAAATCGTCAAAACTGGCATCACAGCACGCAAGAGAATATTTTTCAAAACATTCATGCTACCCTTTAGTATTCAGCAAGCTTTTTGTAAAGGGTCCGCCATCTAACGTTTTTTTTTCAACTAGTGCTTATTTCGTGATTGGTAACACTTAGCTCATGACAGATAATTAGTTTTATCTTATCCTTCCGCTGAACGAATATGATTGTGTATACGCTTGAACAACGCTGCGACATTACTTTGAAAATCATGGTAATGTTGCAGAATGTGTGCGAAAATTGTGTACGGATTTTGGAAGAAGAGAAGTTGAACCAATTTTTGCTCACAAAAATTGAAGAGGAGGATATTGGCAACATTTGGTTTCAACAGGACGGCGCTACGTGCCACACAGCCGAAGCTACACTCGATGTTTTGCGCCCTGTTTTTGAAGATCGCATTATCAGCCGCAGAGCTGATGTCGTTTGGCCACCTCGGAGCTGCTATTTGACACCGTTGGACTATTATTTGTGGGGTGCCGTCAAAGATAAGTGTTAGAGACAATTGACGCTTTAAAGGACACTATTTTTGAAGCCATTGATGAAATACAGCTGCACACAATCGATAATGTGCTTAAAAATTGGACCGATCGTGTAGGCTACTGCATGGCCAGCCGAGGCAGCCATTTGAATGAAATTATTTTCCATTATTACTGTACTTTTAAATGAAAAGAGAAATTTGAGAAAATATTCAGTAGTTTTTTTATAGCATTTTCAAAAAAAAAAAGTTATTTGGTGGACCCTTTATTTAGTCAAATGCTTCGCTAAAAAAGATAATTGTTGAAAAATCTGCATTCTAGATTTTGAAAATGAAATCTTTAAAAGCCAAAGTTCCATGTTTTATCACGCAAATACTGTGTATTCGCTAAACTGTCGAATAAACTATTCGTGACATCTCTAATTATAAACATCCATAAAACATATTTTTTTTTATTCCTTAGCATTTCACGTTTGGCTGTTGTCTGTATGTACATATACATATACATATATTTTTTGTCAAGTTAAAAAGTGTGCCTACTTTTTAAATTATTCCATAATTTAATGTCAACTGATATTAAGTTTTCCATCACCTTTGAGTTTTATATTATACATAAAAAATGTTTTAAAGAGTGCTTACGAAAATTTTTTTACATTTTGTTTTCAACACAAATTTATGAAACGAAAAGCTAAAAACGAGATTTATTTATCAAATAAAGCACACATGTCTTAAAATTTGATGACGGAGTAAAAAAGTTTTTATATATTCAGATACAACTTTACACAATTAAATGTTTCAATAAAAATATTTATATAGTTATCTAATTGTATAAGCTTTGTGTTGTTGCAAAAATTTGTATATGTGGGTAATTTTTATAGAGGTATAGAACTTTGAAATGGAATAAAACAAAGATGATTTTTTTAAATTGACATGAAATTTACTTTATTCGAAAGATAATCTTCTGGCATTATAATTTAAATATGACTTCTGGCATATGACCGCCACGGTTGGCTTGGGCGTATTCTAATCTGGAGGTCCAATTTCCGATGACTTTTTTCAACATTTGTGGCCTTATATTGGCAATAACGCGGCGAATGTTGTCCTCCAAATGGTCAATCGTTTCGGGCGTTGTGGTGTAATGGTTAGCGCGTTGGACTGTTACACAGGTGATCCCGGGTTCGATTCCCGGTGATGACAACATCAATTTAGAACTTATACACTTATATGTATCAATGCGCCTACCTTCGGTGTTCCCATAGCACTTAACCCCACCGAAGTAAAATAATGAATCAGGGCTATGAAACAAAAAGCTTCAATAAATTCGCCAACTCTACATCAGGTGGCGAGCAACAACTGTTCTAAGACTTATCTACTCGCGCAATTACAGTATTGCCATGTTTGAAGCCCTTCATCTTTTACCACCTTTCATCTCTCCACTATCCCTTTTCCAAAGAAAGCAACACATTAATTAAAAAGAAGAATTTCCTGAGTGTTGCTTCTCTTTTAAAAAAAAAAAATTCACGGGTCCGAAACGTGAAACTATGTGGTTATCAAACTTTTGCTTCAATAAATAAATTGGGGTACGAGCTGTGTGACATGTTGCGCAGTCTTGTTTAATGTTTAATGTTTGTCATCAACGAAAAAGTCAGTAATCATGGCTCTAGAGCGGTCACCATTGACGGATAGACTGATTGGGGTCTTCCTCTACGCTACGCTCGACAGCAGCAATGACTTCTTCTGTGCGCACTGTACGACGTTTCTGTGGATGCATATTATTATTTAGAGTAAACGTAGTGCGAAAACTTTCCATAGTTAATCGAAATAATTGCTCTAATGGGCGATTATGTTGAATTTAAAATGAACGTAGTGCGCGATACGTATTTCGAACAGAACCATGATTTTTAAAATTGATTTGCAGAATATTGAAGCGTTGTTCAGGCGTCAGTCTGAACATCTGCTTTAAAATAAAAACAATAATTTTAATTCGCCAGAATCGAAATTTTCGAAAATGTTCTTTAAAGAAATTAATTATTAAAATTAATTGCGGGGAAGTCTGATAACCTTCTTTCATTTGAAGAAACTGGCTGCTGAAAGTTATTGATTGTAGGTAAAAGCACCAACTCAAAAAACTTGTAAACGATGGTTTGCGCGATTGGTGATTTCGACACAGAAGACAAGAAGAGGCCTGGTCAGCCGAAAAAATTTGAAGATGAGGAATGAGAAGCATTACTCCAAACGCCCAACAACCCAAATCAACGCCGAAGCCGAATATCCATGGCGCCTATGTAATGCTCAGTATTTGGTGGGATCAGAAGGGTGTTTTGTATTATGAGCTGTTGAAATCGGGTCAGGCGATCACAGGAACCTGTACCACATGTTGCAAGACCGGTCAAAAACTATTTGAAAAACATTGAATGGAAAGTTTTGGCTCACCCGCCTTATAGCCCAGACCTTGCCCCTTCTGACTTCCATTTGTTTCGATCGATACAGAATGCCCTTACTGGAATACGCTTCACTTCAGAACAGGGTATCAGAAATCGGCTTGATTCATTCTCTCCCTCAAATCCGAAGCATTTTTTTGGCGCGGAATCCATATGCTACCAAAAACATGTATCAAATAATTTTGTTATTATAATAAATGCATTTTTCAAGCAAAAAAATCGACATTATTAACTTGTATACCCAATACCAAATGAAAAAAATTATTGTGGTGAAAAAAAGTTACTGCCGTGAAAACAAAACTTATCTATATACTAATCTATATAATCTATCTATACTTTACCCATTATTTGGTAATGTGTGGTTTTACTAGGTATTAAACTCTTCGGAGTTAAATTGTTAAAATAGAGCCGCGTAAAAAGACTGTAAAAATAGTATTGGCCAACAATCACATGTATTCAACAGAAAATACGTTAAATAACTGCATGCGTTATTACTAGAGATGTGACGAATATTCGGTTAATATTCGGTATTCGTCATATTTAGCATATTTTGACCATTCGGCCGAATAGCGAATAATAGCACTATTCGGCAGAATTATTCGGTTAAAGGAAAATAGCTTAAAAATCTATATTTTTCGTCTACAAAATTGAGAAACATCTAGTTTTTCATAAAACTTTTCTCTTTAAAATGTCAAATATGGCTGCTTATATTGATTTAAAATAATTTTTCAACCTAAGAAGTATTACCCCGGTTAAAAATAGTTATATCTTATCTGTGTAATATGTTTAAAACATATCTGCCTTTGAATGGAGTCTCATTAAGGCTTATGTAATTATATACAATACAATACATACACAAATACTTATACAATAATTTTTATTGAAAGAACTTTTTATATGGTACCTGATATTATTATATGTCTCCAAATCTTACTCCATATATAACTACATAAGCCATATACTAATAATCCAAATATATGCAGTGATCGATATGATTATATATGGTCCAATGCTTAGTTTTATTAAAAAGAATATGTGCGTCATACTAAAATAGTTTTCCTTATAGTTTTATATAGCTTTATATATTATTCTATCAATATTTTCGTAAATTTCGATATCAAATTAAGTTATCTGCAAGTTTAGACTTTATTACATATGGCTTCACATAGCACCCTATTAATTTTATAATGAAATCATTTTCAAGTGATTTCTTTTATATAATTTCAAATAAAAAAATTCGTACATTTTAAATTTTAATAAAATTTAAATTTTAAATAATTGATAATTTTTAAACTTTTCGTTGTTTCATTTACACAAAAATGGGTCTTTAAAAATGTTGGTTTCTGGAAATTAAAATTTTCAACTTAAATACTTTTAAGCATAACTTCATGTCACAAAAAGCATACCTACTTTCGCCTAAAATTATGTAAAATCAGATATTTTTATATCCAATTAGATATAATTTAATGTCCCGGATATGGACAAATTTCGGATAAAAATATATCAAATCATATCTAATTTGATATAATTAGATACATGTAGGTGACCCATTTTCTGATCAATTTGTATGTTTTTATATGGGAACTTATCAATCGAGATATAATCATATTAAACTCCATATTCAAATTTTTACACGGGGCCGTTCAGTTTAATTTTATCTTTTTAAGTACAGTGCCGGAGTAAAAAAATACTTATATGGTCTTATGTTCTTTTATCCTAAAATATATTATAATATGTTATTATATATGGTGTCATTCATATCCATATATTATTATATATTTCATATGTGGTAACATATATAAAGATTTATGTTGTTAGATATTAACCTTTATGAAATAAGATAAAAAGCACATATAAAGCTACACATAATAAGATAAGATAGATATATTCTCATATATAATATATGCTATATATGATAATATATAGATAAATCCAATTTAATCTCAAAATATCTCATGTTATCCACAAAAATTATTTATCTTTTTGGATCGAATTAGATCCAAGTAGATCTAAAATCATCCCACGGGATATTTTGCGATCCATCAGGATCTTAAATTAGACATTTTTGGATACCCCAATTTTCGGATCAATTTGTATGTAACTTAATCCGGTAATATATTTGAGGGATCTAATCGGATATTAATGAATACCCCAATTTGGATAAGGATACATATCGATCTATATCAAATGAGATCTGATTTTGTATTTCAGATGTAACTTTTTTTTAACCGGGTATCAAATTCATATGAAAATGAATATAAGATCTATTCGGCAAAGTGTCTGTATTCGAATACACTATTTGTGACATCACTAGTTATCACACAAACAAGGTATAATTCAAAATTACCGTATCAAATTATATATAACGGTTTTTTAAAATTTTATGAAGTTATATATAATTAGATACAATTGTTAAAAAAAACCAATGATATTAAATTATATCTAATTCAACACAATTATGTATATAAAAAAAATTTATGGGGACAAAATTCGGATGAAATTGTATCTAATATACATCAAATTGTACAAACTTGTATCTAATTACATCGAATTCGATCTAACTCGGTACGATTGTACGATTCGATACAATTTGATGTATATTAGATACAATTATATGTTCTCATTTTTCGGATCAAATTTGATATCATCGTATATCTAATTTATATATAATTTGATATTGCACAAATATATGTGTGTTGAAAAAAATTTTCAATTCGAGGCGAAATGTAACGAATTTTCGCTTTTTACCAAAAATTAGTGGTTGCTTTTAGCTGTATGAAAATAAAACGGTAGAATCCAAAAAACATAATTTTCCATTTCATGGCAATAAAATCTTCAATAAAATTTATTACATTGACTAAAAACGCCCAAAATTTAAATTTTATTGAAAGTTTAGGTTACTCTCATTAATTTAAGTTACAAAGCGGAGCATGAATTGCATATTGATACCATTTAGCAAGCGTGGAATCAGCTTATTAAAAAATTGGCCAGTTTTAAAGGAGAAATTTTGATAGGAGTATCAAAATTCGTACAATCAGATTTCCAAAAAATTTTTGAATTATTGTTTTAAACTGAATAACTAAAGAACATTCTGTACTGTATATTTAAATACAAAAAGTTCTGCAGCAATGGTGAAATTAAAGAGTAACCTTATATACATATGACATGTGACATATGTCACCTGAGTAGGACGGCCAATAATTCAAAGTAAGAATGTTTACGGCACATTCTTTGCCTGTAAATCAGAAATACTTTTTTACGGTATTATTATTGCTCAGTTTTGCCCTGAGTCATTATTGCAACCAAAAATACAGATTTCTGAAAAATACTATGAAATAGGTTCAAATAGAATGGTAAACCTAAAACCTCCCAGAACTACAACGAACCGAAAATGTTGATTTCAAATAATTTAAAATCATAAAAATGTAACGAAAAATAATATTACCGCCAAACTAATAACGGTCCCTTTTGACAAAAAAACGAGAATTCGCTAAAACTCTCAACGAATCACAAGTATTTTATATATTTTGAATTTTTTAGATTTTTGTGTTTAATTTGGCGTAAAAATCTTGTTTGTAGCTTAATTTCATAAAGTCATGATGCATACAAAATGTAAAAATGTTTTCGTAAGCATTCTTTATGCACATAAAGTCGTTTTTATGTATGTATTTATATTAAGAAGGGCAATAAAATGGCGGAGTTCACGAGCTCCACAAACCTTAAAATATGCTATTAGGAAAATAAGTAATCTACGAAAAAAAAAATTCAAAATAAGTTTTGTTTGAAGGTCGCAGATTGAAATTAAAGTTTCAAAATTGTACATATTCTATAATTTTATTTGAATTAAAAAATAAGAGAAAATTAAAAATAATTATGTCTTGATCGCTACACAACAAATCTAGTATATTTTTGGGAGCACATTACGAATATGAAATCCGAATTAAAAAAGGAGTCGCGGAATTAGAAAAATTCGAAAATTTTATAAAAAAATGTTCAACTTTGATCAAAAAGTATTCATATATTTACAGCTGTAAAAATTAATTTTTTATGTAAAGAAAAACTATAATTGAAAAATTTTACTTTATTGTTCAGATTATTAGGTCTAAAATATGTTTGGGGCAAATTTGAGAAAAATCAAATATCTTTAACCCGTTGCGCAACGCTAACAAAGTTTTCGATTTTGTAAAATTTTTCTTAAATTGCTTCAATATAAATAAGTCTTGCGAGGTGCCCGGACTTTGCCCCAACGGATATAATCCCGAGAATCGAAATTGGGATTATGTCTGAATGGTTTTCGGTCATAATCCTCAAACCAGAAGTTGGGAACATGACCGTTAACGAAACTGTCGTAGTCCCAATTGGGATTGTCACCTTTTAAAAAGTTTAGATTATGACCGAAAACTGACCGGTTAAATTTATTTATTCACCATTATGGCAATAGCGAAAACTTTAATATATTGATAAAAAAAAATTGTAATAAAAAAGTGTTCACTCAACATAAAATATCAAAAACAAGTATCCACGGAACTCACTTTAATCAAAAAATAACCAACTTAACCAACGAAATAGTTAGAAATTTTGGGTCGTAGAATCCAGTGGTATACTTCGTTTTAATAGGTTAGGCCAAAATAAAAAGATATTTCAATTTTAAGTTTGCATTGACTCAAGCGATTTTTTGAGTGTATTTTCAGTAAAAGACATCAAAATCTTTTTTGAAATGACTTTAGTTGTTGTTCCGTCCATTTCTTGGAGGATACAATTCATTTATATGCAATCCGAAACGGTAGGTTAATAACCTTTGACTTATGCTGACCTCAGTTAGTTTCAGTGTAATATGGTTCGAATCTGTAAATATCATAAGAAAACATCGTCCCAAAATGGACGGGCATCTATAAATAAAGTTATTTCAAAAGAGATTTCGATGTCTTTAACTTAAAATAGAAACATTTTGACCTAACTTATTAAAACGGCGTATACCACTTGATTCAAAGACCCAAAATTAAGTTTATTAAGCGATTTTTGTTTTAAAATTTCGCTTGCGGCGCTTTAACTAAATGTTCGCTACATCGCTTGTAAATGGTGATGTTTTAGCAACTTTGTTTTTACAGTCAAATTTAGTGTCAAATTGTTTTTACAGTTATAAATTTTTGCTTAAACTTTAAAGGCCTCAAATCGTAACCCAGCAGAAAATAACCTCGATTTGGTGAGCAGTAACCACATTTGTATGCTTCCAAAATAGCGCTTAACCGACTTACATACAATAAAGCAATTAGGGAAGGCATTCTTTTGTGCTTCCCTAAATGTCTTCTTTGAAGCAGTGAATAATGTTTACATTGAAGCAGTAAAGAATGCTTACAATGAAGCATTAATGTTGTCAACACAGAAAAGGCGCTTTTTATTGCCTACAAAGGCATGAATTTATTGCTTCTTAGAGCACATGCAAGAAGCGCCTAAAGATAAAAAAAGATACATACCAAGTGGGACATCGAGAACAAAAATCATGCCTTCTTTAATTGTTTCTGAAGCGCTCCGTAATTAAATAATGATTTCCAGAACTGCTTCTGGGTAAGCATTATTTTTTGGGTACCCACCAAAAAAATCACTACTGGTCTTGTCCTTGGATTTAAAAAAAAAAAGACATCTGGTTTATTGCATTTTTATATAAAAACATTATGAAGATGTTGTAAAGTACATCATTGAAATCAGCATGCCCGAAATTTGTATATAGAATTGCAGTTATGGCCTTTTGAATTTTAGGTGCTGATCACTAAAAAAATGTGTTCTAGGGGGCTATAATATGCATGAAAAATCTTAAAATATGCACTAGAATTTTAAAAAATATGCGCTTAAAATTTTTATTTTATTAAATCTCAAAACATGACATGAAACATAACAAAAACAAATAAATAAAGTTCTAGTTCAGTCTTATTGCTTTCCTAAAATATAGATTAAATGAAGATTAAATAAATTTTATTTCTGTAAAATTTCAAGAGTGAAATTAAGTCTATTTGTCTCAAAAATATTATAAACATAGAAAATGGCCGCTCAACGTAGACGGTTGTGATAAGTGCATGTTTATACGATGTTAATTAAATTTTTTGTGTATTGATTTTCGCATTTCAAAAAATAAAATAATATAATATAAAATACAATTGAAAGTAATATCTTTACGAAAAACTAAGAAAAATATGCACATAAAGCAAAATAAGTAAAACTATGCATTAAAAATATGTATTTATACCAAAATAACTAAAAATATGCATTTAAAGCAAAATATGCAAAAAATGCATTTATAGCAAAATATGCAAAAATACGAACTCCCGAGTAAATAAATGTATATATGGTCTTATGTTTTTCTTCATAAAATAAAGAGAAGAAAAATGATGATGAAAAATGATTTTTTAATTTTCAAAATATATGGTGTCATTCATGGCCACATCTTATTATATCTCGAGTAAACAAGTTTATATAAAATCATATAGGATAAGATATTTTCCGCAAATTTAAGAGGATATTATTTGATCCGAAAAATGGTTCTATTAAATTGTATCACTTTGGATCTAATTATATTTAAATAGATACAATTTAATAAAAAACTATCTAATTCTATCCGAGTTTGGTATCGATGTAATTACATCTAATTATATTATATTTGATACAATTATATATTATTAGATACATGATAATCCAAATATATTAAAATTAAGAGATATTAGGTTACATATATTTGAACTCCATAAAACGGCTTGAAAACACAAAATCTATGATTGAAATTTGTAAATTACAGTAAAATCCAAATAACAGAACAACTTATGCTGTATTATAACAGCTTATAATTTCTGTTTTACAGACGATTTCTTTTATACGGAGTAATGCAATAAGTTCTTTATCATATATAAAGTTCAGAATAGTATTTTTTTTTACATGATTGGATGTGCTTATACATGAATTTTTCTGGTAAGACATTTTGAAAACACTATTATATATACATAAATACATATTGATGCATATATCGTTACATATATATTTTTTTACTCGGATATAAAAAATATTTTTGTGTGTAATATAAGATATGCTTATATATCGTGCCATATGCATAATACAATTCAAGATATAATTATATATGACATTAAATGATGTAAGATATAAGTATGGAAGATTTCATATATGACACAAGATTAACAATTTAATCCCATGGTACATTTTGGGATCCATCAGGATCTGAAATATATATTTTTGGATGCCCCAATTTTGAGATAAATGTTGATATTATTTATTCTTGTTCTCAGACTTATTCGATGCTTCGTTTATATCAGCAAGATGGGATACAGCCGTGCGTTGAGCACGGACATAGCCAACACTGACAATTTGTCGAGTTGGTAGAATACTCTAGTTCTTGAGAAGGAGGTGCCACGTTAGTCATTCCGGTGCCACAACTAGTAGGGTCCGCTGGCAGGGAGGCGATCTTCGAGATGACTCCCTGGAGCCTTTGTTTTCTTAGGGAAAAAAATGCATTTTTTAGGGAAAAACATGCATTTGTGTGAACTTCCGATCCCTTTTGATGATATACTTTTTAATGGTAAAGCTCATAATTTTTCTTCTCTTTAACCGTAGTGCACATTATCAGATACAGAGAGAGGTTATTCGCAAATATGAGCGAGTATAAGTTTTTAATTTGTATTCTGATTAAATTCTTTATCACTTGGAAATCAGTAGCATATTTTTTATTAAAATAACTTCAATGTGAAAAAATAAACTTACCAACAGCATCATTTGGCTCCATAATTCATTTATTTGAATTTAATTAAATGTTTATTTAAATAATTTATAATTTAGTTGTCACACACACACACACACGATTTTAAAAACTACATTTGTGTTTGTTTGCGAGTATTTTTAAACTGTAGTAGTATAATTAAAAAATTATTTAGAAATGAATAAATGATAAGTATCAAATATACGTACACAAGTGCAACAAGTTTCTATTGTATCAAAATTATAATAACAATCACTTCCACTGATACTGGTCACGACATTTGTACTAAAACTCACACATGCACACGCTTATTACGTAGTTTAGGCTGGATCGAACTATGAAGGATTTTATTTATTTATTTCAGTTTTAGTTGCGCTTTTCATTTTAACTTTTCATTTAAAAATTTACGAATAAAGAAACTTGTTTTCGAAGTCGAGTTGTTTAAATCTCAAACATATGCATTGTGCTAAAATTACTTTTTTAGAACAATTTAGCATACAAGTCCCAATCTTAACTGACTCCAGATGGGAAATATTTTGTTTGAGAACAAAAAAAAAAAAAAAAAAATCTGCATCGATTGCTTGTATTAATCCTTTGACTACCTACCCTTGTACACTAGAGTGAACACATTTTTAAAAAAATATAAAAAATTTGATATTTTTGTTTAAATATGTTCAGTAGGATATTGGTCGTTGAAAAAAGATCATTATATGCATAATCTGTTCATCAAGGAAATATAGTCGTGATATTTGTTAACAAAGTCCGATTTTTTTGATCAGTCTTTATTTCCGAAAAAATGGGCGTTTGGTGTATCTCCTAAACTAGCAAAGCTAAAAACTCAAAATTTGGCACGTAGCTTCATCAAATGACCAGAACAAAATCAAATAGAGCATTTTTGGATATTCGATTGTTTTAGTGGTAAAAATTCAATTTCTGGACCCATTTTTGGTGGTAGGAGAGGCAGGGGCATACTTGGCAGCCTTTTTCTTCCTTATTTAAGGACGCCAAACAAGAATTTGAAATAAAAATAGCAATATATCCTCTAACAAAAAGTCGGTAGTAAAAGGGTTAAAGTATTCTTTTTTTCGTTTTAAAGATCGAATGTATGTATGCGTCTAGTTAAAAGAGTAAGTTTACTATCTATTCTGAATTGGCTAAAACTTTCCGAAAATTGTTTTTATATATATGTATTTATGACTTGTCAACCCCAGCCGCAAGCGAAACTTTCCTAAAGCCCTTGATCGATCGACCCTAATGTACATTTATAAAAAAAATCTACTTTTTTCTCTATATCTATGGATATTATTTAAAACAAATACTGATTCGGTTGACACATGCAATATTTAAATGCAATGTAAAGTTTTAAAAAATTAAATTTCATTTAAATTGAATTTAAACTTATCGTATTAAAGGTGTACTAACAAGTACTTCGTCGTAAACACTTCGATTCTGAAATAAGTTTTTGGGGCAACTCTGAATTTAAAGGGGTCAAAGTAGGGATTGAAAATATTTTTTTATATATTTGCAAAGTATTTAAACTAAAGAAACCATATATAATAAAGGCATTTTTAAGGGCTTTCTATCTGTAATTATTTTATAATAGACTAACGGTTCCCAAATGGGGGTCCGAGAACCCCCAGGGGTCCGTGATAGTATTACAGTGTGTCCGTGAACAGTTCCGACCACTACCTTTTCATAATAACTGTAGTTGTCAACCATGCCTAGGTCTCAACCGATATGAAATTTTTAAATCTACGATTTCAATAGTGACAGGGTTGATTTCAAAATTTGACCCACTAAATTTTGCTATATCTACAAAATACCGTAATAAGTTATAAGTTTCGGTATTTTAGCTTTAATTTAACTTTTGTTTGACATATATTAAAATCAATCCGGCAAAATAGCGAAACAAGACCGGTTATACACGAATGACTTTATTGGAATCTCTTTTTTAATATTTTCATTTCGGTCTTGATGTAACTGTGGTAGCCAACTGCCGTTATTATGAAAATGTATTGAATGCAAGCCCTGTTTAAAACAAATTTGAATAAATTTTCAAAAACATTTTTGCAATTTTATTAATAATTTAAATTATTAAATTGTTGACGATTCTTTCTAGAAGTCTCATAAAAATCGTTTAAGACGAACTCGGTTTCCAAAACTTTCTTTGAATTTTAAACCGAAAACACAGAAATTCTTTCTCAAATGTATCGAAAGCTATCTATTTATTAAATCAAATAAAAGAATTTCACAATATTTAAAAAAATTGTAAAGGAATTTTTCTCCAGAAAATACGAATCTCGATTATAACGAATTATTTTTTTTACTATTAAAACAAAAATCTAATTTTTATCTTTAGTTACTTTTGCACTTTTTTAACATATGAAAATTAATTTGTTTGGGTGTCCGTGAATCAGTAAAATTGTCTCGAGGGGTCCGTGGAGCAAAAGCTGGTTCGAAACTCTCTTATAGAGCAACACTAAGGGGATGTCCCATACTAATGCAGTACATTGCGTTGATATCAGAAAGAAAGGTTATGGAGAGGATGAAATATGGAGTAGTAAATTGTAAGTGCCAGGAAAGACGTATGAACTGGATACCCTGCAGAATTCTTACACCGGTTAAGAAAGCCAAGACACTTTAATGATTTTTTGCCTACTGCGGGAACCACATTGAATTCTCATGCCCAGCACATTCAGAGCTTCAGATTTAAGTATACATTTGACATTGATGAATCCATATCCCTACGGATTAACAAACAACATTGAATCTTATGAGCATTAAAATCGACCCTATTGTCACGATCCCTCTCAGAGATAGTTAAAATTCCCTGATTAGGTTGGTGATTCATAATTTATGCCTTTTGGCCCAAACTTAACAAGTCTTGGCCTGTGATCAAAGGAAAATTATTGACTATGTCATTTGAAAAATAGTAGTTAGATAGAGGAAGTCGCTTATTAAGATAAGAAAGAGAGAAGGAGAAAGAACGGATGCTTGCAGTACCCTTGCATTTGACTGGAACTCATTGGATGAGTTCAAATCTATAAAAACTCTTATAGAAAACTGTGAGAAAACTTGATATGAATCCAGGGAAGCCAAGACCAAAAGCAATAGCTTTGACACGAGTGCTTTATGTAGCACACGATCGAACGTCTTGGCAATATCTAGAGCAGCACTTTGCTCTTACCAAATTAGTGAATGAACCGACTCTAACGTTTCGAAAGAAGCGTGTTCAGGTCTCCCCATAGATTAAATAAAATCCAAATTCAATATCAGCACTTTTCAGCTTTTTGCCATTAAAAACTATGTACACAAAACATGGTGAAGAGCGAGGTAAATTGTTGCGAGAGCGACTGGTACTCTATAGGTAGTTTGTTTACTCTATGGTCTCCCGTAGAACAATTTCTACGGAAGCCATACCGTCGATCATTAAGAAGTGAGTTGGACTCTAGTTAATTATTAAAATGGTATTAACCATGCTCTCCATAACTATCAAGAGCGCAGAACTGAGTGCAATTGGGCGGTAATTGTCAGGATTATATCGCCTTATTGGCGATTAGCAACCTTACGACAAGATGGAATATACCCGTACGGTAACGTGCCAAAGAGGGTTGCCAATGGACCCCATAACGTCGAAGAGTACAGTTGCACTTCACGTTTATTTGGGGCCGAAAACAAGCCAATTTCTCGTTATTGGCGTTTTTTTCAAGATTGTTTCAAAGCAAAAATATTCAAATTTGGTATCAAATAAAAAGTATTTGTATGACCTTTCTATTAGGGTACAAAAAAAGTAAAAAGTTTTAAAACAAAAAGGTTTCAAACAACTTTGAACCCATTTATGCGATTGGGCTGGTAATGAAGGATCATTTTTATTCGAAGCTCAATCACGCGTTTTTCCAATTTCACAACAGCATTTACATTGGTGTAAAAAACAGAATTTCCAGTTGAGTTGCGGGAAAAGTATGAAAACGATGTCGAAATGGTACAGTGATCCGAGTTACCATAAGATACAAAGGATCTCACTTTGTACTTTTCAGGGTATGAAGTAAGAAAAAGGTCGAGAGTGTTCTTATACACTCAGGGAACTTCTGCTTTAAAAATATGTAGTTGTTTGGGTTGTAATACAGTTTCTTTATTTTTAATGTAAATGTCAGTCATTTGTAGAGCAAATTAAAATATTTACTAACCTTGTAGTTCATTTAAAAAAACAACTAACATCAAATGACTGTTTTATGATTTTACATTCATTTTTTACAGTTGTTTTTTGTTATTTAAAAAAATAAAAAAAAATAAATGTTTGTTTATTTTTTACTACCATGTGGTTCATTTTTACTACAATTGTTAGTCATTTTTTGAACATTAAAAAACAAATGACAATGTTAGTTGAATTTAATGAAATGTAAGTCGTCCTTTTTTTAAGTGAAATTTCATTTGTTTTCAACTACAATTGCAGTGGTCTTTACCTACATAGTATTCTAAGTGCACTGCCTTTATCACACGGAATGTGAGTTGACTCATTCACTGACGATTGGACGCTATGAAAAGCTCGACGTAAGTGCCAATGGAAGTCGTCCGGTTCGAATGGCGAAGCCATGAAGAGTTGTGCATATTAAAATTACCAGCCGTTACTATTTCACTATTCGGGCAACTCTCCAGGATTCCCGAATTAGTTAGAGGTGGAAATAGAATCAAAACAATTTAATGTCTTGTGGACTTTTATAAAGAACCTCGAAAAGAATGATTTGTGCCCTAATCTTGAATTTATCCCATAAATAAATTCGGTATCATGCGTAGTCAATTGTTGCTGCCACTGGCGTCAATAAAAATCCAGGGTCTTACATAAGGCTAAAAAATCTGGCTGATGAAAGCAAATTATCCATACTAGAGGTCTTATTTTGAACCAACTTTTTAAAAACGTAGCAAATGCGATCTAAACATTCTACAAATTAGTACTGTTTGTTGCTTTAAAAAAAGTCTCAATGCTCCCCAAAAATACTGAAATTATGCTTAATCCATGCTTAAAAATACAAAAATATTTTTCGTAAATTTTTTTTCGTACAATGTACGAAATATTTTGTAAATATTACAAAAGTTTTGTAAATAACAAATTTCATGAATTTAGTAAATTTGGTAAATAATACAAATGAATAATACGATTTTGTACATTATTTTGAGCACAAAGTACAACAAAATTTTAACATTACAAAGTTTTCGTAAATAATACAAAAAAAAAAACTTTCTAAAATATAAGAAAATTTACAAAATTATTTTGTATTTTAACTAAATAATAATAGATTTTCTTATACGACGTTCATATTGAACCCGAAAATATTTATTTTCGTTTTTTAAAAGTTTTCGATTTAAAATTTGTATGGAATTTGACAGTCGAAAACTAATAAAAAACGAAAATACGTATTTTGGGGTTCAATGTGAATGTAGTTTAAAATATACAAATAAAATTGTGCTATTGCTAACGAATTATCATTTTTGTATATAACAAAATTTTTCGTTATGTCAAAATAACTCAAACTTTGCACAGAAGGCATAACTTAATTACGAAGCGCTTTCAAAGCAAATCCGGAAGGCATGTGCTCTTAGAAGAAATAACTTCATGACTTCTTAGGCAATAAGAAGAGCTTTTTCTGTATGTTGACAACATTTATGCTTCATGCTTTTGCATTGTAAGCATTATTCACTGCTTCAAAACAGGCATTTTTGGAAGCAAGGCGGAAAGCATACAAATGTAGGTACTGCTTACCAAATCCAGTTTATTTTTTGCTGGGATAGTATTCGTGTATTTTACCTATGGATTATTATGAGTGTGCAGTAAATGTCAATTGAAATTCACAAAATATCACTTTAAAATCAGAATACATCAATTGAAATAGAGAAAACATTTCATATAAATTTTATTTTATATTTTCTGATTTGCAAATGATATTTTCTGAATTTCAATTGACATTTTCTGAGTTTAAATTGATATTTTCTAAATTCAATTGATATATTCTGAATCAATCAATCCTATATCAATTGATATATTCTGAATTTCAATTGATGTGTTTAATTCCAATTAGTATTTTCTGAATTTCAAATGATATTTTCGGAATTTCAATTATTATTTTCTGAATTTCAAATAGAAAATCTGAATTTAATATGATGTTTTCTGAATTTCAAATGGAATTTCAGGATTTCAATTGATATTTTCTGATTTACACTTGCAAAAGGTGTAGATGCATTAGAATCGATTTTTCGATTTTAAAAAACAATTTGATGATATTTGATATACCGTTTCTTTTTCTAAGTTTTTCTTGTAAATAAAGGAAAACCCCATATAAGATATTTAACCGGTTCACCGAACTATTTTAGCCGATTATTCGAGTCAAATAATTATTTCAGTTTCAAATTATTTGTTTTGACATTAACCGAAGAATAGGAGATTAATTGAGGAATCGGTTAATCGATTAATCGAATTGGAAACACTACTTTAAAAAGCATATTTATATATTTTCGCTAAAGTGGAAGAAATCCGTTGCCCAAATAATTGTATCATCTCTTTTTACTCGGACTTTTATTTGTTTTTGCTGGTATGCAATATATTTAAAAGTTTATAATGCTGATCATAAACATTTTTAGTTTTTTTTATCTGTTCGATCAAAAACAGATCTCATCTGATATAGATCGATATTTACTTTCATTCAAGCTTATGTCAAGATTGGGGTATCCAATTAGATTCCTCAAACATATTACTGGATAAAATTAGATCAAAATTGATCTCCAAATTGGGGTATCTATTTATTTATAATTTGAGATCTTGATGGATCCGATATCCGAATATCCTAAGGGACTAACTTAGATCTAATTGAATGTAATTATATCCAAAAAGATAAGATATATTTGGTAGATCGAGTAAGATATTTTGAGATTAAATCGGATTTACTTGAATCCCATGAAATATTTAAGTCCCATAAAAAATTGTAAAAAAAGATTTAGTCACAAAGAGCATATATAATTATGTATGGGCATATATATAACAATATATACTTATATCTTATACGCATAGAGAATATTAATGATGTTGGACCATATATAATCATATCTCAAACTTTATTGTTGATCTTGTAGCATATATTGAATCATACACCATTATATCTTATATCATTTGTTTCTTTTTTTTTACGTTGAACCAACACTCAGGGGATGCCCCCTACTAATGCATTGCATTGTGTTGATATCAGGAAAATAGGTTATGGGGAGGAGGAAAGAGGGAGTAGTGTTTGTGGACATTTGACTTGAATTTTTCTAAATTGTAATTTGCAGGGAAGACCTCCGCACGGAGACAATTCCACATACGGCTAGTGCGACTGAAAAACAAATTTTCTCTGTAATATCATGGTAATATCTATATAACAAAGTCACACAACCCACATTCCGACGATGCTCCAACGAGTCATATACTCCCAACACAAAAAGTTTATATATAGTCGTATATAGCTCGCATATAGTGGTATCTTATTATATGTGTGGCCATATATAAAAATATACATCTTTTACTAACATTTCTAATATGGCGCTATGTATGATCATATATCATTATATCTTATGTTATATATAAATTGATTTTTTTATCTCATCGTATATAATTGATATAGCTATATATCAGATCACATATACTTCCATGTATAATTATATATAAGTAAAAACCAAATAATTTCTATAATTTTTATATTATATTTATATATGGTATCACATATAATTATATATCAATATATGTGTTAAACTTAAAAAGAAAAATTCGATCACTTTTGTATATGGTAGAAATTCACAAAAACCTATCACTTTTAAATATATTTATCAGAGAACACAAAAAAAAAAAACAAAATTCAATCTATTTAAGCTAAATAAAATTGTAAAAAAGCAAAAATAAAAGCTACACTTTAAAAAAAAAGTTCAAAGTTAGTAGAATAAATAATATTTTATAAGCAAAAAAAAACATTTGAAGTCAGAAAATCTTCAAATATAATATTAATAATTATAACAAAAAAGAACCGAATCGGATTTGGCCGAAAAAATAATAAAATGCCATTTTTTCTTGAGAAATTAATTTTTTTCTATCAAAATTATTTGTCTTCAATCTAATAAGTAAGATTGTTAAAAAAAATCAAGTCTCGACATAAATTTGGATGAATTTATGAAAAATTTTCTATAAACTTTTAAAATTTTCTTAAAATGACGTTAAAATTATAAACACTTAATGATTTAATAATCAAACAATAAACAACTTTCTATGTTGCATCAATCGAAAGCTAGGACGGAGATGAGTTCATCTTCTGGATACACTTAACCCTCGAAGTGGCACATGGTTCTGGCCAGACATATTTCATTTTCATGCTTCAATTTAGCATACTTCTATTTTAGGTACATGGCTGTAATTTCAGGTAATCTCTCAAAATATTGTTGGCTTTCGATGTATAAATTAATAATTGAAAAAAAGTCCTTGGAACAGGACAAAAAAGCCAAATAAAAAATCTTCACCTTACTTTTGGTACATGGTGTCTGGCCAGACCCCTATGCATTTTGTATGAACGCATAGGCAAAGCAAAGAGAGTATAGTATTAAAGAGATCCCAACTCTCCCAACCTCCTCTCCTCTCCTCTTTGACTTTTGTATAAATCAATGTAAATACCATTGATAAACTTTGTATATACAAATCCGTATCGTGGGCGCACAAAGCTCACCCAATATATCCCATCAAAACCTGCAAGGTATGGGATCAAAGTTTGGTGGGCATGCGATGCTAAGACTAAATTTCCATTGAAAGGAAAACTATACACTGGAAAGGAAGGAGACAATCGGGAGATAAATCAAGGTGAAAACGTTCTAATGTATTTCGCAAATTGTTACGCAAACAGCGGCAGAACAATTATTTCTGATAATTTTTTCACCTCATTGAACGGCGCTAAACGACTTGCTGCTATGGGACTGGCATTTGTTGGCACCATTCGAGCAAACAAAAGATGTCTTCCTAAGGAAGTTATGAAGAGCACCAGACGACCAATTCTTTCAAGTGTGTTTGGTTTTCATGAAAATCTTGTTGCACTTTGCAGCTACGTGCCCAAAAAAAATAATTTAATTTCAACCGTGCATTACACGAAACATGTTGAAGGCGTAGCCATGAAACCGGAAGCAATTATATTTTATAATTCAACTAAAGCCGGAGTCGATACGATGGATCAAATGCTAACTCATTACACAACAAAACGGTCAACCAGACGCTGGACATACGCGTTTTTCTGCAACATGATTGATGTGATGGCATTGGCAAGTTACATTATATGTAAGCTAAATGATGAAAATACAAGAAAAGAAAGAAGACGCATATTTTTATATAAACTTGCAAAGCAATTGGTACTGGCCAACGTTGAAAATCGCATCAATAATCCGCACATTGTGGCTCAACCAACAACTCGTATAGCATTTGAAGCGTTCTTTGGGAGACCTCTCAATATAGCAAACCTTAATGTGGCTTCACGCAGTGGTCCAGACACATTAGCTGCCAAAAAAGATTGCAGAATTTGCCTTTTTTTGCTGCAAATGCAACAATCCTGTTTGTCAGCAACATTCAAAAGTAGATTATTTATGTTTTTGTTGCCTTCCGCAAAATTCTGAATAAAAAAAATCAATGTATTCTTCATAATAATTTTCTATTTTGTCATAAACATTTATTACTTTACCCATAATAAAGAGAAATATATATAGAACAAAAAAATTGTTGCCCTTTTCATTCCAAAGATTTTTTCAGGTCTATTTTTTCTTCCTCAGGTAGCTAATAACATATTAAAAAGAAATAGAAACACAAAATATAACTAATATTTTCCTATCTTAGTAAAAAATTTAACGGCAAACAGCCCTTATTTCCATACAAATGCATGTAAATGTATAGGGGTCTGACCAGACACCATGTGCCAGAACTAAGGGCTCAAAATATGTGCCTGACGAAGGGTTAAGAGATCGGTTCCGTTGTATAAGATATAATTGGAAAATAAAATGACGTTATAGCTATGGAACTCAGAGTATTTTTCAAATGAAATCATGTCTAATTTTTATTAATTTATATTTATTTATTTTTATTATTTGGAATGTGAATGTGAAAAAATTGAAGTGCTGATTTCCAAAGAATTTTATGAAGATCATATTGTATCAACTTAAATATAACTTGAGCAAATTATATAGACCCTCTCTCATGAGATAAGGCTATGTATACCATGTATATGATGTGATATGGAATTATACATAAGACTATATACAAATATATCGGAACTTTCTTCATGGGGTGTTACATTTTAAGGTGTATTATACAAGGTGGCGCAAAAGTAATCCTCCTATCAGAAAATGCTATAAATTTTTTTTGTAGTAAACACATGCGAAATACACGTTAATAAACAATGTTACGCTACACTGCTCCAGAACGCGGAATATTGGTGACTATTTATTTGACCAAATTGGTATCAGTCGACGGTCTTTACAGCGAATGGTACAAGATTTGAAGATGTTTCCGTACAAAGTCCAGACGGTGCATCAGCTGTTAGCTGCTGACCTCCAATCGCGTGTAACATACGCTCAAGCCATCCTTAATCACCACCAAGAGGAAGATGATTTTTCATCAAAAATAATCATGAGTGATGAGGCCCATTTCCATCATAGCGGGTACGTAAATAAGCAAAATTTACGCTTCTGGGGCACTGAAAATCCGCATGTAACCCACGAATCAAAGTTTTTAATTTTTTTTTTTTAAAATACAGCCAAAAAACATCGGAAGGTTATTTTTGCGCCACCTTGTATATAAGCATATCATCATATATAAGCATATCGTATATGCCTTAAAAAGATATTTTTTATAAGATATTATTATATCTTAAATTATATAGCTTATATGTCACCATATATGATGACATATTATGTTATATATGATAATGTATTATGCGTATAGCAATTGATATATCATATCTTATTATATATAGCATATATGCTTTATATATAATTTTATAAAGTTCAATATATAATAATATATCATTATATAAGTTACCACATAAGAAATATATAATAATATATGTATATGCATGACACCATATATAATCATATATTATAATACAGTTTAAAATGAAAAAACATAGGACTATATATTCATTTTTTTACTGGGGTGCCTTTGAATATGAACAAAATATAATTATTATGCGTTTTCTTGTTCATTTTTCGTAGACATATGTTTCCTAGATTAATGTATGTGTGGGTCCATGTAGTGAAATAATAAAAATATTAATCAATATATGTAATTTACATCTGTATGTTTTATATTTTTGCAGTATTTAGTAGTGTTTCCAATTATTCGTTCTAGGCGGATAACCGGTTAAGGCACTATTCGAAAATTGATTAATCACTTAAATTGATTAATCGGTTATTCGGTTTTTCAAAAAACGAAACTCGCCATATCTTATATCTTGGTAAGAGGTATAATTTATGCATAAAATTATTAAATTTTTTGTATTAGTTTTGAAGATTCGCTCTAAACCTATTTTGCACCATATCGTCTAAAATAGGCAACAAAAAAAAAATGTTGTTAGAAGAATATATTGTTTATTGTTCTTACCTAACAAGTGGTGTAAATTTCATTGCAAAAAATTAGGCCGGTTTTAGAATTAAAGCCGAGTTTCTATTATATAGATTATTTTTAAACTTAGTTTATTGAAGACTGTAAATGGAATTGTGCTTCTAAAATATGGTTTATTTTGTTTTATTACAATGAAAACTCTGTTCACTCTGTTTTCCTAGATTGGATTAAATCATATTTATCAAATAGAGTATGCAAGGTTGTAATTGAAGGTTTTGATTCTAAGCCTTATTTTCAAACGTCTGGCGTGCCGCAGGGCAGTGTTTTGGGTCCACTTCTTTTCAATTTGTTTATTAATGACATTTCAGCTTGCTTTCAAAAATCGAAATTTCTTTTGTATGCTGATGATTTGAAAATATTTTGTAAAATTTCCTCATTTCAAGATGTTTCTGAACAGGTTGATTTGAATAATCTGGGTGCATGGTGTACGTTAAATAACTTACATCTTAATCTTTCTAAATGTTTTCATGTTTCATTTAGCAAATCTCTGAATCCTATTATATCAAATTTCAATATTAACAACCAAAACTTGAAAACTTTTAAGACTACACTTGATCTTGGCGTGGTTTTCGACTAGTCGTTTTCTTTTGTACCACATCTGGATTATATTATCCCTAAAGCTTATAAAATGCTGGCATTTTTGAAAAGAAATTCTTCTGATTTTTCTGATCCTAATACTTTGAGGTTAATTAATACCTCGTTTGTTAGATCAAAGTTGGAGTATGCTGCAGTTATTTGGAATCCCTATAACAATACTCATGTCACTCGCGTTGAGAGAGTACAAAGAATTTTCATTAAATTCGCTTTAAGGTCACTTATCTTTGTTGATCCCATTCCTTTTTATAAATCGAAATGCCTATTATTAGGTTTGCAGACTTTAGAATATCGTAGATTATACCAGTCGGCGTTACTTGTATTTGATATAGTAAATGGTATAACTGACTGTCCTGATTTGCTGTCTCTTATTCCATTTTATGTCCCTCCTAGAAGTTTAAGATTCATTGATATTTTTAATGTGACACTGCATCGCACTGAATATGCTCTTAATAGTACGCTAACTCGTACGTTTATTTATTTAAATGAAATCAATTTTAGTCTGCAACAGAATCATGAACGCAAATCTTATATAGAGTTTTCCACGTCCAAGGATAAATTTAAGCTGTTTCTTAATATAGTTTTTAAGTAATTAAGCAATATTATATTGATTTATATTTAATTTTTAATTTAATCATAGTCTGTAAGGAATTTTTGTTTCCATAGACTGAATAAATGAAATGAAATGAAAACCAAAATTCTAAAATTCTGTTTTCGACAAATTTTTGTTGATGAACTTGGAAGTGGCAGACAGAATTTGTTATCGATTTAACACAGCCACTGCACTGAGATGATTATCTGAATGATATCAATGAATTTTAGCATTAGATATATGAAATGTCACTGGTATTCGTCCATTAAAACTTTTCATTAAATTAACTGAAAGTTAAACTGGCAATTATGATAATGACTAGAGAAAAACAAACACACTATAAATAGAAATCGTTTGTGGTAAATTTCATTCTAACTCAACACACAAGAGAAATGTGGGAATTAAAGTTACCCAATTTCGTTAACGTGTGAGTTAAATAGAAGATATTTTCGATTAACACTAAATGGCACGAAGAATGTTGATGAAGACCGTAGTGGGTCAGAAAATGCATTCGATTCATGCTAGTGTCTAATAACTTTTCCTGAGTTTTTTCTAATAGTCAAAGTAAATTAGAGAAAAATTTGTCATGATCTCAAACCGAACGAATAAAATGTCACACTTAAAGCAATTTTTCATAAAATTTTATTCAAAATTTTATTATATTTATTAAAAATTTTGTCAAAATTTTTTTAAAAATTTCGACGTTCCTAAAAAAAAATATGAAGCCCTCTAGAATTAAAAATGAAAAAAAAATTCTATCTTCGGTTTTTCGGTCCCCATGGCCCAAAAGCCGGTATGAAAGGAAATTTCCTCAAGATTTCAAAAATGATAATATTTTTATGATGTATGATACGTAGTGGCCGCTAGAGCTATTTTAAATATATTTTAAGTACAAATATGAGGAGGAATTTTTTTAGCGTTTTTTTTTGTTGGTATTTTTGAAAGATTTACTGTTCAAATAATGAATTTTACATGAAAATATGACTTTTTAGATGCTATCTTTGGCATCTCCCAGGTATAACCGCGTGGAGGTGATAGTACAAAATGTATTGCCCTAAGGGGTTTCTCCTCCAGTCCGTTCAAAGCCCGGCTTCACTGGGGAAAGTTTATTGAAAAGAAATTCTTATTGAGTTTATGATTTAATTCAACAAATTTATCTAGAAATTCTTTGAACATTGTCCCCTGAAGATTTTTCTTAGGCAATAATTAAATCCTAATACGGACCAGCCTACTAATTAATTACTATAAATGCAATTAATGTTTATCCCGTTCAAAATAAATTTGAAAGTGCGGTTTAATGAGTATAAATCTTTGCATCGAACTTCATTCCACCACAAAATTGTATTAAAAATATTAGGTTTGTCTGACAATGTTTTTGCTTCTCCTTAAACAAAATTTTAAAATTAAATTTTCATTTATAATTTTTCTATTTAAAATTCAGCAGTTAGTTTAATATATTGTTCTGAAATTCAAAAATATTAAAAACATAACTAAAATTCTGCATTAGAACTTGCACAAACTACAAAATTAAATTGTGGTTAAAATTTTTAATTTTAATTTGAATATTCGCACTGTCGTTTAAATATCACAGTGCAACACGAAAAAAAATAACCATATACGGACACCACTACGTGATAAAAGACTAAAAAAAAAGACCCGTGTCTCCCAATTTTTCCCAAAGTCATCTCCTTTTTTGTTTATGGTCCGCCAAAGATTTGGGGCCTCGGTATCATTTTCGCAAAAAAGTGATAATTTTCTCAGGCTCATATCTTGCAAACCGTTCAGAATTTCGAATTACTCTCTATGGCAAAGTTGTAGCTCTTGTCATAAAGAACAAAAATTGCAAACATATAAAATCAAAAAAACTTCACCTTCCAGATCAAAATCGCAAAAATCTTAAAAAAATTCGATTTTTTTTTACCTTTTTTCCCGTGTTCAGGTCCATAGGCAGCAAACCGTTCAAAATTCAAGGAAACAATCAACTACAAAAATTTACCTAAGATCTCAATAAACAAATTTCTGGAACATATAAACTTCCTGGGAATTGGGTTTGCTACCTATGCACCTGAACAGGAGAAAAAAGGAAAAAAAAATGAAATTAAAAAATTTTTCACTTTTGCGCGCTACCTAAACAGTGTTAAGAATCATCTCTAGGAAGTTTATATGTTCCAGAAATTTGTTTATTGAGATCTTAGGTAAATTTTTTTAGTTGATTGTTTCCTTGAATTTTGAACGGTTTGCTACCTATGAACCTGAACACGGGGAAAAAGGTAAAAAAAAATCAAATTTTTTTAAGTTTTTTGCGATTTTGATCTGGAAGGTGAAGTTTTTTTGATTTGATATGTTCGCAATTTTTGTTCTTTATGACAAGAGCTACAACTTTGCAATAGAGAGTAAATCGAAATTCTGAACGGTTTGCAAGATATGAGCCTGAGAAAATTATCACTTTTTTGCGAAAATGATACCGAGGCCCCAAATCTTTGGCGGCCCATAAAGAAAAAAGGAGATGACTTTGGGAAAAATTGGGATACACGGGTCTTTTTTTTTTTAGTCTTTTATCACGTAGTGGTGTCCGTATATGGTTATTTTGCCATGACTTAAAAAATTACACACAGTGTATTTAAAAGAAATCTTTAATTCATTTTCTGCATTTCAAATAGAAAACTTTAATTTATTTGAAATTTTCTTGATTTATACTGAATTGGCAAATAAATAAAACCGTTTGTAGATTGAAAACTAAAATAAATTTTATGTTTTTCATTGTTTTACCATACTTACAAGTTATATGCGAATTTTTATGAGAAGATTGAGCCCTACCCGCCAAAACGACGTAAGCGCCAAAGTTATAATTTAACAGGAGAAGATTTTTTACTTATTTTTTTTTAAATTTTTTGTTGTCCATTTGCTATGGAATATTGAATATGTCCAAATTCCATAGCAATTGGGTAAACCAAAGAAAATTATGTTAAATAATATATAGACTAGGCCGGGTCGATTTGTATGGAGGCAAAAAAATCGCTCAACATTCAAGGAAAATCGTATTCTAGGGATCAAAATAAGAAACTTTGCCGAAGGATTTTTCAAAATTTCACCCTACGGCTCAAAAGCCGGGACATCAGAATTCGTTTTCGAGGTATGGTTTCTTCGGCAAAGTTTCTTATTTTGATCCCTAGAATACGATTTTCCTTGAATATTGAGCGATTTTTAAATCGACCCGCCCTAATATAGACCATATTATATTAAATGAGATATAATATTAGAGTAAACGTATAATTTGATAAAATTTTATGAGGACACAATTCGGACAAAACTGTATTAACAAATCACTTCTAAATTAATCTAATATTATACAATTAGATGTAATTTGATAAAATTTATTTGGGGCATTTTTCGGATTAAATTTTATATAATTAATTATGGGATCATATTAAATTCGATAACACTATATAAAGCTCCTTATTAGTTTTTTTAATCGGGTTTCTAATTTTCTAAAGTCCATATAAGTAGCATTTTAAATTGAAAAATAAGAACTTATCTACACTCAGGGAAAAAAGTATCATCATATTGATGGTATTGTTTTATAAATCGGTAGATATCAATTATTCATCATATTTCTGAAGTTTTCATAAATATCATGAAAAGTTTTATAAAAATGTATGACAAATGTTTCATAGCCCTTCATTACTTCATAAAAAAACGTTCATATACTTTGTGAAAATAAACTTTAATAAACTTTTTTTTTTTATTTGAAAATTTTAAATTTTTAAAACTTAAAAACTTTCAGAAAGTATTTGAAATTTTGAAACATCAGTTAAATATTATTTGATGTAATCTTAATTGTAAATATGAAGGGCTTATTGTAAAAACTTGATTAGCCACATTTTATTTTTGGAAAAGTTGGAAAACATATAGAAATATGAATATAAACGGACTTTTATACTCCACGTACGTGAGGCAAGTGTTAAAGCAGACTTCTGTCACCCAATTGTTACTGGATGTCTAGAAAATAGTGAAAGTTTCTTATCAGGTTTTTTCAATTAGCTTTTCATATAATTTTTTAAATATAATATGAAACGTTTCATAATATTATTGAAGCATTTCATAAAAATTTATAAAAGTTTTAGAAAAATGTATGAAACTACTTCATTTTATTTATGATACACTTAATAACCAGAGACCGGAAGAATTTCTGTTAAAATGGCATCGATTCGGTAGTGCACATTTTTGCATATTTAGCTTTATATGCTTATTTTGCTTTAAATGCATAATTTTATATCATAATTTTTACTTATTTTGCATTAAATGCATATTTTTATTTAATTTTCTGCTTAAAATGCATATTTTTATTGTCCTTTTCCCTGCTTTTCGTAAAAAGATCAGTTTTAATTTAATTTTATTTTATTTTTTAAAGTGATTTTAACAACATATGCAGACAATATATTAAACAATACAAATTAAATTTAAAATTTAAAACATGAAAAACAATTAATTTAAAGTGCCTTTCTTTTCGTGGTTTTTGTTAATTTTCTTCGAAACTATCAAAATACCATTTAAGAGTTTTAGAAGAACATTTTAAAGAAAATTACTATTAAAAAAATAATAAGTACATATTTGTATAGTTTTTAGTGCATATACTACGATTTTTCATGCATATTATAGGCGCCTAAAATACACTTATTTTAGTACATGTTAATAACATTTATGAAGTATTTTATTAAAAGTTATGATACTTCTTCATCATATTTATGATGAATATATTTCATAAATATTAAGAAGCATGTCATCAATTTACTGTTTTATAAAACAGTTTCATCATTTTAAAAAAGTGTTACATTGGACGAAAATCACTTCATAAATATGATGAAGCTTTTTTCCTGAGTGTAGCGACATCGCTTTTACTCGATTTTAAAAGGATTTGATGATGTTTTATAAAGAGCTGTTCTTCCCATTTTTAGCCGAAAAATGAGCAAGTTTTGAGAAAGACTAAAGGAAAAAATCCATATACAAAATTGAACCGGCTAATTGACCTATTTTAAAACCGATTATTCGGGTCGAATAGTTATTTGTGTTCTCAATTATTTGTTTCGACATTAACCGAAATAGAGACGATTAATCTAGGAATCAGTTAATCGATTAACCGAATTGGAAACACTAGTATTTAGTAGAAGGTTTGTAATAAAAAATTGCGCGTTTCTATATTGTTTTTGATTTTTCCAATATTAAGTTTATTTCGAATATTGTAGAATGTGGTTGTTTAAAGCGGTTGAACGAGCAACGAGAAGGTAGGCGCGAATGAATGTATGATTAGAGGAATGGATGATGATTGGTCTGGTCTGGTTGGCGGAGATTATTGTTATAATTTTAGAAGTATTTTGTAGATGTTGTAGAAACGAGTACTTTAAATAAAATCATTCAGTTTATTATGACGTGTTTACATTTGTAGTTTAAATTTATAAGATTTTGTGTTTAGAATTACTTTTAGAATTATTTGTATTTCGAATTTAATTCAAAACATTTGGTTTTAGTTGTGAAGTAATTTTTATTATTACATTTTTTAACAATTTTAATTTTTTTTTCAAATTTTTTTTTTTCATACAACAATCAACCATTCTTTGAAACTGGTTATAAATACTTTTATGCTTCGTTATTTTGTTTTTATTTCAATATTTAGATTTCTTTTCAATAACACACAGATACAAATTTATACTACGTATTTATATTTGTTTGTTTGTTTGGCTGTATGGATGTGTATGGATGTATATAATTCAAATATTTTATGGATTATTTTGATATTTCACAATCTTCGATCGACACCAGCCAGCCAGCAGCAGTGGAAGCAACCAAAATACCAAAAATCATAAATATTGTGGTATTGATCAAATAAATAAAAATCAATGTTTAAAAACTTTATTGTAACAATAACACAGCGCTACAAAATTGGCTCCTAAAGTCAAAAATATTTTTGCATTTATGTGCCAGATTTTTCGCAAAATTGCATTAAAGTTTTATTACCGTAAAAAAAAATTAAAAATGTAGTTGTTTTTAACTGTTGAAAAACAACATACAAATGTACTAACAAAACTTCAAGTGTCGTAAAATGACCATTCAATGCCAAATCAATCATGAATTTTCTGGACCCTTTCCGATTTTGATGGAATTTGGCTTAGTTGTTATGCTAATTGAAAATTGACAAATACAAATTTTTAGCCATCTATGTCGACAGAGGCCGAAAATACGGAGGGTCACAATTTTCCCCCAAAATCTTCAAGTCGCAACGCTCTTGCAATATATTGGGTTCTATGGTAGTTACAAAGCTCAATTTTAAAGTTCTTAATATGCTTTAGAAGACTGCTATAATTGAAAAACTATTTTTGATTGATTTTTTGTGGAATGACCCTATCCCAAAATAAAAATTTCAGGATATGTTCTTTGGGATTCACTATTTGAAAATCCCAAATTTTAAAAAAAATCGGGTGATACATTCCACTCATTTCCGCCACAACTAAACCAAATTTCATCAAAATCGGAGTGGGTCAAACATATATTCAACTATTTTTGATTGATTTGACATGGAATGACCATGTCCCAAGATAAAAATTTCAGAATATGTTCTTTATAATATACTCTTACTTCCCACAACCCTATTTTTTTGTTATAGCAGTCTTGTAAAGCATATTAAGAGTTTTAAAACAAAGAAAATTGAGCTTTGTAGCTACCATAGAACCCAAGATATTAAATTTTTCAGTTTTGAGGGTGATATATCTAAATTTTTAGTTTTTCTAACGGTATTTACCTTTGCCACATTTTGAACATTAACCTTTGTTTAAATACTAATTTTCAGACGATTCTACTGACAAACTTTTATAAGTGCACCTTTAATATTGATAAAAGCACTAAGTTGGCATCACAGTTTTACTTTTTTTGAGAGATTTCGAACATTCTGTGAGTGTTGGAACTTAAAAAATTCGATACAAAATCTTCATACGAAAAGAAGAGAGGAATTTTACAGAGGTTGAGCGAATTGGGATCTCTATAGTCTTTATGCTCTTCGGTAGATGGAACAAGACGTTCAGCTCTTAACTTAAACAAGACGTTCAGCTCTTTAAATAACTCGCATATTTTATGGCAAAACAATTTAAAAAGGATTACTTGTTACTTATGTTTGAAAAAAATTATTTATAAATAAAAAATTTAAACACATTTATTTCTATAATTTTAAAAAAAAAAATCTGTGATCTATAAAAAATTTCATATTTGAATCAATTTTGATTCCAAAACAAGAGGGCTCCAAAATTAATAATTTTTTGTAGCCATATTTAAGTCATAGATTTTGAGAGACCAACATTTTCTGGCTGAGCATTTATTTTTTCAGTCGTTTTATTAAATAACTGTCATAATAGATGTTTTCTATTAGACCTGGTTTACACACGGCAATTTTACTTGCGTAATTCTTGAGTTTATAGAAGAGAGAGGGAAAGAGAATGATAGGGGGTACAGACTTGCCTGTACTCCAATTCAATTTTGTTTTGTCATCCGCAATTTTCAACACTGCAGGTTGATATACGAAAATTGCTGAAAAAAACTTTTCCTGTGTGAACATAAAAGCAATTTCAAAGGAGAATTGAAGAAAAATTGCGCAATTTTAATTGCCGTGTGTGAACCAGGACTTATTTCATAGAAAAACAACTGTAATTGCAGTTAAAAAAAAAAACTACTACACAAACAACTGTCATGTGGTAACTATAAAACTTTTTTGAGTGTAAAATTAAAAAAAAATATGTTTTCTCTTAATTTTGTATGGTACTTAAATGCTGATAAGACGTTAAAAAACCCTTTTGGTATTAAATTTCGGTAATAGATATGCAGCATTAAGGTAAATCCGCGGGTTTGATCAGTTTTTACTATATTTTACAATTTTTGCACTATTTATCATCTCATTTCGCAAAGGATCAAAGCAATTTTGAGCATAAGTAAAAAGGCAAATCTTAGCAGTCATTTTGATTTTATACCCTCCACCGTGTATATGTTACAAATGAAGCAAACAAAAAAAAAAAATAATCAAGAAAACATTTTTGTGAGATGAAAAGCTTTTTGATGTAAAAAATATATTTTGTGGTAAAATAACATGTTTGAGGTGAAAAACTACTTTTGTGGTGAAATAAAAATTTGAGGTGAATTTCAACTAGTGTTCACTTCTTAGCCTCTGGTGGAAAAATATGACATTATATAAATTCTAAACACCAGACGCTGCTATGAAATTTTACTAATATAAAGTGCTTTATACACCAATTTGTATGAAAAATTTAGAGGTACCTTCACGATTTCACTGATAACATTTGAACCGCGGGACCGATTTTGCTTATTTTCAATACCAAACTATTTCGAAAAATGTACATAAATTGAGACAACTGCAGTAGTCTTTAATGTGTTTTCGCGCCGTGATCGTCATTTGAACAGACAGGCAGGCAGACGGACATTGGTAATTCGGCTTAATATTCAATAAGGATCAAGAATATTTGTACCATATGGGGTCTTAGACCTATATTTCGATGAGTTATGAATTTCAGTCGATTGGTACAAATGAACATTAGTTTTCACAACAAAGTTCGGTTAATTCAACTGAATTTTAGTTGCAACACCCAAAATATTCAGAAATCTAAAGCAAATATCGTTGTACTAACTGAATTTATAAGTTGTTCCCATTAATAAAAAATATGACAAATGAGTTCATCCATTAGTACACTATGTAAATAGCTTAAAAATTGCATGTACCCAAATTCCACAAAAAAATTTAAATGTTTGCTAAACTGATTTTAACATTTAATTCCATACAGTGAATGTCTAAAAAATATTTTAAAATTTTATTTTAAAAATGTTCACATATTTTTTTGTATATAACCTAGAGAAATATTTGTTAGACATTCACTGTAATGAAAGTTTTTGTTAAAATAACTTCTGCAAATGTTATTTTTGTTGTAGCTATTTACATATTATACTAACAGATGAACTCATAGGTCATCCTTTTTGGCTATGCTGACATAGAAATGTTCATGAACCGCAACTTTTTTTTAATGAAATAATTTTTCAGATTTATATTTTTGCTTATGCACATAAACAATTTAAGTGATAGCACAATTAGATGATAAAACTGTATAAATATGAAAATGTAGTAAAAACTGATAAAAATTGCGGATTTACTTGTTAAGGCTGCATATTTATTAACGAAATTTGATACATAAATATTTTGAGGGTCTTATCAGTATTTACCACAAAAAAATTAAAAGAAAATATCTTATTTTTAAAATTATATGTATAAAAAAGTTCGTTAAAACATGCAAAACTTAAATGTAGTTTTGCGAAAATCTGGCCCAGATATAAACAAAAAAAAAAAAAAACACTGAGTACGCCATTAAAATCAGCATCACCGAAATATTTAGGATCAATGTTCGATAGTCTTTTTTGAATTTTCGTGTTGCACAGTGTAATTATAATACAAATTTTTTGTTTAATATTTGTGATTATAGATATAGTTTTAAGTAAGTATATTTAGTACATGTTTAAATGGTTTTATATACTACGTACATTTTATAGATATGTAGTATAATTATTATAAACAATTGTGGGTTGACTTATTTGATTTCGGTTGATTTTTTACTAAAATAACAATGTGTATTAGACCGACTCACAGAAAAAAAATTTCTTTTGTTCACCCCTCAAAATGTACTTTGGTTTGTTTTATGATGATTCCCAAAATATTTCGGTTTGTTTCATGATGATTCCCAAAATATTTCGGTTTGTTCTATGATGATTCCCAAAATATTTTGTGTCTAGCATTGAGATCTGGTGAGTTGGACCGTTTTCTTATAAGTATTTTTTTCAGTTTTTCAAAGAATTTTGTACTTTAAATAAAGACAACATATACAATGTTAGCAACATATAAAACGTTTTTTTTTAAGGAGCGTTCAACGCATGTCCAGACATATCGTTTTTTCAGCGATATTTTGCAAAAAAAATATTTTTTTAGGTTTTTTGTACTGAGATTTTTATCATTTAAATGTCAAATTGACATATTTTAATTCTTAGTCGATTTAAGTAAAAACATGTTTCAGTTTTTTTTTTTTTAATTCGCACTAGTTTACGTTTTACCAAAAATGCAAGATAGTGGCAGAACTATGTTTTATTCATATCAATATCGGTATGAAAATTTATCTTTGGGCAAGTACATCATCTGTGTACGGAAATATTTTGATATTATGCAAATTTAGTGCATTTTCCTCTGTGTTCTGGACCAGATTTGAAAGAAAATTTGTAATTAATGCAATTCGGTTCTTAGTTGTTGTAAGGATGAAAATGCAGCTTAGGATAAAAAATCCAATATGCATTTTTTTCTCTGCATAACTTTTTTTTCGAATTAAAATAATGTCTGCAGTGTATTATTTTTATATATAACGAGCTTAAATTTTTGCATTTTTAAAACATAAAACTTTGTAAAATTTTGAATTCGTAAAAAACATTGCCGTCAAAAAAGCGCACGGTGGATTTTTTTCTTTAATTCGAATTTTTATCCTTACATCAACCAGAAAATCAGACGGCTTTAGACAACCGCGGAAAATTCATTCAATTTGAAAAGAAAATTTGAAGAAGAAAAATTTAAATACCAAACCGGAAATGATTAGAACATAGTTGTCCCACACAATTGCATTTTTGCTAAAACGCGAACTATTGCGAATTTTTAAAAATACTGGAACACTTATTCATTTAAATCAACTAAAGATTAAAATATTATAATTCTCCGTACAAAAAACCTTGAATTTTTTTTTTTTACAGAATATCCCTGAAAATGGGATATGTCTGGACATGTGTTGACATTTTTTATATACCATTGGACGCACCTTAAAAAATCCTTTCATATAATATGAATATTGTATACTTTGTCTTTATTTAAAGTAAAAAATTCTTTATAAAAACTAAAAAAAAAAAACATTTTTTTAAATCGTTCCAGCTCACAAAATCTTAACGCTAGACACGAAATAATTTGGGAATCATCGTAAAACAAGCCAAGGTACATTTTGAGGGGTGAACAAAAAACACTTTTTTTCTGCGTATAATGTGAGGCGGTCTAATGTATATATTATTAAATTCAATTTTTTTGTTGCTGTCAAACAAGTCATTCGTCATTTGCTAATGATAGGGATTAAGTTGGTTTTCGTTATTCGTTCACTTCTTTCTACTCAAATCGATATTTACACACGTGATAAGACTTTAATTCTAATCGTTTTGATTTAAAATTTTGTTTTTTTCACTTTTTTATTTGTTTTTTATTTCACTTTAATATTATTTTTGATTTAAATTTTATTTCTACCGAACTCTAAGTTTTTGTTTTTTTAAACGATCTTTAGCTTACGGTTTCAAAATAACAACTAACTCTCGGATGAGTTGTGAGTGGCTGGCGGGCTAAGTAGCTGGCTGAGTGAGTAACGTGAACACCGACTAGCTACATGGCAAACAATTATTGTTTGGTATACATTTGATATTCCAAGCATTCATTAAATTCACATATTTCATATATGCATACAGTTGAGGTCATTAAAATATAAGTTAAGCAGCTTGAATAGACAAAAGAGTTTCAACTTGCACGTCTATTCTAGTGTCCGACCATTTAATTGGCCAAATTAGCCCAAACAGCAAAAATTTTCAGTTCGGAGGCACTTTTAGTTTGTTTTCAGTTACGTCGGTAAAGTAACGATTCAAATTTACCTGTTCCCGTACTTTACCGCAGTAACCCAAAACAGTATTCAAAATTGTGTGTAAACAGTTGTTTTGGCTGTTTTAGGTTTAATCGGCGTCGGTTTTGGCCGAATATTTTGAATTTGTCTGAGGTTCGACATCGGCTTAGGCTTCAGCCGGAAACTAGTGTTTTCAGAGTTGAGATCGGCAAGAGACGTTTTTAAGGTCCAATTACTGAATACCTGTTAAAACTGGGTTTACATTATCTGATTTTATATAATTACGAAACGAAGCGGAAATCTAATTAAGATTTGTGATTTTAAACAAATTTCTTATACAAAATAAAATTCTGATTTAATTTGGTTTTCTAGAAAAATCCGTTACCTTTGACTCTCCTCGGTAAGATTGCACAAAGCTATGAAGTCCGTTTCAATGTCATTCACTCAATTACTCAAAAAGTCCGTATGTCGGTCACGTCTGTTCGTTTATGTAAGATAAAGTGATGTAAAGCAGCAATTAAGGTTTTCTAGTTGCTCTTGTCAAGCTGTTCTATTCACCCAGGTCAATTTGATAGTATGAATAGCTCGTTTAAACAATGTCTGCGGTATGTAACAAGTGGTAGAGCTTTGGATTCATTAATTATTTTCTGCATATTATCTTCTGGCACAATTAAAAAGCTGCATGTGTCTTCCTGTAAAGTCAGTTTAGCCTATGATCAAAGATAGCACCCAAGAATTTTACCGGTTTGGAAAGGTCGCGAGCAGTGCTATTTAATTTCAAAATACTAAATGATTTATTCCGCTTATTGTTGTCTTGGTCCAATTTACGCAGCCCTAGAAGACAATGCTCTCAATGAATTCTTAGGAATGCACAAAAAAAAGCTAAATTATCCATAGCTTAAGAAGAATTTCGTTTAAAATTATTCTAAGCGACCGGTTAACTTTCACCAACTCTATGATTGGTATAACTTTAATGCTTCAAACGAGTGGCCAATAGGTTTCTTGTAAACCGAATTCTACGAACGTCATACACTCAGAATGTTCTTACAGTACCTACTTGAAGGTCATTCGGTTAGTAAACAGTAGTAGTAATTTTAACTGCTATTGTAGTAATTTTTCTATGAGAGAATGAAAAACGACTAATTAAGACAGTCATTTGAAAAAAATAACTAACCAAAAATACTTTATTTTAGTAACAGTTGTTTTGAGTAGTTATTTTAGTGTTTTAATAAACAACTACCAAAACAGTAATTTTGCAGTAAACAGCTAATTTTTATTAGTTTTTTCAAAATAGAAGAGTAAATCGACTTTTTAAAAATTCCCGTTTGGTTTATATTTGTTATTATTGATATGTTCATATGAAACGTCATAACTGGAATAACGTTTGGACTTTTGATTTTGCATTTTAAATAGGATGTAGGAAATACAAACTTTTATTTTAATTAAAAGAAAAAAAAAAATACATTTTTTATTATAAAATATTTTTAAAATTTCGAAAAAAATAACAGTAGTTTTTAAGACGTATATAGTCGTTTTATGTTCATTGTTTTTACTGTTTTGTTGCTCGTTTTTATGGTTTATGCATTCATTTAAAGTCAGTTGTTTTTGACCGCTTCGTTAGTCATTTTTACTACTATTGTAGTTGTTTTATCAATAGTTAAAAATTATAACATGGTTAGTATTTTTTATGAAAAATACAGTCATTGCAATTTTGACTACATTTGTAGTCATTTTAATCATCATTTTTCCACCTTCTTAATCTCCTGAGTGTACTGCGATCGTTAAAAAATATTTTGGACTCCAGATAATTAACGAGAAGTTAATTTGGCATCATACCAAATCATGTCTCGCCTGCGAGATAGGAAATTACAACAAAAATTCACACTTAGAAATAGGGTTGCCATTCGTACTGTTTTAAACAGTACATGTACTGTTTTTTGAAAAATGTACTGTTTTATTCACAACACCTAAAACAGTACGCAAAAGTACTGTTTTTTGGATTTGTACTGTTTTTGTACTGTTTTTTTTTGTTTGTATATTTTACATATTTTTATATAAACAAGTTTTTTTGCGTGTACAAAGAATATGTATTTTTTTAACCATGTTTTTTTTGTGTGTACAATAGTTTTTTATATAAATTTTTTGAATCTCCCTGTATTAATTCCACTTCGTTTCTTTGTATAAGGTGGCGCAAAAATAACCTTCCGATGTTTTTTTTTTTTTATTATGTATTTATTATGTATAGCATTTTCTGATAGGAGGATTACTTTTGCGCCACCTTATACATATATAAGTTTGGTTTGTTTACTTTTCAAGCAATGGATGTTTGTAAACACAATTTTTTTCATGACATTGCCCAATGCAAGAAGTAATGGCGTCCAAACTAATAATTTTAGCCAATTTGACAAAATTTAGTCAATTTGATGAAATTTAGTCAATTTTACTTCTTTAGAGGATGTAAACTTGACGAAATTTTGTTGATTTGAATAAAATTTGTTAAATCTTAAAAAAAACTTGACAAAATTTCGTTAAAGATCTACAAAAATTTTTTTGTTGATTTTACCTACGCTATTTGGTTCGGTGTATTAACTTATTTTAAGTAAATATGTGATGTATTGAAGTAAAAGTTATGTTAACAATAAATACAAAAATGTATTTTTTTGTGAAAAGTACTGTTTTTTTCATCAATTCGATTGGTTCGTCTGTAATAATCGGATTTTCTGCTTTCTCTGAACCCTATATGTAAATACTTTATCTTTATTACAGTGTTGCACAGTGTAATTAACTACAAAAATATTGTGTATTGCATTCCTAATATTATGATCGCAGCTGTAAACAAACACATGCATACAATTTTGTATTTCCGTTCCTCTCCACTTGGAGCCTACAAACAACAAACCGAAACCAATGAATGTATGGTTGGTTTTAAAATTGATCGGTTACATTTTTTTTCTTATTTTATTGTTTATTTTCGTACTGTTTTTTTATACGTTTAAGCTTTTTTCCAACCGTAAACCACATTGATTGTGCTTGGCTCAATCGCTCAATATAATGGTGGAATATAAGAGATTCGTTTTTGAATATTCCAATTCATTTTACTCTCATTTCATTAAAACTAACCAAAATTCATTTTCAATTATAAACCCCTCTCAAAGTTTGATAATAAAAAAAAAATTAAAAGTGTATAAAAAATAAAACAAGTTGCATTACAAAAAAAAAAAGTTGACTGAATGTCTGTTGCTGTTTTACTTCATGTTTATTTTATTTGTTTTTGTCTTCCTACTAAAATTAAGTTGTTGTTGCTGTTGTATCTGGTTTCATGTGATGCAATTTTTTTTTTGAGAAAAATCGCAACATCTAAGCAGGGCAACTGTTGCTGTTAAAGGTGATCAAGTTTTATTGTGTTAAGTAGAAAATGAAACACTCGATCTGAGATCAATAGATGGATAAGATATTTTCATTTTGCATTAATTACAATTGCTAATAAATAGTGTTTTAATATACCGATAAATTTAATAGGGGTACTAACAGGGATTCTCATAAGTTTCATCTTTACACACAGAGAAAAATTTAGCTATTTGCCAACTGAAATTCAGTTACTACGACTCAAATTTGGTTATTACGAATTTCAGACGGTTGGCACAACTTAACATTAGTTTTCACAACAAAGTGCGGTTAATTCAACTGAATTTTAGTTACAACACCCAAAATATTCATAATCTAATGTAAATATCGTTGTACTAACAGAATTTATAAGTTATTACTTTTAGTATACACTTTTCAGTTCAGTTGGCACTTTATTTTTCTGTGTGTATAGTGGGTATATCCGCTTGTTTTGACTTACACTTACAAATGTAGGTCTGTACACAGAAATAATTCCTTGGACGAGTTTTAATGTAATATTTTTACTGCACAGTTAACATTTTTCTTAGCGCTCATAAATTTTGAGTCAAAAAAGACTTTAACATATGACCGATTTCAGAAAGCTTATAATTTAGAGTAGAAAATAATTCATAATTGAAGCTTTTTAATGAACCTTTCAATACTTTTACCAGAGGCATTCTATGCTACTCTTAGGTACTCGATACGTCCTCTTTATTTTTCTTCACCAGCTCTGCCCAACACAGTAACCAACCAAAGAGTAAAAAAACCGTATTTTTAAAGAGAAATTTAGATTGTATTGACAAAAATTAGGTTTGAGGGTGTTGAAATTGGGATTGTTGCTGTGTTGCCAGATAATTTCTTTCGAAATCACCCAGCAAAAATGATAAAAACTGTTATATCGTAACTAAAAAATCAAAAAGTTGTGTAATATTAGCTTTGTTCGACGTACGTTACAGCGGGTACCCAATTTTACCATAAAGCGTTTTTATTGTCAAATTGGTGTGTAAATTGTGTTCGCGCTGGAATCCGTGGTAACGACTTCGAACAGACCTATTTATTATGCCAGAAAAATATGCTAAATTACCACACAAATTATGTGCTAAAAACTTATGAATAAAATAAATACACTTTTTTTGCAGTTTTTAACTTGTAAACGTTTAATAACAAAACACTTGCTTTGCAAATAAAATAGTGTTTTCCTAGTAAAGCGTGTTTTTATAGAGGTATATAACTTGTAAATGGAATAAAACAAAGATGAATTTTTTAAATTGACATGAAATTTACTTTATTCGAAAGATAATCTTCTGTCATTATAATTTAAATATGACTTCTGGCATATAACCGCCACGACTGGCTCGGACGTAGTCAAATCTGGAGGTTTAATTTTCGATGGCTTTTTTCTAACATTTGTGGCCGTATATTGGCAATAACGCGGCGAATGTTGTCCTCCAAGTGGTCAATCGTTTCAGGGCTTATCGGCGTAGACTAGCGACTTCACATATCTCCACATAAAATAGTACAGCGGCGTTTAATCGCACGATCTTGGAGGCCAATTTACGGGTCCTTATGAAAATCGGGATCAACGGCAATCTTGTTTTGGGCCCATTCACGAAATCTACGCGTTTCTAGTTGATCGTGTGGCTTCAATTGTTGCACGAGTTGGATTTTGTAAGCACGCAAAACCAATATCTTTCCGCAAAATCTTCCATAAAGTGGATGGACACATATCCGATTCCTGTGCACGATGGCGGATATACTGATTGGGGTCTTCCTCTACGCTACGCTCTACAGCAGCAATGACTTCTGTACGCACTGTACAACGTCTCTGTGGATTCATATTATCATTTAGAGTAAACGTGATGCGAAAACGTTTTATAGCTAATCGAATTAATTGCTCTGATGGACGATTATGTTGACCGTAAAATACACGTAATGCGCGATACGTATTTCGAACAGAACTTGATTTTCAAAATAAATTTGTACAATTTGGAAGCATTGTTCAAGCGTCAGTCTATTTATGTTGAAATGCCAAACCAAACTAAACATAAATCACTTAATGACTGACGAAAATGTGTTGCCAACTCAAAGTTCTATACCTCTATAAAAAACACCCTTTACAATATTAGTTGTACCTTTGGTAATTTTTAACACTGTATGATTTACAAAAATAGCAGTGGTTTGCTTTTTTTTAGCTATCCTTTTACCAGAGCCCTATGTCTTTCTCAGTTTTATCAGTTTTGTGGTTTGGCCTCTTTTGGTACAAAAATAACATTACACTAATAAAAAAAAGTTAGTACAAAAGTTTGTTAAACGGGTGCCACTTCAGTTGAACTAACTGTTTCTGTTGTTATCTTCTAAATCATTTACTTAGCTAATCTTATTAGTTATTTCATTTTACTTTAAGAATAAATTTCATCCGTATTTGAACTAAGTTTTCGACCTCAAATTTACAAATTCGACAGCTATATTAAACCCAATTAATTTAAAACAAATTATTTTTTTTTTGCGTCTTATTTTTATTTTTTATATCTAGGAAACTAAGCGAGATAGAATAGAGCAAAGCGTTACTGTTAAGTAGTCTTTATTAACCACCTATACTATCGATATTAAATATGGACATGCCTCTGGTCAGATCCGAAGAATCCGTTTTATCAGAAATTTTCGGTTGATTTAGCTAATTTCTTAGCTAATTAACTACATCTGTCAATTTATTTAACAGTTTATGTTGTTAATGTTTAACTTACTTTTCTTGCTAAAATTAAGGTCACTTAAATTTAGCGGACTAAGGACTCATTGAAAATTCTGCTAGCGCAAATTCACGTATTAATTTCTATTGCCATAGCTGAATTTTCAACTACGAGTATTTGTACGGGATTTTTTATGGATGTATTAAACTTGCTATGAATACCCTAAATACATATACAATTCGAATGAATTTATAATTCTTCGAATATGATATTTCTTTAATTGTTTATTCTGGATATTAAACTAATATTATTAGCTAGTTTTTCACAATCATGTTTTAAAAAAATGATCAAACGTTCTCCCCAATCCCGTATGACTATTAGAAGAGAGACTTTGTAACTGTAAATTAGGTTATCAAGAATTTTAAAATTTTTAGAATTTCTTGACGAAATAGTACTGAAGCGATAGGTATTATTGAGCTGATTATCGGAAGAATGTCGAGAAGAAAATTTTGAGGGTACTTACAGTTCGTTAACCGCGTTTGAAGATGGAATAGTAGTCTACTTTTGTGGATTTTTTTTTCGAATTTTGGAACAAAATAGAGCTTTAAATTTGAATAATGGGAAAAATATTTATAACATTTCCATAGAGTAATTTTGATTCACCACAGCATCATTTAGTTTGGAACAAGAAAAACTTTTTTATATTTATTTTGAAATGTACTCAAAACTTTTCTAATAGATACTACATTTTATAAAGATTTTATTAGAGTATTTTTAATTATTTTTTTTAATCTTTTTTACATTTTTGTATTGAAAAATATCATTTTGGGGAGGGAAATTTTGCATTCCCCATTTTTTTTTTGACTAAATATTGAATATTATTTTAGTTAGTCGAAAGTTAGACATTAATCTGCTAAAAATCGGCAAAAATTTTCTAAATTTTGCTCGTGAGAAAAAAAAAAAATTAAAAATAATGTAAAATTTTAAATTTTGTATTAAGTGTTTTATGGTAATAAAGTTTTAGCTTTCTGAAATCAGGAGTCTACAAATTTTTAGTAAATATTCTGTTGAATTTAGCAGAATATTCTGTATTTAATCAAACTAGAGTAAAATATAGCAAAACTTTAGTAGATATTACAGTTTTTGATTACTGTTTTTTGTCAACAAATATTCAGCAAAAGTTTTTGATAATTTTAGCTGAGTCTATTGCTATTTTCAATGAACAAAAATCCAACTCAAAGATAACTAATGGCGTTTTCTTTTCTGGCAAAAATGTCACATTTTTTTGCACTTTGCCCTCAAATTACATTTTTGTGTTCTTTTCTAAAATAAGGTAAACACTCTGTGAGGGTGCCTTGTTTCTTTCTGAAAATGTTGCCTTATAAAAGGTAAAAAATGCAACATTTTCTGCCCTCAAAAAATTTACAGGGTTGGATGTTTTTTTGGTTTATCAATCTCATGTGTATATATTGCAAAGTTTTTGGCGGGAAAACTTTCACCTTGGTAGCAGAATGGTAGTGTGCTGGTTTCTGACACAGAAGATCCCGAGTTCGAACCCATATTGGTATCACATTTTTTTATATATATATATTTTTTTTTGTTAAATTTAATTTAAATAATTAAAAAAACAAAAATTAATTATTAAAAAAAACATTAAATTTGTTAACGTTTGCTGGGACTCGAACCCGAACCTTAACAACACTAAAAAACAGATTTGTTTAAATAAATGTAATATATGATGAAATTGTGTTCTATTCTGATTGTAAAAATGCTTCATTTTAATGGGGCGAGGGCAAAATTTGAAAAATGTTGCACATTAAGAAGGCAACACTTTTTTCCAGAAAAGAAAACACCATAAAATTTACCAAATTTAACATTTTTTTTTTTTCTGTTTCTATTTGACTAATATTTAGCAAAAAAAAAATGTTTAGCAAAAAAAAACTTTAGTATTTTTTTTGCAACGTCAGTTTTAACTATTTTTTTGTAGCCTTTTCTGCTATTTTTGCAGATTTATTTCTTTGAGTCGTTAGTGTTTTAAGGCAAAATTTGAATTCTCAATAAATAATTCTCAATATAACCGAAAAGTTTGAAACCCCCTGTTTCGGGTTTTAAAAATTAAAAAAAAAATAAAAGGAATGTCTAAAAATCATTAAAACTTTATAAAATATTTTTATACGATATTTATTGAAATTTAAACCGTTTTTATTAAATATATTTAAAACGTTTGCACTTAAATATAATACTTTCCATGTATTATTTATTAAACACCGGCCTTATTATTTTCACCAACAACATTCTCAGTTTAAACAACAATTGAAGATGAGCTCTTTTCGAGATGCATGCTTCAATAATATGCAATTTGGACAAATTTTGGACAAAACAAAATAAATAAAGGGCTCGAAAAAAAAATTTGTGTTAAAAAATTCCAATACAATATGGTTTTTGATGAGTTAAAGTCTTAAGTCTTAAAAACCGACTTATTTTTTGTCGATTTTGAGGCAAAACAAACCGCGTTTTCGATTAAAACAGTACAGCAAACTTTAATAGAGGGTGCTGTATTAATAATATAAGATTTATTCAGCTATTATATTTCGTATTTCGCACGTGTTTTGAACAAAAAAATGTTTTGTACATGTTTTCCCATACATTTTTTCCACAAAAACACGTGTTTTGACCAAAACACGCATTATGCATTTTACGCAACTAAAACTATGTACATTTTTGTATGCTTAATAAAATTTTAAACTAGCAAAGAGACATAAATTCATACATATTAACCATTACAAATCAATAAAAATAAGAATTGAAATCATTTCGCTTCAATTCCCCTGGAAACGCCACTGATTGCATGTCCTACCTTTCCTGCCTAGTCATTATAATATGAATATTGAGTATGTTTTGTAATACTTTCATTATCTTGTACAAAGTAATTTTCACTCTTCCTGATATTCTTTAAGGCAGAATTAGTTTGTACGTTCTGTTCTGTTACGAGTCAGCTGTTTTGTTTCTGTTCAATTGAAAGTCTGTATGTGTCCTTAGTTTTCACTTTGTCGTTCTGTTCTGTTGCGGACAATTCTATTGAAAATAGAATTCAACGTTAAGTGACAGCCTAAAGTGCATATGTATTGGTTTGTTGTGAAATTTTTTTTTCAATATTTGAATCAGGAATGATAAAGTTGGTACTTTAGTACTTTTAATGGTACTATTTGAACCTCAAATGTACCATGATACTCCTATGACTCATTTAGTACGATTTACAAATTTTTCTATGTATGAATTTCTTGGTCCCTTTAAAATTCAATAATTTTTAATTCGATTTGCAGTCCTATATGAACAATGAATTAATTTGGAACCAAATGCTGTGAATTCAATCACATGATTTCACAGAGTGCGACTGATTACAGGTGATTATATTAGAGTTTTATTAACCGATTAAACCAATTATTGAATTCAATCACTAAGGGCTATAATTATTATTAACTAATTTTGATTTTCAAAAAAATTAATAATAAAATATGAAATTGACTATTAGCTGCGTGTTTTTAAAATCGAATGAGCTCACGAACAAATTTGTTTGCTACCAACCACAAGGATTGAATTCGCAAAAAACTGTGAGAAACGTAATTCAATACAGCAAAAATTAATAGGACGTTCAAAAAATATTAAAAATTTGGTGAATTTAAGAAAAAATCTCAAAATTTAAAATTTTTTTTAAATCAAAATCAGCTAATTTTCTTAGTACGCACTGCTCGTTTTTACATAGCTTTATGTACATTTTTCCGAAAAGTTTGGTATTGAAAATGAGCAAAATCGGTCCAGCGGTTCAAAAGTAATTAGTGACAATGTGAAAGTACCTCTAAATGTTTCATACAAATTGGTGTATAATGCACTGTATATTATTAGAATTCATTGTAGTGTCTGATGTATAAAATATAACGTCATATTTTTCCACCAGACGCTAAGAGGTGAATAATATTTAAAATTCACCGCAAATTTTTTTTTCTCCACAAAATAATTTTTTTTTCACCTCAAAAATAGTTTTGTTACCTCAAAAATGTTTTTCACGATACAACTTATTTTTTTACAGCCAAAAACGTTTTTCACCTCAAAATTTTGTTTTCACATCTTAACATATTTTTTTTTTTTTTAATATATTTTTGTTGTTTCATTTGTAATTGTTCATTTTGGAGGGTACAAAGATTTGTTCGTTAATTTATATTTAAATTTTTTTTTTTACTTTTGATGACGAAAAAGTACTATTTTATATGCAGGTTGGTACTATTTTAAAATCGCATTTATCATCCCTGATTTAAATGTTTTTGGTTGGAGTTTCTTTTACTTTTGAAAACAGCTGATTCCTTTCACAGAAAAAGTAATTACAAAATATTACCTACAGAACAGAACGACACAGAACGGCAACAGAAAGTAAAAACTAATAAGGCCTTTAATGAAAAAATACTAAAAAAAACTTATTATTACTACCCAGCCAACACATTTCTGAGCGTTCAGAAATTATGACTTATAAAAGACTCTTAATTATGAAAATTTTCGGAGCGCTCATATTTCTGACTCATAAATTAAACATAATCGACTCTAATTTACGAGGCTCATAAATAACTCAAAAATGAATCATAAATAACTCATAAAGAGCTCAGAAATTCTGAAATTTTCAAAAATGCTCATATTAACGTGCCTTTTATGAGTCATAAAAGAGTGCACAGTAGCTATGATTTCAGAAGGTCTGTAGGCTCTTTTATGTGTAATTTCGGACTCCAAGTGTACACTGGGTAGGTAAGAAAAGCATGTGGTGAATGAATGGAGGAGTACACTCAAAAAAAAAAAAAAAAATAAGTTAGTAAAAAGTATTGTAAATCAACTATACTATTTTTCAGCAAATTTTTTGCTAAAATTATGTTTTCAGCTAAATTCTGAATTTCAATTGATATATTCTCAATTACAAAAGGTGTAGTTCTAATAAAATTTTTAACAATAAAAGTAAGATTTTATTTTGCCTATCATCGTTTGCTTTACAAAGATTGAAAATTATTTTTAAATGTTTTAATCAAGTTCGATTGAAACGTCTAATGTCTCATTTATTGTATTATTCAGAATATAAAAATATATCTGAATAGAATTGAACACTTATAGTATAGGATAAATAAATTCAAGGAGAAACCCCAAGATTTTTTATTAAAATTGTAAAATGGTTTCTCTATTTTATAGTAGACATGATATTTTATCATTGCACTTAAAAATTGCTTAATTTAATTTTAATTCAATTCATTTATTTGATATATTCTATGCTACAAGATTACATCTTATGAATTACTGCATAGAACTTAAAATGATTGTATATTTTTAAATTTGACAATATTAATAGTTAAAATAAAGTATTAAAAATGATAAGTTAATAAAATCACAAAATACAGAAGTAAAAATAAAAAAGTACAATAATACTTGTAATACGGATTGCAAAGAAATAAAAATAAAACAAAATACAATAAAATTATTTAGTGGTATTCAAAAATATTTTATGATATTTTAGTTTAGATTATTTTAGTTTAGACCTGTCAAATTTTACTAAAATTTATCATTAAAGTTTGCTTGAATTACGCAAGTAAATTTTGTAATTCATTTTTAAATTTTAATGCGTTACTACATCTTTGAATGTTGTGTGGAAGTGCATTCCAAAAACGTATAGCACTTGTAAAGAACTGCCACTCTGACATAAGTGTTTGATAAAGTATAGGAATTATCCGTTTTCCTAGCTGTGAAGTGTTAAAAAGCAGGTATTCATGTAGGTACTTTGGTGTTTTATTATAAATAATCTTATGCAACATTACACTGTGTGTAATTTTTTAAGTCATGGCAAAATAACCATATACGGACACCACTACGTGATAAAAGACTAAAAAAAACAAGACCCGTGTCTCCCAATTTTACCCAAAGTCGTCTCCTTTTTTGTTTATGGGCCGCCAAAGATTTGGGGCCTCGGTATCATTTTCGCAAAAAAGTGATAATTTTCTCAGGCTCATATCTTGCAAACCGTTCAGAATTTCGATTTACTCTCTATGGCAAAGTTGTAGCTCTTGTCATAAAGAACAAAAATTGCGAACATATAAAATCAAGAAAACTTCACCTTCCAAATCAAAATCGCAAAAAACTTAAAAAATTCGATTTTTGTTTACCACTGTTTAGGTAGCGCGCAAAAGTGAAAAATTTTTTAATTTAATTTTTTTTCCTTTTTTCTCCTGTTCAGGTGCATAGCTAGCAAACCCAATTCCCAGGAAGTTTATATGTTCTAGAAATTTGTTTATTGAGATCTTAGGTAAATTTTTGTAGTTGATTGTTTCCTTGAATTTTGAACGGTTTGCTACCTATGGACCTGAACACGGGAAAAAAGGTAAAAGAAATCGAATTTTTTTAAGCTTTTTGCGATTTTGATCTGGAAGGTGAAGTTTTTTTGATTTTATATGTTCGCAATTTTTGCTCTTTATGACAAGAGCTACAACTTTGCCATAGAGAGTAAATAGAAATTCTGAACGGTTTGCAAGATATGAGCCTGAGAAAATTATCACTTTTTTGCGAAAATGATACCGAGGCCCCAAATCTTTGGCGGCCCATAAACAAAAAAGGAGATGACTTTGGGAAAAATTGGGAGACACGGGTCTTTTTTTTTTAGTCTTTTATCACGTAGTGGTGTCCGTATATGGTTATTTTTTCGTGTTGCACTGTGTTATTAAACATTTTTGTTTCAAGAGATTATCAAACGTCATTCCATAAAGCTGTTGGGCATACGCAGATACACGGTCATATTTTCTTAGACCAAAGACATATCTAGCAATATTATTGAAAAGAACATTTAATTTACGTTTGCTATCAGCATCGCAGTTTGAAAAAATTTCGCAGCCATATAGCAAAGATGGCATCAGATAGGCTTTGGATAATAGCATTTTGATTTTAGGTAGAGTAAAATATTGCGTTGCCCAAAGAGTACGTAGCATATTGTATGTTTTACCGACAATATTGTTAATGTGGTTTGACCAAGTGAGGGTATTATTGAAAATTATACCTAAATTCCGTACATATGACACAATATCAATTTTCTGATTATTTAGTCTTACATCAAAGTCACGAGATACCTTAAATAATCGTTTATGTATCAGAATACATTTAGATTTTTTAGGGTTAAGACATAGGCCGTTTCCTAATGCCCATTGGTGTATTCTACTAAGGTCACTGTTAAGTTTACAGAGTGATACATCAAGAGATTTTTGTGAACTACTCAGGTATACCTGAACGTCATCAGCATACATCTGCACCTTGCAGTGTTGAAGTTGCGATGGAAGGTCGTTAGCATAAAGTGAAAAAAGTAGTGGTCCTAGTATGGATCCCTGGGGAACACCTCTTAAAGTTGAGGCAACATCAGACGTTTTTTTCGTTACTGTAAACAGATTGTGTTCGACCAGATAGGTATGATGATATCAACTTTGTTGAGGTGGTGGAAAAGTTGAACATATTTTTCAGTTTTTTGACTAAGATATTGTGATCCGCAGTGTCAAAAGCCTTTGAATGGTCGAGGAGTACTAGAAAAACGAAATTCCCTTCATCAACATGCTGCCTTATATCTTCGGAAACATTCAAAAGAGCAGTGACACAACTGTGTTCAGAGCGGAATCCAGATTGGTAGTCAGATAATAAGTTGTGTCTCTTGATATACGAGTTAATTTGAGTATGCAGTAGTTTTTCTAGCAGTTTAGAAAGAAAAGGTAAAATTACAATTGGTCTGAATTCAGACCTGGATTTGGGAACAGGAATAATTTTAGCGTGTTTCCATTTACGCGGAAAAGAGCTAGTTGTAATAATAGTGTTAAGAAAATGTTTGATATATGGAAGAATAAGAGGTATCAGTAGCTTTAAAAACTTAGGATGAATATTATCAAACCCTACAGCATTAGACTTAATACTCAAAAAGCAATTTAGAACATCAATTTCATTAACGCACTCAAATTCAAACATGTTAGTTAATATGTTGTCTGCAGCAACTGTTGCAATCGAATTAGCATTATTAAGAAATTCAGTGTTTTCAAAGTTGTAGAAATTAGGATATGCATCAACCATTGGTATATTAGTAAAGGCATTGTTGATTTCATTCACATCAACAAACAATTGATTGTTTTTCTCATCCTTTCCAATACCTATATCCTTGATTGCCTGCCAAGTTTGTTTTGTATTTACTGCATCAGAAAAACGCTTGGAATAATATTCTGATTTAGTTTTTACAATTAGGTTATTAACATCTCTCCTAAACTGACGATATTCATTGTGCAACTCAGTTGTTTTAAACTTCTTCCAACTTGAAAAAGCTAAGTCTCTCTTTTCAATCAGTTTTCTTATAGCTGGTGTGAACCAGGGTCTGGACTTGTTCATTACGCGTTTAGTCCTCAGAGGTGCATGTAGATCATATAAATCTAATACATTAGATTCGATGAACGACAATTGTGAATCAATTGACGCCATACTATACACATCATACCAATTAATGATCAACAAGTTATCATGTAATAGATCAATGTCAATATTCTTGAAATCACGATAAGTATACGATGTGTTATTGTTCTTTTTCAATTGAAAATCGTATGAGATAAATATTAGATCATATCTAGAGAAACATGGAGCCGATATCTGATCATAAATTTACCAAATCTAATTAGCATTAATTACACTACTCGACAAGGCTTTTGCACAAATCGAAAGTAAAAATGTTCCATTAAATCTCCTTTTCTAGTTGGGGCCTTTATTTTTTTTTTTAAGGGAAATTTTGCGAAACCAAAACATTAGCATGTGTACCTCTGAAATACGTTTTCGATGATACCACATTTAATCTTAGATTTTCTTTTCTCTTTAAGATATCCCGCATTTTATTGAAATCGGTTTGTATCAGTTTCGAAACTTTCCCTTTTAGTAATTTTTAAAATAAATTTATAAATGAAATAACAATTATAACAAGTTATTAGTTGTTGTGACCAATGTTAATATTTAAATTAGATTTTAAAAAGGGGTTTCCTTACGGGCTATTTTGGTCAATAATCTCATTTATTTGTAAATAAAAATCAATTTATCATGTTTTTGCTCAACGTTTCGTTTGCTTTATTCAAACTTCTTCAGGAGCGTAAAGTTATAAAATGATTTTTGGTTACATAGTCAGAAAATATAATACGTAAAATTTATTTGTAAATAAAAACTGGACATCACTACACAGAATTTTTAATAAATAATTAAATAAATATTAACAACACAGTACACAGAAAATCACAGGTTAAGCTGACTGTAGTATCACAGAACTTTCAATAACACAAGGCAACAATTTTGAAAAAATTTTAGGGGCTTTGAAAACCACTATACAATTTTGATGTATTGTGGTCCCAGTAGTACAAATATGGTTCAATTTTGAAATTCTATGGAGAGGTTTTTTTTTAAAAAATTTTTAATTAAAATTATAAATTTTTTTAGACGTGTCTCCACATAATTAATGATAACTAAAAAAAAATTAGTCCGATATTATTCAAATAAATTTAGAAAAACTGAAATTTACATAGCCTTTAATCCGTTAATATATTGCGTTTCAATCGGCTCAGTAGTTTTGGAGTTATAATAAAAAATTGAGGGAAAAAAATATTTTTTTTACGTGAAAATAGCAAATTTTTTTGGTTAAAAAAAATCATAAAAAATCGAAAACGGCAAAAATCGTTCAGATTTATTGCTTTATCGCAAAGCCACATGTAATAGGAACAAAATGAGATATCGATCATAAAAATCGATTGATTTTTTTCGAATTTATTCACAATTAAGTGAATTCGCTCATTTTCACCAAATTTTAGTTTTTTGTCTGATATACATAAAATTGAGTAGTTAATGTTCTTCTTTCGATTGATTGAATTTTGAAAACATTTTCCCCATGCTATGTACAAATTTTCACATCAAAAATGCATTACATAGTAACATTCGTGTATTTTTTGGCAAAACCCTACCTAGAATATACTGATTCTATTCTTCGGAAAGACATTTGTGTTGGATGAGCTTAAATGTAAATAAATAAATAAATTAAATAGTAGAAAATTTATATTTTATTATTCACATTTATTATAATAAATAAAACAAGAAAATAAATAAATAAATATGTATTATAAACTACAAACTCTGAAATTTTCTTTTAGTCGATTTTCTACTATTGTTGAATAACGAAGTGTTACTCTGAATACTCCAGCAAAAATCAGCCATCATGTGTGCATCCCAGCGACCCTGGTATCGTTCCTCCATTGTCCGGATATCTTGGTGGAATCGTTCGCCCTGTTCTTCACTCAAGTCTCCTAGATTTTCAGGAAAACGATCTAAGTGACTGTGCAGGTAGTGTAATTTGATGCTCATGTTGCATCCAAGATTCTGGAAGTGAGTTAACATCTCTTCAACGTGCGCAACGTAATCATTACCCTTGTTATTTCCTAAGAAATTTTGAATAACCCATACAAACGAATCCCATGCATTCTTCTCAATTTCTGACATTGAACTGCCAAATTCAGTATCGTTCACCAATTTGCGAATTTGTGGGCCATCAAATATGCCTGCTTTCAGCTTTTCCATACTTAGATTGGGAAACTTCCTTGAAATATACTGGAAACATTCACTATCTTTGTTAAGTGCTTTAACATATTGTTTCATCAGACCAAGTTTTCTTCTTCTTCTTTTACTTTGGTTGAATGTGCGATCGGCAAGGAGTGAAATTTATTTCCATTATGCAAAAGGACACACTTCAAGCTGCGTTTTGATGAGTCGATAAATAAACGCCATTCGTTTGAATCATATCTCTGTAAGCCCATGGCAGTCATCAAACCAGAAATATTTGTGCAGTACACAAAGTCATCCTCTTCAGCAAAATAATGAAGTAAGTCTTTTTCTCGAGTACGGTAATACGAAACTTTAGTTTCTTTCATCCGGGACGCAAGTAATTCACATCACAATAATTCACATTTACATCATTAAGCTGATCTTGATTCCATGGTCTCGGCGAGAAATGTTTGTGTGGGATGAACTCGTCATTTTCAGCTGTAGATGGTAGTGCTGGATCTGACATATCTGATTGGTAAGACATACTTAAGGTTGAGTGTCCTGGTGAAGATGAAAGCACATGACTACAGCTTGCACCCCGATCTTGAGCATATTCTATTTCTTGTGAATGTAGAACTGCAAGTGTAAACCCATCAGCAGACCTCGTGGGGTAAGACCATCGCATATGTTTTCCAAAACCGCTTTTTGTACTTGAACAAAAATAACACTCGGATGCGTGGTTCGCTGTTTCTCTCCATAGCATAGGCTTCAAAATTTCCAAGTGTCGTCTGTAAAATGAAAACAAAAATTGAAATCAGGAATATGAAGAATTCAAATTTTAATTAAGAAATATTGTAATTATAAAATATTCCAAATCTATTAATTTATACTTACTTTACGTTAGAAGACTTCATAGATAAATTCAATCGACATGGAATGCATATAGTACTCGGTGTCCAATGCTGGTTCAAATTGTGCGGATAGATATTATAGCAATCTTGATATGACTTTTGCAATGAAGTTAAGAAGCACTTCCGTTTTTCCCGGTGATATATTGGCCGCACACATAACAAAATAAATCTGGATCGTTTTTACATAAAAATGTTCTGGCTTTCTGGCTCATTTTTATTAATATTTGAAAATTGTTTTTAACTTCTAAGCTGCATGACTCTAATTTTTGTGTAGGTATTAAATGATGTTTGCGTTATCGCAAACACTTCTTGAATGAAATAAAATGGGTCAAGGAGATCTTATAAATACTGATACTATAATTTGGGATAACCCTTTGTGTGGATACAGTTTGTGTGTGCTGCAAATTTTTTATTATTCCCAAGAATCCTAAAAAACATTAAGGACTTTTATGAAAAAAAAAAATCATCCGTTACAGGTAGCTAACGGAAAATAAGAGCACTTCAGCGTACACGCACATTTATGAGCGTTTTATTACTATCCTACCGCAATCGTAAAAATTAAACAATCTTTTGTTTATTACTTATTTTTTTTTAATTATTAGAATCATAAAAGTGTCATAAAGGTTTTTCCCAAAGGGGTTTTGCCAAAATGCGTGTCGTAAAATGCACCTGAGTTTTTATGTTCTGCATTTTCATTATATAGTAGGTACAATTTTCTACAGTGCTTGTAAATATGCGATACCTTCAATTAATTGTAAATAAAAATGTAAAGCATGCATCGATTTTTATGATCCATATCTAGTTTAATTCGCATGATATGTAGCTTTACTACAAAAAAATAAAAAGTAATATTTTTTGCATTTTTCGATTTTTTCCAGATTTTTGTTTTTCAAATTTTTTTTTTTTTTAGCATTTTTTTTTTTTTTTGCTAACAATTTGAAACTATTGATCGCATTAAAAAAATTTGTACACGTTCTTTAAAGATATTGTAAACCTTAATTTTTGTAAATTTAATTTGACAAAATCGGACTAGTTGTTTTTGAGTTATGACAACATAAGTGGAGAAATGGCTCAAAATATTGTCAATTTTAAAAAAAAAAATTTTTAAAAAAAAATTATCCATAGAATTGAAAAATTTTACCATTTTTGTACTTAGGCAGCCATGATGCATCAAATCTATATAGTGGTTAGTCAAGCCTTTTTTTGCTGTTGACCTGTGTAATTAGTTCAGTCATTTAAAACTTTTTTTGTTTATGCACATGTCAAAATAAAAAAAAAAAAATCTTTTGTACATTTGTGCCATGAACAAATGTATATCGATGGTCATAAATTGAATTTACAACGATCAATTTTTTTAACTATTGCCAAATGAATTCTATATGATCAGGAAGTCTTTTGTCGTGCTTATTTTAAATTTTAGACAAAATTTAGCCTAGAGTTATCAACTTATGACCATCGATATGTAAATAAATAAAAATATATATGTATTAACAAATTTTTTAGACACTATACTATATTCAATATAGGTGGTAATCAGTGTTGCCAAGTTTGACGATTTATCGTAATTTTGATGATTTTTAGCACACAAAATAACTAAATGACGATTGGACACTTTTTGCTTCCAAAATGACGATTTTTTAACAATAGTTTAATATGTCATGTCAGCAAAACATATTTATTTATCATCACGGGATCTATTTTTAGAATTATATTATTTCGTTAAAAATTAAAAAAATATTTATATTTTTTTGTCGAAATATTTGCTTATATGTAAACATATATTTTGCAAAAATGCAAACACTAGAATTAAATAAAACTAAATCCAAAACGGATTTATTTATTTTATAACTAAATTAACATTTTATGTGAATTTAATTTTACATTTTATAAAATTTAATTTTTTAAAATTGTAAAAATAGTTAAATACTATAAGATTTAGATAAAAATAAAATATTTTTTGAATTAAAAAACAATGCATGGAAATTTTTGCGAAACAAAAATAATTCGAGCTCGAATATTCTTACTCGTATTTATAAAAAGATAAAATAAAAGTGTTCCAAAGTAAAACTTCAGACATTCACAATTTATATTTGAAAATAGAAAAACATGCAGTAATAAGTAATTTTTGAATAAAAATATTTCAAAACCGGACCCAAATGAAAAACATTAAATAATCAAAAATTTCGGAATCGAATAAAATAAACTATATGTGTCATCAAATGTAAAGCGATTTTAATAAGACTTTGATAGAAAAAATTTAATTTAATTGTTAAGAATTCCCAAATTTTGTAATAAAATGTTAAATTTAAAAAATTGTGCTACTGAAATGTTGTTCACAAAATTATGTAGAAGTGATTAACAGTTTAAGTGGTAAAGTTGTAAAATATCACGATTTTCTACGGTTAAGAAACGTGTAAAAAAAAGTGTAGCAATTAAAATGTGAATTACATTATTGTGTTGTAAATATTCAGGCCGAAAAGTATTTGACACCTGAACTATGGTATATTTTTCTAAAGGTATAAGGTACACTGAATTTAAATCTGGTTTCAAAATCACTCTCCGACATCAGGTATTCGATCTATTTTAACGGTAAAAGTGTGAGTTTTGAGCAAAATACTCCGATTTTTTACCTTCCTGGAAATATATATTTTTTATAATACTTTTAACGGCACCTGAACATACTACTCTTACCCTTGTTTTCAGAATTTTTAAGATATCTTATTTTTTCTTGAAATTATTGTTGGTTGAATTTGATAATAAATTCGATTTTTTTAAAATTTTACACTGCGGGACTTTCAAATTGAAGTTGCAACCTCAATTTCAATTTACAATATTTTCGCAAAGAAATAAGTTATATAAAAAATTCAAAAACTTAAAAAAATGTTAAGAGTAGTGTGTTCTGGTGCCGTTAAAAGTATTATAAAAAATATATTTCCAGGAGAGTGAAAAATCGGAGGATTTTGATCAAAAGCGACACTTTTTCCGTTAATATAGCTCGAACGCCTGATGTCGGAGAGTGATTCTGAGACCAGATTTTTATTCAGAGTAGTAAAGTATACTTTAGTTGTAGTGTCAAATATTTTTCGGCCTGAATCTTTAGGTGTAAAAAGTACTTACATGTACTCACAAGTGCTCTCCACTGTATAACAAATATTTTTTATTTTGACGATTTTTTAGCAATTTCTTTTTTTTTTGCGTTTTTTCAAAATATATTGACGATTTTAATGATTTTTTCTAGAAAATTTAACGGATTTATGCTCAACAAACATATGGTAATATCACTGGTGATAATATCAACGTACAATTCAAAATAGAAATGTTTTGATTACTACTGGATATTGTGAAGGTCATATTGGAAAAACATTATGGTTGTTCACAAGGGGTGTACAAAATTAATATAGAAAATTTACTAAAAATTTAAGAAAAATATTTTAAAGCAGCAGTTTTAATAATGCGTGACGCCTAATTTTTTTGTATCAACTCGAAAATTCGATCAATAATGCTGTCTACCAGATTTATTAGAACTACTTCCGTTATATATCTCCACGCATCAATAACTGCTTCTTTTAGATGAAAAACGCTTTCATATTGACGGTTTTCTGAGTAAACTGGACGGTTTAATACTCCCCAAATATTCTCAATGGGGTTTTAATCCGGAGAATATGCGGACCATTCCAATACTCTTATATTTTTTGATGATAGCCATTCCATCGTCTGACAACTTATGTACATGTATGTACTGAGGCATTGTTTTGTTGACAAATGATTTCTTCTTCGTTGCTATTTTCAATAAATGGCACCAATTTCTCTTCTAATACTGTAATGTACTCAGAAGAATGCATTCTGGGGCTTGGAAACTCAAAATCAACCATACCGTCGAAGCAAAAGGCGCGAATAACCATTAAGAATTCGCCTCCGAAATTTCTATTTGAGAAATATCGTGGTTCCTTACGTGGACCATCAATATTGAACTTTTTCTCATAAGAAAAAATCTTCTTTAAAAGAAATTTATGTTGCATTCCTACCAACAACAGAGATTATTGATTGTTTAGGAGCATCAACAATTATAATATTTTCGTAGCAAACATATTATGATACTAAAAGACGATAAGATCGTCCTAGGTAATCATAATATGATCAGCCAGAATTATGTAATTATGATCTTAATTATCAGATCATAGTATGATAATTTTGTGTCCACAATCATATTCAACCATATTTTTTCTCTGAGTGTAAATTTCACCAGTTGGTTTGTAAATTCCTTTTAGCGAATTCAAGATGAGCATTTTTGTGGCAGGGTAATAACATTGGCACAGATATCAGCTTTGGGCGAGTAATTCTCTGGGAATACATTAAAAGCCTACTTTTGGTTGATTTGGACATATTTACCTCACATTCATCGATTGTCTGATTGAGACTCTCCATTGAGTTGCTGGCACCGTTGATAATCAAAAAGCTTTTTTATCGGGCCGCCTGTTTTATTTTAATCATAAGAACTCGGATTATTTGCAAAATTTGTGACAACCACATGTGAACGGTTTTATTTCCAAGCATTTTCCCAAAAACTTAAGCCACTTTTTAAATAGACTGAAATTTGGTCTTTTACAAAATCACTTACAAGTGGAGTCTCCCGATGGGTACTCTCCGATCTTAATGAAATTTGGATATGTGATAAAGAAAAAATAAGTGATAAGTATTCTTTTAGCGGCCCAATCTCATGTTTAAGGGCTTCATCAGGTTTATGAAAACCTTCATAAATATGATGAAAAACTTCATTGATTTTCGTAGCACTTCATAAATATGATGAAGTTATGTCATAGAATAGAAAATTGATGACAGAGTTATTCATATTTATGAAATGTTTCATAAATATTATGATGAAGTTTCATAACTTTTTATGAAGTGCTTAATAAATGTTATGAAACATTTCCTAACTAAGATCAAACTGATTTCATAAATATGATGACGAAGTTTCATAACTTTTTATGAAGTGCCTAATAAATATTATGAAACATTTAATAAATAAGCTGATACTGCTATAAGCTACTATGAAATGTTTCATGAATATTTTATACATCAATTAAAGTCACAAACATCAATTCAAGTTAAAAATTTCCATTTGAAATTAAACAAGTGGAAGCATTAAAGTCCGATGTGCCGAATTTGGTATTAAAAAAGATTAAATTCGGCTGTGACGAATTTTTGGATACCCTCCATCTCGGTGTTTTCATAAACCAGGGAAAGTGCAAACAATATTAATATCTATATTCTTTGTAAAAATAACAAAAATAATGTTGTTTTTATAAGTAAAACAAAATATGACTGATTGATTAATGTCTTTGGGATGTTTCAGAAGAAAAAAATGTTTAATTAAAGTTTACTAAAATGAATCTGAAATTCTGCAGTGGGTATTCAAAGGTTATTCTGATTACCTAAAGAAGAACGTGTAGTGAAAAATATATATATTTGTATAGTTCCTTATGATGTTAAAAAACTGTTGTAAAATTCGCCTGTTGTTTGTCTCTTTGCCTATATAATAATGAAAGAAAGTTACTAAAATATATTTTGGATCGTTAGAAGAGATGCAATGAATACAAACGCATAAAAACAGTTTCGAATAATCAGAATTTTAGATAAATTTAAGGGAACAAAAATACACTTGCGGAGACATACATAATGAAATAATTATGAAATGCCAGTTTACATTACAACACATGTGTTTATACTATACATCACATAAGTAAAACGGAAAGTGTGATGAAACTAAGTTTGTCAAAAATTATAAAAGAAAATCTTTCGAGTGTTTTCGAGATACAAAAAAATTCAAGAAACTGGTATTTCAAATTATTGTTTTTCAGCTCAGTTGCTTGTGCAATTCTCGTTTACGACTCCTAGAATAAGAACCCTAAGAAATTTTCCCAAAATTCGATTGGTTTTTACACATCAATACTTTAATTTAGATTATTTTTGTATGTATCAAATAAAAATTAGGGCTTTTAAGGAAAACAAATGCATATAATCAAAAGATTTTAAGATGAAGTATGCACCTTATATGTCTTAAATAAAAAAGTTCTGAAAGTGAATGTCCTTTAAATTGAATGGGGTTTTAATAAATGTAATTAGAATGTAAGAGTTTCCTTGCAAATTTATTAAAGGTTGAGAATGAAAATAAGTAAAAATAGTGTACGAAAAAAAGTTATGAATTTACATTGTTGGATTCGGGGGATTTTGTTCCTGGATATTTTTTTGATCTGATAACGATTAATATGTCTGGCAACTCCGGTTAATGCAGTCAAATAAATAAAGAATTTTAACTAAACTATTTTGTTCTACCTTTTTCTTATTGGTGATTTTTTGATTTGTTGGGGTTAACAAAAAAAGGTATATGGCAAGCCTGGTATATGGAAAACAAAAGCATACTTTATAAATTAGCTTAACAATTTTTCGAGGGCTTCTCGCATTTGCACTTATAACCAGTGTTGCCAGGTTTGCAAAGCATAAAAACGACAAACTTTCTAGAAAAAATCGTCAAAATCGTCATCATATTTTGAAAAATCGTCAAAATAAAATATATTTGTTAGAAGAGGGATAAAGTTTTAATAAAAAATAAAATACAATAATGTTATTCACATTTCAAATGTTAACGTGTTATCGTTGTAATATAACACGATTTTTGACACTTCTCTTTGGTTTAAACTTCGAAAATCATTATATTTTACAACGATATTCATATTTATAAAATGTTGAAACAGTGTGCCCCAGTAGGCTAGTTGGTAGCGTGCTGGCTTATCAGTGCGGGGGGTCGTGGGTTCGATTCCCACCAGAGGCACTGATCTGTTTTCGCTACAACGCGCCGAAGGCCATAGTAGCTAGTGCTCGGTTAGGGTAATAGTATATAACTTGTAATTATATGATTATTAATTAATAAAATAACAAAAATATAATGTTGAAAGATCAAATAAATACAACTTTAAATCAAACTAATTTTACCACTTGAACTGTTAAACACTTATATCTGCATAATTCTGTGAACAACATTTCAGTGGCACAACTTTTTAAATATTAAATTCTTTTACAAAATTTGGAAATTCTTTAACAATAAGTCTGTTCGATTACTTTTCCTGTAAAGTTCAGTAAAAACAACTCAGTAACAAAATTACAAATAGTAAGACAAATTTACAAAAAAGTAAACGAACAGAAAATTTGTAGGAATTATTAAATTAGATAAAGCAGCTTGTTTTTAAATATTAAAAAAAAATCAACTGGTCATTATGCAAAAGGAAAAAGTTAATTGAAATTATCGACCAAAAATAATTTAAATGTTTTTTTAACTTCTTCCATAGTTAATTATTTAATCATTTTCACTTTCAATCCATAAACAATTAAAATTTAATTTAATTTTTGTTTACTAAATATACAAGCATATTTTTTTATTTTTTAGTCATATGTTTTTTTTCATCTTACAAATTCTTTCTGGCAAAAATGTATCCAGTAAAAACTTGTAAGTTCTTTGGCATCAAACTGTCACTTTACTCTCTCTTTTTACCAGTTTTTACTGCGTATTTGTCTAAACGAACACCTTCCAGTAAAAACTTGTACAAATTTTTGTGTTATCGAACAAACTTAATGTTATATTTTTAATTATTAAATTTTGGCACTTTATTTATATTATTAGGCCTGTTTTTTAAGCACCGGATTTATTTTTGGATGTATTTTGTTTCATTTAAAGTTGTATATATATCATCTTTCAACATGAAATATATTCGGGCTAGAGATCTGTTTGTTTCGCAAAAAAAGTCCATGCCTTGTGTTTTAACATGAAAATTTTTTTATTTTTATTTAAATCTAACTCCAATTAAATTTTATAAAAATTTAAAGAAATGTTCTAAACATATAAACACAGAAACTAAATTAAGCTAAACCCGTAATGAATTTATAAAAAAATAAATGCGGTTTGGATTAAGTTTTATTCAATTCTAGGATTTGCATTTTTGCAAAATTGTATTTTACATCATATTAGCATATAAAAGCTAGCTATCGATCAAAAAACAATGTTTTTGCTTTCAATTTTTAACGAAATAATATAAATTTAATAATCGAGCCGGCGATTTTATGAGAATGATAAATAAGTAGATCTTGCTGACATATTAAATTATTGTCAAAAAATCGTCATTTTGGAAGCAAAAGTCGTCAAATAGTCATTTAGTTATTTTGGGTATTAAATATCATCAAAATGACGACAAATCGTCAAACCTGGCAACTCTGCATGCGATTGCTACTAATTCATACGTACATACATACTGTATTACAAAACAAAACAAAAAAACAACAACAATATTTTGTGGGTTTTTTTTTTTGTTTTTAAGTGTTGATCATGACCATGGATGGTAACCGATTCTATGTGGTTATTGGTCGTAGTAACGCTATTTTCTTTTATTTCGGTAACGGTATTTTAGGGGAAACTATACTTCAGTTATTTCGGTAACGGGATTTTAGCGTTAACAGTATTTTAGCGTTAACGGTATTTTATTTATTTCGCTAACGGTATTTTAGCGGTAACGATATTTTAGATATTTCGGTAACTTTATTTTAGGGAAAAAGATTTTTCAATTATTTTGCTAACGGCATTTTAAGGATAACGTTATTTTAATTATTCAGGTAATGTTAATGCACACCACAATTTTTAACCGCATTATGCCCGAGTTTAAATGACTGTCTAGTTTATGATCACACTTTGGGAAAATATATCTATTTACAGAAGTTTTTTTGTTCAGATCTTGTTAGATTATTTCGGTAACGGTATTTTAAGGTAACGGTATTTTACGGATAACGGTATTTCAAGAATATCGGTAACGGTATTTAAGCGATAACGATAGTCAGTTGAAAGGTGTTAGAATCGGGGGACGGTAATTCAGCGATATTGACAGCCATCCCTGCTTGCGTATATTCTTGTGTATAAGCTTTGAATGTACGTATGTATGTATGATGAAATAAAAAAAAAAAAATTTTAGAGGGCTTCCCACATTTTCACTCATAACTTTTGAACGCGTTAACCGATTTTGATCATTTTCACTAGAAAACTGCTCATGATATCAACAAACAATTTGACTGAAAATTAGCAGTACCTCTTCTGTATTGGAGGAGTATTTTGTGTTTCCACAGACAGACGGACGGACAGACGGACAGACGGACATGGCTATATCGACTTCTCTATCCATGCTGATCAAGAATATATATAGTTTATGGGGTCCCAGAATTTTTTTAAAAGAATTACAAACATTTGACAAAGTGAATATACCCTCCTGCACTATGGGATGGAGGGTATAAAAAACATCAATTAAAATTCCGAAATTTTATATTATATTAATTCTATTTAAAATTAAGAGCAACTCAAATAATATCCAATTAATGTTCCAGAATTTTAAATAATTTCTCGTAGATTTTGAGTTTTTAAAAAATTTAATTGCAAATGATATTTTCTATTATTCAAATCAAAATCAAAAATAAAAATTTAAATTTATGGTTTCTAAATTTTTCATTAAAAAAGAAAAGCTAATAAATTTTTGTAAGGAAACATGTTTGAAACTAATGAAATTCAGATTTTTTGAACGCAATTTTTAAGTACTCGAGTAAATATAAATTTTGATACCAATATAGTGTGCTAGGGTTGCCATTTGTTTAAAATATTTAAATTATTAAAATCTTCGTCAAATTGGAAATAAAATGTTATGATCTCTATTTTTATTCTTGTGGATAACCCTTATTATATTTATTTGGTTTTGTACAAACTGTTCTAAAGGAATATTTTAGTTAAAACTTTTAAAAGTTTATTATTTCAAACGTATAAGACAGGCACGAGAACCCAGTCAGAAACTGCCAGTGGTACCAAAAATCAAGCACTCAGGGAAAAAAATTTCATTATATTGATGAAATTTTTTCATAAATGATGAAGAGTTTAACAAAAATGTATGCCAAATGTTTCCGAGACCTTCATCATTTCATAAAAAAGTTTACTAAACTTTGTGAAAAAAAATGTTTCCTTTTTAGTGAAAAATAGTAAAAACAAAAGTTTCCTAAACTTTGTGAAAATAAATTTTTCCTTTTTGATAAAAAATTTAGGAACTATAAATTTAAATTGTTATCTTTGATTTGACATATAGAAAATATCATTTGCAATTCAATTTTTTAAAAACTCAAAATCTACGAAAAATTATTCAAAATTTTGAAAAATCAATTAGATAATGTTTGAGTTGTTCTTAATTTTAAATAGAATTAATATAAAATTTCGGAATTTAAATTTATGATTTTTTAAATAAAAAATTATTTTTTTTAATTTCAAATGGAAATTTTTAACTTGAATTGATGTTTGTGACTTTAATTGATGTATAAAATATTCATGAAACATTTCATAAAAGCTTAAGAAAAAGTTTGATCTTAGTTATTTATACATTTCATAAATATGAATAACTCTGTCATCAATTTTCTGTATTATGACACAACTTCATCATATTTATGAAGTGTTACATTGGACAAAAATCAATGAAGTTGTTCTTCATATTTATGAAGTTTTTCATAATTATGATGAAGCTTTTTCCCTGAGTGCACCACTGGCTAATGGAGGAGTTGTAAATAAACTACTGACAGGACACTTGTGTACGATGCTTTACCAGTGTTTTCAAACAGCATTTTGCCAGTATTTGTTTTACAATAATTTCAGTTGTGTACATAAAAAATCATTGGCAAAGAATTTGCTGAGACCACTATGCCAACGTTGGGGAAAAGTGTTTCCCCAGTGCTATCCAGTCAGAATCTACCAACGGCTCAAAAGTCTAACCAGTGGTAACGCATTTATTTTCTAAAAATTAGTATTCTTTGTTTAAAAAAAGTTTGTAGTCGAATGGTTTGAAGTCCAGCTTCAGGTAAACATTTTTTGTGATTTTTATTATATTTTTTAATATTTTTTCATATAAAATTGACTTTATTGTTTCTGGAAAAGCTCTTTTAAGACCAACGTTTTTTTTTTTTTTCCCCAACGTTGGCAACTTGTTTCCATTAAACTTTATGCCAGTGCTGATATCATTTACTTACGTTTTCAGATATCGAATATTATATGTCTCGTTAGCTCAATGGTTAGAGCTGTCGGCTGACAATATGGCGGCCAGGGTTAGAATCCCGGAGGGACCAAAAAAATTATACATAAACTTATTTTAATTTTATTTGAAAATAAATTTTTAGCCCAACTTTTTCATGGTTCTACCAACATTTTGCCAACGTTAGAAATTTTGTTTCCCCAGTGCTTGTCCGACACTTTTTGAACAGACGGACCTTTTATCTAATGATATTATCATTTTGGGATTGGGAAATAACTTGTTGCCCGTACTTGTAACACTTGCTGAAGTGCCTTGCCAGCGGTGGTCCGTCCGTTTGTCTTTTTCTGACTGGGAATATGTACATATTTTTAACATATGCAGTAAAGAGAAAGTGTTAAAAAAATTTTAAACAAACAAAAAAATTCTAAGCAATTAAATAAAATTGATTCTGGTTAAAAGAATTTCATTATGTAATTAAAATAAAACACATTTATTGGCCATTCCATGAAGAATCGGACAAAATCTGTTCTTTGGTCATTCTACTTTAAGTATATTTTGCACGCAGAAACTCTATGCATCAGGAGAAAAATTTAAGTTTTGAGAGTAATATTTGGGCTAAAATTATGATTTTTAACAGCAAAATACTTTAGTAGGTACAAATTCTAAATCTAAAACTGCCAATAGTACAAAAAATCAAACACTGGTATATCACTTGGAAACCGAGCACCCAGAAACCGGTTTGCCATCAGTTATCATTCCTTTACTTGCAAGCCATCAAGACTTATATGTCTCGTAAGCTTAGTGGGTGGAGCACTCGGCTACCAATCTGGCAACCATTGTTCGAGTCCTGACTGGACCAAATAAACTTTTTATTTTTTACAGGTTTTTGTTTTTATATACATCGAGATTATTTTTATGATATTTTCAATTTATAACGAGCTTTCAAGCTCCGTATATTAAAAAAATCAAAAATTTCGTCCGTTTTGCGCTATCTTGCTTAGTTTTAGTAACTGGCCATTTTTTTAAATTCCCAGTATATCCAAAACCAAGCAAAATGGACAAAAAAGACCACAGGTGATGTATTATTATTTTTTACTTATTTACGGCCATTTTATAAAATGGCTAGTATCTCGAAAACTAAGCGAGATAACGGAAAAAGGACAAAATGTTTGCAATACTTCAATTTTTGAATACGTTCCGATAATACAAATGTGTTAAGTGTTACGGTTCCACTCGTTCTCGGTTCATTGCATATCGTACTATTTTGGACCAATGTTGCACTGTACAATATCAGATGGTGACAATAAACAAACAACGATAGTTCTAAGCTGTGTTTTTATGTAAACACTAGCTGGCCCGGCAAACGTTGTTTTGCCTTCAAATTTTAATTGTAATTAATTCTTTAAATCAAGAAATTTCTTTTACGCAAATAAATAATTAAAAAAATAAATTCACATTAGTAAATCATTTTAAAATTTTTAATTTCATGGGAAGCCCAACGCCTCTTTGTCCTTCTATCCCCTTTATTTGCTGAAGTATATAAAATGAATATTTGAAACGTCACCTATCACCGGTGCATTGAAGCGCCGCTCATGCTCACCAGCCGGTGTCTTGTCAGCTCTTATCACAACCGTATAATCATATGTCGACATCTGGTCTAGGGCTGTGTTGAATAGACGGATGAGGCTGTTGTGTTCGTGTAACATAGCTTGAAGACTCGAAACGATTTCCCGTCTGACTTCAGTACTGATTGCGCAACGCTGTTCAACTTCTGTAGCTTCATTGCCAGTGAAATAAATTTGGAGGAACTTGGCATCATCATTGTGGTAGATTTGGCCTTGCACTTTGAAGGTGGGCATGTAACCGGCGTTGTTGATGATATTAGTGATTCCGAAGGACGTCATATGAAAGCATGAGTTGTACTTTCGGATGCTTTGAAGGAAGTGCTTGGAAATCGGATTGGCGCCAAAAATGTAACTTTGTAGGGGTTCAGGCGGCTCAATCATTGGTGGCAAAACAACTTTACCGTTCGAACAACACATTCCCGGGGATTCCTTAGCGAACTTCAGAGCACGATAATGTAAGCAAACTTTGTCCATTGCGCCAATCACTACGTCCTTGTGATTCGGGTAGTCATCGTCCCTATTGTAGTGAAATGCCGCCAACTTTAAATCGATTCTTTCTCTTGATCGAGCCATTCGGGAGCGATTGACATGCTGTTGGGGTGTCTCAGCAGCTCTAGATGAATATGCACTGTCACGCATTTGCTGAAGCCGTGATTCGCGTTCTCTTTCCGTTTCTGCGGCTCTAGATGTAGATGCCCTTTTGCGATTTTCCTGAAGACGTGATTCGCGTTCCTCAGCTGATTCAGCTGCTCTTCTTTCCCTCTGCTGCCGTGTTGCGGTGGTTTTTTTACCAATGGCTGTTTTTTGGTGGCATTTTAGTAAACTGTAATCGTGCAAAAGGAGCAATGATGTGTTTTGTTTTTTACTTTTATAACATTTTATTGGTTGTTGGAACCACAGTAATCATATTACCTGTTTGATGAATTGTCATTAAAAATAATTTGTAAACTTATTTTATTATTGCAAATTGCAAAACACTTGTTATTTACTAAATTGATTTCACTTATAGGTTTTTTAACTTATGAACAAAAACAACAATTAACGCAAAACAAATCAAATGCAGTCAGTGACCAATTGAAAACAAATTTTGTTTGAATGTACCGTTATTTTTTATATTGAAAGTGGAATGCAGAGAGTTATTCAAAGGATTTTTTTTTTAAAGGTTTTACCATGGAAGTGTATAACGCAGGTATCTTAAATGCAAGAGTACACAAAGTTGTTTATCATCGATTGGTAATATAATATTATTTTTAACTTATTGTACAATGTTGCACCTTAGTAAGCGCGGAATATCTTGTGTTATCGAATGATGTAAATATTTTGTAAATAAAACAAAAACTCGGATTTTTGAATGCAACATTTCGAAAGTTTTAAAATTTTGATATTGGATCATTATTAACATAGTTTTTTTGTAAATATCTTCGGAACTACATAACCGATTTAAGAGTTTCATATCTTGTTTTGAAAAACATGACAACGGCTTTCAAAAAAAAAAATAAAACAAAATAAAAAAAAGGCAAAAAAAAATAAATATATGTATATGTCATTGGTGGTACAATATGAAAATTGAATATTCTGAAGATTCCCTGAAAATTTCATCAAAATCGGCCCAGCCGTTTTGGAGTCCATACGTTACATACATACACACATCCTGTTTTATATATATAGATAGAAGATAGATAGATTAAATATACTTCTCCTGAGGATGACATTCGACGAATGTCGAAATATTGAGAAATAAATTAATTTTTATATTAACTACAACTGGCCTCGAGTTCGAGCATTTTTATTTTGTTTAATTAAAACTGAAAGGTCGAATAAATACAACTTATAATTAGCCTTATTTAATGTTCAATAGGAAATTATTCGAAATATCTAACAAAATTGTATGCAAAGCCAAACATCAACAGTAATATCGAAAGTATCTCGATGACGGATTTGACGAGTTCACCATCAAACAACAATTAATTGGTAATATAAATAGAAAATTAGGAACAAAATGCATTTAGAAGTAAGTGTACATAAGGGTTCGTGCATTTTAAGCCATAATCTAAACATAAGATTTATAAAACTTTTTTTTGCAAATGAATCTAGAAATTATTGGATTAAGTTAAAACTTTTTATTAAGACCGTACTGAGATTAACTTTCAAAATAAAAAATGTCGTTGTTGCAGATAAATGTTAAAACTTTTATACATTGTCCGTATTTAATACTGACTCAAAACACCTAAAATTAATTTAGCTTAAATATGTTTTTCCAGTAAATTGAACAGATTTTAATGTTTAGAGCTTCGGAAAGTCAAAAATCAATTTTATTTGCATATTTTTGTAATATTCAGATCCCGCTGATCACAAAAATATCAAAAATAAATCCTTTATAGTATTAAATTCATCGTTTTTCATTATTTAAGTCAAGTGCGTGCAAATGAATGTCCCACCCAATTTTAAGATTTTCCATACAAATAACTTAAAAAAAATAATTTTATTAAAATTATTGTTTTACTAGGTAACTATGATGTAAACAAATAATTGTATAAAAAAAATTAATTTTGAACTTTTTTTTTCTTAAAAAAAAAAAAAAACAATAAAAAACGTAGTGCGTGCAAACGGTTGGCTCAGACTGTATACTTTTTACCAATTTATATGATAATACAAATTAACACACACCGATATTTAAAATTTAGCTTTCCTTTCAATTTTATTTCGATTCCAGTGTTTGGTGATCCAATTTCACTCGTTCCCCATTCCATGCCATGTCGTTCCATTCTATAGTCGGAGGGTTTTAGTCTGCATATTCACGTTAATGGTTAAACTCTCGATCGTTTTTTTTTAAATGAGAGTGAGTTATGATTTCATCGATATTCACCAGTATTTAGTTTATTTTGAAAATCTTATCTGGTAATTGTAATTTTTTTCCTTTAACTGATACTTTTCTAGTGGTTGTGAAATTGAAAATCATTGCCATCAATCGATGAAATCAAATCATTTAAATTCATTATCATTAATTAAAATATGTTCATTAGCATTTAATTTAAAATTGATTGATATCAATGAAATGGCAATGAAATCATTAATTAAATAGGCCATTCAATTAATTAGTCAAATGTATGACACTGTACTTGGGGACCTTAGACCCGAACAAGCTAGCTTCCGGCCCTAAAAGTCTTGTGTAGACGACATCAATAGTCTACATATAATTTTAGAACAATCCACAGAACATCGCTTACCGCTTTACCTGGTATTTATCGACTTTGAAAAAGCTTTGATACAATAGATCAAAACGCAATATGGGGCGCTCTTGCCTGCAAAGGGGTTCCTCCTAAAATCATTAGCCTTACCCAGTCTTTATACTGTAATGTTAGTTGCCGTATTGTCCACAATAATGCTCTGAGTAGCAGTTTTAATGTCGTGGCTGGCGTCCGCCAGGGCTGTGTGTTATCACCCTTGCTTTTTAACATCGTTCTAGATGTTATAGTTCGCAATGCTACTAGAGTAAATAGAGGTATCAGCTGGGGTCTCAACCAACAACTCGAGAGTCTTGAGTACGCAGACGATATCTGCTTACTTTCCCACAGCCATGAAAATATGAAATCGAAGCTAAAGTGCCTCGAAACAGAGGCAGCAAAAGCTGGCCTGAAAATAAACATTGGCAAGAGTAAAGTAATGCGCTGCAATACCGTGAACAATAACAAATTTCGCATAGGAAATATTGAATTGGAAGAGGTCACATCATTTTGCTACCTGGGTAGCATCTTAACAAATACAGGTGGTTCCAGCAAGGATGTTGCGTATCGAATATCTAAAGCCAACCAAGCATTCGGTACCCTCCGGTCGATATGGAAATCTTCTGCATTATCCAGGTACACTAAGATAAGCATCTTTAACTCCTGTGTCAAATCTGTGCTGCTTTATGCATGCGAGACGTGGAACACAACAGAACACGAAATAAACTCCCTACAAGTGTTTGTTAATCGATGTCTCCGAAGAATCCTAAAAGTTTTTTGGCCTAACACCATATCCAATGAAGAACTTTGAAGACAAACAAACCAGCGGGCAATCCTTATAGAAATAATGAATCGGAAATGGCGTTGGATTGGTCACACGCTGCGCAGACCTCCAGGTGATGTTGCTAAAATCGCCATTCAGTGGAACCCACAGGGTAGGACGAGAAGAGTAGGCAGACCGTCTCACACATGGCGCCGTCAACTGAATATAGAAGTCATATCTACTGATCAAAGCTGGGGAGAAGTGAAGAGAATATCATCTAACAGGTCCGAATGGAATAAATTCGTTGTGGCCCTTTGTTCCCAATAGGAACCACAGGACATAATATATATAATATATGGTTTCCATTATAAGGAAAACAACATGTTTTGAGGAAAACACTTCAAACTGTTTTCACTAGCCCTAAAGTGTTTTGTGAATTCGAATTTTCGAAATTAGTTTGAAGTGTAGGAAATTTTTTGCTTGTTTATCACTGCTTATTCTTTTTATTTTGTGGTATTTTTTAGTTAAAACAATTGTTTTTAATTTATATTTATATTATTAGTTTATAATTATAAAATATGATTATAAACTAAATATAAAATATACTTTTCCTTTTACGTGTTTTGATCAAAATATGAGTTTCGATGAATTAAATGTACAGGAAAACATATACAAAATGTGTTTTGTTTCAAAACATGTTCAGTGGAAACGTAGGTTAATATACTTTGTTTTTACACGCAAAAATTTACTAGTATAAGAATTTCGAAGTCAACTTTGCACTTTTTTTATTTAAAGCTGATAGAAATTATATAAGTCCAGTATAAACAACAGCAGTCCACGTATAAATTACATATGTCATTTATTTTGTATTATTACAAAGTTTCCTTTGTTGATGATAAGTACTATTGTACATTAAAATATTTCACTTTCTTCGATCTCCAATTTATACGATTTTTTAGCTTACCTAAGTTTTTTTTTGTAACTTTCTAAAGTAAAATTTTAAAACTAACAAAGCATAAGTTAAATAACATAACAAATGGGTTACTTGAATCACGTACAAAAGAAAACTATTAAGGTTGACAAAATGTTAAAAGAGCTTGGGTTGGTTTTTTCACATGTTTTGGTTTTTTCACATGTCATAAAGTCTATATTTTTTTTAAAATAAAACAACTGAAAATTTAAAATTTGTTAATAAAATTTACAAAATGTACGTGAATAAAATTGGTATGTATTTGTGTCCAAAAAAACTGCAATTGATTTTAATGAATTTTTATTTTATTGTATTTCTCCTTTTAGGTTTTTCTTGTCTGGAACTGTCTGTCGTATAGACACCAGTAGCATTATTACTTCTGCTACATTTTTTTTTATTTATTTATTTATTCAGTCTACAGATATAAAATCCTTACAGACTATAAATTTAAATTATTAAAAATATTACAGGTTTTACAAAAAATTTTAAATTTGATTAAGATGAATAATTAATTCCCGCTTCACATTGTCAAGACTTGTGTTAAAATCAATGACATGATATAATTGGTTAAAATCAGAACAAATACGGCAAAAAGGACCTGCATTAGCATAATTTGTTCGTACAGTTTTTAGGTGAAGGAATTCGAAATTTCTTGTTACGTAAAAAGGCGTATTAAGATCGAGTTTACTTAGTAGGTATTCAGAATTTATTGTTCCATTTATTAGTTTTAATATAAATGTCACATTTACCATTAGTCTTCGACTTTTTAGCGTAGGCAGTCTAATAAGAAGTAAACGGTTTTCATAAGAAGGAAGATTCACGAGTGGATTCCAGCAGAGATTTCGGAGAGAAAATAGTAAAAATTGTTTTTGTACCGACTCGATGAATTTCGAATGTGTTTCATAGAATGGATCCCACACAACAGATCCGTATTCCAGAATTGGCTTCACTAACGTTGTGAAAAGTTGTTTTGTTGTATAGGGATCTGAAAATTCCTTAGCCCCGCGTTTTATAAAACCAAGAACTCCGGTTGCTTTATTTACAGTTGTAGTAATATGTTTTTTGAAATCAAGTTGCGTATCAAGTAATATTTCAAGATCGTTAAATGTATCAACCAGATCCAGCAGCTCATTGTTCATCAAGTATAACCCTTTAAAAGGGGTTAACCTTGAAAAAATCATGTATTTACATTTTTTTGTATTAAGTTCCATTAAGTTTTCATCACACCATGTAGTAAAGTTAACAATATCATATTGAAGTAAAGCTTGATCATCAGGATTGTCGAAAGAAATGAATAATTTAACATCGTCAGCATACATTAAGGCGTTGGCATGTTGAATAGCGGATGGAAGATCATTGATGTATAGTGTGAACAACAGAGGACCAAGGTGACTACCTTGAGGTACGCCTGATAAGACATTTATAAAACTTGACTTAGTGTTACGGAAAACAACATGTTGTTTTCTATTTTCTAAGTAAGAATTTAACCATATTAGAAGCGAAACACTGAAGCCCATGCGATCTAATTTGTAAAGAAGAAGATCATGGTTAACCTTATCAAATGCTTTACTAAAATCGGTGTATATAGCATCCGCTTGTTTTCGCTTAACAAAGCCATCGTTTACGAAGGTAGTAAGTTCCAACAAGTTGGTGATCGTGGAGCGAGATCTGCGGAAGCCATGTTGAATTGGTGAAAGAATGCAAGATGCTTGGTGAGATAACATATCAGTAACCAGTTTTTCAAACAATTTTGGGATAACACTAATCTTAGCAATGCCTCTATAATTAGACACAGTATTTTTGCTACCAGACTTGTATAAAGGTAAAATGATGGAATCTTTCCACACTCTTGGAAAGTACCCGAGCTGAAGTGATTTATTGTAAAGATGAGTCAAAGGTACATAAAGTGAATTGGAACATCGCTTTAGGATACAGCTAGGAACACCATCCGGACCTCCCAAATATGAACTTTAAATTTAGTAAATTTTTTAAAACAGTTTGTTCGTTAATTGGCGGTATGTTTATATAAGAATATTCCGGAATTGTGTAAGGGTAATTTGTAGTTTTATTAAACACTGTAGATGAATACGTGGATACAAAGAAGTCAGCGAACATGTTACTTATCTCTAAATCGTTGTACTTCATTGTTGGAGGAAAATCAACTGTTCGTCTTTTAGAGTTAACAAATTTATAAAAGGATTTAGGATCATGTTTCAGATTGTTTTTTATTTTATTTAAGTAGTTTTTATACGCAGAATTATTTGCTATGTTAAATTCCGATCTGGCATCAGAATAGTTCCTATAATTAACAGACGTTCCTTTCTCACTGTATTTTTTGAACATTTTTTTTTCGATTTTTAAGACGTGTAAGGTGTTTTGTGCTCCATGGGGGACCAGTAGTATTCGGTGGAAGCATTTTAGGTACAGATTTTATAAAACATTCAAATAAAATATCATAAAACGTGCTTATTGAAAGATTTAGATTATAATTGTGTCGAGAAAACTCATCGTTCCAATTAATTTGAGATAGTAAAGATTCCAGCGTAACATCCCAGGAAAACTTGCTATTACCATAGAATGGGAAATGGAAGAAGAAAACAAGAATCAGAAGTACTTATAGTTGAGGCCAAGAACACCTGATTTTAACATGGGGGTGCCATAGGAGGCAAGGCCTTGCCTTGTGCTTACATATAGGGACAAAAATAAGACGTTACAAAATATGTAGTGAAATCACCAGTTACACATAAGTACTTATTTCATTTCTTATTTGTAGCATCAAAAGTAATGCTTAAAGCCATTATATGACGTATTACTTGTAAGGATGTTAATAAGTAGTTATTTATAGGTGCAAAAATAAGTACGTATTAACATGTACCTAAATAAGAAGGTATTAATAGGCAATAAAATAACTAGTTATTAATAAGGACAATTATAACTAGTTATTAATAGGTCCTAAGGAAAATAGGTTTAAAGGAAAATACTCGGTTATTCTTCGAAAATAAGAAAATTATTACCAAAAACTCTTAATGTATTAATAAATAAAATTTAATAATTTCTACTTAATATCAATTATCTTAATTTTGTTATTTACTAAATAAGCTTTTGTTTTGTGAGAGTCGTTTATGTATAACTATATATTTGTTTGCTTAAATAAATTGCATTTAAATTATTAATTATGATATATTATGAATCTTTATAAATATACCTTACAAAAAAGTGGTTACTTATTACCTTACAAGTACCTTATTTCTTTGGCCCTTCCTAATAAGCAGGTATATAACACAATATTAGTAAGACATAATTGTTTAGCTTCCAAAATAAGTAGTGATGTATGTTCATATCAGTAAGGTATTATTTCAGACCTTCAAAATAACAACAAATGTAATGGATAGTCATTACTACGAAAGGTCTGAAATAAGTGATAATAAGTAACTTATTATTTTTGCTATTCCAAATAAGCATATATTTAACACAATATTAGTAAGGCGTTGTTTTTTATCTTACAAATAAGCAGTTACATATATTCATATTAGTAAGGTATTATTTCGGACCTTCAAAATAACAAAAACTGGAATGGATAGTCATTACTTTGGAAGGTCTGAAATAAGACCTACCCATTACCAAAGTTTTGCTGGGATAGTTGGTTTTCTTAAAGGAAAACTGTTTTTTATTAGGTGTGATTGCGTTTGAAGCAGAATCTATATACGAATACGTTATTTCAATTGTTGGATGATGTTGATCTTCAGGAATTCTGATTGGAAACGTGCGTCTAAGATCGAAATCAATTGGTTCACTCACAAACAAAAGATCTAATAATTTACCATTAAAATTGGTTGGTTTTGGTGAAATGTGTTGTGTTGTAAGATAAGTACTTTATTTTACTATATTTATTTAATTTTTTTGTACAAAAAGTGCTAATAAATTTATATTATTAAAAAATTAAATAAAGAGCTTTTTCATAAAAAAATATTACATATAAAAATGGATAAAACGAACAAAATTAATTTGTTCGATTTAATAAAGTATTACACTGCCATTTTACATAAAACCACATATGGAAAGTTTACAAAGTTTCGAAAGTATAAATGTGAGTAGTCTAATTTTACAACTTTTTGCCAAAGTTGTTTGTATAAATTGTAGAAAAACTTTTCAAGTTGTATTCTATACAATAAACTTAGGTAACTTATACGCTATTTTTAGTTGATTTTACACTTTTTATTTTTTGCGTGATAGAATTAAAATCTTTTCAAAAAAGCTCATAGTGTTCAGATTGAGTTTTGCCAAAAATGCATAGTTCATCTAGAGCTGGATATTATTAAATATATAATATTAGGTCTGGTTATTTGCATTTCTAGTAAAAATAACAAACTTAGAAAGATCAATATCATATTCCAGAAATTTTTTTTTTTCAAAAGGCATCGAATAAAATGGTATAAAGAGTAGTAATTAGGAACAATTGAATTAAAAAACAATTACAAGTGCATTTAATTTGGTTTTACCCTCCACAATGATACCTTACAAATGAAACAACAAAAAAATATTAAAAAAAAAATATGTTAAAGGTGAAAACAAGAGTTTGAGGAGAAAAACTTTTTTGAATGTAAACAAGAATTTATGTGGTGAAAAAACATTTTTGAGATGAAAAACTATTTTTGTGGTGCAAAAAAATTTTAGATGAAATTAAAATTTGAGGTGAATTTTAAATATTGTTCACCTCTTAGCATCTGGTAGCAAATATGACGTTATATTTTATACACCAGAGGCTACTATGAATTTTTACTAATACACAGTGTATTATTAGCGTGCGCCTTATTTTTAAAAGTGATAAAGTGCACCTTAACTCCCCTAGAAATGTTCTCTGTAGCCAAAAAATACGTTGTTGAAAATTTTAGCTGGATTGGTATAGGAAAAGGCGGACCGCATCCGCCCACAAAATAGTAATAATGGTGAATAGTGTTCGAACACTGTTATTTTAAGTTATGCCATTTTTCTCCAAACAGTACGATTTTGATAGTTTATATGAAATTAATTCTTTTTTTATAAAAAAAATTAACTTAAATAAGCCTCTGTTGTGTTTAATTTATTGTGGTTTTTGAATAATATTATGTATATTATTTAACTATTTACATTTGCTCAATATACTTATTTAAAAAAAATATTTTTATGAAGTACTATTTTTAACTAGTTTTTACTAAGCAAATTTACAAAAGCCAAGACAATTTTATACGACTGATCATTTTGCCATTCTCCAGGATCTTTCTGTAAAAAATCCGTTGAAATTGAATACCTTTTGAAAAAATTAAAGGTCTTTTGTGAAATAAAATTCTCGATATTTTTTTTCATATACTGATCTATTTGATGAGGAAGAATTGTAATTTTCTTGTTGTCATCTTCATCAGGCTGATTTAAAGCTGCTACCATAAGTCGTTCTGAGTCGTTTGAAATTCGTTTATCAAAGAAAGAAAGCGCTACTAATTCTAACGAAATGTACCACAAATGGCTGCAGAACTTTCTAGTTAGCTCTAGACTTAAATTTTCATCAACATTATTGTAAAGATATAAACTTTTTAATAATGTCAAATCTTGGTTGGGAGCTTTCTGTTGCAATTGGCGCTTTAATCCAAACTTTTAAATATATTTTAATAATGAAAATACATACATCTGGAATGGCATTAATCTCATAGTCAGACGAAAAAAGCTGGTCCCGAAATAAATACATTTTTAAGCAATATATTGCTTTAGACATCCAACGTGCATGATGGAATGCTCCGGGCATTCGAAATGTAAAAGTTGGAAGCGTCCCTCCTAGGAAAACTATTGCCAATTGAAGGAGTTCTCTGTAATCTTCCCGTGGTTGCATTTTGCTTAAACTAATTAGAATTAGAATTTTCTTTATTATAAAAGTTTCTTAGGTATTAATTAACATGTTATTAATAATAGTTTAAATATATAAAAAGAAAAATATTAAAGAGATTAACGACATGTTTTTCATAAAAACGTCTGTCGAACGATCACAAACAAGTATCGGCATTTAATGCAAAAATAAAATTTGATTATTTAAATTTGGCCATTTAATATATGTATCATATCTTCATCCGCTAGGTAATATTTCCGAAAAATAGCATATCTAAATTCTTTTAGCACAGGACAAATACCAAAAAAATGTTGGAATGTTTCATGTTCCTGTAAATTACACAATTTACAAAACTTGTCTTCGTTTGCTGCGCCAAATCTGTTATAATTTAGTGCAATTAACCCACTGCGTGCTTTAAATATCCATGAGATTTGATTAGTTTTTAAGTCATCATTAAAGTAATGTATTCCTCTTTCATAATCTAGATGTTTGTAAATTCTTGTGTTGATTTTTGATTTACTCTCCAATCTGTCATTAAAAATATTAATTTTCATGTTACTAAGTAATTCCGTACTAAAGCAATTCCATTGTTGCTCCGTGTGGTTTGTTTCTGGCCATTGTATGTTTAAGGAAGTAGCTTTTGATTTTAATTCGTTTACCCAAAAAACGTTACGACGCAATAAAATTAAGGATAATTGGTGAGGTAATCTATTCTGTGTATAATTATACATTATCCTACTTAAATATTTAAGATGAAGTCCCAAAGTATATAGATGACTGTCTTTAGCAGCGGTTTCTAACATAAGAATGTAGTTTGGGGTGAAGCTAGGTAAATGTAATATTTTTTTCATGAAATATCGTTACAGTTTATTAACGTCTTCAAAATGTCTAAAGCCCCACACCTGAGCTGCATAGGCTTGAATTGCCCTGCACACTGCAAGATAAACTTTCCACTTCATTCTTAGGTTTATATCTTGTTTTCCTAACAAACTTTGCCATGTTGAGTTTATTGCACTTTTTGCCTGATTGTTTCTTTTTTCCACATGTTTGTTAAACTTAAGTTTTGGTGTGAAGATAACTACCAGGTAGTTGAATTCAGAGGATATTTTTACCTCATCTCCTTTAAAAAACCATTTTTCTTGTTGACTTAGTCGACCACCATTTCTGAATACCAAAATTTCGGATTTGTTTAAATTAACTTCCAGATTCCACATGTTGCAGTAATTTTCAAGGTTTTGTATCATTTTTTGCATTACCGTTATATCATCCGATAATATGACTATGTCGTCAGCATAGAGTAAAAGTCGAATATTCATATTTTCCACCATAAGTCCACCTTTCAAACAATCATGTAAATCATTAATGTACAGGGCAAAAAGTAATGGTGACAGTAAACACCCTTGTTTAACCCCTGATTTTGTTTGAAAATATTCTGAAAAATCTTCACCCGTCCACACGGCAGATTAAACTAATTAAAACAAACTCATATATCTTCGTTGTATCCCCAATTACATTTTTCACATATACGTCTTGAACACCAGATTTAAAATTACTTTTATCTGCCTTACTCCAGTCATCCCTGAATCTTTGAAATATTTTGACAGTGGGACCAGAAGATGTTGATATTTTTGATTCAAATACGCTACGCAAAAGTATTTCAAATATGTGATGACGACATGGGTAATACAAAAGATCTTTGTTGAGTGTTTGTTCCAAAAGCACACTTGAATCCTTCCTGTATTTGCTGCGGTTGTATTGAAGCACAGAGCTTCAACTTTTTCATCGAGCTCCCACTGTTTAAGTAAATCAAAAACGGCCGCTGCTTGGTGTTTTCCCGTACCTGCTCTTATCGCCGGAATCCCGAGTAACTGCTCAGTTCCATCAAAAGATATAATTACTGGAAGACTATCGACTCGTTCCCTGTCCATTAATGATGGCAACATTTTACCATCCCAATGAACAGTTACTGCTGTAATATGTTTCTTTTGAAACGTTTCACGAATTTTCTTGCCTGCATCAAAACGAAACTTCGTACGTGACCGGCGGATTGAAGTGGCATTTATTAATAAATCATTTACGTCATGGTGCAAAGCTTGAGCAGTTGCCATTAGAATTCGAACGGCATCGCAATTACTTACTTTAAACTTATCTAAAACTGATTCTAGCTTTGGTTTTATGAAATGTTGTCGACCCCTTTTTTTTCTTGAAGTGCTGGCACCTATTTCATACATTGGGTCTGGAATTTTTTCAATTTCGTAATTGTCAATAGCCTCTTCGTCACTTGACTGGGATACAAATTTGTCATATTCGTCTACAAAATTGTTTAAGAAATATGGGAACACATAATGTAGTTTTACAAAAATAAAATAGTTTTACAAACATATATAATTATCATTTTTAAAATATAAATTAGTACAAAGCACACTTTAACTTTAATATTTACCTTGCAATACGACCGTATGTTTGTCTTGAAAACGTTATTTATTCTTCTATCGAATCGATTTGGCTTTTTCTTTTTTTGCCAATTTGCAGTCACTACCTATCATTGCTCCAGGTCTTCCCTTTGATTTATTAAAAAAATCTTATCTTCCGCTATAGAGATCATATCCAATGCATTAGAATGAGCAACGTCAAACAAATCGTCAAATTTATCAACAAAATCCTTCTTTTTTATTTATTTATTTTATTTTATTCGGATATCACATACAACAAGATAAAATCTTTTTAATTACAGTATGTGATCTTATAGCGATACAATCAATTTCTGATAGTAGTTACAATACTTTTAAGAAACAAAAATTACAAAATAATTTAAATTATATATGTAAGTAAAAAGAATAAAAGTACAATCTAATATATAATTAGTGAGTATAAATAAATAATCAAAAATTGAACAGAAATTAAGAAAGTTGAAAATTTGAGATCAAATTTGAGACCAAATCATTTTTAAACAATTCTTTTTTAAATTGTAAAGCGTTGTCTGTTATTTGTAGATTATTGGGTAATGAGTTCCACAGACATATGGTATTTATAAAAAATTGCCATCTAGAGATTAAAGTTCGATATCGAAATTGTATAAGATTATTTCCTCTATTAGATCGTGCAAATTGAAGGTGTTCAAATAAATAAGTTGGTTCTTTGGTATATATTAATTTGTGAAGTAGAACTAATGATCTTATCCTAAGTAAGTTCACGAGGTCAACTCCGTACAAAGACTTAGAATAATCAGAAGTTCCATCATATCTTTTAATACGGTATACATAACGTAAGATTGCATTATACGCTACTAATAATCTCCCCTTACTTTCTGAATCACAATAAGCAAATATTTCACAACCATATAGTAACTTCGGCGTAAGGAAAGTTTTAGCGAGGAGCACACGAATGTTTAAAGGTGTAAGATGTTGTGTAGGGTACAATGTTCTGAGCATCCCAAATATTTTACCAGATGCAGAATTAATATGATTGTTCCAAGTGAGCGATTTATTAAAAATGATACCAAGATTCTTGGCTGAGTCCACAACTGCAATATTCTGATTACCTAATGATACTGTAATATCTATATTAATAGTGTGATTACTTTGAGTTATAACTAAACATTTTGATTTTTTTGGATTTAAGTAAAGTCCATTTGACGAAGCCCATACGAATGTTTTATTAAGATCCTCATTAAGCTTTTCTGTACATTCACGAATTAATCCTTTCTGGCAGCTAATATAAATTTGGACATCATCTGCATATATGTGGATGTTACTGTGTGAAAGTTGACTTGGTAAATCATTAATGTACAATGTAAACAACAGTGGGCCAAGAATAGAACCTTGCGGCACTCCTTTAGACACATGCAGGGCAGTGGAAATTGAGTTACCCAAAGATACAGATTGAAAACGATTAGTAAGATATGACGCTAGCAGCGAAGCGGCAGTTGAAGTGAAATTGAATTTATTAGAGAGTTTATTGCAAAGAATTTCATGATTAACAGAATCGAATGCTTTAGAGTGATCTAAAAGCACCAGAAACGTAACGCCACCATTATCAATATTGTGTCTGATAACTTCAGATACATTAACGAGCGCTGTGACGCAGCTATGCTTAGGCCGAAAGCCAGATTGATTTTTAACTATGAGATGGTGATTAGTTAAATATTTACTCATTTGCTTATATACCAGACGTTCAAATACTTTGGATAGGTATGGTAGTATTGAGATAGGGCGAAATTCATTTCCAGTTTTCTGAACAGGAATGATCTTCGCATATTTCCAACAATCTGGAAACTGACTAGTGGTAATAATGGTGTTAAAAATGTGGGTTATGTAAACTAATAACCTAGGTAGAAGAAGTTTTAAGAATTTTGGGTGTATCTGGTCAAACCCAACTGCATTGGACTTCACGGATAAACAACTTGCTAATACATCAATAGGCAATACAGAAGAAAATTCAAATTGATTCAATGGTGGAAGTTGCTGAAACTCATTAGTTTGATAAGTAGTTTTGTTTTGATCAACTAATACAGTTGAAGGAATATTGATAAATGATGCATTTAATTCGTTGACATCAACATTGCAAATAGTAGGTTTTTTATTTCCGATTCCAATTTCCCTCATCGTTTGCCATTTCTTTTTAGAGTCGGCAGCCGTTTTAAATTGGGTAGCGTAATAGTTTGATTTTGCATCTCTTATGCTTTTATTAACATTTCGACGAGCTATACGGTATTCTTCATGTAGTTCAGATGTTCTAAATCTTTTCCAACGTGTGTAAAGCGCATCACGATCATTAATTTGGCTTTTGATAGTGGAATTAAACCAACACTTTTTAGTTTTATCACCACGGTAAGTACGCAAGGGAACAGTACTATCAAAGAGGCGGAGTATATGGCTATTAAAAAATTGTAATTGTTGTTCAGCAGATACCATGGAGTATACAAAGTTCCAGTTAGTGGTGTTAAATTGTTCTTCCAATAAGTTTAAGTTAATGTTACGAAAATCACGAAAACTAATGGGAATTTCTGTTTTCCTTAATTTAAAATCATAAGAAATAAATATAAGGTCGTGTTTTAAAAAACATGGCGCAGTAAGTTGATCGAACAGTAATAAATTGGAAATATTTCCCAAAATAAAAATGACTATTACTGTACTACTAGTGTTCGTGAAGTGCGTAGAGTGCTCAGTGTTTACTATATGTAAGCCGATAGATATCAATTGACTCTGTAAATATGTATCAATAAGAATATTACAGTTAAAATCACTTGCAATAATCACATCATTGTATTGAGTAGCTAGAATTTCCAAATCACGCATAAAAATGTTATAATTTGTTACACGATCTGGCCGATAAATACAACCCAACAACAGTTTTTTTTCACCAATAATTTCAATAAATAATTATTCAATTGCTGCATTATCTTCCGATCTTTTTACTTCCTTATAATGTATGTGGTTTTTGATATAAATCGCAACCCCACCAGCATAACCCTTTCTATCATTCCTAATTATTTTATAACCATTGGCCGTAACTAAACTTTCTGGTAAAACTCTATCGAACCATGTTTCCGAGATACACACTATATCCACCTTAGATTCCTCGAATAAGTAACGAAACTCATCAATTTTTGGAAGTAAACTTTGGGCATTAATATGGCAAATATTAAGACCATTACGTTGCTTAGCAAGAATTTGAATCAGATTTTTCGAATTGACTGTAGAACCCAACCCAGAACTATTTGTAGATGACATAATAATTATTTAAAACAGAGGAGACAACGCTATTACAATAAAAAAATGCAAAATTTATATTAAAGGTCGATGAGATTATAAGTGAAATTTGAAAAATAATATATATCTCGTTTCTCCTGTAGTAATGTTTGGCGTGTCGAGCTTCTCTGTAAATTTCTTCATTCTAAATATAAACTTTCTACCTTTAAAACACATTTATCAGTGTATGAAAAAATGTCATAACTTTAAAAACCGCAATCTTATTATAACTTTAAGGACGTTTTTACACTCAGAACAAATAAATTTACTATAATCTCCTAAAAATTGACAGAATATATCGTATGCCAACCCTCAACTGAGCATTTGAAGTTCTTCTATATGAATTTAAAAAATTTTGACAACTTGTGGGTGGTTGCGGCACGCCTTCTCCTTTTGCAATCTGCCTATAATTTTCCACAAAGTATCTTCTTGGTACAGAGAACATTTCTGGGGGGAGTTACAATAAAAACTATGAAAAAAAATTTGACCCATACATATAAGGCGCACCCTAGTGTATTATACACCAATAGGTATCGACAAATTAAGGTAACTTTACACTTTCACTCACAACTTTTGAACCGTTTTACCGATTTTGAACATATTCAATACCAAACTTTTCGCGAAAATGCACATAATTCAGTGAAAAAATGAGAAGTCCGTGTTGCTTTTTCGTCCCATGATCGCCATTTCATCAGACGGACAGACGCACGTCACTTAGTCGTCTTAAAATTGAATAAGGATCAAGAATATATATAATTTTTGTGGTCTTAGACATATATTTCGATTCGTTACACACGGAATGACAAACCGAAATAAACCCTTTCACAGTGTGTGGATTTTATAATATGCAAATTTCACGAAAGATTGCTAAAGTTAGAGCAAAAATATCTCTGAATAGGTCAAAACATTAACAATAAACCTATTTAGAGGTAATTGTTTATGTAACAATGATTTTTTTTTAGAGTTCTATTAATAATAAAAAACCAATAAAAACTACAACAAAAATTAAAATAATTTTATGGAAATAAACGCTAATACTATTGATTTTCTATAAGTTATTTATAGACTTCTCGTGAGTTCTTTGATTTTATTCAAAACCAATAACAACCACAATAATAACCAGGGACAGAAACTTCATGCAATAAACAAGTGTGTTTTATGCGCCCATAATCTGAATGAAAAATCTTAAAATATGCACTTAAATTTTTTGTAATTAATTATTTTTATGTTTTTAAGCAATTGTATTTAATTTTTAAAATTAATTTGTATTGTTTATCAAACAACAAAACGTTCCGTTTTCGTGCCGTCTTCGGTACGGCATAAACGGAATCCGACCCCGCATACGTACCATATTCTGGATCAGTATACGCACGAGAAAACGGAGTATAAGGAACATCGAAACTGATTCAAATCTGTTGAAAGGCCATCCATGACGGACCGTTTACGGATCGTTTTGCAGTGCTCAAAACGGAGTGGAGTCAGTTTTTAGAATACCGGATTCGGTCCGTTTCCGGAACGTTTCATCATTGAGCAGTATTGATGATGTAAACTGCAAATTTGCATTTTGTGGAAATAACTATCGTAAGTACCCTTATTGATTGCAAAAATACTTACCATTACGTATTTATATTTGCAAAACATTTTTTTATAAATTTTATGTTCTTTAAAAAATAATTTTTCATATTTTACTAATTTTATTATATTTTGACAACTCCGTCTGTAACGGATTGATAACTGATGCAAATCGGTGTAGTCCATATTTATCAAAACCGAATCGGAGTAAAACCGTATTGTTTTCGAAATCAGATTATACGGCCCTTAAATGTTCCTTTAACTTTGACGGATACATATTTAACAGACCGTTATCGTGCCGTAAAAGTCGGATTTATGATTCTGTAAGTGCCGGAGAGTCCATAAAAATGTTTCATGTTTTGATATATGTATGATATATTTTCTGCACACGATTTTCACAATTGACACAAAAGTTTAAATAGTTTTTTTAAACAACACACAAAGGGTCCGCCATCTAACGTTTTTTTTTTGTCAACTAGTGCTTATTTCGTGAATGGTAACACTTAGCTCATGTCTGATTTGACAGATAATTAGTTTGATCCTTCCGCTGAACGAATATGGTTGTGTATATGCTTGAACAACGCTGGAAAATATTGCGACATTACTTTGAAAATCATGGTAATGTTGCTGAATGTGTGCCGATACACCCAAAACGAGTCACTGTTTGGTGCGGATTTTGGTCCAGAGGCATAATTGGGCCATTTTTCTTCGAAAATGAGCAAGAAGTGGCCGTTACAGTCAATGGCGATCGTTATCGGGCCATGTTGAACGAATTTTTGTTCACAAAAATTGAAGAGGAGGAAATACAGCTGCACACAATCGATAATGTGCTTAAAAATTGGACCGATCGTGTAGGCTACTGCATGGCCAGCCGAGGCAGCCATTTGAATGAAACTATTTTCCATTATTAACCGGAAGGATTGTACTTTCAAATAAAAAAAGAAATTTGAGAAAATATTCAGTAGTTTTTTTTTATAGCATTTTCAAAAAAAAAAAGTTATTTGGCGGACCCTTTATTTAAAGAATCTTTAATCCCAGTTTGCATCTTTTAATCCCATTTTGCATATAAAACTTAAGAGAATACTTAATAGGTCAAATAACGTTGGTAAAATATAAAATAATATTGAAAGTGTTTTTTTTACGAAAAACTAAGAAAAAAGTTAAAAATATGCAAAATTAGTAAAAATATGGATTTAAAGCAAAATAAGTAAAAATATGCTGTTAAAATATGCAATTAAATCGAAATATACAAAAATAGGCATTTATAGTAACCCAGGAAAAAATTACACATTCCAAAAAGAAGGTGATGCCCACACTTGCTTACATATCTCATTGCCAAATTTAGTAACTGCAATACCAAACTCATTCCAACGATAGAGTCAAAAAAGCAAGTAGTATTGTAATCAATTCTTTAAATTTAAACCAGAAAGCATGAACTCAATAACAAAGTAATCATTTACTTAAAAGAAAATTACAATGTTATTAACTTATATGTATAACTTTTTATACTCAAGAAGTAATCATATGCTTTTTCTTAATAAAAGGACGTTATTGGAAGTAGTTCCTAATTTTGAAAAAAAGAAGTTATACAATTTTAAAGAATTTATTTCATATATTTTTTCAAACAATTTTTTATTTGCAGGAAAATAATACTAAGTACTTTTTATTTTTTCTACGGAACTATTTATTTATTTATTTTTTGTGTAAGTACTTCGTAGTTTTACAATGGAACTATTTCTTTATTAAAAAATGTATGTAGTTCTTAAAAATATAAAGTAAATGGTTCTTTGGTAAAAAAAATAATCAATTCTAAAGAATCAATTATTTTAGTCTCACGCCCTGTTAAAAGAATCGAGTAGGTAATCTAGTAAGGAATGCGTTCTTCCCAAAATCCTTGATTACAAACCCGCTTACCTTTTTGGAAATTTTTTGTTGGGAAAATATGCAAAAATATACACTAACAAATCGATGGCATTTTAAAGCAAACTCTTTGATTCGCAAATGTGTTTGGTTTCGCCCTGTTATCAGAATTATGGAAAAATACTTGCATTTGCATGAACTTCCCGACCCTGATAATAACAAAATATCTATCTGGTATCTATAAATTCTACACAATGTAAATTTTTAACCATTTCATTCGTCTATGCAGCCAACAACATTTATTCCACCATAATTTTAACCATAAAAAATTATGTGGTCTGTACGCTTTTGAATGTAAAATCGATTTTTAATACATTTAAACAAAAAAAAAAATTAAAGAGTTTTCTTTGGTTATTTAAAGAAATGTACATTTGGGATGTAAACGTTTTATTAATCGCAGCTTAAAATTTATTATTTCAGTCGTTTTTAATTGTGGTTACCATTTATTTCTATAAATATACATTAGGATGTCCCTTAAAAATAGATTTCTCATAGTTTTATTAGAAATGGTCACAAATGGAAACAAGCGATTTTTTTTTGAAAAACTCTAACCCGTGCCAAAAATTACACATTTTGGTAAAAATTTGAATTTCGAAAAAAGTTATATTTTAATTCATTTATTCATTTAATATACTCAAATTAATTAGATATGCAATTTTTACCTCATCGGATAACCTTAACCCACTATTTTGCCGTTTTTCGCCAAACAGAGTAGAGTGATGAATATGGACAATAATCGTCGGCAAAATTTTTTGTGGCATTTTTGCATTAAAAAATTCGCCAAAAGCACTTTTCTTTTTCTAACTTGTAAAATATCAACTTAACTAGAATATAAGAAAATTAGCAAATTTTAATTTATATTCTGGCAAAATGTTTTCAAGTTGTTGAATAATTTATGCGAAAAATCTTATTCTGTTATATGGTTATTGAATTTTCATAGGTAAAATCGCCAATAAAATCGATGTTAACTTGAAAACCCGCCATAAAAATCGCCCTTCGCCATTTTAAAAATTAAATCGCCAAATGAATTTAAAAATCGCCATGTTTGGCGCGAAATTGCCATATCTGACAACCCTGGCCTGGAATCAAAAATGACCCACAAATTTTATAAAATTGCATAAACTTATTATTTTTTAAAACTATTTTTAAAGATTTTTAAAAATGCTTAATTTGGAGGTGTCGAGTGCTATTTTTCAGTCCTGGCGATGTCAATTACATTTTACAATCATTCAGTCTTGTAAAATTTTTCCCGCTACTAGGTTGGTATTACGGAACATGTTACCATGCATTACTTCGGAACTGTTGGCATTGCTGACTGCCCATTAGTAACACAAAATTCACATGTTGAAATATTTTTAAGGTACACTCAAAAAAATAAGTTAGTAGAAAAGTTAGTAAAACGTCTTGTAAATCAGGTATACTATTTTTTAGAAAATTTTTTTGCTAAAATCGTGTTTTCAGCTAAAATTTTTGTTATTGTTATTCAGCACTTAACTGTTTTATACTAATGCTTTACTAATATACTAATGTTTTACTAATTAATTCTGCTAAAAAAAAATTGTGCTGATAAGCACATTAATAGTGTGGACGACAACCAGATTAAAAGATATACGCAGAATGAAGTAGATGTCGCGGCATGTCAAGATGTAGTAGAGAAGAGGAAAATGATACTAAAAAGTACAACTCTAATAAGACATATAAAAAAATCAACCATGGAAGTTTTTGTATCTCTTTTTCATACATAAAACAAAATTGAGGATTAAAACAAATTAAATTTTTGCGTTGTCACCGGCTTGTGAAAATAATTGTCTATTAATTAAATAAAAGACAAAATAAAATATTTATTTATTTAAACTAAATGTTTATAGATTAATAATCTAGTGTGGTCAAATTGCAAACAAACATATACAGACATGTAGACAGAGTAAAGCGAAAGACAAAGAAAAAAAAATCATAGGTAGATTTTTATGGTTCCTTTTTCTTATTGCAAAAAAGGGTTGTTTTTTTCGTTTCGTTTGTTTTTGTTTTTGTTTATTTTTCGTTTCGTTTCTATAATTATCTTCGGCAGTTGCGTCCTTTAAAAGATAGCATCATTTAGACAACCATTGATGTAAGTAATTGAAAGAAAATTTTTGTTATGTTATATATATTTATTTCTATGTATTTTCAGATATTAAATTAATTCATGTCGTCAATGTGGGAAAATGAAAATTTTTATATTTCGTTATTATAATAAATTATTTTTAAAAGAATCGCAAAAATATGTTTTATGATTTTCAGCAAATAAATTAACTAAATTACAATTTTTCTACAAATTTTTTGCATTTTTTTCAGTCTACTAAAATTCAGCAAAAAATTTATTAATTTTTAGCAAGGCTTTTTTATTTCTAATCTACTAATTTTGCTGCTAAAAATCAGCTCGCTGATTTTCAGCAAAAGATTTTGCTGACATTAGCAATTTTTTTGCTAGCACCCTCCTGACTAAAATGTTGCTGACTCAGCAAACTGACTTACAAACTTTTTTTTGAGTGTATAATTAGTTCGTTTCTACATAAAATTTAATATGAATTAAATTTGTAATGAACGAAAATCAACAAATCGTTATTTTAAGGGACATGCTAATATACATAAGCACATTAGGGCATATCTATTATTTGAAGACTAAGCTTAAACAAAAAAAAAAACCATTTTAAAATATATTTAGTAGCAAGAAGTGGTACATAGGTGTCACAACCCAGAAAAAAAATGTACATTACCCGAACACGTTATAACCGCTTACATATCTCCTTGCCAGTTTTCAATATTGCATGCAGTACGAAACACATTGCCAGCAGACGGTAAAAAAATCAAGGAGTATTGTAATCTATTCTAAAAATTAAAAAAAAGAATGCATGAAGAAAGTCTTTAAAATTTAATTATATTCTTAAAACAGTTTTTACAAGTTACTAACTTCTTTATTTAATTATTTGAAAACATAATGTAACCGTTTAATTTTTGGGTAGAAAAACAACGTTATAAGACTTAGTTCCACATTTTTAAAAAAGAAGTTAATTATTTTTTTAAACTTTCGTTAAAAAATTTAGATGCGGGATATTTTGGTCTACGCGGAAAAAAAAATATTTCCATACTTTTTTCAATTAAAGCGGTCTGTTGAATATTTTAAAAGCTGCCAATTAAAAATTAATTGAATCAATTAAATATTTGCTCAAATTCGGGACTTGCTTGACCTTTTTTCATATTATCGCTCCAAAGCAAACATCAACATATTGTTGTTGTTTTTTGTATTATTTATGTAGAACAGTGCTGCCAACCCAATTTGTTCAAAAATCGTTAAATTTTATTGAAAAAATCTTCAAAATCGTCATTTTGTGAATAAGAAATCGTCCTTTCAAAAACTCCTTATATTTTAATAAAAATTATAAATTTTACTCACAACTTCGTTTTAATCCCTTTATTTGTAATTATTTTACAATTTTAGTGTTCTTTTTTTATTAGTTCCTTTACAAATGACTCTGAGTCTTAAAAACACAACTCCCAATACTCATTTCGGGGAATGGAAGTTTAAATCACTGACTTATTTTAAAATCTGCAAAATTCTTTTAGTTTTAACATTTTTTTCCCAATATTTGGTTTCATAGAATTTGGGCATACAATAAAGAGGGAAATAAAGAAAAATATTTATGTACCAAGAATCAGATATGTAGAAAATCACTACTTTATCAGTGCTTTTGAAGCTAAATGATTGAAATTATTAAAAAATAAAGATTTTGGATTTGCCTTTGTAAAATATAAAGGGTCCGTCATCTAACGTTTTTTTTCAACTAGTGCTTATTTCGTGAATGGTAACACTTAGCTCATGTCTGATTTGACAGATAATTAGTTTTATCCTTCCGCTGAACGAATATGGTTGTGTATACGCTTGAACAACGCTGGGAAATATTGCGACATTACTTTGAAAATCATTGTAATGTTGCACAATGTGTGCGAAAATTGCGTACGGATTTTGATTTTCGCATTATCAGCCGCAGAGCTGATGTCGTTTGGCCACCTCGGAGCTGCGATTTGACACCGTTGGACTATTATTTGTGGGGTGCCGTCAAAGATAAGTGTTACGCCAACAAGCCAGAGACAATTGACGCTTTAAAGGACAATATTCGTGAAGCCATTGGTGAAATACAGCTGCACACAATCGATAATGTGCTTAAAAATTGGACCGATCGTGTCCAATGGCCAGCCAAGGCAGCCATTTGAATAAAATTATTTTCCATTATTAACCGGAAGGATTGTACTTTCAAATAAAAAAAGAAATTTGAGAAAATATTCAGTAATTTTTTTTTATAGCATTTTCAAAAAAAAAAAGTTATTTGGCGGACCCTTTATAAAAAGAATCCATTCGAATTTTGTTATAATGGAGTTTATATTTAGTTGATGATTAAATGTGTAAATGTAGAATTTTTATTCTATTTTAGATCATTTTATCACATTTTTCTTAGATGTTTTAAATAAAAAGAAACTTAATCAAATTTTGTCAGTAAATTTTAGAGAAATAAATTAAAAAATTTCAAAATTCTATAAAAATTGCAAATTTTTATAAATCGTAGTCATTTTCCATACAATAAATTTTGTGAAATCTTCAATCGTCATTTTATCATACATCACTTCAAAAATCGTCAAAATGGAGACAAATCGTCAAAGTTAGCAGCGCTGATGTAGTATGAATATTTTAAATTCTTTTTAATTAGATTGGATATTAATTCTTATTAGTTTTATGACTTTATTAAGTTAAATAATTTACTTTCAGTTGTTTAAATTTGAATATTTATTTACTCTAAAACATTATCATTAAATTGATAATGTAATTTTTAAAGTTTAATTTTGTTTAATAAAAACTTAAAAAAATTTTCAAACGGAAAAAAATGCAAAAAATAAATTAAAACTTATTTCAAAAAAAAATTACTCTGACTTAAACAAAACGGTTAATTTCTGCAAAGAAAAAATCCAAAAAAATGTTGCAATAGTCCCAACGATTCAATAGAAAGAGAAAAACTAATTTCTGTATGAATTTGTTCACATAAGCAGTGTTGCCATGTATTTTTTTCAAAAAACTGTAAGAAAAAACTGTTTTTTTTTTTTTAAATAAAAAACAGTAGAAAAAACAGTTAATATGTGCATTTTGAATTCAATTGCATTTTATTTAAACTTAAACATAAAACAACATAAAAAACATTAAACACATAACATATTTATATACACAGAAAAAAAATATTTTTTTTTGTAGACTAACTTTTAATTATACTAACAAAAAAAAATATTATCAAATTTATGTTATTACAGATCCCAAGTTGTGCTCTGTTATAAAACTACATTTTAATTAACAATAGGAATAATATGTTTTTTTTCTGTGTACTTGTTAAAGTAAAAAAAAAATATAATATAAAAAAGCATATTTATATTAATTATTTAACATATAGCAAAAAATAGCTACAAAACCATAAAAAAAAACAAAATAATTCATCACATTTTGAGATCATACTTAATTACATAAAAATATAAGTTATACATTTTTTGATTAAATTTGATTTTCATTTCGTTTGATTCCACAAAATTTTAACACAAACAAATGCTAAAAAGGGAATTAAAACTTACTACACAGTTGCATTCAATGCGTAGTATTATTTTTTATTGAAACATTTTGTGCAACTTTTGTATTAAATTTATAAATTCAAGTAAAAGAAAGTAAATCGAGCAAGTAAGCTGTTAAAAACTGGAAAAACTGGAAAAAAGGCTGAAATTAAACAAAAACTGTTTTTTTTCATGAAAAACTGGAAAACTGTTACGCATCCTAAAAAACTGGAAAAAACAGTTAAAACTGGCAATATGGTAACACTGCACATAAGTATAAATAAATCTGCTAACTAAATGAGAATTTCATGACGGCTTAAATTCAATGTTATAAAATTCAAGCTATAAAAAAACATTAGGTATGACAGCAACACTTTTATAAAAAAAAACATTTGATATGGCAACAAAGCATTTGGTTTGGCAACAACAATTGATTTTGTTTTGTGGAATCAAATGAGTTATTTTTAATTGATAAATAATTCAATGAGGAGCTATCAATTTCGAATTGAATTAGCAATTTTCGTTGTTAGCAGAATTTCAGCAATTAAAGTTATTGAATCGGTTGTTTTTGTGATTAAAATGGGTTTTTATTTTTTTGTGTACCAATTTAGTGAATGAACAATTTTAAACGCTTCCCAGCAAAATAAAATGGATTGTAGTGCTTTAAGAACCTCTTTAACTTTACTTCCAAAGCATTAGCATACGCACATTTTTCGCTTTCATAGAAGTTATTGATAACAACTGCCAAAAATGTTAAATTCAAGTTATTTTAAACAGCATTTGCATCACCATATAAATTAATTGGTATCTAAATAAATAACATCCCAGCAAAAAAATTTCCAAAAAAGGTAAGCGGGTTTGTAATCAAGCATTTTGGGCAGAACGCATTCCTTACTAGATTACCTACTCGATTCTTTTAACAGGGCGTGAGACTAAAATAATTGATTCTTTAGAATTGATTATTTTTTTTACCGAAGAACCATTTACTTTATATTTTTAAGAACTACATACATTTTTTAATAAAGAAATAGTTTCATTGTAAAACTACAATGTACTTACACAAAAAAAAATAAGTAAATAGTTCCTAGAAAAAATAAGAAGTACTTACATTTAAAAAAAAGAAGTAGTTCCATAAGTAAATTCAACTTTTACTCACACGTGATTCTCCTAGGTCACTCAAATATAACGATCAAAACTCATACGGAAATAAAATCCTAAAAAGTGAAACACCGAATTGTTATGATAACATGGGTTTGTCATAATTTTGGAGCTATAAACCACGAAAATATAAATTTTTCAAAAAAAAAGAACAATTCAAAAATGAAAAACAAAAATATGACTCACGCACAATCACCCTCGAACATTTTTTTTACATTCACTCACGATAATGTCAGTAATTTCAACTTAAACTCACAATTTTCTGCTCACGTGCGCTTCCCTAATTTATACCTAACACAGTTTAACAAAATTTAGGCAACATGCAATTTCTGTTTTTAGTATTATTTTCCTGCAAATAAAAATTTGTTTGAAAAAATATATAAGATAAATTCTTTAAAATTGTATAACTTCTTTTTTCAAAATGAGGAACTACTTCCAAAAACATCCTTTTATTAAAAAAAGTATTTGATTACTTCTTGAGTACAAAAAGTTATACATATAAGTTAATAACATTGTTATTTTCTTTTAAGTAAATAATTACTTTGTTATTGAGTTCATGCTTTCTGGTTTAAATTTAAAGAATTGATTACAATACTACTTGCTTTTTTGACTCTATCGTTGGAATGAGTTTGGTATTGCAGTTACTAAATTTGGCAATGAGATATGTAAGCAAGTGAGGGCATCACCTTATTTTTGGAATGTGTAATTTTTTCCCGGGATCCTAAGAAGTACTTTTCCATAAGTTCATATATTCTTTTTTTTATATGGAGATTGAGGTGGTAAGTGGTTGGATTTGCATTCAGAAGGTTGTGAGATTGATTCCGGACTGGGGAGATAATTTTTTTTCATATTTTTTAATTCTTATTAATTTTTTAGTATTTTTTTTTATTTAATTCGGTTTTTTTATGTATTTTAAAATAATTAAGTAATTTAGAACTACCTACCAAATAATAAACATCTTGACTTTAATCATAATTTTTTTTTTAGAAAATTGTTGTCCAGAGTTGATAAATAATTATTTAATAAAAATCTATTTTTTGCCTTTGCGATGGAACTTTTTGTAAAACTTATTTAAAAATATAAAAAACCTAAAGTTCTATATTTTTTATTGTTATGTTGATAAGAAAATGCAAAGATGTATTTCACTGCTAAAAATTAGTTTATCGAATTTTTCATATTTGTTTCAAGATATACTTTTTAGGTGTGCCTTGAAACGAGTGCAATATTCAGAAAAATTAGGTTAAACAATTTGATTTTGGCTTCAAAAATCTATTTGATTTTTTAATTCTATTGTTTCGGATCGCAAAAAATTAGCAAAAACGAAAATATAAAAGCCAAATCTTGAGAGCTAGTTTATTAATAATAATAATTAATTAGTAACTTAATTAATTAATAACTTTTACTTAATTTAAATATATATCACTTTAATTCAAATATAGAGTTTTTACCGGCCTCTTTCTAGAGATCTTTAGAAAAGAATACGGGAAACATTAAAAGATCTTACGTTCCAAAGCACTCTATTCCCTACCTCTAGTTAAACTACTTCTTCAATATTTTTTTCTCATTGTCTGGTATATTTCATCTTATTAAAGACACTTCTCGTCAAATAAATATTTTAAAATATGCAATGAATTCAAGATTGTCAAATGAGCTTTTTTATTATTTCTTAACATTTTTTTTAACCTCATCAAAACTTAAAAATATTTTAAAAATAATTTATATCTCAGTGATACGAAATCACATAATAAAAATGTTTTAAAAATCATTATTTTATATTTTTTATGATAGATTTGTGTAGCATATTTTTCTTGTTCTCATAAAAATATATCAATATTTTCAACTTAAGTTCGTTTTAAGTTTGTTGTACTGCATAAGTAACTTTGGTGCAAATGGTAGATGGGTAGATAGAATGGTAGATACAACAGATTGTGATTAAGATTCGTGTGTTCAATACTCGCTGGCACCACAGAAAAATTTTTTTTTTTATATTTAAAGAAACATCCCTAAAGTATGCTGCACATTTTTATTAAATAAAAATGTTAACATATATTTAAAAAAGACCTTCCATGAACTATTGAAAAATAGCATTCATGCACTGTTTAAAATGCTATTAAAGAAGTTATATATTTACTCCATCCGCCCCCAATGACACGACAATGTTACAATCATTAATGATCTCAGTGATACGAAATCACATAATAAAAATGTTTTAAAAATCATTATTTTATATTTTTTATGATAGATTTGTGTAGCATATTTTTCTTGTTCTCATAAAAATATATCAATATTTTCAACTTAAGTTCGTTTTAAGTTTGTTGTACTGCATAAGTAACTTTGGTGCAAATGGTAGATGGGTAGATAGAATGGTAGATACAACAGATTGTGATTAAGATTCGTGTGTTCAATACTCGCTGGCACCACAGAAAAATTTTTTTTTTTATATTTAAAGAAACATCCCTAAAGTATGCTGCACATTTTTATTAAATAAAAATGTTAACATATATTTAAAAAAGACCTTCCATGAACTATTGAAAAATAGCATTCATGCACTGTTTTAAAATGCTATTAAAGAAGTTATATATTTACTCCATCCGCCCCCAATGACACGACAATGTTACAATCATTAATGATTTACCTAAGTTTGCACCACATCCGGATCAGTAGATATGGTGTTTTTACTACTTCTTTCTTAGCTCCTATTTTGCTGGTTTGTAATTAAAAAAGTAATAATTTTTTTTGATTTATAACACAGTATAGACTATAAATTATTAATTCACTTTTTGTAGAGAGCCAACGGACCGCGATCTTCTATTTTATGCTTGATACTCTTAATACACTTTTTGGCATAAAAGACCCCAAAAGTCCTTAATTGGACGTGCTTTTGGGACTTTTGGAAAATTTGCGTATCTCGGTACAAAAGGTATGATTTTTGCATTAAGCCATTGAAACGTCTTTTTGACATAATGACAGCTTGCTGAATCTGGCCAAAATAATGTGTCGTCTTTAGAGTGTCTATCTCTGATAAATTTTTCCAGTTTTACTAAAGATTTCTTAATGTAAACATCCGCGTTTACAGCCACAGCTTTTGAATACTGTTGCGTCTGCCGAAGACAACTGACAAGGGAGGTATACAGACCCGGACCGGCAGATCTTAATGAACTTCGGATATGTTATAGAGAATAAAAATTGAAGGGACCCGTGTGTTTTTTTTTTTTTTTTTTAGCTGCCAAATCTTATGTTTAGGCGTTACTAAGTGGGGCTAAAAATGATCACATTTTAGAAGTAACTATAAACATATTTACTGTGAAATGAAAGATTTTCTGAAGACACATTCACTGGTGTACAAATCATGGCCAAACACTTTCAAGTATTTTTGTTATTAAAAAAAAATACGTTTTAAGTAACATTAAATCTGGCATTTTTTAAGGAATTTTTGATGTATTAAGCTAAAAATAATGCATAGCTATGTCTATTTAATATAATCGAGGGGGTGTCTGAGCTTTTTCCGATATTCGAATTCGTTCGGCGTATATGCGAATTTTTGTTGGCGTTTCTATCGGAACGTTGGAGCCGGTCAATACACCGCTTTGGTGAGAGTAAAGTGGTTGCTCTAGATATTACTAAGGCGTTCGATCGTGTGTGGCACGGGGCACTCGTGACTAAGCTAGTTGCTTTTGGTGTCGGTAGTGTCTTCTCTCGATTTATAACGAGTTTTCTCAGAGACCGCACTATACGTGTTGTTCTAGATGGGGTCTCATCAAACGAGTTTCAGCTTAATTCAGGGGTACCGCAAGGTTCTGTTCTTTCTCCTACCCTTTTTCTTATTTTATTAATGACCTTCTTGGTCAGACCATCAACCCTATCTACTCTTTTGCAGATGACAGCAACATTTGTCATTCATTTTCATTCGATCACAGCCCAAACTCTTTGGAGATAGAGGGCATGCGGCAGAACAGAACATGAATGACACACTCAATCAAGACCTTTCTACAATCTCCGAGTGGGGTCGCGCGAATAAGGTCGATTTTAATGCACGCAAGACCCAATGTTGTATGTTAACCCACAGACGGGCTGTGGAATTGACATTGTCATCTGTAACTATGGATGGTATAGGTATTGAGGAATCGGATACTCTTGATGTTCTGGGCATGAGAATACAGTGTGATGTCCGTTGGAATAAGCACGTATTTCAAGTGTCGAAAGAGGCATTCAAGTGTCTCGGTTTTCTAAAACGGTGCAAGACTTACTTCACTCCATCCGATCTCCTTACTATTTACACCAGCTTTATCCGGCCAAAAATGGAATACAACTCTCATATATGGGCAATGGCTCCACTGTCTATTCTGAAGCTTCTGGACCGTGTTCAGGGGAGGGCGGTGAAGCTTATCAATGACAGTAGTGTATCCAACTCTATTGATTCATTGGAGCATCGTCGGAATGTGGGTTGTGTGACACTTTTCTATCGATATTACCATGGGAGATGTTCATCTGAGATAAGTGAACTTATTCCACGAGCCCGAGGTTTTATTCGTAATACTCGCTTATCTAGTAGAGCACATCCGTTTGTAGTTGATTGTCCTGTGTTTCGCACAACGCATTACAGAGAAAATTCGTTTTTTTAGTCGAACGATTCGTATGTGGAACAAACTTCCCGCAGAAGTCTTCCCTGTTACTTACAATTTAGAAAAATTTAAATCAAATATCCACAAACACTACTCTCTCTTTCCTCCCTCCCATACCCTATTTTCCTGATCAATACAATGCACTGCATGAGTAGGGGGCATCCCTGAGTATTGGTTAAAATTAAAAAAAAAAAAAAAAAACCAAAGAATTTTTGATCAATTAAACCTGCAACCTTATTTTTTTTTTAATTTTCTATAAGAACTATTGTCACCGTATTACTACGGTTCTGTGGTTAACGCTTAACTCTAGTTATTTTCAAGATGAGTTACTCGCCCTAAATGAACTATTTCTAGTCTAGTTAATTCTATCTAAAGCATTTCACAAAAGTAAAGAAAAACAAAAGCTTAACATATGAGCATTTATTTCTTGGTCGAAAAAAAAAAACCTGTGATCTTATTATTAATATTATTAACATTTGATTATTATAAATAAAAAGCAAGCGAAAACAAAAATTACATAAATTAACATATTATTTTGCCAAGTTCAGATTTTTTTTCTACAATTTAGTTCATTATAAGTCAGTCACTATGTTCGTTCGTATGAAGTAAATAGCAGTAGCACTGGTAGTAGCATTCTCAAGGTCGTTTGCATACATTTATCCATCCATCCATTTATCTGTCTGTACGACCGTCCGTCCACCCATCAGTCCAATCATCCACACATACAAATGCAAAGTGATTGCAAACAATCAACAGCATGAAAATCCAACAAAGAGACACACAAAAATCAAATGACAGAGAGACTGACAAATATACAGAAACTACTAAATGGCAGTGACTGACTGTGCCTTAATAGTCGAATGGATAAAAATACATATACACAGAAAAAAAAGAAATGTTAAAATCAAGTAGAAACAAAATAAATTAAATGTAAACAGTTTTGAAATCAAAATGAAATAAAACAGGGGCACCCTCATGTCATAGATTACATAGATTTCCAACTCTTTCTTATTAGCTGTGAGTGCACGTAAATCATGAGAATGTGTTGGACATACGTCGCATAAATATACGAAAAATATTTGAATATGTATGAAAAAATGTGTTTGTTGTCAAAAGAAGAAGAAGAGTTTAAGATCTATGTAATCTATGTCCCCGGGTTTCTTTTAAATTTAATGAGTTTCATTTTTAAAAGTCTAATAAAATTGGAGTGACAATTTTTGTTGGAAATTAAATCAGCGGAAAACAAAAAACACAATGAATTTGGTTCTAAACTTTTCCTAAAAAAATAAGGTGGCGCTATTACCTGAGTTTTGGTAAGGATAAATGTTTATATAGGAGAAGCAAATTCACTGTGTTTTAATTTTGTTTTAATTTCTAATTTTGTTAGAATTTTAAAAAAGAAACACATTTAGCCCAAAAAGCCATATCGCCCAAAAAGCTAGCATATTTTTGCAAAAGTGTATTGTGTGATTGCCCAAATGCAAAGTCCCCAGCAAAACCACACATTACCAAATCATGGGTAAAGTAATGTATCGCCATAGGGCCTCATGCATTACTTTACACGTTACTTCATTGATGAATTTTACAGGCGATGAGCCTCAAGGTAACTCATTACCTTGTAGTGGGTAAAGTAACTGGTTACTTATATGGTTACATGGTGGGAAAAAGTAATGTGTCTATAAATAGATTTTCATAAAAAAAATGCATAAAAATTTTTTTTTACAGATATTTTTTTTTAATTAAATAAATAACTTTTTTTTTATTAAATAAATAACTTGGTCATGCTGGGATTCGAACCTGGGGTCTCTGGTATTTAACAATTAGTTAGGCGAGAACTCTACCAACTGAGCTATCGATACATACAATATTTTATTGCTTAACATGTAGATGAGTTGTTGTGCTTCGTGTTTTCGTTCGTGATATCAAAAATATACACCTTACCATTATGCTTACAAAAAATCACAAAGTAATGTGTCTATAAATAGATTTTCAAAAATATATATTAATAATTACTTTACGTTTATAATTCATGCATTATGTAATAGATGATCGGTAAGTCATTATTTTATGTTTTGAAGTAATGTAAAATGTAATGAAGTCTCATTACAAGGTAATCCATGAGTGTCCAATTATCGGTAACTCATTACTTCTTGTTGGAAAGTAATGATACGGGTAAGGAGTACACATTACAAGGTAATGCATTACTTTATCGCACCCATTACCAAAGTTTTGCTGGGTCATATTGCCTAAAAGTTATTGTTGGGCAAAACACAAGACAGTGAAACCGTTTTTAAAGAGTATAGTGTATTCTTTCTTATACAGGGTGTCCCAAAACGTATCATTCTATAGGAAGATGCTATAACTTATGCAAATAACGGAAATGGTCGTTTTTTCGATATTTTTAAAGTACATAAAGAGATAAAAACACACATTGGCAAGCTATGAAATTCTGCACACCTCAGGTTAGCGGAGTACTTGTGGCAAATTTTTTGGAGTATAAATTTATCATTGATTTTCATACACATATTTCCCTACCGTCCCGAAGAATTAAAAAAGCAATTTCTCTCAGACTTAAGAAAATTCAAAAATTCTGAGGAAAACCACAGAAATAAAATGGAGACTGGTCGTAAAAGTAATTTTGCATACAAAAAATATGATTTAATATGAAAAGTGTATGAATTTATTATTCGAGCGGGATTCTGAGAATTTCGAAAAAATTTCCTGTGTTCGTGGAAAATTAAAAAGTGCGGGAGGTTTGAACTTCGGACGAGAATATCACCGCTGCGGCTGAAGGTATAGATTATGAACTATATTCCACGCATTTGGCAATTATACGTTCTTCTATTTAGTTTTTTTTTGGTCTATGTCTTGAATTTGTTTCCTTACAAAGTGCAGATGTTGCCTGCATACCATCAATCGAGTCTAAACCACACTCACGCTCTCCTGATCCCCAACGACGCAGATGACGATTTTCGCTCGAAATTTACTATGAGACCTTTATTACCCAATTTTACCGTTCCAGGGTTTTTTTAAATCAGGGGCTTATGTTTACTATTCACAAACTCTGTATGCCCCCGAGGACAATATCTGGCAAAGACAAGTGCGAGAACTCATTGCCCTAATTTCTCACCAAAACTATTGAATATGCGGTAAAAAGAGCCCAAATGGTTGTTGTTGTTGCAACGAGACCTACAATAGATATAATTATTATTATTCTTCTTCTCTTCGTTCTGTTCTGCTGACTCGTCTGGATCCTGACCCAATAACGGAGCTACTTCTCACGTTCTCCTGACCCTCAACGATGCAGAGGGCGATGTTCGCTCGAAATTTATTATGAGACCTTTATTGAACAATTTTAGAGATTAAGGGTTTTTTAAGTCAGGGGTTTATGTGGACAATCCACACACTCTGAATGCCCTCAAGGACAATATCTAGAAAAGACAAGTGCGAGAACTCATTGCCCGAATTTCTAGCCAAAACGATTGAAAATGCGGTAAAAAGCGCCCAAATGGTCCCAATTAAAATAATTAAGGACTAATGGGTGTTTAAATACCTAAAAAGAGAGCTATCGTAGAAAAAATGTGGCTAAATCCTGAACGAGGTATCGCAAATTGATTTTCAGAAACATGTAGAGCAAGGACAAAACTACTTTAAAAAAATGTTGGGGTAAAATTTAACCCCCTCCCAATATGGTAGTTAGTGGTTCACAAGTGTGCAAATTTACATACTTGAAAACTCAGCACGAATATATTTCTAAAACTGTTCCAGTGCAAAATCTGAAAACTTAAAAGTCTTAGGTGAACTTTATATTATAAAAAAATATTTTCCGGTTAAGGACCACTCACCTGGGTTACAGGTATGATTTTGTGGCATGGGATTCTTTTCAAGTGAAACACATAATACTCCTAATATTATGTAGAAAACTGTATCCAAAAATCATGGGGGAATTATTTGATATCAATGATTAATGCATAAGTCCCAAGTAAGGCAAATCAGAATAAAAAATATACGATATCAATACAAACACCTAAAATATTGCATATGTGCAATTTCATCGATATTGGACAAACGAATCGAGGGTCAGTATTTAATGGGTTAAATAACTTTTTTCTGTATTTACAAAAATGCACAGTGAAAAAAATCATATCATATTAATATCTTAGTTTCTTACGAAAATGTTTAAATTAAGTATGAATCTTATTAAAGTAAATATGACTCTAGTTAAATTAAACTTTTTCCTATTTAAATAAATATTTCAACATTATGATTTTAAAAGCTCTTTTTTTATTTAATTTAATGTTGATTCTACTTGATTTTCTAATGATTTTTTTCTGCGTATGTGAGGCATGTTTAATATTAAAAACAAAATTTTGTAATTAATTTTTGTGTTTGTTTGTTAAAGTTTTCAAAAATTAAATTTATTAAATATTTTGTTTATTGTATTCTAAAAACACCCTGGTAGAAATTGCCAAACGTACCAAAAACTAGTGCTGGCAAACCACTGCTATTTTTGTAAAACCCATCATGTTGAAAATTACCATAGAAACAACTTATATTGTACTAGAAAAACACTATTTTGTTTGCAAAGCATGTGTTTTACCAGTACCACCCGCAAAATTCTTTGCCAATATTGTGTTTACCATTATTATAACCAGTTAGAAACATTTTTTTTTATATTTTAAACATTTATATCATATTGTATAAGATTAATTAAGTTAAGATTAAGTTTTATTATACAAATTTCTCAAAATGTATTTAATTTAAGTTGATCTATTTTAAAAGCACCAAATTTTTCGAACTACCAACGTTATGCCAACGGTGGCAAGTTTTCTTAAACCAGTGGTTGGCCACTGTTATCTTTCGTGTAACAGGACAATACTGTCAAGATTGTTAATCCCACGTTCTGCCAACGCATAACCGACCGTAGCCGACGCCTTGCCAACACTCTGCCGATTGTATTTTGCTGTCTGGGCATTTATTTAATTTTTTTTCGTTTGGGAAGTTTTAGCATTTTTAAGAATTGAAGTTTTGGGCTTAAAATTTGGGCGTTAATTAAAAAACTTACATATTAGCCAAAAAATTAAAAAAATGTACAATAACAAATTGCAGTGTTTTTGGGCGATATTACATTTTCTTTTTGGTCGTTATGGGTTTGGGCGCAATTACCTAACGCCCAAAAATAACCAGAGATTATTCGAAATACCAACATTTATATAAAAAAAACTTCCGACTCAGCAAAGTTTTAGTTAAAGCCTATAAAACTACATTCTTACTCAACCCTTAAATGAAGTTCTTTGTTTTTTTAGTTTTTGACTGTCAAATTCCATATAAATTTTAAATCGAAAACTAAAAAAACTAATATATGTGAAATCTACGAAACCGTAGAATAGTGGCACACAATTTTTTTGTGGATTAGCTTATTTCAAATACATAAAAAGGCCATTAATGCGTTCATATGAATCAATTTTTTTGAGTGATGGAAAAGTTATAAACAAAAAACCGCAAAAATTTTCGCTTATAAAGTTTATAAAATCTTTTGAATTTTTCGGGGATGCGACTACACGTTTTCGAGTAACCTTTCCGTGGTAAGTCCGAATTTGGTTTCCAAATTTATATAATATTTTTTGTCTCATCAATTTGTTCTTCAAAATAGATAAAAAAAAAATAAATAAACAAAAACAAATGCAGCACAAAATTGAGTGTTACATCAGCGGTTTAAAGAATTATGGGGTCAAATGTGTCTTGAACGATATAAATCATCATTACCATTATTTAGTGAAAGCGATAAATGGATCGGATAAACTTTGATTTCTCAACAACATTTTTTTTTCTCCAAAATGGCTAAAAGGCTAACTGAAAATTGACGGCGCATCCGCAGCTTCATGAATTATGGATCCAATATATCTTGTGTTTTACATGTTATCATAAAAATCCTCATATGAAAGTGATAAATTAATGGATTTTTTTTTTTGTTTTACAACACTTTCAGCTACACAGTACGCCGAACATCTAATTAATTTGCACATGCGCACTTTAAAGAAATATAGGTTGAAATCTGGCTTATATGATAGAGATCACCATTACTATTGTTCTCCGTAAGTGCTAAAAGGATCGAACTTTCACTTTCGTTTCTTACATCAATTTTAGCTCCAAAAAATCTATGAAAAGCTACAAAATTTAACCCTAAATGGCTCTGGATCAAATCAAAATCAAATCAAATTATTTCACAAACTGCGGATGTGCCCTTCAAAAAATATAAAATGTTACGATCTTCTCGCATAGACATGATGAGATTTGTATTGTCATATTTTCTTTACTTCTGAAAGCACACTAATCGATTTGATCCCAGTTTATTAGTTTATATTCATATTTATTGAAAAACAGAATTACAGATTTTGGAGAACTACCATTTCTTCCTAACTGAGGGTACATATTTTTTTCGTCATGTAGGAGATTTTGCAACATCAGGAATATCATTAAAAAAGTCTAAATTGCAAATGTTATTTTCTAAATTTCAGATAAAAATTTCAATATATATAAAAAGGAGAGAAAAACAAAAAACGTGTATTGAATATCCACCAGAGGTGGACCTTGCACATCAAAGAAGTTTTCAATTTATTTTTTGATCAATGGTTACAATCTTTAACTTCAAACTCATATGTATTGAGTAAACTGGTTCATATGAGTAAACTAGTAGTGAGTAAACTAGTTCATATGAATGTTTGATGTTTGGCATGGGATTGTTATCGCTTTCAAAACGTGTTCTGATGATGGTAACCTAGAAAATTCCTGAAATAGATCTATCAACACATTCCTGAAAGGGTCAAATAATAAATTTGAAAACAAAAAACTCTATAGATTATTTGTTAGGACAATATCCTAATGAAGAAATATATGGCCTCGAACTTGAATAATTTTCATTGCACAATTAAAAATTAACGGAAAAAAATATAATTTTTATTTTTAATAAAAATTATAACAAACTTGTAAAAAGCCGAAATTTTTTTTCAAAAAGTTTATGAAACTTTTTATGAAATGATTAAGATCTGTGAAACATTTGTCAAAAATGTTTAGGAAACTTTTCATCATATTTATGAAATCTTCATAGATAGATACTATTGTTCATGATATTAATGAAACAATTTCATGGAATTTTTTTTCGTAGATTCAATGAAATTTTCTTTAAATCTATGAAATTATTTCAAAGAGTAATTTTTTTTTATTTATTTTCATAAAATTTTATAATTTTATTAATGTTTATAAATTCGAAACTTTAGTTTTAAGATTAAATTCAACATATTACTAAAGTGCTTTATTATTTTAATGTAGCCTTTTAATAATTTTGGACTTCAATGAAATTGTTTAAAAACTCATATGAAGCTGTTCATTGGCGTAGTTCCAATGTATTTTTCAAGGCATTCATGAAGAGTTCAATTAATTCAAGGGAGCTTCTTAATATTAAAAAATTTTATGAAACTGTTTCATAAATTCTATAAACGCTTCATTGTCGTAATGATTCATTAGTTTAATGAAGATTTTCATTAACTCTACAAACATTTCATAAACATTTAATGAGACCTGTTTCATAGGTCCTATGAAAGTTTCAATGGATATGTTCTAGTGACAATTTTCATTAAAGCTATGAAGAAATTCATTACTGAAGTGAAGATAATTCTGTCAGTGCACCCTAAATAACATCTAAACTATTGAAACATTAATTTAAATATAAAACATTTTATTTTAACTAGAATCATACTTACTTTAATAAAATTCGCACTTAATTTAAAAATATTTGTAAAGAAAATAAGACATTAATTTTAATTGGATATAAATAATAATTGATTTGACTGTAACTTTTTTTCTTTGTGTATGTAAGGGTAGTACAGTAAGTAGTTTGTAAACGGTCAGAGCAGCTCTGGTATATCGTGGTGTATTTAAGTTTGTTAAAAGAAGTATTTACTAAACTCGTCTTCAGGGTGTTGCTCACTGGAAACGACGGGGAATGCAAACTGGAAGTGGTTCGATGTAAAAAAATATAAAATTATAAAAAAAACCAGACCAACAAATACGTATGTACTAGGGTATCCAAATTACTCGGGTTTGCTTTTGTTCGAGTAAACGAGTAGCTCGATTTTAAGGTTTTGCACTTACTCAATTAATCGAGTAAATTTTTAAAATTACTCGAGTAACTCGAATAACTTTAAAATGTTTTATTTATTAAATTTTCGTTAAAAGTAAACAATAACATACAAAATATATAAATAAATATCAGCAGTTCTTAAATTTAATTAAATATAAAAATAAACGACAGTTAACAATATTTATTTAAAATTAAAAAGATCTTAAAGTGTATTTAATTATCCAGTAAAAAAAAGCTGCTTACATGCAAGCAGGTTTGTAAGGGAGTAAGCCAAAAAGAATCCCTTACAAACCTGCTTGCATATGCCATGATGTGGCGAATTCCCACTTAGAAGCATTACTTTTTGGCAAAATAAGCGCGGATTTTAGTGCTTATAAAAAGCTGTGATTTAATGGCTTTCAGTAAAATTATATTTCATGTCTACATCATTACGGTTAAAAGTAATAATATGAATATTATATAATTTATTTTATATATAAAATTCTACAAGTATTAATTTTTTGTTTTTTAAATTTTAGGCATATTAATATAATAATTTAATTTTTTCCGCGTCACGTGCTTACTCTTCAGAAACAATTAAATGACTATTTTTTTTTTGTACAACATACTCAAAAACACCAAACACAATCGGAAATCACTCGGTAAAACGGGTACAGATCGTTTATAATCCACGATATGAAACTTTCTGCATTACAACCTGCATCCTTGTAAGCGATTAAGGTAAGCTGTTTACAACCTGCAATCTTGTAAGGGAAGTCAAAAAGCTCAAACATTTTTTTTTTGATTATTTTTATTTTTATAGTAATACAATATAATACAATTTAAAAAAAAAAAAAGAAAATATGACAATTTTAAAAATAAAAAATTAAAAATTAAAAACAGTTTTAAAAAATTACAAAGTTTAACAATATTTAACAATAGTGCAAATTAATTATTAATTTTAGTTTAAAGTGTGTAGTTACGTTGTATTATTGTTCAAATGTTTTGTTATTTCGGTTTTAAAAGTGTTTACGTTGCTGCTTGTTTGTGCTCTATTCGAAAGTCTGTTCCATAGATAGATTGCGTTATAGTAAAATTGCCATTCCGTTATCTTACTTCTGTGTGCAATTGGTATAACCTTGTTCCCCCTATCGGACCTTGCAAAAGTTATCCGATTATATAAATATGACGGTACTTTTGTATACACGATTTTGTGCAGAAGCGTAAGAGTCCTGATGTTGACCAGATTATTAAAAGTCAAGTTGTAAAGTTTTTTACTTAAGGTTGCAATTCTATCAATAGTGTGAAGACCAAATACGTATCTAGCAATGTTATTGAAAAGAGTATTTAACTTTTGCTTACTAGTGGAATCACAATTAGCATAAACTTCGCATCCATAAAGAAGTACTGGCATTAAATAAGTTTTAGCAATTTGCATTCTAATATTAACTGGAGTGCAAAAGTGTGTTGCCCACAGAGTACGAAGCATTGAGTACGTTTTACCTACTACAATATTAACGTGATTATCACAACTTAGCGTGTTGTTAAATGTAATGCCCAAATTCTTTGCTGAAGTTACGATTTCAATTATTTCATTGTTAATACGAATATCAACGTTAATATTTTGTTTTAAAGATTTTTTACGGATTATTAAACATTTAGATTTTTGTGGGTTCAGACATAGACCATTTCGTGATGCCCAGCAATAAATACTGTCAAGATCAGAATTAAGCTTGCATACATTTTCATTTATAGTTTTAAGCGATGTGTTGATGTATAGCTGCACGTCATCGGCATATAAATGAATTTTACTATGGGATACATTATCAGGTAAGTCATTAACGTACAAAGAAAATAAAAGTGGGCCCAGAATTGAACCTTGTGGTACTCCCCGGGTAACAGATAAAGCTCCAGAATAAGAATCAATTAAGAACACAGATTGAGAACGATTATCAAGGTACGATTTAATTAATGATACTGATGTGTCACAGAATGAGAATTAATAATAGAGCTTTGAACAAAGTAATGAATGGTCAACAGAATCAAAAGCTTTTGAGTGATCTAAAAGAACCAAAAGTGTTAAATTCCCACCATCAATAGAACAACGTATATCTTCAGTAACGTCAATTAAAGCTGTGATGCAACTGTGTTTCTGTCGAAATCCGGATTGCTTGCTGGTGAGCAGATTATATTGTGCTAAGTGGTCACTTATCTGTTTATGTATTATTTTCTCAAAGACTTTGGACAGAAATGGTAAAATTGCTATCGGCCTGAACTCAGAATTAGACTTTGAAACTGGTATTATTTTTGCATGTTTCCAGTTAGTTGGAAAGACACTAGTCATGAGGATGGTGTTAAATAAATAAGTGATGAATGGTAACAGCTGAGGAAGTAGGATTATAAGAAATTTTGGGTTGATGTTATCATAGCCAATAGCATTAGACTTAATCGAAATAATATTTTGTAAAACCTCAGATTCATTTACACAGCAAAATTCAAAAATGTCACTGCGGTTATGGTTATTATCAAAATTATAGTTGTGCTGTCCAAGAGCAGGAATAGGTATTCTTGTAAAAACATCATTGAGTTCATCTGCACTATATTTGCAGATAATGTTATTATTTTTGATCTTCCCAATACCAATTTCACGTATGGTTTTCCATTTACTTTTTCCATCAATTGCGTTACTAAAACGTTTAGCATAATATTCCGATTTAGCCTTTCTAATTTCACGATTTACTTCAATTCTACCTTTACAAAATTCTTCTTTGAGCTCAGGTGTCTTAAATCGTTTCCAACGCGAGTAAGCTCTATCTCTTTTTTCAATTAAAAGTTTAATAGACACTGTAAACCAAGGTCTAGTAGTTTTCTTTGTTGTTCTTGTTTTTATGGGGACAACAAGGTCATATATATGTAGAAGATTAGTTTCCAAAAAGCACAGCTGGTCATTAACAGACGGCATGTAAAAAATAGAATCCCAGTCAATATTATAAAAAATTTCAGCCAAAAATTGATAATTGATATTTTTAAAATCACGATACGAAAAAGTTTCGACTTTATGTTTCAAATGAAAATCATAAGTTATAAAAATTAAATCATGTCTAGAAAAGCATGATGCCGCCAGTTGATCATATAGCAGCACTTTGGACACATCATTAACAAAGAAGAGATCAATTAGAGTACTCGCAGTGTTGGTGAAATGAGTTGGTAAGTTACAATTAACAGATGAAAGACCAATTTGTAACATTGAATCAGACAGATCAGTAGTTTCTAATAAATCTGAGTTGAAATCACCAGCAATTATTAAATCAGTACAAGAAGTTGTTAATTGCTCAAGCATTTCCAAGAAAGTGGAGTAATCTACACGTTTGTTATAACGGTATACACAACCAATCATTAACTTCTTCCCTTCGGTTAATATATTTACAAATAAGTACTCGATTTCCTCACCATGACCAAATTGACGTACAAAGTTTGATTTAATTGTGTCCTTAATATATATTGCCACACCGCCAGCACGAGTTTTCTTAGTATTATGCTTACGATCCGCTCTATAAAGTCTGTAGCCATTAAGGTTTACTATGCTATCAGGAGTTTCTCTTTTAAGCCAAGTCTCAGAAACACAAATAACATCCATTGATGAGTTTTCAAAGACTAGTCTAAATTCATCAATTTTATTGTTTAGACTTTGTGCGTTAATATGACACATCTTGACACCTTCAATTTGGTTGGCTAAGATACGAACCATGTTAATAATACCATCATTTGAACTGACAGTTAAACTATCCAAATTTGGAGACATCATAAACGAATAGATAAAATGCAAAACTAACAGCAACGCAAAATATATAAAAAGTATTTGAACACTTGCAAAATATCGGTAAGTTTGTTAAAACATGAAAAAATAAAAAATCGTGAAAAAAGAGATTTCAAACAATAGTTAATGTATAAAATAATAAAAATCAATACAATAATGACAAGAAATAATGTTATTTTTATGCGAAAATTATTCGTTTCTTTTGCTGCTTCTCAGTATTATGTAATAGTAAGCACTTACAGCAGCGCATTTGTTTTATCCTGCTTCTAAAAACACGAAATTTTTTTACTGGGTATGGTGTTTAACTTCTTAAAGGTTTTTTCGCTTTTATAATGTCCGACTTTAAGAAAACTGGGGATATAACTTTAAGAGATTTTTACAAATATAAAAATATAAAATGAAATAGCTTTTCAGAAGATAGTTCGGTTAACTCCAAAAAAACAAAACTTTGAGAAAATCAGGTCTTAAATTTAGTGCTTTTCCCAAAGTCCCTGATAGTTTTTTATTTAAAATAAATTTAAATTTGGTTAAACGACATGTTAATCGTATTATTTATCAAATTTACAAAGAAAACAATTGCATGCTTCAAACTTAAAAATGCATTTGAAAAATGCCATTCCATTATAATTCCCTATATGAACTGAACTTATAATTTTTCGGTGACTAATAGAAAAGTAATCGTATATAGCTATCATATAACGTTTAAATCACCAAAATCTGATAAGCCGTTACTGAAATATAGCTTTTTAAAATTGCATATATATTAATTTTGTTGGAGTTGTTCGTTTTATATTCCGAAAAAAAAAATTTAATTTAAAAAAATTTTCCAATTTTTTTCTACCAAATTATTATAATGAACATTTTCATGGATCATTTTCATGGGTCGTTTGAAAATTACATAGTGACTTAAAATGAACATGGAAACACAAATTTACAATTTTCGGTTATGATTAGAATACAACACGTATGTATGTGTAGGTAGTATATTCCACATAAATTTATCAAAATATGATTAGCCGCTGTAAAAAGGGGCTTACTACAAATAGCGTGAAGATATTTTTCACAAAAATTTAGTAACTCTTTTCATAGATGAGGTGACATTATGTACAAAATAATTTAAAATAAAATTTGCATTAATGACCTTCAAAGTTAAAAGAGCATTTGAAGAAATGATCGCTAACAGAAGTGCAATTAAATTTTTTATTTGTTAGCTATGAAGATAAAAACAGACACATGTGTCTATGTCCATGCCGTTTAAATCATCAAAATCTGACAAACCGTTTCCGAAATATACACTGAGAGAATTCTCTGCATGATATCAAAGCCATTTTTGCATTAGATCTTTGAAATGTCACTGGAACTCGTCCATTGAAACTTTTCATTGAAGTAATGCCGATTTTTATAAAAATTAACAAAAAATTTCATTTTATTTACAAAAAATTTCATACGACTAATGAAAAAGTTTAATTAAAAATAGTTTCATTAAAACTATGAAGCTGTTTCATAAATTTTTCATTCAAATTGTGAAAAAAACTTCATCCACTTAGTAAAAGAAAATTCATTAAAATTTTTCATTCAAATTGTGAAAAAAACTTCATCCACTTATTGATAAAAATTCATTAAAAACTCGTTCAAGAAATTCTCTCTGTGTAACTAATTAAAAGTACATCTATATAAAATAATGTTGGAGTTGTTCGGTTTTTCTTCTGAAAGAATTTTAAACAATTTAATTTTAAAAATATTTTGTCTTTTTTAAAAAGTGTTAGAACAATTTTGAATTTTGTTGAAGTTGTTCGAAATAACTTCTGAAACATTTTTATATTTATTCATAAGCAAAACTAAATTTTGCTTTTTGTCGGTGATAACTTAATAATTGAAATTGGAAAATTGGAGTTAACTGGACTATCCTCTGAGAAGTTCATATTTTTTGAAAAAGTTTCTTCATCAAATCCATTTAAGTTTTAACTTTTTTTTTTTAAGATAGATAGTTCTTAATTTATGTGTTTCGGTTGTGCTAAAGCTGATGATGAATTAAATTCAATTCGAATGTAGCAAACAACCTCAACACAATCGAAGTTTTGCGATTGTTCGATTTTTATTTTTATAAATAAATTACAGTAAATCAGTTTCTGTGAATCGGACCTTTTGGTCTTACGTTTTTTTTTTTATAGTTTTGATGTCTACAAAAACTTACCTCTTATTTGATTATAATAATGCCTGCAGGCGTTTAATTACTCAAGGATATTTTGAAAATATCCTTAGAAATTGCAAAAATGTTTTATTTTAGGCATTGCTCTAAGTGCGAATTGTTTTTTTCTCCAAAATGAACCCAAAAAATATTTCATTATCAGAAAAGAAACAATTTAACAATTGAAATTAAACATATTTTGATTTACTCGAATAACTCGATTAATCGATCAAAATTGTTAAAGATATTCATTACTCGAAGTTGGAAAATTTTAAATTTTTGATTAAAATTCATCGATTAATCGAGTAACCGTTAACCGATTGAATACCCTAGTATACACGTAAAATGTCGTTTAATTTTTGTCGTCAAAGAAACTGATTTAAATTCAAAACGCACAAGAACACTGCCAAACTACTATATAGTTAGTATGTAGTTAGTCAGAGACTGTCCATGAAATAATTTTCAAATATGATCTAAAATTTTAAAAAAATTTTTTTATAAAAAAAAAAAAAACGATTGGAGATCAAATACACAAAAATGTTTAATTTCTTTAGCGTTTTTACAATCACTTTAGGATTCTTTTGGCTGTAGAAATGTAACTGTATGTTAAATACGATGGTTAGGCTGCTTCTTAAAAAAAAACAAATTGACGAATTTTGGAAGGGTCAAGCCTGGGTTAGATTAAGATTCAAGCCTGAGTTAGTTAAGATACGAAATAAATTAAGGTGTCACTACTACACTTGGAAAATTTTGTATTACATTTAACCCCAAATACCAGACAATTTTTATCTACTTTTACTGTAACCACGCTAGGCCAAAGAAATTTCTAAAATTTTTGTATTATTTTCAAAGCTACAATTATGAATAAAAAATTAAAAAAATTTAATTATTGCTAATATTAAACAAATTTAGGGCGCTTCTGTTTACACACATCATGAGAACTAAAAAAATAATAATATTATAGGGAGTCCTCGATCCACTTTGCGAGTGGACCGATTTGATTTTGGAGGATTTGAAGGAATGTCAATATTTTTGAAAAAAAAAAAAATATATAGATATTTTTTGTGAATGAAACTAATTTTATTTTGTAAATTGCCTAATTAAATCAGAATTAGTTCCGAAATATTAAATATTTGGCTAATCGTTAACCCTTGTTAAGAGGAGGTCAACATTTCCCCACAGATAAAAATTAATGGTTATAACTGAATTTTGTTTAAATTAACCAACTGCAAAAAAGTTTCGTTCTTAAAAAGATAAAGTTTTGAATGTAAATATTAAAAAATATAAACCCTTGTTGATCGAAGGCCGAAAAAGTTCCGACCAAAAAAATTTAAAACGGATTTCGTACATGAGGTAATTTTAATGATGATAAAATTTTGGCATGTATTAGGATACAAACAGAGAAAAGAGTGGATAATTTTATAAAATTGCGTTTTTTGGCTCATGTCTAAAAAATTTTTTACTTCGTGGTTAATAATCAACATAGTTATGAACATGTTTGAGCCCATTCATGCTCATATATAAAGTGGTTCGAGATCATACATGTCCATATACCACCATATAGAATTCAGATATGTTCATAAGAGTTCATATGATGAATTTCATATCAAAACCGATATGCATTGAACCCGACACTCTCAGATTTTGATGAAATTTTGCATACAGCTACATTTTACCTATACAAACACAACCTCATTTTCAAAAATTTCATTTTCGAAAAATTGTGGGCTTGGCAAGGTATCGAAATATTTGAAAAATTATGGTAATAGGTACTTTTAAGCAGCGATTACTACGGAATGGCTAAACCGATTTCAAAAATCTTTGTGCCAAGGTATATAAGTCAGCTTTCGACAAATTACACTGTAAAAATTTTATATTACACTGAAATTTTTTTTTTTGCAAAAATAAAACTTTAAACTGTGAAAACACTTCAAAGGCCAAGTTTTATTTTCCAAAAAAAATTTTTTTAGAGAGGTCTATTTAATATATATAACATATCTAAAAACTAAAATGGCGTTTTTTTATTTTTTTTTAAATTCATCTCTTGTTAACTTTTTTATAATTTGATATTATTGTGTGACAAAAAAGAATAATAAAGTAGCTATACTTTGAAAGTTATACAGATTTTTTTGTAATTCTAATAGATTAGAACAAGAATCGTATTATCAAATTTTTCAGACACCCCCAAAATATGGACTTACCCTTGATAAGTTTTTTTTTATTTTTATTTTTTTGATTTAATATATAATTTTGCGCAGCTCATACTGTTGACTTTCGGAATATTTGCTAACTTTTAGTGAAGTTTCATCAAAAGGTATAAAATAATCTAAGCTTTGAGTTCCTGTAATAGTTTTAGCATTTTTATTCGAGTCCCGCCATTGACATTGCTGCCAGGAGAAATGCTAATTCAAATGGATTTCGCTGAAACTATACGTTTGTTATACAAGATGCCGTTCAAGGATACCATTGGAATAATAATCATGCCACGATACATCCGTTCGTTGTTTATTACAAAGATAACGAAAAATTAATTCATAGAACCTTTGCCATAGTATCCGATTGTAATATCCATGATAGCATAGCAGTTCATCTGTATATTTCAAAAATGATTAATTTTGGTAAGACCAATATAAGCAATTCAATTACGAAAGTTGTCTACGTGTCAGATGGTGCAGGCGCACAATACAAAAACAAATACAACTTAATTAATTTATGTCATCATAAAATAAATTTCGATATATTCGCTGAGTGGCACTTTACCATCTGCATATGATGGTGTAGGTGGGACATTAAAAAGATCAAACGGCGAAAGACCTTTATCATTGGGCTTCACAAACTTATAAGACCTCCATAGAAGTTGCTTATGCAGACGCTGACGACTATAACAAAACAAAAGAAGAGCTATTTTAAAGGTATAAAATTGCTAAAACTATTACAGGAACTCAAGGCTTCCATTCTTTTATACCTTTAGATGAAACTTCACTAAAAGTTAGCAAATAGTCCGAAAGTCAACAGTATGAGCTAAGCAAAATTATATATTAAATCTAAAAAAATAAAAATAAAAAAAAAATTTACCAAGGGTACCATATTTTGGGGGTGTCTGAAAAATTTGATAATACGATTCTTGTTCTTATCTATTAGAATTACAAAAAAATCTGTATAACTTTCAAAGTATAGCTACTTTATTCTTTTTTTGTCACACAATGATAGCACAATATAAGGAAGTTAACAAGAGATGCATTTACTTAAATTAATTTAAAAAAAAAACGCCATTTTAGTTTTTAGATATGTTATATATATTAAATAGACCTTTCTAAAATTTTTTTTTTTGGAAAAAACACTTGGCCATTGAAGTGTTTTCCCAGTTTAAAGTTTTATTTTTGCAAAAAAAAAATTTCAGTGTAATAGAAAATTTTTACAGTGTAATTTTTCGAAAGCTGACTTATATACCTTTGTAATGGCACAAAGATTTTTGAAATCGGTTCAGCCATTCCGTAGTAATCGCTGCTTAACCTATTACCATCATTTTTCAAATATTTCGATACCTTGCCACGCCCACAATTTTTCGAAAATGCAATTTTTAAAAATTAGTTTGTGTTTGCATAGGTAAAATGTAGCCGTATGCAAAATTTCATCAAAATCTGAGAGGGTCGGGTTCAAAATGTGCCTTTTTTAATAGGTTTTGATATGAAATTCATCATATGTGGAAATGTATAGACATTAGAGTGTCCGTTAGAGTGTTCCATAAGTTTAAATGTTAGAAATGTTGATACGGCACCCTCTAATTTTTTTATATTTGATTTTAATACAGCTCATATGTAGTCTAAGACCTCTACGACAACGCCTTCCCTAAGCGACTAGGCCTTAAAGAGCAAACAAACACGCTTTTATATGGGAAAAAATGACTTTTTTCAGTTTTTGCAAAGTTTTTTAAATATTGTAATGGTTTTTATTCTAAATGATAAATTATTCGGCATAATGATAATATTATGTAGTCCAAAAGGTATAAAAATCCAAAATCGGTTAATAACTAGTAATAAATACTGCCCCAGACCACTAGTGTGCCAATTATTAAGTACTTGACCGAAAAATTCGAGCACACATCTTAAAAATTTTTAAAATTCATTATTACAATAGAATTTTTTTATTCAAAAGACTCAAAATTGTGAGATATGGAAGAAGTTTTTTTTTTGGATGCCGTTAACCTGTCTTAAGGTGATGTCATATGTGGAAATGTATAGACATGTATGTTTATATATGTAAATATTACTTAAATTGTCGTTAATGAACACGGATAAACATATAAGATTTCTCATATCAACATAAAAGAATGTTTTGTGAACACATATGAATCATGTATGGATGCATGTGGATATGTATGAAGCATATGTGGGGATTTTTATAATTTTTGTTTATTTGAATATATTCTTTTGAAAGGTTTATTTAATTTTAGAGCTATTCCATTTAAAATCACCTTGAAATTAATCGATGTTTTCGGATTTTGATAAAATTTTGTGAGTGTATGCGGTAGTGAACGCAAGTATTAAAAAAAAATTTTCTTTTTTTTTTTGGAAAACTCTGGCAACCCTATGGCTTCAAATTGTGGGGTAGGGACTTCACTTAAAAGGTCATAACTTTTGATGTGTAAAAAATATCGACAAATTTATTTTTGCATAAGAACGGCTAGGTTTTGGGGTATAAAAAAATAAATAAAAAATTTTACACATTTTTTAAAAACAAAAATTTTTGAAAAAAAAAACCAATTTAAAATCAATTTTTGGAAAAAATCCAGCTTTTTAAATTTTTTAAATTTTTATTCAAATAGCACATGATATTCAATAATTAGGATAAAATTAAGTGATAAAAAAATTTATCATTTTCACTTCACAGCAATTTATCACTTTAGATTTTCATTTAAAACGATTCTTATTCTCATTAGGAAAAATATTAATGTTACTCGTATGGAAGCTGTCTGCCAAAATTTTTTTTCTCATTCCACTCATTCCTTGTTTTTATACGACGCTGATACATAATAAGAAAAAAAGTTTTAATAAAATTGAGTTTAACTAATTGGTTTTTTTTACAAATAAAGTATAAAATTAATTAGTTTTGCGTGAGATATGTTTTGGAATACCACTATTTGTTTTAAGTTCCCTTTATTAATTAGTTTTTTTTTTATTTTAACAATGTGGCAAACATAGCATTTTTATAAATCGATTGTGTAGGTTTTTTCTTTATTGTATTAAAGTGATGCAAAAATTGTTTAAATTTGAAAAATCTAATTAAAATAATAAGAAAACCTTTATAAAATTAATAATTTTTAAACGAGAAACAATAAAATAAATTTATCATATGATAAAATTTTGACAGATATTTTTCACAAAAACTGAAACGACACACAAAAACTGAAATGAAGCGACGACAACTTTTATAAATTCATCTCTTCGCCGTTTCCAACGATCTCTTCTAAAAACCTGAACTGGATTTTAGAGAGTTTCGAAAAATTAATTAACACAACATTTTGTTTATATATACTAAAAAATGCATTTAAAAACCTCTAAAAAACTGTTTCTCTTAAAACCAGTTGGCATATAAAAATTAACAGATTGGTTCTTTTTTAATAATTATAACTTTGTTTTAAGTAATTTAATAAAAACATTAATAATCACATTTATAGTAATTAAATGTGCTAAAGTCCCAAAACTTATTTAACAAATTGTGAAAAACAATCTGATGTAGGCGTGTCCCTATCCGGATTTCATTCCTGCCCAAGGAAATCTTCAGGGGACTTTGTTATTTGAATTTCTAGAGATGTTTGTTATGTTAAATCACAAACTTAATGAGAATTTCTTGTCCTCGTCTAGGAGCGAGATTTCAAAATTTAAAATATCAAAGAAAAAACAACAACAAAATATTGTCACAATTGGCTTTGTCATCTCCAAATACTACTCTGTTTTTTTGACAGACCTAGCAATGTAGTGACGTTTATTCAAGTAAATCAACAATAGAAAATCATATGTTTTCTATTAGTGTCAGTTACATTTAAATTTGCACAAGCACCTGCATATTTGTTATTTAAATTTATTTTAATAATCATTACAAAACAAAAAAAAAAAAAAACGTAGTTTTTTATGTTTTTTACGGCAAATTTTTAAACTCATTTATATTCCAATTAAAAACGGTGCTTAAAATAATATATAAATGTGATAGAATTTTTTTCATTAATATTTATATATGTATAATGATATGTTTTACCATACATAATTATATATAAAAGCGATGGAATTATTTGTGATTAATTGTACCATATACACTTAAATATGACCATATATGGTAGAATATATGGTCATATATGGATCTATATCTATTTCATATGATCAGATATACAGATATTCAGATATAATGATATATGATAATATATTACGCCTTATTAAAAGAACATATATCGTAATATATTGCCACACATAAATGCATATATATTGATATCAAGTTATATATATAATTTTATGACTAAATTATTTTATGTAACTTGATTAATTGGTTTGATTTTTACACTTTTGGACAACAAAAGTACCTACTGCAAAATTTACAGAATAACACCTTTCATAATGTTCGGAAAAATATCACTTTAATTTTATAAAGCCACATTCACACTAGATAGCAAAACACGTGTTTTGCCAAAACACGTATTTAAGCTCTTTATTTTATTTTATTTCAACAGTTCCTTTTTCTTTTCCAATCGTTTTGACAAAACACGTGTTTTGCAATTCAGTCTGAATGCCGTATAAGACTATTAAATTTATTTAGTTTTATGTAAAAAATATTTAACCCTTAGTGGCCGGGGTACAATAAGGACCCATGAAACTTATTTTAAATTATGACTTTAAGATTATATAAGATTTAAAAAAAGTCCACTTGATAAAAATTATTATTTTGTGTAACTTGATCCCTATAGGGTTCATCTTTTCCCCTTTCACCAATAAAAGATCCACTAGGAAATTTACAGAATTACATCTCTCATATTTTCATTAAATTTGGATATGCGATAAAGGGTACACAACTAACGAACAAGCGTTATTCTTTATAGTCCCAATCTAAATTTTAAGGATTATTTTTGACTCCACCTTTTAAACCCTTAAAAAGGTGTTATTCTGTAAATTTCCTAGTGGGTCTTTAATGATGTAAAGTGAAAACATTAGTCCAATATGGATCAAGTTACACTAAATAGTAATTTTTATCTAGTGCAAATTTTAATTTAAAGCCATTCTTTTCTTGAAGTCATAATTTAAGTTAAGTTTCATGGGTCTCTTTTGCCCCCCCCCCCCCCCTGCCACTCTCTTTTAAACCCCTGCCCAGGTCAATACCAAGTTTTTGCTGGGTATTGCATATAAAAAAATATCCCGTGGTCAGTCTCTTTATGTTGCTATAGCATGCTCATCATTATCATAACCATAGAGTAACTGATTTGAAGAGATCGAATAACTCTCACGAGCCTCTCGAAAAAAGTCGAGATCTGCCCAGACATTTTCTCTTTAAAATCCGTCGAGTAGCAACATTTTATGCAAAAATGTGTCGAGTTGCAACATTTTGTTGTAAGCTTTTTCTGGAAAGGTTGCCATATTTTTAAAAATAAACAAGCTGCGCATGACAATTTCGGTAACATAAAACCAATAACGAACCAAATAGCAATTAAATAAATAAGCCAAATGCTTTTTAGTATGATCTGTTTATAAAAAAGTGCTTTTCAGTGCATTTTTTTCTCATCAAAATTGTGTTTTTATAGAATTTAAAAAAAATAATTTTAAAACTTGTTGATGGTGTTAAACGTTTACAAGTTAAAAAACTGAAAACAAAAGTTTATTTAATACGAAAACGCAGCAATAACCTAAAAAATTTTAATATTTTGACTCGGAAGCTTTTTTAGCATATTAATTGTGTGTTAATTTAGCATATTTTTTGGCATACTAAATATGACCCATTTTTTTGATTTTTTAGTTAATCGCATTTATTTTTCTTTCGATATAGCAGATTTTATAATTTTTGCTCGGTGATTTAGGATATTTCGATAGAAATTATCAGGCAACACAACAACAAACCCAATTTTAACACCTTCAAACACAGTTTGTTTTTACCTTCAAACATAATTTTTGTCAATACAATCTAAATTTCTCTTAAAAACATGTTTTTTTACTCTTTAGTTGGTTACAGAGTTGGGCAGAGCTGGTGAAGAAAAATAAAGAGGACGGGTTGAGTACCTAAGAGTAGCATAGAAGAACTCTGTCATAACTCTGTTGATTGTTAGTCAATGTTTTTAAGCCAAAATATCAAGCAGAGCTAAAAAAAGGTTTCAGCTCCATGTTGACTTGTAGTGAACAACATCCAAGATAACTAACATCATAAGAGTAAATGCAAATATTTGTTTAATTTTTCGGTTTTTAGTAAAATATCTGTCAGATGGCAGAATGTGTGTAAGTAGTAGTAGTAGTAAATATACTACGACAAACAAGTAGTAGAAGTAGTTTTTTAGGTGAATATTCGACATTCTTAACACCTCTATTTTGTTTTATGGATTCCCCGAACTGTTGTATGAATCATATGTCCAAAAATAGTTTTTGACCATAAAAATGTGATAATTTTAAGTTAAACACAGAAAAACAAAAACCTGTATCCAATAGTTAAAATAAAAAGTAAACAAATTAAATTACTTACATACGAATGCGGAAAAACTACATTTTTATATAAACAAAATATTGAAAATATTTAAAAAAAAAAAAATAGCAAAAAAAAACATTTATTGGGGCATCTGTTATTTTGTACACATTCATCGATAAATGAGTATCCAACAAAAGCAACAATTACCAAGTAATGTAGATTGTAAGGCAAACTGAAAAGGCATCATTGTTGTTCTTTGTGATTTTATTAGTATTGCCAATCAATAGTGGTGAAATGCCTCTATTAGAGATATAATTCTGTAAAGCATTTTTTCGTTCAGTTTACATATTTTTTTCTGTATTATTCAAATGTATTTAGTATATGGGTAATTCCATGTTAAATTAAACAAAGGGTGTACCCTGCCTCCACCGAATTTTATGATTTATCGTAGGAATACATTATGATTTTTCGTAGGAATACAGTATATCACAAAGTCAAATACAAAGTTTGGTAGCACTGACACATCTGGATCCGGAAATACGAGGTCTTAAAATCAGAAAAAACTATACAACCGTACAAAATTGTACATACTTAATTGTCATTTTCGTGAAAAGTGATCAGCAAGATCGCAGTTGAAAGGTTATAAAATTAGTTTTATATACAACATGATTTTGTATGTTGAAAGGTCTAAGGTCAACATTCTTGACCTACAAGCCAGAAGGCTATATCTTTAAAATCGAAATTTTAAAAAACTAAAAAAATACATGTTAAAGCATTTCCTTCTCTACAGTTGTGACAAATTGCAAAGTGTAGGCATTTTTGGCTCCAGAAATATAGATCCTATAGTGAAGGTTCACTCAAAATAATTTTTCCGTAAAGACTACTTAATATACACATGAAATTAATTGAAAATCAGTTAAAAAAAATTACTACTTTCTTTTCGTTTAAAACAATTTTATTTTGTAGTTTATTTTCAACTGTTACTAAATTAATTGGCAAAATCGGTAAAAACAATAGATTGTTTTCTTTTATTTCAATACTCAATAGAATATAAAAATTGAAAATTTGCAATGTAGTAATGATTTTTAGAAAATACACTCATTCTTCTCTACCACGCCTTTCACAATTAAATTAAATAAAATTGCATATTAATTATAGTATTAATTGCAATTGTCTGCAAAAGACGTTAAAATTCAAACTCAAACAAAAAATCAAACTTTGCTCTCTGGCAATTCTTTCCTAACCACGTAATCGCCATCTATCGAATATACAAAGAATATATCATAGATATGGCATCACTTACAACATATGGGAAAACAGTGGACATTAGAGTGAGGTAAGTTTCTAAAAATAGAACTGTTGTGTTGTTGGAGTTGTACTTCTGAGATTATGTATGCAAGAACAAAAACACCGTGTATTGAATAAAACTAGTTTTAATCACAACAAAACTCGACCTGACGGTAGCTCAGAGGGCTAAAGCGCTCTGTCTAACGTGTAGTGCAAGTGCATGTGGCATTAGAAATCAGTTTATCTATACCACGGTCAGTGATTGCACATAAAATTTCATATAGACGCAATCGAACAAATAAAAACATAACAAATATTACATTATTCAAAAAAAAAATTCAAAAAACAGGGTCACTGACGAAGGTTCAATACCAGAAACTGCGCAGTCTGATTCAGAAAAAATTGAAAATTTGCAATGTAGTTATGATTTTTAGAAAATACACTCATTCTTCTCTACCACGCCTTTCACAATTAAATTAAATAAAATTGCATATTAATTATAGTATTAATTGCAATTGTCTGAAAAAGACGTTAAAATTCAAACTCATAAAAAGTTTCTCATTTAAAAAGAAAATTTTAACTGAGTATTTTAACTATTACCGAAAGTCCGTTTTTTTTTGTTTAATGAACAACAGACAGAAAGTTAAAAATATATTTCTTTGATAATTTAACTATATATTCCATTGAGACAACTATACCGATTAACTTTTTAAATAACTGTTGAACTTTTATGGAAAGGTTCTTGTCAGTATAGATATTTTACCAGAAAATTCGAACTATGTTGCTAGAAGAGTCCGGTAATGGGTTAACGCCGATTGAAATGAAATTTGGATATGTTACAAAGAATAAAAAAATAAGAGACATATGTTTTTATTTAGTTGCCCAATATCTTATTTAGGGGTTAAAAAGTAAGTCAAATATGACCCCATTTTCTGTATTTTGCTTTTTCATATTTCTTCCTAAGAAACTATACAAAAATTTTGTATCTAATGAAATGTATTTGAAATGTACATCACCGGTATAAAGTAGCATGCCCGAGCATGCTCAACTACTCGTGGTATATGAAAAAAGACATACTAGGCATGTATAGTCGGTTCAGGTCCAAAATCAAATATATTATTCTCTATTAAGTTTTAGTGGAAAAAATGGGTTATGCATAAAAAACATTTATTTTAAATCTTTAAGTTTTTAATAAAACCCACAATTTCGCATTTTTCGAAAAACGAAAATCGCCATTTCTTTGTAAGTAAAAGTGTAATTTTTGACTGTATTTATACCTTGGGAAGAGGAAAAGTTTCACCTAAACTTATTCATCTTTAAGGATTCGCTTTTGAAATTTTTGATAGGGTTAAATGTAAATAAACTTAATATTTAAAGAAAAAATTAAAAAGTAGCTAATATTTACGAAATAAACTAAAATAAGCTAATATCAAAAAATAAGCTAAAACAAATGCAGCTTCAACTGTTGATAACATCAAGATCAGAACTTGCACTCAAACTAAATAGTTCTATCCTTCCAAATAAAAAATAAGCTCTATCTTGTTTTTGGTTGCCCTAGTAATCACATATTAGTATTGCTGGAACCCTACTGTTATTGTATCTTGTATTTAGAAATAATTAATGCACTTTTTATACTGTTTACAATACTTTTTGTTTAGTTAATGCAAATAATAATAAAATATGGTTATAATTATGATATTTGTTTAGATAAGATACAGATCATTTAAATTTGTGTATTTTCTCAATTCTAGAAAATTTGAAGCTACAAGAGGAGCATTTTTTAGCATCGTTGACTCCAAAAACCTAGGACACGTATCAAAACCCATACTTGCGATTTTTTCATTACCATTGGAATTTACCAGGGCAACTAAAATCTGCTTTAAAAACGAACTGTATGCCCATAAGAAAAGCCCTAAAAACTGAAAATATGCTCTTAATATATACAAAATATGAGCTAAAAAACTAATTTTATTTTAAATCTTATTTTTAAATACAGTTGAAGAAACTTTTGCTTTTGTTCAAAGAAGTACAAAATATATGCAAAACAAAAACGTCATATGACCATTAGATCAAAATATACAAAAATATACTATTACCCAGAAAATACTTCATTATACTGCGTTGCAAAACTATAATTACATTACATTAATTTCAATAAATTTCGTAAATAAAAAAACGTAGAAAAGTATATTTTATTTTACTATTTAAAAAGAAATAACAAAATCAATTAGTGTTTCATAACTATAAATACACTTAAATTAATAAATCAAAATTTACAAAATTTTTTCCGTTATAGATCTCCACGCATCAATAACTGCTTCTTTTAGATGAAAAACGCTTTCATATTGACGGTTTTCTGCGTAAACTCGACGGGATAATACTCCCCAAATATTCCTCATGGGATTTTGATCCGGAGAAAATGCGGGCCACTCCAATACTCTTATATTTTTTGATTATAGCCATTCTAGTATATGTCTAGATAGCTTAGTTTATAGAGTTCTCGCATAACTAATTGATAACAACCAGAGACCCCAGATTCGAATCTCAGCATCACCACGTTACTTATGTATTTAATAACAAAAATATTTGTGATAATATTTAGCTGTTTAAGAAATAATTGGAAAACAAAATGACATTATAGCTATGAAACTCAGCGTATAAGTCAAAATTAAACCACCAATGTGAAACAAAATTGTAGCGCGGAATTATAAAGAATTTTATGAAGTTGTATAAAATTGTACCAAATTATATATAACTCTAACAAATTAGAGCTGATGAGCTTGCAAGGCTAGGAACCACCCTGCAAGTTCCTGCGGAATTTGCAGGAGTTGGTGTTCCCCTAGCAACATGTAAGCTGAACAATCGGCTCTACTCCAAGAGGGCGACTGACCTTAGGTGGGCTAATGGCGTGACTTGTGTGGTGACAAGGCACATCTGGCCGGCTCTAGGTCTGGGGCGAACGAGGGCGCTCCTGTCGCTTTCCAGGGGGGAAATCTCTGACGAGGTGGCGGTGATAACCGGCCACTGTCTTATTGGCAGGCACGCTCGTAAGTTGGGGGAGTTATCGCCTGACTTCTCTAGGAGCTGCGGGGACGAGGAGGAGGAGGAGAGTATTAAGCACTTTCTCTGTTCATGTTCACTTGGATCGACGTTCTTTTACGATCTTAGGGATCTTTTAGGTGCTGGTATTCCGCACCTCCTTAGCTTTGTAAGGAGCTCTAACTGATTCAACGGTGGAGTCTGATCGGTAATCCGTCAGTCTCGTGGCATCACAACGGACCTCAGAGTCTAAGTGTGCTGGTGCTCACGGAGCCGGCTACCACTCCGACCTAACCTAACCTAACAAATTAGATAGACCCGTTTTTCAGATCAAATTATATCAAATGTGATGCAATGGGATCTCATGAGATAAGGCTATGTATGCCATTTTTCGGATCACCTGATATATGATGTGATATGCAATTATGACTATATATACCTATATCGAAACTTTCTTCATCGAGTCGTTAGAAAGTCTATTTCTGCCCGGTTACCAAAAACACTTTAATCCGCAGTTGTTCGGGTTGTAAGAAGTGCGTTATACTGCGTTTATACTATAACCAAAAACTATGCAGTAGTTTTTAAAAACTACTTTTCAAATTCCATACAAATTAGAAAACAAACTAGAAGTTCTTGAGGCCTAATATTTATAGTATAAATGAGGTATTCAACCAATAATGTCTGCATTTAAAACTATGTATAGTTCAAAAATTTTTATTTTTTAATTTTTTTTAAAAAATCATTATGTCGTTGTTTCGCGATATGGATATTAAAACTCGCAAAACAGCGAGCACATTACTTAAAAAGTAATTTAAAACATGTTGTGCAGTAATTTTGGTAAACTAATTCAACTTTAGTGGTAAAAAGGTGATGAAAATGCATTTTCAGAAAATGCACTTTATGCGGGAGGTGTTTGTTGCAAAATGACCAGAAAATCCGATTTTTAATATTAATTCAATATTGCCCATTACGTGGTTATAGGTAATCATTTTGAAGAAAAAAACTTATAACCCTAATGTACAAACATAATTTAAATAAATTATTTTAAATTTATTATGTTTGTTTTTTGTTTCTTTGCAGGGCTAATTCAAATGTTTGTTCCAGTTAATTTAATAAAACTAAAAGACTGAAATGTAATACAGTACAAGCAAACCTTTAACATAATATTTTCTATTTTCGAACTTAAACAATCAATGATATTAAAGGATTAAACTTTGAAAAGGACATTTTGAAAATGTTTGGTCTTAAAATATTAAAACAAATGATTTTGTGAAAAAGCAAAGATTGTTGTCTTTCCTCAGATTACCATATTGACATTATTGAAAGAGAACAAGTATTTTTGAAATTTGTTTAAAAATTTAACTTTTAATGTCCTTTTGAAATGACATAGAATGTGATAACGAAAAACTGAGTAAGCAGTTTAACTACCTGTGGTCTCTTCTTTAACGTTGTTAAAATTTGTGGTAGGCTGCTATGTGGATATACAAAATTTTATATAAAATGATATCACTAATTCTTTTGGAAAGATTCCTTTTAGTTTCTATTTTTTTCCAACTTGTAATTTTAATAGGTTGTACACTAGGGCGGGTCGATTTGTAGGGAGGCAAAAACATCACTCAAAGTACAAAGAAAATCGTATTCTAGGGATCAAAATAAGAAACTTTGCCGAAGGAACCATACCTCTAAAACGAATTCTGATGTCCCGACTTTTGACCCGTAGGGTCAAATTTTGAAAAATCCCACTTTGATATTTCAGAAAGTAGGAGGAATCTCTCCAAGATTATGGGAGTTATTTCTTCTCCGGTAGTCGCGCTAGCAGATTAATGCATAAATCATCATTCTAGGTGACCGATAAGGGGTTTACAATTTAAGTTGAAAGAGAGCCTTTTTAGCCGTGTTGTTATAGCAAAATGTACAAATCTCGGGATAGAGATATTTCAGAAAGTAGGAGGAGTCTTTCCAAGATTAGGGTCTCTATTTCTTCTCCCGAAGACGCTCTAGCAGATGAATGTATAAATTATATTCGATTAGATTGGATTCGATTCGATTGGGGCACTCTAAATGGGATTTTTCAAAATCAAAGTCGGGACATCAGAATTAGTTTTAGAGGTATGGTTCCTTCGGTAAAGTTTCTTATTTTGATCCCTAGAATACGATTTTCCTTGTACGTTGAGCGATTTTGAAATCGACCCGCCCTATTGTACACTCAGGGAAAAAAGTTTCATCATATTGATGAAATTGTTTCATAAATCGTTTGTCATCAATTATTCATCATATTTATGAAAACATATGAAGAGTTTTATAAAATGTATGACAAAAGTTTCATAGACCTTCATGATTTTAAAAAGAAGTTTCATAAACTTTGTTAAAATAAAGTTTTCCTTTTTACACTCAAAAAAAGGCTGTAAAGTCAGCAACATTGGGATCCTCATAACAAACATTTTGCAGATTGAGTGTAGATAAAAATAGTGAAATTTTAGAAACCAGAAATTTAAATGTTTATTTTTGATTTGAAATATCGAAAATATCATTTGTAATTCAATTTTTGAAAAAACTCGAAATTTTCGAGAAATTATTTAAAGTTCTGAAACAGTGATTAAATACTATTTGAATTAGTTATTCTTAATTTTAAATATAATTAATATAATATAAAATATCGGAATTTTAATTGATGTTTTTAAATAAAACATTATGTTTTTTTAATTTTAAATGGGTATTTTTAACTTGAATGGATGTTTTTGAATTTAATTGATGTATACAAATATTTATGAAACATTTCACAAAAGCCTATTTATGAAATGTTTCATAATATTTGTTAAACACCTCATAAAAAGTTATGAAACTTCATCATCATAGATATGAAACATTTCATAAATATAAAGAAATCTGTCATCAATTTGCTCTTTTATGGAACCACTTCATCATATTTATGAAGTGTTACATTGGACGAAAATAAATGTAGTTTTTCTTCATATTTATGAAGTTTTTCATAAATTTGATGAAACTTTTTCCCCGAGTGTAGTTGAAACTTTGTACCTTTTATTGGACAAATGTAAGTCAATAATAGCTGTTGTTAGCAGGACTGTTTAAACATAAATTTCCTTCATAGGTGATTTTTTCTGATGACAAAAAGTTCAATATTGATGATCCAGATAGTTTTAACAACTATTGGAGAGATCTGCGTAGGGAACCACGATATTTCTTAAAAATAAATTTCGGAGGCGGATTTTCGACGATATGGTGGATTTTGTATTTCCAAGCACCAGAATGCATTCTTCTGAGTACATTATGGTATTAGAAGAGAAATTGGTGCCATTTATTAAAAAAATAGCAACGAAGAAGAAATCATTTTCCAACAAAACAATGCCTCAGTACATACATGTACATAAGTTGTCAGACGATGGAATGGCTATCATCAAAAAATATAAGAGTATTGGAATGGCCCGCATATTCTCCGCATTGAGAATATTTGGGGAGTATTAACCCGTCGAGTTTACGCAGAAAACCGTCAATAGGAAAGCGTTTTTCATCTAAAAGAAGCAGTTATTGATGCGTGGAGATCTATAACGGAAGAACTTCTAATAAATCTGTTAGACAGTATGTCTGATCGAGTTTTCGAGTTCGTTCAGAAAAATTGAGGCCTCACGCATTACTAAAACTGCTGCTTTAAAATATTTTACTTAAATTTTTGTAAATTTTGATATATTGTTTTTTTTTTTTATTAAATATTATTAATTTTCCATTGGTTTTACATTAATGCTGGTTAAACTCTTCTACTTTTTTTTTAACTTGGGAAATGTAGTGAAATTAATGTGTAATTATAGTTTTGCAACGCAGTGTACACCAACTTCAATGAAAGTTTTGAAGCAATTAATGTGAAAGGTGTGTCGATAGTTTTTAAATCATCCCGATATACAACATTTCTATATTCTAAAAATACAAATAAAGTTTCAATCTACCCAAATGGCTCTTTTGGCCAAAATATGGAGATGCTGGTCACAGTGCAGTGTACACTTCTTAAAAAAAAATCTTTAAAATACGGTCATCACCAAAAAAAATCGTCGTGTACTTAATCTTTTCTTTGGGGCAACATAGTGGGGATATGTGTTAACGAAGTTCAAGTTTTTTTAATCTGCCACAAGCTCGGGAAAATGGGGATTTTTAAACTAGAAACATGAAATTGACCACAACAACACCAAACAAAGCTTAAATGCTATTAGAATATTTGATTTTTTTGGTGGAGGAGGGCAAACTTATTAAAAATTTTCTAATTGGGGACCCTTAAAATAGTAGTGCATTTATCCACAAAAAATTAAAAAAAAAAAAATCCAGGTGTCAAAAATATTTTCGACATTCACTCTCTTACCTTTTTGTTCCATGATATATCCTTTTTAAGTATGTATGTATGATAAATATGACCGTTATTATTGTATTTCAAAAAATATATTATAACGATTAGAAGGACTTTAATGCAATTAACTTTTAAGTAAATTAATATTTTTAGCTGTCAAATATATATTTTAAATTATTATTATTTTTTTTATTCACAAATTGAAACAAAACAAATTCAAAGTCACTGTATTGTAGTATTTTTCTAACATTTGAATAAAATTTTCCGAAATTATTAATTCTATATACAATATTATGTAATTAATTGAATTATAATAATTTTATATGTATTCTTTGATGTTATTACAAGTACAAAGTCAACCAACTACAACAACAATCATAGTAAAGTAATAAAATATGAACGTTTTCGACAGCGAAATCTATCAACAATACGCACTTTAGTTGTTGTTGTTGATATCGTTACGCTATTATTAAAAAGTGAATCAAATTTTAAACTCAAGCAACGAAAGAAGAGCTAGAACGAGTATAATAAACCGATTGCCACAAGAGCCAAATGGACAATGTGAATTTAATTGAATATTTAAAGTTGGAACAGTATTTTCGTTTCGTGCTTTTTTTGTTTGTTTACTCCAAAGGAATATCCGCGCAAACGCAATAAAAAATGGGGAGGCTTTATTTTTGTATACAGTTCGTCTAATTAAGTTAAAAGCACCACTGTTTTATTTTTTTAGTAATACAAAATATTTATAGGGTAATTTTTTAAATCACAACGCTTCACTTTGTAATTTTGAAAGCGGTGTTAAAAGTGAGGATTTTCAAACAAAATTGTATGAAAACGGAATTTTCTAAATCACCTGAGGTGTTAAATAAATAAAAATTCATTTAAACACAAAAACCTTTAATAAGAAAGCACTGCAAATTAATAACTCAAATAATTATAACTAATTAAGCAAGAGTATTATCCCGGCAGAAGAAAAACCCCTGATAACACCACTTTTTTACAAAATTTTATTGCTAAAAATAACGTAAATCCACAATTAAACACATTTTCAATATAATTAGATAGTTAAAATTTCAATAATTTCCATTTCGAATAAGTTTATTGAGAATTTTGTATGTACACAACAAAACCACACATTACCAAATAATGGGTAAAGTAATGTATAGCCATAGGGTTCCATGCATTATAATACACCTTACTTTACCGATGAATTTTACAGGCGATGAGCTTAACAGTAATGGGTGGACTCATTACCTAGTAAGGGGTAAAGTAACTGGTTACTTTTATTGTTTCGATTTCGGAAACGTAATGTGCCCATAAATAGATTTTCAGAAAAACAAATTTATAAAAATAATATATATGAAGGGCTTATTGTAAAAACTTGATAAGCCACTTTGACTATCTTCTAGTTTTTACTGTTTTTTAAACATCCATTAACAGTTTTTTGGAAGAAGTCTAGCTTAAACACTCACCACACGTACCTGGAGTATAAAAGCCCTGCTGTATTCATATTTCTATATGTTTTCCAACTTTAAAAGGCCAAAATAAACCAAAATAAAATGTGGCTTATCAAGTTGTTACAATAAGCCCTTCATATATAGAAATTCTACAAATAATTTTTTTTTAAAACGTTTTGTGTTCGCGCTGAGATTTGAACCTGAGGTCTCTGGTTGTTAGGCGAGTACTCTACCAACTGAACTATCGTCACATATAATAATGGGTTATTTAAAATGTAAATGAGTTATTGTGCTTTGAGTTTTCGTTTATGATGTCAAAAATATATAAGTTATCCTTTTGCTTACAAAAAATCCCAAAGTAATGTGTCTAAATAATAACTTTCAAAATAATATTTTAAACATTACTTTACGCTTATATTTCATGCATTATGTAATTGCTGATCGGTAAGTTATTATTTAAAGTTTTGAAATTATGTAAAATGTAATGGAGGTATTTTTATAAGGTAACCCACGAGTGTCCAATTATTGGTAACTCATTACTTTATGTTTCAAATTAATGTTGTAGGTAAGGAATATACATTACAAAGTAATACATTAGGTAACCAACTAGTGGTAACTCATTACTTTATGTTCCGAAATAATGCTGAAGGTAAGGCGTATTCACTACAAAGTAGTATTCACTACAAAATTAGTAGATTCAGCAAAAGTTTTGTTACACTTTGAAAACTTAAAAAAACATGCTGAAAATCAATAAAATTTTTTGCTGAATATTAGTAGGCAAAAAAAAAAAATCAACAATTTGTTGAAATATTGTACATTAGTTATTTTTTTTGCTAAAAATCTACACATTTTGTTTTGGGGATCCTTTACAATACAATACAAAATATAAAAATGTTCATACTGTCACATTGACCACGCTAATTTTATTGGCGTACCCAGTTTTTTCACTTATGGGAAAGATTTTTTTCAAAATTGCATAGAAGTTCTTCGTTAAAACCTGTAAAACTTTAATGTAATTTTCAGAAAAATCTGGCACATAAGTGAAAAAAATGTTTACGCCATTAAAATCAGCGTGGCCGAAATATTTAGGATCAGTGGTGGGTACTCTTGTTTTATTTTTCGAGTTGCACGGTGAAATTAAATAAACTCATCTTTCAACCACTTACTTACATCAATGATTGTATAAATGCTTTTGTTTTGTCTTAATTGTATTTGATTGTAATTTGGCCAGACTCCATAAAGAACCACTATTATAAATTATTTTATATATACAAATTTTATCTTTATTAAATTTAAATATTTTTTTTCTGGCTCTAATTTAAATTACAGACAGCTACTTTGACAAACCGGAGCCAATGCAATATATTATTTTTTTTTTATTCTCAATGTTTATGTATACGCGTCCTTTTATTTTATGTTTGAATAACAGATACAGCAATCTTCCACAGTTGATTTTTGTACAGGGTGGGCCAAAAGTCACGCCAGTGTCTACAAACTGAATAACTTTTTTGTTTATCAATCTTTTTTACATTTAATTTCACATTTTATTCATCGAACTTTGTTACACCAACATGAAAAATTACACGCACAAACAAAGGACCAAAGTGGTAGAATTTTACTATTCCAATGGGCATTAGAGTTTACTGACGCAAAATTCGGGAGTGACGCAAAATTCAGGAATCCAGATTTAATTGCACCTGAGTATTTCCTATAGATTTATCTCAAACAACGAGTGTATGTGAATAATCATAAAACTATAGAGCAGCTAAAGTACAACATTAAACCTGAGATCAGTTCAATAGAGCCTAATATTGAGTGCTGTTATGCAAAACTCCCGTTTAAGAGCCCAAATGTGCATTGATGAAAATGGTATTTATTTACAGTAAAACCCGGTTAAGACGAACTCCGAGGGACCAAAAAAATTAGTTCGTCTTAAGCGAGGTTCGTATTAAGCGGTTTTTTTAACGATAAAAAAATATGTATTTATGAAAACAAAAACAAGATTTTTACATAAATAGAAAATTAAATTAGCACTTCATGCATTCACAACTAAAAATTCAATTAAAATTCTTCATTAAAAAAAAAAAAAATGTGTTATTTTTTTCTGAATGACTGAATTAACGATTTCATTCGTTATAAGTTTTTCTATTACCAAAATATGATTGTCAGCTTCTTCGGCACACGATTTTGTTCGAATATATCACTTGACAAATTTTCAACATCGGGAGTATTAACAATTTCCAATATTTCTTCACCTGATAAAGTATGTGACGTCAAAACATTAGCATCTATATCTAGAAAGTCATCCACGGATATGAAATTCATATTAGGTCTATCCCATTAAACGGATAAAAAGTGTATAAACATGGTAATTTGTATGAAAACGAGTTTCTGGGACTGCTTAAAACAGTTCGTAATAACCGAGGGTTCGTATTAACCGAGTTCGTATTAAAAGATGTATTTTATATGAAAATTGTTGCCAAAACGTCGGGACTTTTAAATTAGTTCGTATTAACCGAGGGTTCCTTTTAACCGAGTCGTCTTAAGCGAGAAAAAAAAATAACAATAAAAAATAACAGTAAACAAGGAAGTTATTCACATTTTACACGCAGGCGTGACTTTTGGCTCACCCTGTATATGTCTTATAAGAGTTGTATTTTTTTAGTATAACTTTTCCCGTCAGTACTACATTTGACTTGCGACGACATCTACAATCTTATCAATTTGGTTATTGTACAGACTAAAAATGTACTTATCAGCACAATTTTGGTAGAAAAATATAAGTTAAAAATTTGTTTAGTTAGTTAAAAATTAATTTAGTATAACTAAAATGTTAGCTGAAAAGAATTTCAGAAAAAAATTTGCTGATAAATAATATACTTAATTTGGAAGACGTTTTACTAATTTTTCTACTAACTTTTTTTTAGTGTTTTAGTCTACAAACGCTGTAAAGACTGGCAGTTGTATACACAGAGAAAGTCAAATTTCAGTTGAAACTAAAGATTGCAATTGTATAAGTAACAACAACATAAAATTATGTTGCTGCAACCAAACCATTCATCTGGCAACAAATTCGGTTGTCACAATAAATCACCCACTAGGTGGATAATTACAGCAGAATGTCAAAGGAATGTCGATGCAAACCGATGTGAGTGGGTTAGTCTGCACTGTTTAGGATGCTCTTTAGGACCGTTTAAGTTAACATTCTTATTGGACCTGATATAAGCCTTCAACAACGTTAACATACCAAAAAGCTCATGAAGGAAAATAGCTAATTTTTAGCATTAAAAAAGAAAATGCAGTAAGTTTAAGTTTTCACAAGCTCGGAAATTTCTTGATTCGATCTTTCAATTTTACATAAAAAGTACATATTGCACAGCAAATTTTTCTCATTCAAAAAATTTTCCCACACGCCCTTAACCAAATCCGCACATAGCTTTTATAACACCAGTCTTTATTCAATACATTAAAAAATTTTCAAAAAAGTGCAATTAAAAAATTACAAAAATTGTATTTTTAAATTAATTATATGGCAACGCTGGAACAATAGTTTAATGATTTGTATATGCAGATTTTTAATGATTTGTATAGGCAGGACCTCAAATTATCACATTCTTTTTACTGCGTTATTATATCTATCTCCCATCAAAAATTATCGGACCTTAGAAGCAGGTGTTGCTTTAAAGCAACGGCAGTGTAAAATGGGTTAAAAAAATTACATCATGACAAGCGGGATCAAACACATTTTGAATGTCAAGTGAAACAGCAAACAGTACATTTCCTGTTTCTGAAATTACCATTAATATCATTCTAAAATTAAAGTAGATCATGAGTTGTAGAATGATCACTCTTGAATCCATACTGATCGTGTGGAATATAACCATTGTTCATATATAAATCCATCTTATCATGGTTTTCAAATAATATCCCCAAATTTTAATTACATGTTTCCTTATAAATTGGTGTAATTTTAGCAATTTTAAATGTATTTGGGAAATAAGCTTTATTGAGAGAGTTATTAAAAATATTGGTTAGATATTGCAAAGCAATAATTGAAAATTTCTTAATTATGAAATTAGAAATATTATATAAACCAAAAGATTTCTTCGCCTTTACCGAATAAATCAAACGATATCGTTACGATATCGAAACGATATCACCTAGGTGATATTAATTATCATATATGATAATCCCTTGTGATACGAAAACGATAGATTTTTGGTTTCAAAGGAAACCCGATAGAAAAATCGCCAAAATAAAGTCTCGTATCGAAAAACTTTCGCTACTGCAGGCGATAAACGATATCGAAAATTATATCGCTAATGATTTCATAATCTATTAAAAATTCGATATTTTATTCGACTAATAATTAAAATACAGGGGGGTTATTATGTAATTCGATTCGAACATTTTTGTTCGAATTCGGAAATTTTTAAACTCTTCTAAAATGATATCCGTATTTAAAAGTCCAACTTTTTTACTTTTCGGATTTACTAGATCATTGTCTATACGTTTTCAACATTTTCACCCATTAAAAAGTACTATTAATTACTTTATTTTCAATGTGAAAATTCTGTTCGTATCGAATTTCTTTTCGAATTGAATTACGTAATAAACCCCCAGGACTAAAAAAAATGTAGTATATGTTGCTGGAACCCCACTTGACGTCGAGAAGCACCACGTTTTTAATCTGTAAAAAATAAAACCATGTGTTAAAATTTTCCGTTTTGCATATTTGCTCATTACATGATATTTACCGATGTTGTACAAAATGTTCCTCAATAGATTGTCCGAACAGTTTTACATTTAAAATATATTTAAATGTGAAGTCCAAAATGCAGCCTCCGTAATAGAAACCTTCGAAAGCCGGCAAGAACTAAAAGTTTCTTAACGTTAATTTTATTAATGATTCATTTTATATTCATAAGCTAAACCTTAACTTACCAAACAAATTCATTAATATTCGCAAACAAATTTACATAGACTTTGTATAAAAAATGATTTTATTAATTATGTTGAGCTCATTGGAACTGTTTTTTGACGGCGATAATGATAAAGAGGTTTTAAACATAGCATCCATTAGACGGCACTTGAGGGGCAACTCTAATCCTCTAGAATAACCATCTGCACTTTAAATTTTCTTCAAATTCAATCAACACCTGGTCAATGCTTGCTTTTATCTATCAAAAATCCCGGACACCACAAGCAATGTTCGAGTATATTTCTTTCTGTTGGATTAACAACTCAAATTGTTGTCTGGGGGTTAAGTGGAGTTTAGTGGCATAACTCCGATCACTTAAAAATGTTTACCGTAAATAGTACTTTTTGTAGCTGATTTCAAAAAAAAAAGAAAATTTTTTGACGGCGACGCCCCTTGCGGCTGGACAGCGCACTAAAGGTGGAAAAGTAAAATTAACCATAAATTAACCCATTTAGATTTTTGTATCTAGTTTCTAGTTTATTTATTTAGTTCTATTCTAGTTTTTCGGAGAAAAGGGTCTGTATAAGAATTTAAAAAGGTATGTATAAGAATTAAAAAAAATATATATATTGAAATTGATAGCCAATACTTCAAGATTTCATTAAAGGTATAATATGTTACCATATATTTTTCAATAATTAGTTATTAAAGGTTGAAGCTGAACAATGTTGATTTTTTTCCGGGTTTTGGTTACAATATAACTATTTTTTACATTATTGCACACACAAGTAAATTCACACACACATACAAGGAAAATATTTACTCCGCGAAGCAACTAAACTGCCTATCACATATGAGAAAACCACCAGGCCCGGTCTAAGGCCGTCTACACAGAAAAACTTTACTCAGCTAAGCCGGGGGTTTGACATGTTAGAGAAGAAAACCCATAATGCCTGCCGAAGGCCGGTTACGCGGAAAGCTTGTTGCACATAAAAACTTTCCTCAGCCAAACTGTCTATCACAAGCTGGGCAGGAAGCTTGTTGAACAGAAGAATTCTGCTCAACGAAGCCGGGGTTTTGACGTACCAGAGGAGAAAACCCCTTATCCCGGCCGAAGGCCGGTTACGCAGAACAAACTTTGCTTACCAAAGCCGCTAACTTATTAATGGATGACCTTTTATGCATTACTTCACAGACATAAATTTTTTTTTTTTTTTTTTTTAAATCATTCTTTATTTGCAATCTATCTTAAGATAATAAGCAAATTTGATTACATAGATACTAAATAACAGGAGTTATTTGGCTCCATTGAGCCAACTAACTATAATAAAAAGAAAACTAATCTTTAAGTAATATATATATTCAAATTTTTTTTTTTTTTAACTTAATCTAATTAGCCTCTCAAGGGCAAATCTAGCACATGAAGGCGCTTTAGTCTTCTTCTTTCATTACTATCGTCTAGGAGAGCAGCAGCTAGAGGATTGGGATGAACGCTCAATCTATTCAAATAGTTTTCACTGAATCTTCGAATTTCATTTTTGACTGTTTCCATTTCGAGGTCTTTAAGTATTGCTTTGTTCGTTATATTCTTAATTTGTTGTTCAAGTTAAGTTCTGATTTAGGCCCTAATAGCCAGTACAATTTACGAGTTTTTATTTTTAATTGCTGTTGCTTTGCTTTTATATGTGGTTTCCAAGTAAGACGCCTATCAAGAGTCATACCCAAGTATTTTACTGTATTTTGGGTCGGAATTACTTCCCCGTTGATAATTATTGAAGGACAATCACCTCTGCGTAATGTAAATGTTATATGGCTGGATTTGCTTGAGTTTACTTTAATATTCCATTTTTTTAACCAATTTTCGATATGAGTAATTCCATTTTGAACAAACATTGACGCTTCGGCTTTACAAATACTACTTCCGACTATGGCTGTATCATCTGCGTATGTGGCAACTGTGACGTCATTGGCAACAGGCATGTCTGCAGTAAATAACGTATACAAAACGGGACCAAGTACGCTACCCTGTGGTATTCCAGCATTGACTTCAGCTATATCCGATCTTTCATCTTTAACTTTCACGTAAAAGAATCTATCAGAAAGATAACTTTTAAAAAATAAATAATATGGGGCTGGTAAAACTTTTTTTATCTTAAAAAGAAGGCCATTATGCCAGACTCTGTCAAAAGCTTGTTGTATATCTAGAAAAACAGCTGAACAATAACGTTTATTTTCGAGAGTATCGGTTACGATATTTACAATTCTGTGACATTGTTCTGGAGTTCCATGCTTATGCCGGAAGCCAAACTGATGGTCTGGGATAATGTTATGTTTTTCAAGCACAGGTAAAAGTCTTTGCAGAAATATTTTTTCAAAGATTTTCGAAAATACGACAAGTAAACTTATAGGTCTGTACGAAGACAACATATTTTTCGGCTTATTCGGTTTTGGAACAGACATAAATTGTAACCAAAAACCGCAAAATAATCAACATTGTCCAAATTTAACCTTTACTAACTTTAGTAGTAGATATAGTAGCATATTATACCTCAATAAAAGCTTGTGGAATTGTCTACCAATTTGTATGCACTTCTTTATAAACTTATATAGACGATTTTTTTGAATGAGGAGGAGCCCTTTTCTCCAAAAAACTAGAGTACAAACTACAAAAACCTAAAATTGGGCTGTATTATGTTAATTTATTGGGACATATGGTAGCTCACTAAAAAGATATTTGAAAAAGCTTTCATGTGATATACATATTGTCGTGATCGGAAACGTACTTTGTGATAGAAAAAAAAATCTTTTGCAACTTTAAGGCCTTACACAGCTGTAAGGGGACGTCGCACAGTGCATTGTTCCCATATGTATAGCGAATGGACAAAAATAGAAGGAGTTGTAGTAGATACATGAAACTTGGTACACTCTTTGATTTGAAAAAATATATACAAAGTTTTGAGAAGATCGGTGCACGGACACGTCTACCTCCCACATATCCTGAATTTGAAAAAAAGTGTGACAAAACCTTTCCAGGGCTGTAAAAATGCCATTTTTTCATTTCCGGTAAAAACCCGGTACTTTTTTATGCTAAGTTAGATTATATTATTGGCTTACAAAAACAAAACAAAAAATTATTTATTTTCGTACAACTTTTTTGTTTTATATTTTTTAAGTTTGATGGGCAAACTTAAAAAATTTTTGCATTTTCAGCCATAAAAATAACGTTTTTTTTCGGAGCTATAAAAAATATTTTACGCAAACATATACTGAAATTTGTTTTTAAATTTAAATATAAATATATGGGAGTAATTAAAAAACAAAACTTTGAACCAGTTGCAAACAAATGTATTTTTGAGAACAATTTTCCGGAAACAACCGAAACCGTATATGAGAATACTAGTTCATATTGAGCTTGAAAAATAATTTGTACGGTAGATATCTAAATTTTTTGTACGATTTGGATAAAATTTGGTACATGATGTTTGTGACTGATTTATTTTATTGATGTATATTAAATTTAATGGAAATAGGTCGATATAGACACATATCAGTCAAACAAATGCGATAAAAATCGCGATATTAGGCATTTTTACATAAACCTATATTTATAATTTCTCGACACTTTTTTATGATATATTATATAACATTATAGGCTTACACAAACAGATAAAAGTTTACTTAATTTTATATATATATATATATTTTTATTCTCCATAAAACTTAAGAAATTTTAGGATTTACAGCCAAAACCCGTGGGTATAAAAAAATATTTTTATTTCCAAACATATTTAATTTTTGAACTAGGACTGTATTGAGGAAATGAAAAAATAAAACTTTGATCCAGTATTTAAAAAAATTGTATTTTTGAAAATTATTTTCGTGAAACAACTGAAACTAATTTTGTTGTTCAGTAAGTTTTGCTAAATATTGCCAAAATTTGGCGCCCTCTACTGGCGGCAAAAACAATCAGACCAAATTTTTTTTTATTTTTTTTTTTTATTTGATCAAAAGGGGTAAAAAAAAATCGGGGCTATGCCACTAAACTCCAGTTCGCAGTTGCCAATTTAACCTTTATTTGAAATTGACAGCCGTAAGTTGCCAGTTGCCATAAGTTAAATGTTTTTGGCAACTGGCAACGCCACTTAGGTTCGGCCATAAGTTGTCTATGCAAACTCCCTATAAAATACAAACAAAAAACGATATGCTCCCAAATTAATTTCATTGAGTGTGTGTGAGATGAGAATACTTTCGCCTGAATTATTTTAAATGGATTTTTTGGTGGATATTATTTGGCCAAATAGAAAACAGAAGCTTTCTTGCCTCCATGCGTTTTGTTTATTATTAAATGTTTTGAGGAAAATGTGTTTGAAAATTTACTTAAATCTGCTAAAATGCTTAAAACATTATATAAACATTATATTCTTGAATGAATTAAATAGATTTGTATATAGATAGGTATGTATGAGTAAGTTTGTACGTATGTATGTGTGTGTTAGTATCTTGTACGTGTGAATGTATATGTTTTCAACAAGGTGCTGATAGATATTAAACAATTTTTATACGCCTAATGAAGTGTGGCCAAAGTGGTTGTGATTGCTTTAAAATGTCCCCCCCCCCCCTTCCATTTAGGTACACAGACATTATGTTGACATTTTCCATATTTTACCTTTTCACTTGCTAAATTGGTTAAATTTCAATTTAATTTCGAAATTAAATTCCATTTCCTAAATTTACATTATTTACACGATTAAAAGATTTTATTGGGAAATCTGGACAATTCAAAAATATGTATAAAAAAATAAGAAATAATTATTAATAATAAATATGTATAAAAACAAAAAAAAAAAAAAACAAGAAGAAGAAGAAGAATAAATCAAATGCCAAGTTAATTTAGGTTTACAAATTGATTAAGGACATTAATATTACAAAATATAAAAGAAAAACATATGGCAGGATTTGATTTCCTTTTTCAGCGTTTCACAATGCTAAGGGCCTTATTCAAAGATAATCCAAATGGGAGAGTATTAATTTTTGAAGGTGGTGGTGTTGCCGGCAAAATATAAAAGGCCAACCAGTGTAACATCTGCCATGTGACCTTTTGATAGGTCATCGTATTATTCCAACAATTCTTGAGGCGATTGCCAAAGGTTGCTTCTAAACATTTATGTAGTATTTTCAAATCATTTTCAAGCATTTCAATTTCTTGCCTCATACGTTCTTCTCTGGCATTGCTTTCACGGCATTGTTGTTCTTTAGATCTAATTTATTGGGATGAATTTTGTTTTTTAATTTGAAATCGTTTTAAGTTTGTTTGAAGTATTGAACATTTTGTATAGATATGCAGAAAAAAGACACGTTTGAATATGTTTGCAGGTAATTATGTATATGTTTACAATGATTCAAATTTTCAAATCTAAACAAAGATATAATTGCCATTTTAAAATTTGTAGATATTATTGAAGGTCTGTTCGCGTTCCCGCGGGAGCCCAATTTACAACAACAATTTACACACAAAGTTGGCAATAAAAACGGTTTATGGTAAAATTGACTAACCGCGGTAACGTACGTCGAACACTGCTATTATGTTTGGGAGAAGCAAACATATTGCATATTGCTCATTTACTAAAATACCGTCATAAGTCAAAAAATCGATTTTTGACTGAATAATCGAGATATACACAACATAAAGCATGATGTGTTAAAATATCATATTAATACGAGTAGCATGTATACTTTTCGAGTTACAGAAGAATATATCTTATTTTTTCTGGAAAGTGGAATGAAGGAGAAACTGTGCTACTAACGGGTATCTCGATAATTAGCAAATTCGCACATAACTCTCACTAAGAGAGATATGCATTAAAAACCCTATTTATAAAAATAGTGACCAAATAAATAGAGAAAGTAGGGTCGCCAGACGTACTTTTTTCACCAGTACGCGTACTTTTTTTTAGTCAATGTACTGTTTTCTGCATAACCCCTAAAAAGTACGCTAAAGTACTTTTTTTTTGCCTTTTGTACTTTTATTTGTACTTTTTTCCCTGTTAAGTATCTTTAGTAACATTTTTTTTCAGTGCAGAAAGATTCACACAGTTATGCCCGTATGACACTGTATAGTTTTTGTATTGACAATCTAAATTAAAGCAGTACAAATATATTGTTACTCAATTTTTTAACTAGTGTAAAGAGTACGAACACATAGTGCCAAATTGTAGTAAATGTCAAAACAAATACTTTTGTTATCGATAAATCAGCGAAAAATTGGGATATCTGTCAAAAGTGCAAACGAAAATTTTGAACTTTATCTTGACATTTCTCACAGGCAAATAAGTTTGTTGTCAGTTTTTTGTAAACAAATAATAGTACAATTAAAAAAAGAAAATGAATAAAAATATTGCACTTTGTGGTTTTGTGCACAATTTAAATATGATCCAAGTTTACAAATTGTATATATGTTTCATTCGCACATTAATGTTGTTTCTTTCTCCCAATACATCTTGAAACTATACAAAAACTATACAGTGTCATACGGGCTTTAGAAGCGCCCTGTTAAAATGTCTTTACAACCTGAACACATTTGTGGCGACTAACAGAAGTATTTTATCGTGTTTTTATATGAGAAGCAAAAAATCGCCAGTCGTGACGACTTTTCTTCTTTATATTAATCAATAGTCAGTCGCCAGCATTGTGATGAATCTCTTAATCACAACAAATCGTAAATATTTTTGGAATTTGTATGTTTATTTTTTCTATACCACATTCAAATGCGGCAACTGAGAAAGTAAAGAAACACGCTTTTAATTCAAAATTTAGAGAGTGAACTGACAATTAGAACTAATTTTGAATTTACATGTGTACAGTTTTTTAATTTTTTAAAAACTGAAAATGGCAAAAATGGAATTGTTAAAGGATGATAAATATTTATAAATTTTTGAATTATTTAAAAAAGAAATAAAATATAATTATTTAATAATTATATAAACGAACCAAACCGAAATGTTCAACAAAAAAGTGATATTTAGTATTAAACATATTAATATAATCTTGTTCATTTTTATATTCTTTACTGAAGTATATGTTATTTTTTGTTATGTTATTTAATGAATTTAAGGACGTTTTCAATAAAAATACAAATGTACTTTTTTTTGTTAATTGTACTGCTTTTTTTTCTTTGATGTACTTTTTTTGCCAATTCAATATCTGGCTACCCTAAGAGAAAGGTAGATATTGATTGAAAATTTAAGTCGCGTTTTCTGCAAAATCTCGCCCGTTTCACCGAGACTGGCCAAATTTAAAAAAAAGTCCATTTAAAAAAGAAATTGCTTAAGAAATGCATTTCCTTTTAACACTTAAAAAAAACTTCATTCCGTATTAAAAACGTAGGAGAATACACCATTCCAGTGTAATTTAAATTTTGATAAATGAAAATAAATGGCTTTTAAAAATTGGCCATGAGGAATTGATCTGAAATTTTTTCAATTATTTTTCAAATTTATTTGTTTACAAATTAGTTTAAAAATGTGGGCTGCAGGAAAAATTTGCTCAAAAAAAGTTAAATTTTCCCCACTGAGCCGGGGTATCTATTATTAACGATTTATTGCAAAAATAGCTTGTCTCATGTTTCCATAGAAAAAACAACAATTTGTTATTTTTGAAAATTTTTTTAAATTAAAAATGTTGAGCTACGATGTCATTTAAATGTCTCTTTTTTTAAAAACAATACATTTAATTTTTATGATTTATTTTCTAACATGAAAGATTAACGCCCGCATTCATAAAAAATCTTAATTCAGATTTCAAATACATTTTAGTTAAAACACATTTTAAGCCGTAGATTAGATTAGATTATAGTGGCACTATGCACCGCGACCAGAAATTGGTATTTTGTGCTGCCAGCGAATACACCCTATAGGTTCAGGCTCCCTACGAAGCCAATTATCCTACCAGGTGAACAGTTCCAAACGTCCGATGGCGTCACTATTCGATCACCAAAATAACGCACCCTCCTGTCGGAGAGCCTCGGACATTTGCAGAGAACATGCTCAGAGGTCTCGGGTTCCAATTCACAAAACCTGCACGTATCCGTAGAGGATCGTCCCATCTTGTACAATTGATACCTAAGGCCACAGTGTCCTGTGAGGTAACCCGTTACGGTCCTTAGTTCGCCCCTCGTCATAGACAAGAGTTTCCGCGACCTCTCCCCAGAGGGAGATATAAACAGCCGTTTTAAGCCGTAAAATATATTAAAATATAATAAAGGGTCCGCCAAATAACTTTTTTTTTTGAAAATGCTATAAAAAAAAACTACTGAATATTTTCTCAAATTTCTTTTTTTATTTGAAAGTACAATCCTTCCGGTTAATAATGGAAAATAATTTCATTCAAATGGCTGCCTCGGCTGGCCAGGCAGTAGCCTACACGATCGGTCCAATTTTTAAGCACATTATCGATTGTGTGCAGCTGTATTTCACCAATGGCTTCACGAATATTGTCCTTTAAAGCGTCAATTGTCTCTGGCTTGTTGGCGTAACACTTATCTTTGACGGCACCCCACACAACCATATTCGTTGAGCGAAAGGATAAAACTAATTATCTGTCAAATCAGACATGAGCTAAATGTTACCATTCACGAAATAAGCACTAGTTGAAAAAAAAACGTTAGATGGCGGACCCTTTATTAGCTAAAAATACCAATTTTAAACCTTGTGTAAAAGTTAATATTCGTCTATGAATACAGTTTTAAGGCTAAAATGTGTGTTTTAACTAAAATGTATTTGAAATGCTATTTAATATTTTTATGAATACGGGGTAAGTTTTACAAATTTAATTTTTAACCCTTTTACCATGTTTCTTTCTATTAAACTCTGATATTCAATGGCAAACGTGTGCTGGGAAGGGTTTACAATTTGAACTTTCAAAACAGAATATTTCCGGTAGATTCTTTTTTCTTTCACCTACAGAAAAAATCCACAAAATTTATAGTTTTTAAAACAGAGACGTTTAAAGGGTTAATTACATTACATTTTTAATTTTCATCTTAATAAATAAGAAAAATAAAAATAAGCTTTTCTTTAAAATATCATAATAAATAGTAAAACCCCGGAACCCAAAAAAGTGAATGTGCAAATATTTGGTGAAAATTCCTTATTTGCAATTATGCATTCTTTTTTTAAATCGAAAATGGCCAAACGTTAGAAAAATAAATTTTAAAAATAAATTGCACAACAAATGCAATTGTTTTTGACGCTTGAAAAAAATCTAATTCGCAGTATAAAAGTTGATTCCCGTACCATTCCAATGCAAATTAAGTGGTGATGTTCCGATCAATATTAAAGAAAATACGAATACACAGGCTTACACACTTTTTGCATATTTCACATTTAAAAAAAAAAAAACTAAATCGCGCATAAAACTGTGGATATTTCAAAATTTGCAAAACTACAAACGCCAATCTTTAAGTGGGTACATACTAATTCTGAATGCAAAATTTTATTGAAAGCGGAAAACCCAAGGTCAGATTTTGACCGATTTTGCGTGGAATGGCCGATATATATTTGCAGCAAAACATATATATGTTTGGCTGTAGACGGTTTTCATTTCTTCCAAACATATATATGTTTACAGGCAAACATAATTATATTTGCAAGCAAATATGGCAAACGAAAATGTTTTCCAAACAAAAGTATTTTACCAGCAAGGCGTTATTTTTCAGCGTGCAATGTCTGTTCGATCGAAAAGTTTGGTCAAAAACGATTTTTTTGGCATTTGACGGTATATTTTGAATAAGTTTTGATAATGGAAAAATGTTGAGCTTGTTAAAAACAAATTTGAATGTCAAATTAGGGAAAAAAGCCGAAGTATAGCCGTAAAATTAACTGTTCAGCCGTCGAACTTTTCCGATGTGACTGAATGGTGAATTTTGTGCTTAACTTCAGAATTTTTCTTAAATTTGTCATTGATAATCGCATCCAATTGACCCAACAAACATGTTTTCCTTCAACGTAACGAATACCAAATATAAAATACAATTTGAGAAAATTCTAAATTTTCATATCGGTCTTGGTGTATCTGTGGTAGCCAACTACCGTTATTGTGAACTACCGTTATTACTATATTACTATCGTTCATACTTGGAACTAGTTCGTTGAGTGGACCATTGCCAATTGAAATGCGGTTTCAATTGACATTGATTAATGCCAATGCCTTTAACATACATTTATAATTGATTGTTATAATTGCTTCTTATAATTGTCAATAAAAAAATTTATTTGCAAATTTAGATACTATATACTATATACTATAAATATTCGATATTTTATGAAGTATTATAAAAAAACTGATCCATCATGAATAATCAGTTACCAAATAAGAATGAATAGTGTATACGTGAAAAAACTGGAAAAACTTGCAAATACATTTAAAATTAAATTAAAAATTTTTATATTTTTTCCCAAAACAAAACACTTTTTATAAACAATAATTTTTTCGTCAATTACAATTGGTTTTTTAGTCCGTGGTACCATTTCATTACCATTGGTCGAATCAATGAAAATTAAAAAAAATTTCATTGGATTTGTAAAGAAATTCTTTGGCATTGATGGAAAGTAATGCAAATTAAAATTGAAAAATGTTTTATATCACAGTGTAAAAAAGCTGGTAATGCTTTTTAAGTGGTTCTATAAGTACATATTTGGTAATCGCAAGTGCTTACAATTGTCATTGCTTTTATATGAGGAGGTCGCGTCGCGACATATCATTACAAAATACTAGGCTGCTAAAAAACAAAACAATTCTGAAGGTGACAACCCTGAGTTAGATTAAGATTCATGAAAACAAATTGCTTAATTTTTGCAAAATTTTCGCACTTTGAAAATTTTTACTATTTTCAAAAAGGACATATTTTTATAAAAATAATTTTTTTTAAAAAAACTTGGAAAACAAAAACATATTTTAAAATTATATTTAACCCCGACAGTTCAGGAAACAAATATTTAGTTTTTATAAGATTGTTAACTTTACACACATCATGGGGATTAAAAAAAAAAAAAAAACTGAAGGGATTATTCAATCCACTTAACGTGGATTTTGGCGGATTTGGAGGAAAGTCAGTATATTTGACAAAAAAAAATTGTAAAAATATATTTTTGGAGAAAGAAAGTAGTTTTACATTGTAAATTGTTTTGTTATATCAAATTAACTTAATTCCGAAATATTAAATATCTGACGCATCGCTAACCCATGTTAACCGGAGGTAAAAATTGTCCCACAAAATAAAATTGATGGCTACAATTGAATTTTGTTTAAATTAACCAACTAAAAACAAGTTTAGTTCTTAATTAAGTAAAATGTTCAAAGTAATAAATCATTAGTACTAAAAAATATTAACCCATGTTCACCGAAGTCCGAAAAAGTGCCAAAAAATGAAATCGAAAACGGATTTTGCACATGAGATGATTTTGATGAATACCCGAGTAAAAACGTTCATATGCAATCATGTTATTTAATACAATATTATATAAAAATATATATGTAGCTTAATATGGATACATGTTATATCGCATATTATCATATATAACTATATCTTAGATTTGGTTTTTCGAACATTTTTGATATGGGCTCATACATGTTATTATCTTAATATATATCGATTGATATAACCGTATATGTGGCGTATATTACAACATGGTATCATATTAACATTTAGTTTTACATCGAATCTAAAGTGTTTAATAACAATTTTAAATTGAAAATAAAATTTTCCTTTGGACATATTGAACATTACAAACTATACAAACTATAGATTAAATTGCAACTAAATATTTCAAATTGAGAAAATGTTCACCCATTACTGCATAAAACTCGAGATCTTAATAAAAGTTGTGTGTTTTTATAGTAAATGGAAAATAAGTGAACACCTATTCGGCGTTTTGCGATATTAGTAAAACCCAAATGGAGTCATAGCGTTTTTTTTTTAATTTTTTCGCCACAAAAAATGGTGTGTTTCTAAAGTTTTCATTGTTTTGGACATAAAAGCTGTTGAATATTACAATAGAAATGTGGTTTTATCGTATTTAATCAAAAAAATGTGTCTAGGTTAGGTATATTAGGAGCAGCATTCAGTCAAATTATTCGTTACATATATGTAACACCATGCAGTAAAGGGTTAGATAAAATGTTTAAAAAAGCAAAAATCTTAATTTCAATTAGAATACTTTGCGCTATCATTTAAAAATTTAAAAGCAATCCTTAATTAATTTATAACTTCTTTAATTACAAATTAAAACTTTTAATATCAATTACAAATTTTCATCATTTCAAATAAAACACTTTATAATTTATTTGAAATTTTCTTAATTTCAGCGGAATGCAACAAAATCGTTAGTAGCTTCAAAACTATAATACATTTTATGTTTAACATAGTTTTACCATATTTCCAAATTATATACGATAACTATATGATATGGTTTCCTATACAATATTTATGTATATTTAAAATAATATATAGTCCATATAATATCCTATTATATTAAATTAGATCTTGTAGTATAACGTATCATTTGATTAAATTGGATGAAAACAAAATAAGGACAAAACTATATCAAATCGCATCTAATTGTATCTGAATAAATATAATATGATTAGATTAGATTAGATCAGATCAGAAAGCACTATGCACCGCGACCAATGTAGGTCTTTTGTGCTGCCTAAGGTTACCTACAGATTCAAGCTACCTATAAAGCCAACTATCCTATTAGGCAAAATGTTCGCGATGTCGGAAGGCGAAATGAAGCGATCACCTAGAAACCTAAGTCTCCTATCACAAAGCCTGGGACATTCGCAGAGAACATGCTCCGAGGTCTCAAACACCATCTCGCAAAACCTACACAAATCCGTGTCCGATTGACCCTTCTTGTGCAGATGGTATCTGAGATTACAGTGTCCAGTTAAGTACGATGCCAGGGTCCTCAAACCCCCCCCCCCCCCCCCCTTTCAAGCGACAAGAGTCGTCTCGACCCCCTACTGGAAAAAGGAATCAATCTTTTAGCCTGGAGCTGACCAGGAGAGTTTTTCCAGTAACCAGAAAATTATAAATATAAATATAATATGATACAATTATATCGAATGTGATACAGTTTAATCGGGTTATTTTTCGAATAAAATTTTATATAATTATATGTATGGCCATATTATATTAGTTAAAACTATATAAAGCTTCACATCGGTTTTCTTTAATCGGGTAGCAATTTTTCACAAGTATGAGCATACAATCAGAGAAATAAGTGGATATTATTATTAAAATATCCCGTTTTTTCCTCATGTATATAAAATTTTCTTCTTTTTTTATTTGAAAATATTTAGTCATAACCACCTACTTTATTTTATGTAACATTTATGACCTACGGAAAACATGGGTTAACGATACACCCAATATTTATTGTTTTGCAACTGAGTAAAATAAAACAATGTACAATGTTAAATTAGTTACTTTCGTCAAAAATATATTTTTAAAATGATTTTTTATCTAAAAGATTACTTTCTGCCAAATCCGCCAAAATTAAATCGGTCCACACACTAAGTAATAGAGAGATCCCTTCAGTAATATTTTTTTCTAATGCCCATGATGTGTGTAAAGAAAAGTGACAAAAACTTGTTTAATATTTGCAATATATAATTTTTTTTTTAAATTATTTACTCGAAATTGGAGCTGTGAAAATAACTGAAAATTTTAGAAATTTTTTGGCCTAGTGTAGTTAAGGGTTAACGATCTTATAAAAACTAAATAATTTTCCTGAGTTGTCGGGGTAAAATATAATTAAAAAAACATGTTAATTTTTTTTTTTTTTTGTTTAAGTTTTTTAAAAACATAATTTTTATGAAAATATGTCCTTTTTGAAAATTTACCAAATTTACCCATAAATTTTTTTTCAAACATTTTGAAAAAATTAGACAATTTATTTTTCCATAAATCTTAAGTATCCCGTCAAAAACTCGAAGTTTTTAAACATAAGAAGCAGCTTACTAAACACCTTACGAAAAATCTAAAAATATTTGGTTACCTACGTGGTGGCCACAAATTTAAGACACAACATTTCGCTTATATATATTTCTGATCATTTTTACATCTTATCGAAAAAGTTGTAGATCCATGTTATTTTTTCAAAGATACTAGTAATGTTATGAAAAAAAATTTACAATAGTTTGTTGCCTATATTTTGTTAGTAATTTTTATTTACAGATTAATACAAGTTTTAGCCTGGTCATGAATTTAGGACATATGCCAAATAAACGTTAATTCACTTAAGTAAAGCTGAGCTTTATAACACAATCTTAGTATTTGGTGGGAAAGCCTTTATTTTGGATCACAGCACCGCATCTCCTAGGTAAACTTTCAACTAATGTCATACAACGTTCCTTTGGAATGGCATTCCAAGCTTTTTGAAATTCTTCCCATAAATCGCTGAAATTGTTTGGTTTTACTGCTCGTACATGCTCCTCAACATCATTCCACAAGTTCTCAATTGGATTGTGGTCCAGGGATTGAGCTGGCCAATTCAGAACATTGATATTGTTTTCCTCTAAGCAACTTTTCACTAGTCGTGAAGTGGTCATTATCATGCATAAATTTCCACATTGGAGGCATGTTGTCTTCAGCGAATACTATCATAATGCTTGTCAGTGTTTGGTGTGAATGGGTCCTACACCGTGGCAGGAAATTGCTGCCCACACCATGACATTGCCATCATTATGCTTAACCGTTTTGAGTGTGTACTTTGGGTGATGCTCCAGGTTTGGAGGGCGCCATACATACTGTTTTCCATTAGAACCGAAGCGGCAAAACTTCGACTCGTCACTCCAAAGTATATGTTTCCAAAATGTCCTCGGTTTATTGAGATGTTCTCTTGAAAACGCTAGTCGGGATTTAATATTTTTTTTTTGACACAATACACCCACATAAAGATTTTCTCATTCAGCATCTTCTTATTGTTCTGGACGATATATTAATACCAAAATCTGATGGAACCTCATTTTTAATTTTACTTGAGCTCGTGAAAGGATCTTTAACAGCTGCTTTATAAATTAAGCTATCCTCCCTGGGTGTAGTTTTTCGGGCTCTAGGTTGCTGTTTGACATTTTTGGTGGTACCATATTGCTTGATGTGTTTCAGAGCGATGTAAATCTTGGATCTGGAACATTTAAGTATTCTAAGCTACTTAAATGTTCCAGATCTCCATTACTGTTTTTCCATCAGTATTCACTTGTTGGATAAGTTTTCGCTCGGCATCGGAACTCCAAGTATCTTTGGCCATTTCTAACGAAATATTTTGATGTATCACTACATAACATTTAATAAAACATTCATTATTTACCCTTAAGCTTCAAAAACACCAAACAATCACTTTATACATATTTCTAATATGTTAGATATTTCTAATATGTTTTAAGCACACACACAGAAAAATATTTAGTTATTTGCCAACTGAAATTCGGTTACAACGATTCAAATTCGGTTATTACGAATTTCAGTCGGTTGGTACAACTGAACATAAGTTTTCACAACAAAATTCGCGTAATTCAACTGAATCTTTGTTGTAACTCCCAACATATTCAGAAATCTAATGTAAATATCATTGTACTATCTGAATTTATAAGTTGTTACCATTAAAATACACTTTTCAATTCGGTTGGCACTTTATTTCTCTGTGTGCACGTTTTAACAATAATATAATAATAAAAATAGCAACAAAATGTAAAAACAAACAAAACCAAATAACGGTACTTTTTCGTAACATTACAGGGGTACACTCAAAAATAAACAAAATCTAATTTGATATTGCAGGATTGTAAAAATTACCATAACTAAACCCGTTACATGTCTTAAATTCGTGGCCACCACTAGTATGAACAAAAATAATGGATCTAAAAATACATTTTCCAAAACAAAAAAAAAAATTTATATATAAAACCTTAATGACTTGCTTGTACAAAATGCCATTACTTTCCAACTTACAAAAAATCAAAAATAAGTAGTCTAAAAATTAGTCTAAAAATAGATTTTCAAAAACTTTTTACAACATTACTCTGTAGTTAAAATAATAATAACAATAAGTACTTATGGGTGACGCATGATATTTTGTGTTGAAATAATTTGAAAATTAAGACCTTATTATTTGTGTTAAAATAATGGAGAGAGAGTAATGTGGTGTCATTGCAGTTAGACCGAAAAGTTATGATGTGTCATTACCATTTCTACACTGGGATAAATAACCTTTATATTGATCATGATGGTTATCTAGCAGATAGGATAGTAAAATAACTTACTCGTTTAGCATCTTAATTTTCTCCTCCATATCTTGAAGTTCATTCTTTACTTTACGATATTCGTGAATTTTTAATTGAATTTCATTACGTAAGGTTTCTTCTTTCAGCATATTCTCATTGTTAAGTTCACAAATCTGTTAAGAGGAAACGATTAATTTAAATTTTGAATCTGTAAGTCCAAAACCAACAATCTAACCTCAGTGATTAGTTCGTTTTTTTGATTCTCTAAGGTCTGAACTTTGCGTTGTTCCATGGATAAATCGGCTTGAAGTTCTCGCTGTAGAGACATGCTCTTAAAAAGATCCGATTGTGTTTGCGAAAGTAGAGTATTAAGATCATCAACTTCATGTTCCTTAATTTGTAGCTGTTGCTCAAGTAATGCTTTGTCCGCTTTAACGCTTATCAACGACGTGGTCAAACTTTCGCACGACGATTTCGTTGCACTTATATCCTCCAGTGATCGTTTTAATTGGCAATTAAGTTCATCGTTACGTTTCTGCTCAACTCGAAAAAGAGTATTGAAGACATGAAGTTGATTTTTAGCCTTTACAGCCTGTGGATATTTAATACAAAACATAGAATAATTTTAAAACAAATACTACCATAAAGCAGCAAAAACTGTAGAGTGTCAATAAAGTTAAGTGCACTCAAAAAATCTGCAAAAATTGCAGTTAATTTAATCAGATAAATACGCTCATAGAAATAAACCTGCAAAAATAGCAAAAAAGCGGTTTCTACGACTGCTAAAATTAGCAGATTTTTTTTACTAAATATTAGTAATATAATAGCAAAAATGAATCTGTTGAATTTGAAAATATTAAGTTATATTTGAGCTAAATTTTAGTTTATTGGAAGTAAGAGAATAATCAGCTAAATTCAGCAAAAACATTAACTAAATATTAGTAGACAAAAAATCATAAAAATTTGACATTTTTAAAGTTTTTTTTTAGTGAAATGAAAATGAAATTTATTCAAGTTCGAGGCCATACTCTATATTTCTTTATTAGGATATTGTCCTAACAAATAATCTATAGAGTTTTTGTTTTCAAATTTATTATTTGACCTTTTCAGGAATGTGTTGATAGATCTAGTTCGGGAATTTCCTAGGTTCCCATCATCAACTTGAATAATTTTCATTTTCATTGCACAATTAAAGGTCGAAAAAAAACATAATTTTTATTTTTTAATAAAAATTTTATCAAAATTGTTTTTTTTTTTTAGTTTTGCTTTTAATGCGAATAAAAGTCTGCCCTTATGAAATCAGTCAAAACTTCTGTTGATTTTAACAAAATAAACTCTTATTTGCATTCTACTAAATTTGAGGTAAATATAGCAAAAATGTTGTTAATATTACGGTTTTTGTTTGCTATTTTGAGTCGACAAATATTAAGTAACGTTTTTGCTAATTTTAGAGAATAAATGCTATTTTCAATTAACTAAGTTAACAGAGTTATTTTTGCTGTTCTTATTTAATTATTATTTAGCACAAAAATTTGCTAAATTCAGCAGTTTTTCTGCAAGGTTATTTTTAACTAATTTTTAGTAGCTTTTTCTGCTATTTTTACAGTTTCATTTCTATGAGTGTAAGAAATTTCAGTGTCAATGATTTCAAAAGCAATGAAAGTTAGACAATTATAATTTTTTTAATTAATTAAAACAATTTTAATTTCATAAAATTTTAAAGATAGCTTATATTTGAAATGCAATTTGAACAAAGTTGCTGTAATAATTTTAACGTTTTTCGCCGACAATAAAAAGGAAGTTCAAAGTTTATATCGCGACCCTAAAATAAATTTAAGCAGGTAGGATTCATGACCTAGGCTACTTTGTTTCCAATTATTCGACCTAGGCAGTTAACCGGTTAATGCATTATTCGAAAAATCGCTAAAATGGATTAATCGAATATTCGGGTCGGTTAATCGAAGATTAATTTGTCTGCAAAATCTGGAACTTTTGAGTTCACAAATAAAAAAAAAATTAGTTTTTTGGACGGTTATAAATCTTTAATTTTTCGAGTTAAAACGTTTGCATAAAATAATAATACATTATTTTATATACACTTATAAGTTTTTATCTGCCAGTGTATTTAACCGGACATAATTATATAAATTCATATATAAAATTAATTTCGTCAAGCAATTTTAATATGATGTCTTTTTTAGATGCGTCTTATCGAATCTCGCTTAATATATAATTGTATATTGTGTTTATAATACGCTAAATCAAATTCAGTTAATAATGACGTTATATATACTCGTACCTAGACATTGCAAAAGACAAAATAATATATATTTAGATCTTATAGCATATAACAAAAAAAAAACACAATTTAATTTTGGATAAAATTAATGCATAGAAAATTTGTCAATCATATTTTGAATATAAATATGTATTACATCAATACAAAAGTACAATTAATTGCCTATATCAAATTGTGTATAATTTTATACACAAAATTTACCCCAATTTTTGTCTTTTGAATTGATTTCTTTCTGGTTCCCAAATTTCTACACCTTATACACAAAATATGTAGGAACCCTAAAAAAGGACTTGTTTCATTTGTAACATTAGGAGTTTTTAATTAAGTTTTAGATTTTTTTTCAGTGTAAAAAGCTAAATGAAGTTTCAACGTTTTTTCCGTGTTTGTTATTTAATGGTATAAGTTACTAAATTCCATAAAATCTTCATTTTCATCATATCTTTATTTTCAAAGTTTTTTCTCAAACAATTTATTTTTTTAGGTAATTTCAAGAGAATTTTTTGAATAAAATAAGAGTTCCATATGTAAAGGAATTTGCTACAAATTAAAAAGTTGTAAACTTTTTGCAACTGGCTAAAGTCTGAAAGGATTAATAACGTTGAAACAAAACCCGTATTTGACGATAATTATTTCTGCAAATATTTAGGATTTTAATGAAGTTTTAAAATAAAAAACTGGATACAACTATAGCTTATTTTGTATATATTAATATCAGTTCAGATATAAATTTATACCGCTATATAAAACCAGATTAAATTGTATTGCGCCATTATTCGGATGTAATTTAATCTGATATTTAAGACTAAACAAATGCAAACTTATATAATTATATAGGCCCATTTCTAGGATAAAACTGTATTAAGACTCATAATTAATTTCGTTTGATTATATAGATCATCATATTATTAATCGGGTTACTAAAAAAAAATTTATAAAAAGGGTTATAACTTTTGACTTTTTTTAATTTTCAAATTTTAGCTAGCCTAGCCGTATATTAGTCCCCAAATTAAACTAAAGATTAATATTTAGCTAAAATTTTAACGTAATTCTACAAAAACGATGAATATCAAACTTAAAGGAAACAAACGTTTTCAAATTTGACGTGTTTCGCGGATTTTGATAAAACAGATTAAAGCGCTGTTTCGCGATATAGACATCAAAATTAGCAAAATAACGAACACGATAAGTAAAAAGTTATTTAAAATGTGTTGTGCAGTAGTATTGGTCAACTAGTACAACTTTGATGTTAAAAACTTGAAAAAAATTAAGAAAATGCACTTTATGCGAGCGGTTTTTGTTTCAAAGTTACCTTTACCTGAAAAAACGATTTCTATTATTAATACATTATTGCCCGTTACGTGTTGTTAGGTAAAAATTTAGCAAAAAAAAACTATAACCCTAATGTGCACATATTTTTATAAATTTATCCGGGTTACAAAAAAATACATAATGAAAAAAAAAATCGAAACAGCCACCCCCCGAAATAAATTCCTAGCTACGTGCCTGATCAACACATTCCTGAAAGGGTCAAATAATAAATTTGAAAACAAAAAAAACTCTATAGATTATTTGTTAGGACAATATCCTAATAAAGAAATATAGAGTATGGCCTCGAACTTGAATAATTTTCATTTTCATTAAAATTAATTGCTAAAATTAAATTAAATTAATAAAAATTAAAAAAAAGATAACAAAAATTAAAAAGGTTTTCTAGACATAGACGTTTAAAGTTGTATTTTTTTAATTTTAACGATTTTTTTTTTAATTTTTGCGACTTTTCACTATTGCCGATTTTTTCAATTTATATTTTCAGTATATTTCAGCAATTTTTTTTAACTTTTTTTTTTAATTATTATTTTTTTAATATTGGCGTTTTTTTAAATAAGGCGATTTTTCCTCAAATAAAAAACAATATTCAACTAAATTTTTAATAGATATAATTAAAAACTCAATTGAAAATAAAATCAATTAAATAGTTACAAATTATTTTTATTTATACTAGAATTTCCTTAATTGGATCGAATTCGATTAAACTTTTAAACAAATAGTTTAATTGATTCTAGTTTTTTCTCCGTAGTTAACACCCAATTTTCGTACTGTTTATACAACACAAGTTTTAACTTTTATGTACTACAGTGAAGCACGAATTTAACGAACTCATAGGAAGCTTACAATTTAGTTCGTTATAAGCGAAGTAAACATTTCAAAAAATTAAAAAAATTATGTTTTTTTTTTTAATTCCTCTAGTTTTTAATTTTTTCTTTGTAATTTTGAAACAATTCTTTCATTTCACAAAAATTTTAATTATTATTAGTGAAGTTTTAAGTAAAAAGCTAAAGTTTCTAAAATTTGCTGCACATTTTTCATTTTAATATCTTGATTTTTTATGTGTTTATTGTAAGCATAAAAATTTGTATGAAAATTCGTAAAAGTGCCCAAAAAGTTCGCCGTAAACGATGTTCGTTATAACCGTATTTTGTATGAAATATATTAGTAAAAAAGTTCGTTATAACCGTGTTCCAATTTTGTTATTTTATATTCGTTCTTCTGAAGCAAAACGCGATGGCAATAATAATGATAAAAAACTTCTGCATTTTTAATATTAATTTAGTTGAATTGTATTTTAATCTAATTTCAGAGTCAACAAAATTAATCAATTTATGAGTAAAATAACAATAAATCCTCTAAACCAATGCGATGCGCTTTTCCTGCCAATGATTAGATTTTAATGTATAAATATTAAAAATAATTTTCTATTATAATAAATACATTAAACTAATAAAGACAACATATCGTATCAAAAAAAAATTTTGTAATTTATTTAAACAAATTCATAGAAAATTTTACTATAATTAGTAACATTTTTTGCTGATTTCACCAGTTTTATTTTAATTTTTATTTTGCAAAAATTTTACTAATATTTAATAATTTTCTCAATTTTTTTTACTAAATTAATTTTACTTATATTTAGTAAAAAATTTGGTTGATTTTAGCAAACCGATTTCCATTAATATTTTACTAAATATTAGTAACTGTTACCAATTTGTTTGCTACTTTTACTTTACTAAAAAAATAGTCACGATCTGGTGCCCTAATATTAGCAAATTCTCTGTAATATTTACAGTTTTTTCTGTAACTTTTAAAGACTTTTTTATTTGAATGTACGTTACAAGTTTCTTGGAATCGATTTTTTGTGTGTAGAGTAATGCTATGTTTCCACTTACGTGTTTTGAGCAAAACATGTATTTTGGTGAAAAAAAATGTGGGGATAAACATGTACAAAACATGTTTTATTTCAAAACACTTTAAGTGGAAACGTAGTATAAAATAAAAATACGAACTTCTCCTAACAGAAACAATATTACTTCGGATTTTTATTTAATTTTTCCAAAATATTAATTTAATAACAAAAGTACGTTGATAGCATACACAGAAAAAATTACAAAATTGTGTTTGTAATATTAAACAAGTTTCATGGAATATTATTGTAAATATAACAACAAAAGTTTTTTAAATTGGCACCAACAATGATGAATTGTAAATTTTTTTGTAATTTCGAATTTTTGTTTTTAAAAATTTTTATATGAAAAATGCTTTGAAATGCTTGTAAAGTGTAGTTACAAGCGTTTCAAACAAAAATAAAAAATGTGTTGGAAATAAATTTTAATTTCCAAATTCCATTGTTGGTGCCAACTGTTTTTTCTGTGTAGGTGGAATGATTCGCAGTCTATTTCCCAGTATTCATATTTATAAATATTTATGTTGGAAATTTACTTACACCTCTCTTTAGATCGTTTACTTCTTCCAATAAATGTTTTACTTCATCACGTCTTTTACGCCAGGCATTTAGCATTATTATGGCAAAAATCCGCATACCAGCCATATGTGGATCACGGTCGTGCATGGCAAAGTAGTAGTTATCCTGTTTGTACATCTTGTGGACAAAGGAATTGTGGGTATTTGAAACCATCATTTTGTCGCCGTAAGTCCATGGCATTAACGATTTATTATTTTCGTTATTGTCGTTAACGGTCGGACGTTTTGGTGATGCTGTTACTGAAAATTGTGGATTACGACGAGCTTGAATGAAATCCATTTGGGAAATCGATTTTCTTTGACGAAAAGCTAGAATAATTCCTGTTTTCTGGCGTTGTAGGGTGGAAGTTAATTCCTTTTCCCTGGCAGTTAATGGTTTCTCTGGCGATGGTGTCTTATTAACTGGTACCAAAGGCGAAGGCAACGATTCGTTGGTGGATAACGATGCCGAAGATGAGGATGGGGTAAGTAATACAGCTCGGGGTATATGAGATTTAAGTTGTAAGGCGGCTGTTGTCTTCTGTTGAGAACTTTAGAAAATATTTTTTTTTTATAAATAATTAACTTTTTATTTCAATTCAAATGAAACTATCGCGAAATTAGGCCATAATTTAATAGCGAAATTTTCCAAAGACGGATGATTTTCAAAAGTGGGAAATCAAAATAAAAGAAAAAACTAAGAATTATATTCGTGTGTTGCGGTGAAAATGTTTTCAAAACAAGTTATTTTCTTGTCCCCAAAGACAACGAAATAAAAAAAAATTAAACAAGTCTTTGGCAATTATGCCAGATTTTGACACTTACTTGACTTTTAACGGTGTTTTCTTTAGCAATCGCATACCGCTGGGTTTTCGTGTTTTATTCTTGTTTTGCGATCCCATAGATAGTTTTCTCTTGCTTGGTACCGGAAGGCGGTTACCGGGTGAACAATCAGAAAGATCAGTAGCAGTTGAAGATGTTGATGTGGTATCCGCTTCACTTGCATTTCTATGCGGTATTTGAAGTGGTGGTATTGTTAATGATGTTTTCGGCATAATTATTATTTTATAGCGTATTTTTTCTTGTAAAGTTGTCGTAAATTAATGAATTATTATAATTGAACTTGACAAATAAATAAAATTCTATAGTTTGAAATAACAGAAATTGCTTTGAAGTATTATAAATTGATTGAATTAATAAAAACCAGGGTAAGGGAAATTAAATAAAACCGAAATTAAAAATTAGTGGCCCTAAAGACCCCCTGGGTCCAAAAAACATAAACGCGTATTTACATACAATTGGGGGTACTCAAATTTAGTACACACTTTAGGGGGGAGAAAAAAATTAAACTTCTTTTACCCTCCATCCCATAGTGCAGGAGAGTATATTCACTTTGTCAAATGTTTGTAATTCTTTTAAAAAAATTCTGGGACCCCATAAACTATATATATTCTTGATCAGCATGGATAGAGAAGTCGATATAGCCATGTCCGTCTGTCCGTCTGTCCGTCCGTCTGTCTGTGGAAACACAAAATACTCCTCCAATACAGAAGAGGTACTGCTAATTTTCAGTCAAATTGTTTGTTGATATCATGAGCAGTTTTCTAGTGAAAATGATCAAAATCGGTTAACGCGTTCAAAAGTTATGAATGAAAATGTGGGAAGACCTCTAAAATTTTTTTTTTTTTATTTCATCATACATACATACATACGTACATTCAAAGCTTATACACAAGAATATACGCAAGCAGGGATGGCTGTCAATATCGCTGAATTACCGTCCCCCGATTCTAACACCTTTCAACTGACTATCGTTATCGCTTAAATACCGTTACCGATATTCTTGAAATACCGTTATCCGTAAAATACCGTTACCTTAAAATACCGTTACCGAAATAATCTAACAAGATCTGAACAAAAAAACTTCTGTAAATAGATATATTTTCCCAAAGTGTGATCATAAACTAGACAGTCATTTAAACTCGGGCATAATGCGGTTAAAAATTGTGGTGTGCATTAACATTACCTGAATAATTAAAATAACGTTATCCTTAAAATGCCGTTAGCAAAATAATTGAAAAATCTTTTTCCCTAAAATAAAGTTACCGAAATATCTAAAATATCGTTACCGCTAAAATGCCGTTAGCGAAATAAATAAAATACCGTTAACGCTAAAATACCGTTAACGCTAAAATCCCGTTACCGAAATAACTGAAGTATAGTTTCCCCTAAAATACCGTTACCGAAATAAAAGAAAATAGCGTTACTACGACCAATAACCACATAGAATCGGTTACCATCCATGGTCATGATCAACACTTAAAAACAAAAAAAACCCACAAAATATTGTTGTTGTTTTTTTGTTTTGTAATACAGTATGTATGTACGGCCCTATGCTCCTTATAGGAACGACGGGAATATATATATATATGTATGTACGTATGAATTAGTAGCAATCGCATGCAGAGTTGCCAGGTTTGACGATTTGTCGTCATTTTGATGATATTTAATACCCAAAATAACTAAATGACTATTTGACGACTTTTGCTTCCAAAATGACGATTTTTTGACAATAATTTAATATGTCAGCAAGATCTACTTATTTATCATTCTCATAAAATCGCCGGCTCGATTATTAAATTTATATTATTTCGTTAAAAATTGAAAGCAAAAACATTGTTTTTTGATCGATAGCTAGCTTTTATATGCTAATATGATGTAAAATACAATTTTGCAAAAATGCAAATCCTAGAATTGAATAAAACTTAATCCAAACCGCATTTATTTTTTTATAAATTCATTACGGGTTTAGCTTAATTTAGTTTCTGTGTTTATATGTTTAGAACATTTCTTTAAATTTTTATAAAATTTAATTGGAGTTAGATTTAAATAAAAATAAAAAAATTTTCATGTTAAAACACAAGGCATGGACTTTTTTTGCGAAACAAACAGATCTCTAGCCCGAATATATTTCATGTTGAAAGATGATATATATACAACTTTAAATGAAACAAAATAAATCCAAAAATAAATCCGGTGCTTAAAAAACAGGCCTAATAATATAAATAAAGTGCCAAAATTTAATAATTAAAAATATAACATTAAGTTTGTTCGATAACACAAAAATTTGTACAAGTTTTTACTGGAAGGTGTTCGTTTAGACAAATACGCAGTAAAAACTGGTAAAAAGAGAGAGTAAAGTGACAGTTTGATGCCAAAGAACTTACAAGTTTTTACTGGATACATTTTTGCCAGAAAGAATTAAAAAAAAAATTTATTTTTATTCTTCTATGGAAGAAGTTAAAAAACATTTAAATTATTTTTGGTCGATAATTTCAATTAACTTTTTCCTTTTCCATAATGACCAGTTGATTTTTTTTTAATATTTAAAACAAGCTATTTTATCTAATTTAATAATTCCTACAAATTTTCTGTTCGTTTACTTTTTTGTAAATTTGTCTTACTATTTGTAATTTTGTTACTGAGTAGTTTTTACTGAACTTTACAGGAAAAGTAATCGAACAGACTTATTGTTAAAGAATTTCCAAATTTTGTAAAAGAATTTAATATTTAAAAAGTTGTGCCACTGAAATGTTGTTCACAGAATTATGCAGATATAAGTGTTTAACAGTTCAAGTGGTAAAATTAGTTTGATTTAAAGTTGTATTTATTTGATCTTTCAACATTATATTTTTGTTATTTTATTAATTAATAATCATATAATTACAAGTTATATACTATTACCCTAACCGAGCACTAGCTACTATGGCCTTCGGCGCGTTGTAGCGAAAACAGATCAGTGCCTCTGGTGGGAATCGAACCCACGACCCCCGCACTGATAAGCCAGCACGCTACCAACTAGCCTACTGGGGCACACTGTTTCAACATTTTATAAATATGAATATCGTTGTAAAATATAATGATTTTCGAAGTTTAAGCCAAAGAGAAGCGTCAAAAATCGTGTTATATTACAACGATAACACGTTAACATTTAAAAAGTGAATAACATTATTGTATTTTATTTTTTATTAAAACTTTATCCCTCTTCTAACAAATATATTTTATTTTGACGATTTTTCAAAATATGATGACGATTTTGACGATTTTTTCTAGAAAGTTTGTCGTTTTTATGCTTTGCAAACCTGGCAACACTGGTTATAAGTGCAAATGCGAGAAGCCCTCGAAAAATTGTTAAGCTAATTTATAAAGTATGCTTTTGTTTTCCATATACCAGGCTTGCCATATACCTTTTTTTGTTAACCCCAACAAATCAAAAAATCACCAATTAGAAAAAAGGTAGAACAAAATAGTTTAGTTAAAATTCTTTATTTATTTGACTGCATTAGTTGCCAGACACATTAATCGTTATCAGATCAAAAAAATATCCAGCAACAAAATCCCCGAATCCAACAATGTAAATTCATAACTTTTTTTCGTACACTATTTTTACTTATTTCATTCTCAACCTTTAATAAATTTGCAAGGAAACTCTTACATTCTAATTACATTTATTAAAAACCCCATTCAATTTAAAGGACATTCACTTTCAGAACTTTTTTATTTAAGACATATAAGGTGCATACTTCATCTTAAAATCTTTTGATTATATGCATTTGTTTTCCTTAAAAGCCCTAATTTTTATTTGATACATACAAAAATAATCTAAATTAAAGTATTGATGTGTAAAAACCAATCGAATTTTGGGAAAATTTCTTAGGGTTCTTATTCTAGGAGTCGTAAACGAGAATTGCACAAGCAACTGAGCTGAAAAACAATAATTTGAAATACCAGTTTCTTTAATTTTTTGTATCTCGAAAACACCCTAAACACTCGAAAGATTTTCTTTTATAATTTTTGACAAACTTAGTTTCATCACACTTTCCGTTTTACTTATGTGATGTATAGTATAAACACATGTGTTGTAATGTAAACTGGCATTTCATAATTATTTCATTATGTATGTCTCCGCAAGTGTATTTTTGTTCCCTTAAATTTATCTAAAATTCTGATTATTCGAAACTGTTTTTATGCGTTTGTATTCATTGCATCTCTTCTAACGATCCAAAAATATATTTTAGTAACTTTCTTTCATTATTATATAGGCAAAGAGACAAACAACAGGCGAATTTTACAACAGTTTTTTTAACATCATAAGGAACTATACAAATATATATATTTTTCACTACACGTTCTTCTTTAGGTAATCAGAATAACCTTTGAATACCCACTGCAGAATTTCAGATTCATTTTAGTAAACTTTAATTAAACATTTTTTTCTTCTGAAACATCGCAAAGACATTAATCAATCAGTCATATTTTGTTTTACTTATAAAAACAACATTATTTTTGTTATTTTTACAAAGAATATAGATATTAATATTGTTTGCACTTTCCCTGGTTTATGAAAACACCGAGATGGAGGGTATCCAAAAATTCGTCACAGCCGAATTTAATCTTTTTTTAATACCAAATTCGGCACATCGGACTTTAATGCTTCCACTTGTTTAATACCAAATTCGGCACATCGGACTTTAATGCTTCCACTTGTTTTTATGTAAAACGGTGCTCAAATTAAGAAAAATTACAAAATTAGTTTAAAATAAAGAACTAGAGCCATTGAGGTAAAGCCTTTAGGGTGGACCGAAAAATGCGTAGACAAAAAAGTTAAAATAAAAAACTTTTAGATTCCAAAAAAAAAAATTAAAAATACTTTTGTAAAAACCGGGAAATTCTAAAAAATTTACAAAGTTTTTGTTCTAGTGCTAGTAAATTCGGTTACTTTTCAATACTCGATACCACTCGATATTTTGTATTTGTATACTCCATACTTTTAACGGTTTTTAAAATTACTTTAATTTTTTTATAAAAATCTTAACTTTTATTGAAAATTAAAATTTTAAAAATATATTTTTTAACTTTTTCTTATAGTTTTTCAACTTTTTTCATTAAAATTTTCAACTTTGATTTTTCTTCTAGCAGAGTTGTATTATATTTCTAATATTGTTTTGTTTTTCTGTCCAAAATACAACTCTGAAACAATTGAGTATATCTTCAAAGTATCGAGTACCCAAAAAAAGACAAAAATTCCACTCACGCACAATCACTCACGAGCATTTTTTACTACTCTCACTCACTCATGTGAGTTAATTCATATTTAACTCACACTATCGCGTGATTCCCGTGAATCACGCAAAATCACGAAAACAAATCTTACCAGAAAAATAAATTATAAAAATTAAGGTAAATTGTGAATGTTTAACTCAAAAACGTAAAGTCATTAAATCGGCGTAAAAATTTAAAAAAACATTTATTTAAAAAGATTTTTTTTTTGTTAAACTCTACTCATGCACACTGACTCAAGCAAAACATTTGGCTCACGCACACTCACTCACGAAAATTTTTTTCCTACTCACACTCACTCACGATCACGAGAGTAAAATAAATTTTCACTCACACTCACGCGTAATTCACGTGAATAACTCAAAATTCAGTTCACGTGCCCATCTCTAATACCTACCTCAAATATATTTGACCTGGTTCACACACGACAATTTTACTTGAGCAATTTTTCTTCAATTCTCCTTTGAACTTGCTTTTGTGTTCGCACAGGAAAAGTTTGTTTCAGCAATTTTCGTATATCAACCTGCAGTGTTGAAAATTGCGGATGACAAAACAAAACGGAATTGGAGTACGGGCAAGTCTGTATCCCCTATCATTCTCTTTCCCTCCCTCTTCTATAAACTCAAGAATTGCGCAAGTAAAATTGCCGTGTGTGAACCGGGTCTTACAACCGAAAACTGGTAATAGTTTTTGAAAATTTTTAGCTTTTAAATGTTTTACTTTTAAATTTTTAAAAATTAAAATCAAAAGTTAATTTTGCGATCTTTTATCATAAATTATGATATGAGAAATGATTACTCAAGTTGAAGATCATTCGTTTTTTGTTAAACAAAAAAAAAACCGTGCAATGTTGATTTATTAATTAAAAAATTTCTTCATCCGCTAATTTAATGCAGAATTTATCTATTCAGATGACCAAGGTAGAAGGGGTAGAAGATTTACTCAAATTATAATTTTTGAAGGAAAAACATTAACGCTTTACCCGTACTGTTTTATTTACCCGATGTTTAACACTCGAAGCCCGTTCCATTCCATATCGTTCCATTTTGCACCAATGTTCTATTCTATTATCGGTGTGTTTAAATTTGTTAACAAATAATTAAGACAACCTCTTGTTTCATAAAAAATTAATCTCACCGGATCTTTCACGGACCAAGCCTATTTGTATCCCAGCAAAAATGTTGTCCGTTTTGTCCTTTCTCTCCAAGTTTCTGAGATAACGTCCATTTAAATAAAAAAACGCCATTTTATAAAATTTCAAATATCTCGAAAAATAAGCGAGATATCGCAAAACGGACAAGAATTTTGCAAAACGACCTACAGATCACATATTGATAATACCAATGTGTTTAGTGTTTCGATTGAACTCATTCCCGGTTCCATTCCATATAGTTCCATTTTGAACCAATTACTGATTAATATCTATATAAATTCAGAAATAAACTAAGTATAAAGCTTCACAACAGCAAATAAATTTAAAACCATTTTCATTAATCAATGAAATTAAATAATGAAAACATTACCATTATTTGAAAAAAATTATAACGAAAACAATTTTATTACCATTAATATTAATATAATGGTAATGAAATCATTATTTCATTAGTCCACTTCATTCATTATTAGTGCCATGTATGGGTGAAACATAGAATAAACAACTTTTTTAGCGTTTGTTATTCATTGCCGATTTGCTCCCTATTTCGATTATTCGAAATACATTTAGATAATTTGTTAAGATATTAGCACAAAGAAAATAAATATACATAAATTCGTTACAATTTACAATTTTATACCAAAAATTGCCGTTGTATGAACTCTTGCAATTTGTAATTAGACTTCAATGACAAAGTTCATTGGCTTTAACAGCATGGCGAAAAATAAGGGAAGGAAGTCTTAATAGGCCAAAAGAACTATGTAATTGAATAAATAAACTATACAACATTAATAAAGCCCTTGAAATGATAAGGCATTCAACTTAGTTTTCATTAGTCAATACATTAAAACTTTGACTGTAATTTGCAAATACCAAGAATTCATTAATAGTAACGTATTCGCTCAGGTTATCGGTAAGGATAACGTTATTTTCCTTTATTTCGGTAGCGGTATTTAAGTTATTTCAATAACGTTATTTTAAGGATAACGGCTTTTCAGTTATATCGGTAACGGTATTTTAAGGTAATGTTATTTCAGTTATTCAGGTAATGTCAATGCACACCGATAGTTTTAGCCCCGTTATTTAGATCTATGTATTTACAGAAAATTAGTTTTTCTGATTTTGTCAGATTATTTCGGTAATGGTATTTTAAGGATAACGCTATTTTAAATAAATCGGTAAAGGTATTATAGCGAAATGGGTATTTTAGTTATTTCGGTAACGGTATCTCAAGGATATTGGTATTTTAGTTACATCGGTAACGGTATTTTACCGATAACAGTATTTCAATTATTTCGGTTACGGTATTTAAGGGATAAAGATAATGAGCTGAAAGGGTTATGAATCGGTAACGGTATTTTAGGGGCATTGCATGCCATCCATGAAATGCATCTTTTTCCCCCGTACGATTTAAAAAAAAAAATACAGTTCACTATTAGATTATATTAGACTAGAGTGGCACTATGCACCACGACCAGAAGTTGGTATTTTGTGCTGCCAGTGAATACACCCTATAGGTTCAGGCTCCCTACGAGGCCAACTATCCCACTAGGTAAACAGTTCCAAACGTCCGATGGCGTCACTATGCGACCACCAAAATAACGCACCCTCCTATCGGAGAGCCTCGGGCATTTGCAGAGAACATGCTCTGAGGTCTCGGGTTCCAATTCACAAAAACCTGCACGTATCCGTAGAGGATCGTCCCATCTTGTACAATTGCTACCTAAGGCCACAGTGTCCCGTGAGGTAACCCGTCACGGGCCTTAGTTCGCCCCTCGTCATAGACAAGAGTTTCCGCGACCTCTCTCCAGAGGGAGATATAAACAGCCTCGCCTGTCGCTGCCCAGGCGATCTGGCCCAATAGGCCCCAAACTCCGACTCCCTCCATCTTCTGAGCCTCTTACATTTCACTAAAATATGGACCTGAATATTACAAATGCTGATTTTTATGGGACAAACATGCCTTCTATTTTTAATGATTTTTTTAATTAAAGCTAATTTTTTTATACATTTATAATATTTTTGTACATTTTTGTATTTCATATTTTTTGTGATAAATTTAAAATACGAAATTTAAAATATTAGAGTTGGGCATTCTAGTTCATAGTTCATTTCCTTCATTTGCAATTATTAAACTAGTTCGTTTTTTTAGTTCATATGTTTTTTCGATTTTTTTTAAATTATTCATATTGTTATAATGGTCAATTGATTGTTTAACAAATCTGCACAGTTTATTCGAAAATTCCAAATGAACGGTTAAAATTGAACTACAGTTGAACCTCGATTATCCGAGCCTCTATTAACCGGGTACATCTGTTAACCGGCATGCTGGTGGTTTGATTTATGTCTCTATTAACCGTGTTTACCTCTGTTATCCGTGCTATTATTTTTGTCCTCTATTAACCGTGCTTTGCCTCTAGTTATTATCCGTGCAGCTCATATTTATTTGCTTGTTTTTTCTTTTCACCTACATGCAAAGAGTTAAAATTCGGGTAAAATAAATACTTCTATTAACCTTGTTTTCGATTAACCGTGCTGAGTCCGGTCCCGTGCAACCCGGATAATCGAGGTTCAACTGTAGTTCGTTCTTAACCGTTCATTCTGAATTAAAACATTGACCAATCTAACAATATCAATAATTGAAAAAAAATTCTCGAACAAACTTATGATTTATTCAATCAATAAAATGAACTAGAATGCTCAACTCTATAAAATATTAACTATTTGAAGACCTATATTTATAAAACTTTGTGTCGCAATTCATTTATTAAAAAAATATTGAAAGAACAAAAACCAGAAAAACGATTCAAATGAAACTTATTGAAACTTAATCTTACTAATATACTTATTGGCAATTAAAAAAATATGAGTAACGAATCTTTTAAATGGTATTTGGGAATAAAAATTTTGACTGGGCTGTTGATCGGAAAATAGTCTAAGTACGTTACATTTTTGTTTTGAATCCAAAATAAGTTTTTTGACATCATATCGAAAATTTAACTAGATGAAGTCATATAAAAAAATACAAAGGTTTAAGGTTTATTTTATTGAGCCTTTTCTTTAAGTACATACATTAGGGTGGGGCGATTTGAACATCTTAATGGGCGCTTCGCGTTTCTGATTCTTGGGATTGTACTGAGCAAAAAAGTCCACTAGACCATACGTCTACGGTGAAAATCGAGCTTCCAGATTTTGACTTTTTAACCGTATTTAGTGTGTGGGATGGACATATCTCAGGAAGTAGGAGGATCTTATCCAAGATTATGGTATCAATCTCTTCTTTGGAAGATTCTCTAGCAGATTAATGCATCAATCATATTTGTGGGTGGGGTTTAAGGGGTTAATTTTTAATTTCAAAATAGGGCTTTTTTGCCGTAAATTCAAAATCTAGAAGCTCGATTTTCACCGTAGACGTATGGTGTAGTGGACTTTTTTGCTCAGTACAATCCCAAGAATCAGAAACTCGAAGCGCCCATTAAGATTTTTTTCCTTCCATACTAATCGCCCCACCCTAACATACATATACATACTTTTATAAAACATTTGTAAAAAAATTAAAACTTAGGACTAAAATGTAATATCCTAATTAAAATAATTAAAAACAGTATCCTAATTACACAAATTTTATAAAATTTAATTAAATAAAAAATAGAATTAGTAGAAAAATTGCGCCCTTGCTCCCGAGGCTTAGCATGTTTTGAGAGTGGATCTCCTAACCTAAAATATGCTTAAAACTAACTTAATATTAACTTATAACTAAGGACAAAATTAAAAAAACAAACAATAAAATTATAATTTATACTAAAAAATAATAAAAATTTCGGATAAACCATACTAACATCTGTGTGTGCCTTGTACACTCTTTGAGAAAAAATTGTGTCTCAAAGAAGTGGACAGATTAAAAGATGGTGCAGTTTCATTCAAGTATCCAATGGGGGATAAATAATTAATATTTGACCAGCTAAATTGCTTCTGTTGTTCGTAAATATCTGAGATATAATTATTTTTATGAAAGCAAGTCCTTGTTATGAATCTCCCAAGAATGTCACAAATATAAAGTCCGATGGGAGTTACTCTAGATTCACTATATATATGTTTATTTGAATACCGTTTACAAAAGGATTTAAAGTGTATCCCAATGAAGTTTCGCAATATTTTTCTTTCGAAAATTTCCATTTCCTTAATTATAATCGGTGACACATTGAACCAAATTGGAAATCCATATAGTATAAGCTATTAAGCTCGTTTTATATATCAAAAGTTTAGTATTTACTGGTAAATTTTTGTTATTGAGAATTCTTGAAAATGAGCCCAATATTCTATTGGCTTTTTCCAGTACTATGCGGGCATGTTCGTTAAATTTTAGAATTTTATTAAAGGTCACTCTAAGGTATATAATCTTATCCCTAAACGGAATTTCAATGTTGTTGATGCAGAGCCTTAGCTGTTTACTCTCTGGAACAACAAATTCTCTACATTTGCCCGAAGCATTACGTAAGCAGATATCCTCACATTTTGATATGTTTTTTCTTTACCCCCCACTCGTCATAAAAATTTCTTACAGTTTTCAAGTGTTCAGTAAGTTGCTCTAATGCCCTACGTGGAGATTCGTTGTGAGAGTATACAAGAGCATCATCAGCATACAACAAAGTAATGGAATCCGAGCCAATGTGATTAAAGTCATGCATAAAAATGTTATAAAGGTGTGGTGCCAAAATCAATCCCTGAGGAACACCACAATATACGTTTCCAAAATCAGAAACCATTTGGCCAAATTGAACAGAGAATTTCCTATTAGAAAAAAAACTTTTGAATAATTTGATAATAGGAGGATGAAATCCTATTCGAATCATTTTATAAATAATTCCATTGTGATAAGCATGTTCGAAGGCCTTCTCAACATCCAATGACACCGATACTGTGCATTGTTTAATTCGAAGATTACTCACTACGTCATTTTGAAATCTAAGTAGCGCATCAGTAGTGGATTGACTATTCCTAAAACCGAATTGCAGATTTGGAATATAAGGTTCAGTAACTCCAATATCCATTTTGTCACGTAAAACTTTTTACAAAAGCTTTCTTACATTTGAAAGTAAAGAAATTGGCCTGAGGTTATTGATATTCGTATTGTTAGCCTTCTTTTTAATAGGAATTATTTTAGATATCTTCCACACATTTGGAAAATAAGAATTGCTAATACATTGATTGAAAATGATCGTAAGGTATTCAAGCGCTTTTATAGGAAGTTTTCAAATAATGAAATTTGAAATATTGTCAAATCCGCAAGATTTCTTGTTGTTAATATTTTTTGTATGCTCCAACAATTCATTCAAGTTGACAAGTCTATCACAATTTTTAGTATTAAGGGCCGAAAAATTATTTTAAAAAGCAAAATTATTATTTGGAACACTAGAAACTATTTCATTAATAGAGTTTTCAATATGTGATACATCTCTATTTAGACCAGATGCATTGTAAATTCTAGAGAAATGTTGCTTTAAATTATCCAACTTTTCCGTATCGCTATCTATTGAAACACCATCTACTGATAGTTTATTAACAAAACAATTTTTCTTGTAACCTGTAATTTCATATATATTTCTAGTCGTATTCGGACCAGGGCGAATGTTCTTAAGTTTCTCACAAAACAAATGAGCTTGTTCAATTTCCATTTGTCGTTTAATAATTATAGATAGTAATTGAATTTGTTTTGACAATAAAACATAATCGGGATTCAATTGGTTCCAGGTGGTACGATATACTTTCTTTTGCCAATTGTAGTTTATTTTAAATAGGTACCTTATGTTGTCAGATATTACAAATTTTCTATTTTCCATGCTAATTTTCTCGGTATTCATATTTGTTATAAAATTAATTGTTGTAGAAAATTCGTCAATAAATTCATCAATCTCCAAATTAGACAAGTTACTTGAAAAATCTGGCGAATGATTTGAGAGTCCCTAATTTATATCTTTTTTAAATTTATCCCAGTTTGTATTTTTAAAAGAAATAAAAGTTGGCTGTGGTTTTAATATAAATTCAAAATTTTGAAAATTAATTTCCAATTTGAGCGGAAAGTAGTCGGAAAACGTTAAAATACTATGAATTTTGTAGTTTGGATTTGTTAATTCAACTAAATTTGAACTTAATAGAAAGTAGTCAAGAAAAGATGAACCATTCGGAAAGGAATGAAAAGTATTGCAAATTCTAACAAAATCTAAAGAAAAGTGTTGCAGCCCGTTGAAAAACACAACACCATTTGAATTATTACATGTGTCGACCCAAGCAATATTTTTGGCATTAAAATCACCCCAATAAAAGCGCCATCATAATTTTCATAATGACAGGTCATCATACATTTTAGATTGGTTAAAATTACAAGGTATATAAACTGAGCCAAACAAAAAGATTTTTGGTGAACTATCAACTAAAATTTTGACACTTAGCAATATATTCGGAAACTTAATTCCTGGAATATATACTCTTGTACATTCATATATATTTCTTATTACAATACCAACACCCTGAGAACTTTTATCCCTAAAAAAGAGTAGCCTTCTAATCCCAAATTTTGATGTTCTTTCAAATGTGTTTCCTGAATAAATGCAACATCAATACCATTATATTTTGACCGCGGCTACATATCGGCCGGTATCTCACGAATAAATTCTTCAATACTTGCTTCCAGTGCGTCAACCGTTGCGGGCTTGTCCCTATAGAAATGAGCCTTACCATAGCAACACAAAAAATATTCTAAAGGCGTTAAATCGCGCGATCCACGTGGCCAAACATGAAATAAACTGTTCACCGAACTCGCCTCTCAATTGGGTCATTGTTTCGCGTGCTTTGTGGCATGTGGCACCGTCTTTTTGAAACCACATGCCACCCAAGTCCAGCTCTTCCATTTTAGGCAAAAATAAATTTGTAATCATTGCACGGTAGAGTTCGACATTCACAGTAACGTTCCTGCCTTCGTCGTCTTTGAAAAATTCCGGTTCAATGATGTCACCTGCCCATAGTCCATTCCATTACATTGGCATAGTCCATTCGCGATGCATTGGCAGTTCTTGCAATGCTTCTGGCTGCTCTTCACACCAAATACTTCAATTTGTCTTGTTCACGTATCACTTCAACCAGAAATGAGCCTCGTCGCTGAACACAATTTACCGATGAAAAAGTGAATCTTCATCCAACTTTGCCAACGCCCATTCACCAAAAGGTAGGCTTCAATTCTTGCACCAGCTGTATTTTAAAAGGTTTTATACCCAAATCCTTCCGCAGGATTTTCCACGTAGTGGAGTAAGAGAGCCCCAATTGCTGCGAACGGCGCCGAATCGATAATCACGGTCATCAACAACATTGGCGGATACAGCTGCGATATTTTCCTCTGTCTGCACTCTACTTATGCGTGTTGGCGGTTTAATGTCTAATAATGTGAATTTGGTGTGAAATTTAGTCACAAGATTCCGAACGGCCGTCTAAGAAGGTCGCCCAAACTGACCATAAATTGGAAGAAGTACACGATGCACTTTCTTAACCTAGCATGAATTTGATAATAAAATTCAATAATCTGCAAGCGTTGTTCGTTTGTTAGTAGAATCATGGTTAAATTATAGAACAAACTGAACATGTTTAACAGTAACATGTACACAAAAACATCTGAGCTGCCAAAAACAGTGTTGCCAAAAAGAAATTTGCTAAAAAAAATCACCTTTTATGTATATGTTAGAATATATGCCACATCTACGGTAATATTAATCGACATTAGATATCCATAATTTCGCATTAAAATATCAAAATTGTATCAAAAATTTTCGAATAACCAAATCCAAGATAAAATTATGCATGATTTATATGCGGCATAAAATATATCCATATTAAGCTGTATAAAGCTATATGTTTTTATATAATATATATGAAAAAAATATATGATTGTGTGTATTTAAACGTTTTTATTCGGGTAATAAAATCTCTAGTTCATAAAGTGGAGTACACACGTTAAATAATATTAATCAATTTACGGTTGTTTACCAAAAAATTGAATGGGATGAAAATTTCAAAATGATTTGGATTTTTGTTTTTCAAATTAATATTCTTGAAAAGTCTGTGGGCAATATTGAAATTTATTTCTTTTTTTAAATCTGTTATTTGTGGTTAAAGAATAAAAAACTTAAATAAAATAATAACATAAACTAATGCAAAATAAAAACTAATCCCTATAAGAGTAGTTTTATATAAAAATGTGCCAAATTTGGCAAATTTTCTTTAAAATGGAAAATATTGATTAATTTTAATTAAGTAAAGGGTGGTTAAATTGTAAGGGCCGATGTTGAATGTGAACCACAGCTAAACGCCAAGTTTTTTTCCGAATTTTATTTGACATTTCTCTATTTCAGACTTACTCAATTTGAACCATGGAGAGATACACAATCCAACAACGTGTTAAAGTTATCCAGACTTATTATGAAAATGGACGTTCAAATCAAAATGCATATCGTGCACTTCGTGATTTTTTTGGTCAATTTGATCGTCCAAATGTGCGTACAATCGCAAAAATCGTGAAAAAATTCGAGCAAACCGGGTCTGTAGAAGATGTGAGAACACCAGTGCATGCTCGTACAGCTCGTACTGAAGAGCCGTCCACCTCAACTCGTCGTCGTGCCCAACAATTGCACCTCTCACGCTCGTCGTTGATGAACATTATGCATAAAGACTTGCATTTACACTTACAAGGTGCAATTGGCTGAAGAACTAAAGCCTCTTGACCATTCCAAACGTCGTGGATGGGCAGAATGGTGGCAAGAAATGGCAACAGTGGATGATCAATTTTCGAAGAAAATCATCTTCAGTGATGAGGCACATTTTCACCTCAGTGGATTCGTCAATAAACAGAATTGCCGCATTTGGGCGAATGAGAATCCAAGAGTGATTGTCGAAAAACCAATGCACCCACAAAGAGTGACTGTTTGGTGCGGTTTATGGGCTGGCGGCATCATCGGGCCGTATTTTTTCCAAAATGAGGCCGGTCAGGCAGTTACTGTGAATGGTGTTCGCTATCGTGAGATGATAACGAACTTTTTATGGCCCGAATTGGAAGATATGGATGTGGACGATATGTGGTTTCAGCAGGACGCACTATGCTTCCTTCCCATATAACGAAGGGACAAAAATAGAAGGAGTCGTCAGATATTTTTGAAATTTGGTACACTAGCATAAAATAGCTTAGTTAAGAAAAATAAGAATTTTTGGAAAAATCGGCCCTAGGACACGCCTACCTCCCATGTGTCCTGAAATTGAAAAATATCATTTTAGCTTCAATAATGCCCACAAAATTACAAAGAGTGGTCATGCTGATACACATGCAACTAGCAACGTGTGTGTAAATTTTTATTTAAATCGGACTAAGGACTCAAGGTCCTGCTATATATCCTTTTTCTTAAAAACGCTACCACTCCTAAAAAATTGTCTGATCGTAATAAATTTTGGTATGTAAATTGATATTTGCAAGATATATATTTGTGCCAAATTTGGGTAGAATCGGATTATCAATGTGGAAAATACAAAAACATCATTTATTGAAAAATAGGATAAACCGGTTAAAATGCTCTTGCAAAAATAAAACTATAAGGATATTTGAAAGATAACATAAATGAAAAAATTAAAGAGGAAAAATTGCAATGTAAACGTCATTAAAAAATTATGAAAAAATCATATCGCACTTCCATCAAAATTTTTATTTTTCCACTTTTCGAAAAAAATCGACGAGTAGTATTCATATCCGCTGTAAAAATATCGTGCTATTTTGCCTACTTTTTGATAATGAAATGGTTGGTTTAAAAATTCTCTTCATGTGCCTTTAATATTAAATTTAAAATTGTTTTGCTTCTACTGAACATTTTAAGTTAATACCCTCCTGTTGATTAAGTGCGATATATTTTGATAAAAAAATTAAAATTTTGGATTTTTAAACAAAAATTATAATAGTTTAACTTATTAATTATATTTTATCACTGCTAAAATAAAAAACGTTAAAAAAACATATAAAGACAAACTTATAACAAAGCATCACCGCTACTTGATTCTTCGCAAAACCAATTTTCGTTTAACGAAGAATTCATCTCGTCTTCTGTTATCTCATCTTCGATATGAACATTTTCTCCAAGAATATATTTCCCAATTTCAGCATCTATTATTTTATTTTTAATCTTAATGTTTCTCTTTGATGATAATACGGGATCTGAAGACAACAACAAATATGTCATTAAATCTTTATTTGTGTTTTCTCGAGACGTTTTTCTAGTGTGAGACAATCGCACTTTCCTCACATTTTTATGGTTGGCTTCCAATGCTTCTTCAGACAAACATCCTTGAATGAAAAAAAGCTAATTAGTTTTTTATTTAATTTTTTGTCGGTAAAATAAAATGTGTAAATACCAATTGGTAAATTGAAAAAGTCGATAACATCACATCCATGAACTAAAACCTTATGAACTGTGCTAGGCATATAATACCATCCATAGTGTATTAAATACATATTTCTAGTGATTATAAGCAGCTCCTTGAAGGTTTGTACATTAATTGGCGATCCACAAGAAAGCACTCTCAATATAATGGCAAAATTATCAATAAGCCGCTTATCAATTCCTGTAATTTCAACCGCTACTTCACTGTTCGAAAAAAATCGGCGAGAAGTATTTCCGTCGTTAGTATTGCCAAATCCAGACTTAACTTGGTCTATTATTAATCCTGTTCTTTTTTTGAATTCATTTTGAATTCTTTTTTTGTTTTCCAAAAACTGTTTGTTGTTTTCTTTATCTACCCGCCAAATTTTAATGGGGATCCGGTAAGCAATATGCAGTAAACATTCAAAAAATCTTATCCAACAATGAAGCGTAGAAAGTCCATATTTGGAGTTTTTGAAAGGTTTATGTTGTTCATCTCTGTCGGACTTGCATTGCAAATAAAGCACCTACTTGATGAATTTGTATCGCTTAAAATATTTACAACTGCACCATCTATCATTGTAAAATGCATTTCGTAAGAAACTTCTACAACTGCACCTTTCATTTCAATCACATTCCAAATTTTTAATTTTCTCATCAACTTCGCTGAAAACTTTCTTAACTAGATCAGGCTTCTCTTTTTGTAAAACAAATTTAATAGGCCTACAGTACAACGTTGAAGATGGTGTTTTATTGCACCATATTATTTTTTTGATGTCAAGTTTACCATTCTTGAAAATAGAAATTTATTTAAAAATTTATTAAAATAGCACATACATTTAACTAAGTAACTATGTACTTACCTAAGTGGAACAAATGCTATGAAAAACATAAACTCATCGGTATGGTTTTCGTTTTGAAATTTGTTTGTAGCGGCTTTTTGTTTGTAGCGGCTATTACCGGAGCTACCATCCATACCCCACTTACAAATTAACGATATTTTACTTTTATCTTCTTGAACATCACAAAGTTCAAATATACTTGCTGCTGTTTGGCGCATTATGCTTTTTAAGTCCACTTCCTCTGAAATTTTCGTTGTTAATATAGTTGGTACCAATTTTTGCTTTTCGGTTCGCAATGCATACAAAGATGGAAAACAATTTGGATGTAATTCGTTGATTGCTTGGCGCAGAACACTGTATTTTCTTTCCGATAGATCTAAATCCATATAAAGCGCCAAAGCTTTTGAAACTGGTAGACATTTCAGATTTTTTTCATGGCTTTCTGAAATAGAATTTGATCTCCTTTTTAATTTTTTTACGGCAAAGTCAAGTTCCTCAAGAGAATACTTTTCAATCAAATCTGTTACTCTTCTATTTTTTGATTTGCTGGAAGATTCATGAAACATTTTTTGCGGTCTTCCACGTTTTATTGTTTCTGTTGTTGCAGTTAATAGGTCCATTGCTTCTATTGGATCCTTTGTAGTTTCAGAAGCCCTTGCTGCTGTTTCTACTATTCCTTCTGCTGGTATTGTTGTAGCTGTTGTATAAGTAACAGCTGTTGGGTCTATGGAAGCCACATTTTTAAGACAAGTTTTACTTGTGCTAGATTCCTAAGTATTTTTATTTTCTTTATTTTCATAATTTGAAGTAAAAAACTGATAAACTTACATTGTCGGGATCAAAAAAAGTATAACTTAACCATTTAGAATTTTTTTTTTCAAAATAACTTCGATTATATCTGCTTTCTCTCCATAACTTATTCACTTTACTATTAAAAAACTGAATACTTTCTATTAAGTTTTTTTTGTTAAAATATGAATCGCCTATCTTATGTTTTACATATTTATACACCTCTGATATTTTATTGTTTGAGGATGCTGCTATCCAACAATCAATTATATCGGAATTTTTTAAAATATTTGCCATCACCACAGATTAGTTACATTAATTTATAAATTTATTTTTTAAACCTTGTTTACATTACAAATAGAGATGGACCCGTTAGTATTTTCATCCACTAGCACTCACGATCACTTATGTTAAAGGCAATAAAATTTGTAACACTTACGGTTTTTATACAATTGAAACTTTTATAGAAAATAAAAATTTCTCTCGCATTTCCGAAAATTTAATATATGGTCGTATTAGCGCTGCTGGAATATAGTTACTATCACACGCGTGTATTGTAACTTAAAAACAAATGTGTCACGCTATCATCTCTAATTTGAAAAATATAAATAACGGCAAATAATATGATAAAGCAAAACAAAAATATGAAACAAAAAAAACTTCAAAATCGAAGTCAATCGCAACTTACACTTTAAAATAGTAATTTAAATATGAAACAGAATCTAATTTATAGTTTAATTGGATCTAACTAATTATTAATGAAAATATTTTACATAACTTAAAGCTACAGTTGCATACACTGTGCAACAAATTTTGGGTCTCCGAGTTTATCTTAAATGTTAAACGTGTTAGTGGTGTTCTATGAGGAGGGGCTGAAATGACCCCTAAAAATGGCAGATAGAGGGTTAATTAGTTCTATAAAAAGAACCGTCATCAAATTTTATTAAAATCATCTATTAACCTTGTATTAGATTTAATACATTTTTTTTGGCTTACTCAAAACGCCTTTAAAAAAAATTAAAAACTTCAGTGGGCCATAAAAAAGAACTCGAGCTAAATTTTGAAAATACTTCAGTGGTTTTGGTCTACTAATGATATAATTAAATTTTTTTATTTTTCAACATTCAAAATATAAAATCATGTTGCGCAATGATATTAAACAGTCTTAAATGCCTGATATTTGAGTAAAAATTATAAAATTAGGCATTTCAAAAAACGCATTTTTTTTTAAGTTGTGGTAAAAAATAGGCACTAATTTTTGAATACCCTGTTAGATAAAGGTATAAACTTACAAAAACAGAAGAAAAAAAATATCTAATTTTATATAATTTTTTTTTATACTCCATCAAACTTAAGTAATTTTTGGATTTTCAACAAAAAAAATGTGTTTTTCAGAGCAATACAAAAAGTTATTTTGTAAATAAATACTAAATTATAAATTTTAATTTAACTGCAAATATATCAAAGTACTTGAAAACCAAATTTCGAGCGACTTTTTAAAAAAATGAATTTTTCAGAATTATTTTTGTGAAACAACTAAAACTCATTTTTCTGTTAAGTAATTTTTGCAAGAAATTATCTGCTTTTAACGCCCTCTCGTGGTGGCAAAAGCAATCAGAAAAATTTTTTTTGTTAACATTTATTTGAGATACCTTATTATCTTTCAAAAAATCTGTATTTAAAAACAATTTGAGACAAATTTTTTTTTTTGATTTTTGTCTATGGGACAAAGCACAGTGGGACGGTGCCACTTGCCACACAGCTAGCAAAACAATGGCTCTTTTGCGCAACAAATTCAATGGCCGTGTTATCTCACGTAATGGCGATGTCAATTGGCCGCCAAGATCATGTGATTTGACACCGTTGGACTTTTTTCTTTGGGGTTATTTGAAAGAAAAGGTGTATGTCGATAAGCCAGCAACAATTCAAGAGCTAAAGGATGAGATAATTCGGCACATTAACGGCATAGAACCTCCATTATGCCTCAGCGTCATCGAAAATTTGGACCATCGGATGGAGGTGTGCCGCCGTGGTCGCGGCGCCCATTTGGCGAAATTTTGTTCCATACATAATTGAGTAATACCAATATATCATAATAAAATAAAATTACAATAATTTCCTAAATAGTTTGTGTTTTATTCAAAATCAACATCGGCCCTTGAAATTTAACCACCCTTTATATTGTTTTTCAAATCATTGAAATGTGTGTGTGCAACAGTGTTACCATATTGCCAGTTTTAACCGTTTTTTTCCAGTTTTTTAGGATGCGTAACAGTTTTCCAGTTTTTCATGAAAAAAAAAAAACAGTTTTTGTATAATTTCAGCCATTTTTTTTCCAGTTTTTAACAGTTTACCTGCTCGATTTACTTTCTTTTACTTGAATTTATAAATTTAATACAAAAGTTGCACAAAATGTTTCAATAAAAAATAATACTACGCATTGAATGCAACTGTGTAGTAAGTTTTAATTCCCTTTTTAGCATTTGTTTGTGTTAAAATTTTGTGGAATCAAACGAAATGAAAATCAAATTTAATCAAAAAATGTATAACTGATATTTTTATGTAATTAAGAAAGATCTCAAAATGTGATGAATTATTTTGTTTTTTTTTATGGTTTTGTAGCTATTTTTTGCTATATGTTAAATAATTAACATAAATATAAATATGTTTATATTTTTTTTTACTTTAAACAAGTACACAGAAGAAAAACATATTATTCCTATTATTAATTAAAATGTAGTTTTATAACAGAGCACAACTTGTGATCTGTAATAACATAAATTTGAAAATATTTTGTTTTTGTTAGTATAATTAAAAGTTAGTCTACAACAAAAAATATATTTTTTCTGTGTATATAAATATGTTATGTGTTTAATATTTTTTATGTTGTTTTATGTTTAAATAAAATGCAATTGAATTCAAAATGCACATATTAACTGTTTTTTTCTACTGTTTTTTATTTAAAAAAAAACAGTTTTTTCTTAAAAAAACAGTTTTTTCTTAAAAAACAGTTTTTTCTTACAGTTTTTTGAAAAAAATACATGGCAACACTGGTGTGCAAAGATAAATAAAATGGAAATCAATTATATTGACCGTCTGTGCTCGGCTTAACGTAGCCGGAACTTTAAATTTTTTATTTGCATTTAAATGGTACGAGGGTGAACTCGAACATGCAAAAACTCCCAATAGAATCGTTGTTTTTTTAACTTAAAAAAGTACACTGGAAAAGAAAGTTAGTATAAAAATTAGTAACCCGGTTAAAAAAGTTCATCTTTTATATGATCATATATGGTAATACATATATGGAGAAATATGGTCATAGATGTTCATATATTATTTTATATTGTCATCCATATACGATCATACATAATATATGTTTTGTTATTATTTTAGAAAACTTTGTACACTAATACCCCGGTTTGCGTCACTTCGATTCGTGTCGTTTCAAAGTTGCGTCGTTTAAATATTTTCTGTGATTTCAAAGTGGCGTCGTTTATAATTTAGTTTGCGTCGCATGGCTTTAAAGCTGTGTGGCAAATGCTTCGATTTGAGTAGTTAATATGAAAATGTTTGCAAAACACGATTTTTTTAACACAAAGAATGCGAAGCAGAGCTAGGGTTGCCATATTTGAAAAGTGAAAAAAAAAGTACATTGATGAAAAAAAACAGTACTTTTCAAAAAAAAACAGTACATTTTTGTATTTATTGTAAACATAACTTTTACTTCAATACATCACATATTTACTTAAAATAAGTTAATACACCGAACCAAATAGCGTAGGTAAAATCAACAAAAAAATTTTTGTAGATCTGTAACGAAATTTTGTCAATTTTTTTTTTAAGATTTAACAAATTTTATTCAAATCAACAAAATTTCGTCAAGTAAAATTGACTAAATTTCATCAAATTGACTAAATTTTGTCAAATTGGCTAAAATTATTAGTTTGAACGCCATTACTTTTTGCATTGGGCAGTGTCATGAAAAAAAATTGTGTTTACAAACATCCATTGCTTGAAAAGTAAACAAACCAAACATATATGTACAAAGAAACGAAGTGGAATTAATACAGGGAGATTCAAAAAATTTATATAAAAAACTATTGTATACACGAAAAAAAACATGGTTAAAAAAATAAATATTCTTTGTACACGCAAAAAAACTTGTTTATATAAAAATATGTAAAATATACAAAAAAACAGTACAAAAACAGTACAAATCCAAAAAAACAGTACTTTTGCGTACTGTTTTAGGTGTTGTGAATAAAACAGTACATTTTCCAAAAAACAGTACATGTACTGTTTAAAACAGTACGAATGGCAACCCTAAGCAGAGCACAAAAAGCTTTCCACTGCTAATATCTCTGAAGCGATTCAGTTGATATCGCAAGCAAAATAATGATCTGGACGAAGATAGCAGTTTAAAAGTTTCAAGAAATGAAAATTCAGCAAGATTGCCAAATAAAACAGTGGAGATGATAATCGTTTAAGATGCCTCAGGCTCAGAATAGAAAAATGAGCGTATCGATTCAGATTTTTAATGTTATGCAATGAATTCCTTATTTGAATTTTTTATACTATGTTTTTCTTATGAATTTTTGTATTTTTATTTTAATAAAAACTTATTTTTCAAAAATATTAAAAGATTTATACTCTTTTTTGCTGAAAAACGTTTTTTTTTATTGAAAAAAAAAATTTTTTGTTTTATCGAAGAATATTTTTTTTTGTTATCGAAAAATCGAATTTTCAGCTTAAATAAAGGGTAATGGCACCAATTAAATGAAAATCAGTACAAAGGTATGATAAATCGTGTTTTGGCTTGCGTCGCATTCGGTTTGCGTCGCATTTCTCTGGTCCACATTACCGACGCAAACCGGTGTATTAGTGTATTGTAAAAAAACTATTTTAATAAAAAAGCAATATTATTTAAAAGGCCTAATTGTAATAAAAGAAAATTGTTTAAAATTTCAAACCATATATAACTATTACTGGCCGACCGACACGAGTGGTAAGTAATCGTAAAAAAAAAGTAAAAGGTTCATCAATTAGGGATAGACATGATGCAGAACCAGACTTAGAAGTAGCAGAACCAAATGAAAATGTTATTGAGAAAGAAATGAAAATGTTTATTGCGGATCCTTTAAGTCCCAGAAATATAAATATATTTGAGTATTGGAATTCAAGTCCATTTACAAATTTAAAAGCTGTAGCAGTAAAATATTTATCAGACCCAACCAACTAGTATAGCTAGCGACAGCTTTTTAGCGCCGCCGGACAGCTGTATTCTGATAGACGAAGCAATTTACATGGTGTGAATGCGGAAAAATTGATTTTCTGTCATTACAATATCAAACTTTTTAATTTTAAATACGAAAGTTTAAACTTAAACTCAACTTAAAAATCGATCAACTATTTTTCTTTGACTATAAAATATAGTACCAATATTTTATTCTTTTTATTTACTTAAAATAGTACAACTATTTTCCAAATATGATTTTTTTTAAAAATATACCTATAAATTTGTATTTTGTTTATGTTTAATAACTTTTTGGTTTAAATTTATTGATCTAAAAAACAATTTATATTTTTTTTTATTAAAACAGAAAGTTCGGCTTCGGCTTCTTACGAACATTGATATTATGGCCGAAGTTTCGGCTTCGGCCGAAAAAATGATTTTGGTCGGACACTAATAACAATTATGTTTTTTTTTGTCTTCGCAAACATTCTGTTCATTATCGCATCAGAAGAAGATATTTGTCGATAATATGATATTTTAAACAACTTTAAAATAAAGTATAATACGACGACATTAAATTTAAATATGTATTATACACACAGAGAAAAATTAGGCTATTTGCCAACTGAAATTCGGTTACTACGACTCAAGTTGGTTGGCACGACTTAACATTAGTTTTCACAACAAAGTTCGGTTAATTCAACTGAATTTTAGTTGCAACACCCAAAGTATTCATAAATCTAATAAAAATATCGTTGTACTACCTGAATTTATAAGTTGTTACTATTAAAATACACTTTTCAATTCGGTTGGCACTTTATTTCTCTGTGTGTATGTTTTTTAAACACGACCTTGTAGACCGTAAATACGAATTACTAAAAAATTTAAATTTTCTTATCTTACATTAAAAAAACTTTGAATATTCTATTTAATTGTAAGATTTAATTATGATCTTGTACCTTCAAAACAACAATTCATACTAATTCAACGTTTTGAGTATTTCGTATTTTTTTATCTGTGAGGTGCTGATTAAAAAAAAACTTTTAATTATAAATTTGTCCACACTGAGAGAATTATATTCACTTCAGTAATGAATTTCTTCATAGCTTTAAAGAAAATTGTCACTGAAACTCGTCCATTAAAACTTTTCATAGAATCTATGGAAAAGGTTTTATTAAAGGCAATGTTTATGAAATGTTTGTATAATTAATGTAAAACTTTATAGAACTAATGTCGGAATGATTCCAACAATATCATTCATTAATATCATGAAGCTAAATTAGTTCAGTGCACAATGTTTTATTTTAAGTAACGGTTATACATCTATTTGCGCTTCATAAGGTTAACGATAATTACTAAAACACATTTTTTTATTTTTTTGAACTTATTTGTAAAAACCAACAATTTTAAAAATTTGGTAGAAATAACTTCTGAACTTAATGAAATTTTAAAATAAAAGTTCAATGTGGTAATATTGTCGTAACGAAGACTAAAGTGGCAAGGAGAGTACCGTTTATAGTAGGGATTCGCTAAAGTTATTTTTTAGCAGCATTTTTTTGCTATTCTTATTTTACAAATTACTAAATTTGTTACTAATTTTGTTTGCTAATTTAATTTTACTAACTTTTGAAACCCAATTTGCTAAATTTAGTAAAAACAAAATACTAATAATATATATTTTTTTAAAGCTACCCTTAGACGCAAGGGTAAATCTTGAACTTTATTTATGCCCTTTAATATTATCGACAATCAGGGAAAAAAGTTTCATTATGTTGATGAAAATGTTTCGTAAATCGTTTGTCATCAATTTTTCATTATATTTATGAAGTTTTCATTAATTTGACAAAGAGTTTAAAAAAAAATTTAAGACAATTGTTTGTAAAACTTCATCATTTCATAAAAAAATTTCACGAACTTTGTGAAATTAATTTTATTCAAGGTAAAATAAATTTATTTATTATTGATAAGATTAGAAAAAAGAATATTTTTTTTTTATCATATAACATTTGAAAAAATGTTTGATAACTTGGATTAATTTAAGAGTTGTCACTAGAATAAAGAAAATTCGAACGAAAAATTTAAAAAGCACGATTTTCGAGTAAGGAATAATTCGAATAAATTTTAGCGATTAAATGAATAAAACGAACAATTTTAAAAATACTTCTTTGAATAAAAGTTTTTCGAAAATTTACCAATTTTGGTAAAATTTCTATAAAAAATGTTGATGGACAAAATAAAATCAAAACTCTATTGAAGAAATAACTGAAATTTTAAAACTTTATTAATCGTTTTCCAAGATATGGACTCTTTAATAATGGGTCAAGATATATGATTTGACTAACACACAAGCAAAATGAAGGAATTCACAGATAAAGTGATGTCGTTAAAATATAGCATGATTTTTGTAGTTTAACCAATGCAAACCTCTCGAAAATGTTGTTATATCGTCAGCTTATTACTGATTTGACCTTTACACCAAAAAGTCAATTTCGAGAAAAACGATAAAGAAGGTTCATACTAATTTTTCTTAAAATCTAAATAATAAATATTCTTTTTTTTTTCCTATTAAAACAAACTTTTACACTTTTATATAAATTAAATCAAAAGTTATTAAGATTTTACGAGAAACAAATATTCTTATTTTGTGATCCTCATCAACTTTTTTTTGACGCCTAACAGTACAGCAGTTTTCTATTTTATTTTAATTTTACGTTCTTTGTTTTGGCCAAGCACGCAAACAATAATGAAATGAATTTTTAAACTTTTGTATGCGTATGTCAATTGCAGCAAAATAATAATGAAGTAGACTGACTACAGGAGTTGAATTTATATTTCAACAGAAAGATTTCAGTCCGATTCATTTCATTTTACAAACTTCGTAAGTGAAAAATTGCATGCAAAAACGTAAACTTTAAAGTCATTCTTGAAAAAACTGTACCGTAGATAGAAAATTAAAGAAGGCCATTAAAATTAGCGTGTCTGAAGTATACAGATTTGGTGAAGTGAAGATTTTGTCCTCTTGTGCTCTTTAAAGTGTGTTATTATTCCACTAAAAATTGGATTCAAACGATGAAAGAATACCAGTTCCTTATTTATTTTTCTTCATCATATAATATCCGACTTCTTCGAAATCTAAGATTCGTGTGAAATTTCTGATTTTCAAAAACTCAATTTATACTTATAATGCTGTAGATTTCATTTAGATAAATTAAAAAATCGATTTTTGTACATTAATTAGGGTTGTCATATATTCGGGTTTTTATTTTGCTCGAATAAACAACCAAACAATTTTTGATCGAACGATCAAACTATTAATTCTTAAAAATTTTTTCGATTAATCGAACGAATAACAAATAAAAATAATTTTGAAAATTCTTAAAATTTTAAGTATTTTACCCTATCATCTCAAAATTTTTAAGACTTTTGGCATCAGTTTGAATACGACAGCAATACCAATTCTCAAATACAATCATTTTAAACTATAGTAACGCCAACATATTTCTCAATCATATGCCTTTTGGCATTATCTCATGATGAAAAAATTACGGTTTTGAAAATAGTTGAAAAGTGAAATATATACATATATCGGCGATAGTTTTAGTATACCGCGCTGTTGAGATCTTATTTTAGTCACCGTAGAAATTATATAAATGGAACTTTCAGTTTAAGTGCTAACATGCTATCGTTGTAATATCGTCAGCTTACTATTAGCTTGACCCACTGACCATTTTTCAAAAAATTTAGTTGGAAATGGATTATTTATATTGCAAATATCCTCTATCTAACTCTGGAACCAGTTTCTCGATATATATTATTATATCTGAGATATTCAGAATCTATTTGGCATTATATCCGCAATTTTAACGTTTAATAAACACTGGTCTGATGCATATACCACTGTTTGGCATATAGAGTAAATTTTGTATACAAAAATTTAAACAAATACTTCATTATTATTTAAGTTACATATTTAATTCACAAAACATAAAATTAGACCTTTTTCTATTTTAAATTCTTGATTGTTTTTTAGATTTGTCTAAAAACGGGCTTTTAAGGTCCAGTTTATTATATAAAATAAAATATTATTTCATTTAATGGTCCATCCGACGTTTCGTTGGTGTTTTTTCCAACATCTTCTGGGATGAATATTTTATTGATCTGGCAACCATATAAAACATAAATAAGAAAAACAATAATATAAATACATAACAACAACATAGAGCCTAACATTATTAAAATAATTTAACTTACATATAATCTTCTCTGACAATTTTACATTATTTTCAATTATTAAACAATACAAAACGAGTATATGTATAAATAAATAAAAATAATTGTAAAAAATAAATAAATAAAATATCACAGTAAATTCTTTTTCTATTTTCCTAATGTTAAGATCACAGTTGAGTTAAGACTAAATTATTGCTACAGTGTAGTTGGCATTAATATTATCCATATCCTCTCTTCTATTTATTGCACTCATATTTCGTTGTTGTATTCTTAAGGCTCAGTTATGCGAACGTTGCTGTAACGTATCTGTACTGTATGAATCAGCTGTTCGTTTTTGGTATACGAAAAGCAATGCAAACGCTTACCGAAATTTAATGAACCGTAGTTGTAACGTATCAAAATGTAACATTCTGTATAAAATAGAATTTTCTTCCGTTGTTACGTGACATTTGTAAAGCAGTGATGGCCTGCTTTTGTGTTAAATTAAATGCGGGTATTTTCGCCCTTTTTTTGGTACTTTTTTTAGTAATAATATCTTATAATAACTTATAATACACCATATTTCCATATATGTATATATAAATAAACACATACACATACAATAGAAATGTGAAATATATAAAAAGGTATCAAAACCTTGTTTTGTGTATGCACATTTACAAAATAATATATGTATGTACATTAGGGTGATAACTTTTTGCATTTTTTGCAAATATCAAATCTCCCCAGACATAATTGTGTAGGGCATGGACAAATATTAAGAACTGCGTTTTTAGTTTTTCGCTATCGTTAAAAAAGGTTCCGCACCAAACGCGTTAAAGTTTTGAATCAAACAAAGTTAAAAAAAAAAACTTTTTTTGATGCCTCAACGTCTGACCATCACATCTATATAATTAAGGCATGCTGATATCAATAGTAAAGTCCGTTTTCGAGTCAATGGAATAGTTTTCTTCCAATTTTGCTTACTTACATATGTAAAAACCATATTTTAAAAAAATTGTTATTAAAAAAAATTTAAAAAAAAAACATATTAAAGGCATTTTAGAAATCGCTGTAGGTGCGCAAGGTTTTTTACCAAATTGAACTGAAATAGTTTTTTTTATCATTAATACAATATTTGCCATTAGAAAACCCCTGGGGAGAATGTTGTCCAAAAAAAGTTATCACCCTATTGTACATGTGAATGTATATGTTAAAATACATATCTGTTTATTGTAAAACTACAATTAAAATATCAATTATTTAATTATTAATGTTTATATACGCACACAAAATACTGCTTTAATCACTTGGTACTTTTTCTGCACTTTGTACTTTTTCTGCACACTTTGAACATTTTGGATATCAATCACTGTGTTTTAAACAGCTGTTTGCTTTTCACAAAAAAAGAAACAAACAAAATAAAGAGAAGTGAATGTGGTTTAGAATATTTTTTAATTAATTTAATTAAAGTGATTTAAAAATTTAAACCAACTACCTGAAAATGGATGAACATCTTAGACACAACAAGCTTGAAAAATATTTTGTATTTCTTTTATGTATGTATATTAGGGTGGTCCTTATATTGCACTTTGTCGATTTATGCAGCTCATTAGTTTACAATTGTTAATAAAAATGCAAATTATATAAACTATTTAAAAAAATATGAAATAAAATATTTTACTGCGAAAATTAATTCAAATACAATTTTTGTGAGTTTTCTGCTTACTTATTATATATAAAATAAAAATTGGTGTCGGTGCAGCGAAGGGTTAATTTTGAAAAAAAAATTAACTACTACAAAATTATATTTACCACACTACAATATTTTGTGATTAAAAAAATATATTTTTCAGTTTATATGGGGCATTGATTTTAGAAACACCATTTTTTTGCCCTGTGGTAAACATGGGCTAACGACGTGCATATAACTGCATATTTTTTATATGTTTATTTCCATTCTAGTAGAATACAAAAAACATACTTTAGTAATTACTTTCAATCATTTTAATTTTTTTTTATCAATTTTAGCATAAAGCTCCAAATTTTCTAAAATGTGTAATTTCGCTACCGGGCTAACATAGGTTAACAATGTTTTTCAATTGTACTTATTTTTTAATGGCTATTTATAAGCCAAATAAGTAAACAAAATATATTTATTAGTTATTAGTAACTATATGGATTTATTTTAAATTAATTTTTGAAAATTTGGCATAAAATTTTGATTTTCTTGAAATCCGCCATTTTGAAATGGGTATACCCGAAAATTGAAAAGATAGATTTTAAAATTTTTTTTATTTTTAATACCCAACTAATATACTCTAAAATTAATAAAGAAAATTAACATTTTTCGAAATTTTGTTTAACAAAATTTAAAAAAAAAATCAATTTAGAGGTTTGAAAATTATGCTATTTTTTACCTATTTTTTTGGTACCGGAATAACAAGGGTTAACGATATCCCAAAAACTTTATATTTTTTATCAGAGTATCTCAAATCCAAAAGTATTTAGGTTTTGATATATTCATTAAATTTTAATTTATAAATTTTTTTCCAATTTTGGCCATTTTGGGCCAGGAGCCCAAACTTTGACCAATTTGAGCAGCATCGTAGGGTTAATCGATTTTGCTCAAATTTTCAGAATTTACTTTTTAGACATCGTTTCACGTTTTTAGGGGTTGGGAGCAGCATAAATCGACAAAGTGCAATATAAGGACCACCCTAATGTAAATGAATGCCGTGTTGGTTACTTATGTCAAAAACATATGGCACGTTTTTAATTGTTCTATAAGTGCACCAACGTGCTTACATTACGATACGGTCCGTTACGGATACAGCAACGTTCGCATAACTGAAGCTTTAAACTTTCTAATGTAAAGCGCTTTTTTGTCTAAAATTCTTACATTTTCTAAATCAGCTGTATGTCCCTTTTCAAAACAGTGTTGTGCCAATGCCGTTGTCTGTTTGCTTTTTCGTATGTCAGCTTCATGCTCATTAATAAAAATTATATCAAACTTATAAACATTTTTGTCTGAAAATTTCGACATACTACATATACTTTTGAAAAGCATTTACATATCATACTAAAAGTTGGAGCCTGGGGTCATCCTGGAAGTTATGCTGCCATGTAAAATGTTTGACAAGTAGCGAATTTTGCATCAAAAACGCATTAAGAACATAAGCTTTTTCTTACTGATATACCTCTTCTTGTTTCTCTTTGTTCCACTTAAGGAACTAGAGGACAAAATATATATAGGCCATTAAAGATATGCGTTTTTAGTTTCTCAAATTTCAAAAATGCACGATTTTATGCGCGATTTTTTTTTTTAATGAGAAATATGCTTTAACTGTGTATGTTTGAAGTTTTATATTTTCTTTAATATACATCGGATCATCCCCATTTAAATTGCATTGGATTGTATGTACTTTTTGTATTGCAATTTTTTTTCAACGTGAAAATGAAATTTTTATAACAGAATACTTTGTAGTCTTTTATCCTTCACGTACAGAAAAAATCTTAAAATTTAAATGTACAGTTTTTAAAACAAAATGGCCCCTTAACACTAAAATTTTAAAATTTAATCCTAATAAATCTGAAAAATAAGAAATAAAATAACAAATTTTTGTTTTTCTATGCAAAAAAATTATATCAGATTTTTTTTTTCAAAAATCATTACAAATAGTTAAACCACGGGGCCCAAAATAGTGAAAGTATAACTTTATGGTAAAAATTATATATTTTCTAAATATGCATTCTTTTTTTAAATCGAGAGTGGCCAAATTTTCTAAAAATGCATTTAAAAAAAAAAAAACAAAAATGTATATATTTTTGATTTGACTGAAAAATAAAAATGTTGTTACAATATAAAAGTGTAGGAGTGTATCATTCCAATTCATTTTCAATGATAACTATACGATATATATTAAAGAAACAACGAATGGTGAACTTAAAAACTTTTTGCATATTTTTCATCAAAAACAAATAAAATCGCGAATAAAAACATTTGTTTTTTTTCAAATTTCAAAAAAATAAAAACCGCAGTTTTTAAGTGGCTTTTAGAATTGCTGCATGCAAAATAAAATTGAAATCAAAAGGACCAAGGTCAGATTTTGGCCGATTTATCGCGAAATGGCCGATATATATACCTCTTCTTAGATGACTCTTTTCACTACATGCACTTTTGATTAGGTCGATTTATTATTTAGTGAACGAATTCGCGAAAACCGAAGCAATTAGATGAAAACGCTTAACAGCGGGTTTATTTTAAGCTGTGGGTATCAAATATGTACCATGAAAATTGCTACTGGTCTTGTCCTTAGATTTCAACTGAAAGAAATCATATTGATTGCATTCTGTATATAAAAAAACTGCATGAAGAAACGCCAAACTGTAAAGACATGTTGCATGTTGAGTACAATGTACCATACGTCGAAAAGAAAAGTACGCCATTGAAATCAGCGTGATGTTCGGAACTTCAGAATTTTTTTCTGGCATGCCGTGTAAGTTTTTTATTAAATTTTTAACCCACGTATAGTTTTATCGTTAATCAACTTTTTGTCTGCATTGAAAGAATTATATTTCATGATAATAATGAAACAATTTCATAGAATTTTTTTTCGTAGATTCAGTGAAGAATTTCATTATTTTATTAATATTCAGAAATCGTTCATGAACTTTTTTTCATAAATTTTCATAGATTCATTAAAAAAATTTATTCGATTTCATAAATTATCTCTTCATAAATTAAATAAAAAATTTTCTTTTGAGCAATGTTATTATTTAAAGACTAAATTTATTTATTTTTTTTATAAAATTTCATAATTTTTTTAATTTTTTACACTTCAAACTTTAATTTTAAGATTTAATTCTCAAGTGTTCAACCTATTTAATAAAGTGCTTGATTATTTCACTGTAGCCTTTTTGTAATATTGGACTTTGACGAAATAGTTTAAAAATCATATGAAGTGGTTCATTGGCTTAGTTTTAATGTATTTTTCAAGACATTCATGAAGAGTTTTATTAATTCAAGAAAACCTCTTTATATTGAAAAATATTATGAAACAGTTTCATAAATTCTATAAACACTGTAATGTCAGAATGATTCATTAGTTCTGTGAAAATTTTTATTAATTCTACAAACATTTCATAAGCATTGACTTTAATGAAACCTATTTCATAGAAAAGTTTTAATGGACTAGTTCCAGTGACAATTTTCATTAAAGCTATTGTATGAAGAAATTCATTACAGAAGTGAAGATAATTCTCTCAGTCTACTATTACTAGAGCCACAAGCACAAATCATCATTTACTGCAAAATCCTACAATCACCTTATCCAGAATAACAGCAAAACCTTAAACTCAAGTCCAATACTGTAAAATTCAGATAATTATTTACGGTAATAAGCAAAAATTGCGCGTCATTTGGATTCAAGAAGTTAACTAAAGAGTCCTCACGGTATGACTTTACACAATACAGTATCGGAAGACTATTTCTATAGAAAACCGCGCAGAAGCTGCGAACTTGTCCCTACTCTGAGAGAATTGTCCTTCATAATACTAAAGAAACAATTTCATAAAATTTTTTTTCGTAGATTCAATAAAGAATTTCATTATATTCAAGAAATTTTATTAATATAACGATATTTTTCATATTTTTTAAAAATTATTTAAAACAAATAAAATTATAACAATGATCTTCGCTACAAATGCGCATAAAGTCGCCTTTTATAATTCCTAATAATTTGGGCAAGTTTTTTTTTTCGAATTATGAGATCCTACTTTATATATTTGCATCCATAATTTGTTCATATCGTGCAGTGTCACGTGGCGCAACTTTTCGGTATGTTGACCCATAGGTCTGTGGACTCAACTACGTCATCTGTGTATATGGATGGGATCGTTATTGAGGATTCAGATACTCTTGGTGTTCTGGGCATGAGAATACAGTGTGATGTCCGTTGGGCAGATCACATTATTCAAGTATCGAAAGAAGCTTTGGTGTCTTGGTTTTCTAAACCGGTGTAAGAAATACTTCACCCCATCTGATCTCCTTACTATATATACCACCTACATCCGGCCGAAGATGGCAGGTGCTTCAAAGTCTATTTGGAGAGCGCTGATGCTTATCAACGACAGTAGGGTTTCGAACTCTATTGACTCGTTCGAGCATCGCCGGAATGTGGGTTGTGTGACTTTGTTCTATAGATATTACCATGGGAAGTGTTCTGCTGAGATAAGCCGACTCATCCCGAGGGACCGGGTCTCTGTTCGTACTACCCGCTTGTCAAGTAGATCTCATCCGTTTGTTGTCTATAGCCTGGCAAATCGCACAACGCATTACAGAGAAAATTCGTTTTTCAGTCGCACTAGCCGTATGTGGAATTGTCTCCCTGCGGAGGTCTTCCCTGCAAATTACAATTTAGAAAAATGCAAGTCAAATGTCCACAAACACTACTCCCTCTTTCCTCCTCCCCATAACCTATTTTCCTGATATCAACACAATGCAATGCAGTAGTAGGGGGCATCCCCTGAGTGTTGGTTCAACGTAAAAAAAAAAAATAATCCAAAAAATGGCATTTGGCAAACAATCGATTTCTCTGACCTTTTTTGCATTGCCTGCAGTTATGGAGTTTTGAATTTGGAAAATTCTGAGTTTTTACATTTTTTGTTATCAAAATTAAGCGTAAACTAATAGATTTTCAGCGAAACGCTCTAATGGCCATGTTCCTAGATTTTAAAATGTAATTGTTCTCAGTAACATCGCAAACAACAGTCCTTGGTTAACCTTCAAACAGGCCTAAGCTTTTTTTGCTATTAAATACACTCAAAAAACTAATAAAAATTTGAAGTTGCGCTTTTTTGGGCCAATTTTCGAATATTTTAATGTTTTGTAATGAAATAGACTATTCAAATGAAAATGGAATTATATATGCCCGAGTAAAAGAGTTTATATAAAATTATATATGAGGAGATATAATTTGATCCGAAAAATGTTTTTGTTAAATTGTATCACTTTGGATATAATTATATTTACTTACTACATACAATTTAATAAGAATGTGTTAAATTTTATCCGAGTTTTGTCTCGATCTGATTACATCCAATTATATTTCATTTAGATACAAATAGATACATAACAATCCAAATATCTTGAAATTAAAAGATAATCAGAGATAACAGAGAAGATAAATTTGACATTTTTGCTTATTTTTGCCATTTTTACTCATTTTTGCTTTTGTTGCCATTTTTTGATTTTTTATGCTTTATTAGCTTTTTAAGATTTTTAAGTTTTAAAGGTGCCTTTTTAAAGTTTTCTTCGCTGGAAACGCCTTTTTTCTCATAATTTTTTGCTTTTTCTTTTAAAGTCGTAATATTTTATATTTTTTTTGTCAAAAACGCATGAACAATTTTAGCAATATTTCTTTACAGGATGATGTATTTGATCGGTCTTACTATCTTAATTTTTAAAAATTTTCAAGCCAGTTTAAGCCAGAATTGTTCATATACCTAAAATTTGATGAGGTCAGTTCGCTAACATGTTTATTGCGAAATAAGCAAGAATTTGGTCTAAATAGCCAGTTTTCATAGTTAGGAAAAAATAAAAATAGGAGATAGATAAATTAGGAAATATAATTAGTTTTGAATTACATACGTATAGCTATATACATAAACTGGCTTAGAAAATATTCACAAATTTTGATTATATATAATTATGTCTCAAATGACAGAAAACGCTTTTCATTTTGTGTTATATATACTTATGTATTGGGCTCTATATAATTTTATATAAAATTTCCATCAATTTTATCAACCATGTATTATCATATATAAATTTCAGAACAGTATTTTTTGATATATGATTGGATATGCTTATACATACAATTTCTTTAAAAAACATTTTGAAAATATTGTTTTATATAAATACATATACTATTTTATATAACCATACATTTTTATATTAAAGAATATATTTTTATATATAATTTTTTTTTACTCGGGTTAATCTTATATTTGATCTACTGTTAGTCTACTTTAATTTCCCGTTGGTTTCGCTAAGGATACAATTTATTATTCAGCAATGTTATTTGCAATCAATAAAAACAAATATAATCTAAATAAACAAGAAGTTTTAAAAACTCTATATAATCTTCTATTTTTAAATAACTAACAAAAATTAACTGTTTACTGCAAAATGACTGTTTCGGTAGTTGTTTATTAAAATATCAAAATAATATTTAATATTTTGGAACTTACAAGAGAGGTATCCCGAGTAAAGGAGTAAAAAAAGAGACACAATCTCGCGTTTAAGGGTTAAAAAGTGGCGTTTAAAATTAATTTGTTTTTTTATTTGCAAATTTGCCTTTAAATTACGAAAACTTGATTTTTTTGTGCACATGGTTAAAGCACTCAAGAAAACAAACATTTTGATACCCATAATGTCTATGTAGTGAACCCAGAGTTCCCACATTTTTAATTATTTGAAATATAGGGGCAAAAGGTTCTTTGGAAAAAATCGAATAAAAACCGAACGATTTCGAATTCCGGAAAAAGCTCAGACATTTAGGCTTTAATATGCATTATTTTTAACTTAACACTTAAATGCATAATCTCGTCGATTTAAATGATGCAATATAATGATGCAATATGCTAAATAAACAAAAACTGCATACCACGATTTTTAAACCAAATTTTTTACGCTTTTTATAACCGAAAAACCAATAATGTCAAAAATTTGGATTACACAAAAATTAAATAACATAGGAACGAAAAAAATACAGTCGGGCCTCGATTATCCGTGATGGTCGGGACCAGAAGCATTACGGATAATCGATTTTCACGGTTAATCGAATAACAATTTTGATTATACAGTTTTTTTTTAATATTTTTATTATTTAACAAGTGAACATTGGTGTACATACATATTTACATTAAAAAAAATTAATTCAAGAAGTTTATGTACATTTTTAAATTAAATAAGTATGTATGTGCTTGTTTGTATGTGTGGTGCTTTTCAATCCAACTAACTAAAAAAATTCTGCCATCACGGATAATAGAGGTAATCACGGTTAATCGAAGCAAACAATTTGAAAACATTGCAAACAAAAAACAATAGACTGATCTTTGGCCATCACGGTTAATCGGGGTTACCGGTTAACCGGATCACGGATAATCGAGGTCCGACTGTATTTCATTTGAAAGCTTACATTTATTTATTTTTCATTTTTCGACATTTGAGTTTTTAATTAAATTTGCAAATTTTGAATTTTTCGACGTTCATGAATAACCCTTAAATGAATGATCTTTTCTTTTCAAACCACTTTTATAAATATATGTTTACTAAAGACGTGTATATTTTGAGAAAAATAGATATTTTATATTAACAAAATACAATTTTTATATTAACAAAAATAGTGATTTTTATTGAAAAATAGGGATTGTTACCAAATGGCTACACTATGCATTTAAGGGTTAATACAAATACAATTCCTTAATAAAACAATAGATTTAATGTTGCTTAAAAAACGTTTTTATGAATAACAAAAATACTTGAAAGACTTTATACATAATTTGTACACCAAACTTGTCTATTTTTACTTTGAATAGAATGAATAGACCAAAAAAAAAACGTAAAGTGGGGTCATTTTTGATCTCAATTAACATGAGATTTTGCAGCTAAGAATATATACGTGCCACTTTTTTGCTCCTTTACAACTTGTCCAAAGCTCATTAAAATCTGCGATTTCCGGTTGGGATACCTCCCTTGTATGTTGTATTTTAAAAAATAGAGATGGTTAAATTTAATTTTCAATTTTATGCAGATTTTGTTTTTTTTTTTTTTGGGTTGGGTTTACACTCTGTTAGCACACTTGAACATAGTGCACTAAAAACATGTAAAATGTTGTATAGTACTAACATCTATTGTTGTATATTTTAAAATACAGGTTTACCATCTCTATTTTCGACAGGACTATACAACATTTAGTACATCTCTTGTGATTTTGAAAAAAAAAATCTTGACAATTAAAAACACCAATACGTTAGTAGTTATATCGTATTTCAATTTAATTTGTTTTTTTTTTTTAAATTATCAGTTGGAATAATCCACTAAGTAAGGATCTACACTTGTTTTCTAAATTTAAAATGTTAAAAAGAAAGAAAAATGCTGAAATACAATAATAGTACTCGCTGTTTCATACTTAAGGAACGCTAATTACACAGTGCGACAGTGAAAAAAATGCACTGACTCGACAGTATGGGTTCGATTGAACTACCAAAGGTTAGTAAAACCCTGTACTCGGTTTGGCCAGTTTGACTACCAATTTTTTTTTATGGACCTCAAAAGATTTTGAAAATCAGTGCACCACTCAAAAAAAGGCGTCCTCAGTTTTTGGCCAACAGCTAATTCAGACTTGATGATATTGCTTAACTATATTTGGCAATAATGTAGTGAAAAGTCTACTGAACAAATTTTATAAACATTTTATGTGCATAAAAGCATTTTTTCCTGCACTTTTCATTAAATCAATTTTAATGAATGGTTTCATTGACCCAATGAAAATTTCATAAAGTATATGAAATTTTTTTCATTAATCCTAGACTAATCGTTATGAAAGTTTCATGTGTTTAATGAATAAAATTCATAGTTTGTATGAAATATTTTCGTTGATATTTAATAATTTGCCCTTTTTATGATTATTTTAGCATAGCATTAATTTGGTGGTTATTGAGAAATTATCGTTCGTTGATACTATTTATAAGGTCTGGTCTTTATAGGATCTATAAAATATTTTTATAAAAAAGTTCGAAAGTAAACATCACAGGCTGTTCTGCAAAAGCGATGGCAGATTTTTATTAAACTCAGCCTGATGCAGCAAATTTTCGTTACTTGGAATACTATGACATGTAAGAAAGAAATCTAACAAGAAAGATTTTCCAGGGGCCACTCACCAATTTAGCATAGTGGGGAAAATTCTATTGTTTCTCAACAAATTTGCTAAAGCTCATTATTTTTGACGAATTCGAAAAGATAAAATTTGAAAAGAGCAGATTAGATTTCAGATCGAAAATTACAAATTTTGAAAATAAAATTTTTTTATCCATAAAAAAGAAATATTTTAATTATTGTACTTTTTTTAAATTATGTATATTAAGAACTTTAATGATTTTAAAAATCTTTTAAATATAATTAACAGGCATTAAAATATTAAAAGCTGAACCAAAAAAACCAATTTTAATTTATTTCTGTTTTTCTTTAGATTCAATCTTTCTTTACATTTTTTATAATTTGTGTTAAAAGTTGACATATTTTTTTATATGTCGGTACAAAATATGTAATTTTTTATCGATCTGGCTTGGAATTCTATAGAACGATCGACGATTAAAAAAAACAAAAATTTATTATCGTGTAGCATAACGTTTTTGTGTAACATCGTTAAAACGATAACAATTTAGGTCTCGTTTTGAACAAAACTATATCGTTCTTCTTAGAGAATCTGTTCCCTGGAATTTAGGGACCAACTATTCAAATTCGTCAAAAACTGTTAGCTCTAGGAAAACTTAATAAAACAAAATTATTTATATCAAAGTTGTGGTTAATTCTGTTTAAAAGAAATCTTTCAGTTTTTTTTATGTAAAAATGATAGAACAAAAAAAAAACTATTTTTTTTATTACAAGTCAAAATTTTTATTGAAAAAAATTTGAAAATTTTTCATTGATTTAATGAATTTTCATTCAGTTAAAGAAATTTTTCATTAAGCCAATGAATCGATTTTAATGAAATCGTTTCATTAATACTATGAAGGAAAATTCTATCAGTGTAGACTACACTTTTATTGCATTTTTGTTTACTTTCTTCAATTTATTTCTTTCAATTATTACCAGTATTTAGGGCACGATAGCCTTGTACAACAGTTACATTTTTTAAAAATAAAAATATCTTAAATAAAATGTCTGCAACAACTTGACAAGCCACACTGAATTAAAAATTCCAGAAACGGATATCTATTAGGAGACATATATTGGAGCTTATTAAAAGTATATACAGCAAGAAAGTCCAGCAAAATAGATACATTAACTTCACAATAAAAAAAGTTTAAATAAAATTTCTGCAAAAACTTGATAATAAAATGGTTTTTACTATCTTCAAGTCTTCAAGCGTCAAATATTTATTAGAAGACATACATATGTATATCGTATCTAGAACACGAAAGTCCTGCAAAACAGCTTTCTTTTCATTAAAATAAAAAATGTTGGAAAAAAATTGTTTGCAATATCTTGATAAGCCACAATTTTTAAATAATGGTTTTTAGTGGCATCTAATAGTCCAGCTACGGATATGGGATAGTATTTTGCATACAAATATACTACAAGTATCGTAAATATGTCATAAAAAACAGCTAACCGTTTTCAAAATAGAGATATCTGTAATAAATTTCTGAAATAGGTTCGTTGGTTTAAGTGGCAGCTCACGCTACTCGCATCAAGTAGTGTCAAAAAGCGACTCCGTTTTGAAGAGACCACACTACCCGTAAGGAACTAGTATCCGAAGTACTAGGCTCACCCCGTTCGGTTAAGATAACGTATGAGATCACCGAATCCCACACGTGATATTACCGAGAGGTCGTCCAGTATATGGTCACCCAAGATCCGGAGTCGAATATTCTGCAGCGCTGGACAATCGCAGAGAAGATGCTCCACAGTCTCCTCCTCGCCCGGTATGCCGCAGCTGCGACAATGCGAACCGCGTACAATCCCAAGTCTAATGCCATGCCTACCAATCAACCAGTGACCGGTCAGAACAGCCGTCAGCCTCGAGACATCACTCCTGCTCCTGCTCAGGAGAGAGTTTGTACGCCCTAGGTCGTAGTTTGGCCACGTAAGTCTCGCGGTCCTGCAGGTATCCAAATTATGCCACCTGTCCCCCGTCCTGCGAAAATAGTGCCAGAAAATTTCCCCCTTAACAGTCCCCAGCACCGATGTGGAGACGTTTAAGGCAGATCCTGCCCTTACCAATTCGTCTGCCCTTCATTACCGTAGAGGACAGCATAGCCTGGACAGTTCCTCCCTGCACTGACCAACGAGAGCAGAGGATGTGACGTACGAGCTCAGGGACATTAAAGCCGCTTGGCTATCGGCGAAGATGCCCACTGTCCCTCGAGCCCCCCTTTCAGACAGGAGTCTGCAGGCTTACCTGATAGCCCGAATTTCCGCCTGGAAAACAGTAGCATGATCAGGTAGCCTGAAAGAACACCGCAAGTTACACTCACCCGAGAAGACCCCGGAGCCTACACCACAACTCATCTTTGAGCCGTCGGTGTATACCCAGATGTCAAAACCACATGTTGGATCCCCCATATCCCACTCCCGCCTGGAGGGAAAGCTAACCCGAAAAGGTCGGCAGAAATCCAATCTAGGAGTAACATAGTCGGACTCAAATCCCACACGTGGGTGAAGTCCATCAAGAAGCCTTGGATGTCCATAGGTCCTGGACTTCCAGGAACCTGTTGAAGCAAGCCGCGCTGCGCTGCTAGAAGAAACCGCCATTATATACAAATCAACAGGAATAATGTGAAGCTGCATTGAGAGCCTCCGAGGGACAAGTTCTTATCGCGCCCGTGACCCCAATGCAAGCAGAGCGCTGCACCCTATACAGAAGATCCGTAACCACCCTCTTATCGGTCGCAGTCCACCACACGATAGAGCCAGTATTGGACGCACAATAGCCATGTACATCCACAGCACCATTTTCGGACTCAAACCCCACCTTGAACCAAACAGGAGTAGAAGGCATTTCTGGAATAACTTGATAAGCCACAAAAGTTAAAATAAATCATACATCATTGATTTCTTAAATGACAAATAATCTTTATCCACCATACTTCATCAATATATTTACAAAAAACTTCAAGGTTGCTTTTATTTTCTTCAGAGTTAATCTTTTTGTTCAGAAGTGTATCTTATTGGTGTGGCATATCATGTTATTGAGTAAAAACCAATTGAAATATAGTCGAATTGTAAAAAGTAACATTTGCTCTAGATCTGAAAGTATTTGGAATATAGCTTGAATCATTTAAGTGGATATTGATACCACATTAGATAATGCAATGACCACATAAAATAATTTTTTTGAAAACGTATCGCTTATAATGTTTTTGCACTAAGCCCTTCATTTGCCTGTTAATACTAATGTATGTTATTTAAAGTTTCTAAAATTATTTTTGTCTTTTTACGATATCATAAAAAAACGCATTTTATGAGTTTTTAATTAATTTCGCAAATTTTAATTTTTTCGATTTTTATGATTAATAAAAGGCGCAATTCTAAATATTTATTAAAAATTTTATTTTATTTAAGAGCGCTTGGGGTTGCTTAACACACTGCTTAACACACATTTTAATTAAGCTCAAAATGAAGCGTAAGTAATTGTTTTAATGGTTGTATCTTTAAAGATACCGAGGACATTTAAGGGTTAAATTATAAAGAAAAAGGTTTACACATTTGCTTCCTGTCCCTCCTACCCACCAAAAAATTTACCCGATTTTTTTGTAACTTCTCATGCCATTTGAACGCTAAATCATGCAAATAAACAAAAATGAATTGGTTGATCTTGTTCTGGTCATTAGATGAAGCTACGTGCCAAATTTCGGAATCTAGCTTTGCTGACTTCGGAATCTGACTAGCTGACTTTGGTAAACAGATATCGGCAATATATAACCCTGATGAACAGTTTATGCCATATAATGATTTTTTTTAATGACCAATTTCTTAATGAACATATTTAAACAAAAATATTAAGTTTTATTTCATTATCATATATTTTTTTTTAAATATGTACTGTAGTGTACAAGGGTAGTGAAAGGGTTAATTTCACCCGCTTACACAAATTGTCGTGAAAACACGTATTAAATTTCATAAATACTTACCAGCTAATGGATGTGACTTCTAGTCTTTTGGACATTTTTCCAGTGCCATATATTTTATTGCTTTTGCAATAAAAAAAAAACTCCTGCAGTTCATTACTTCGTTGTTCGTCCCGTTTTATATTGTTTAGAGCCAGTTTTTGGGAGGACGATCAAACTTAGTTTTACTGTTGTTTAGTTAAACTTTAATAAGATATACACTGCTTTTAAACCTCCATGCTGTTTTTCAGTGATGGTTTAAAAAGTCTCAAATTAAATAAGATTACCAAATTTTACACCAAAAAAAGTAATGCCATTTTCAAAATAAACATGGTAGCACTTGCGAATGTCAAAAATGAAAAACAAACAAAACAACGCATGTAGAAAAAAATGTTTGTTTATTTTGTGCCCAACAATTTAATATTTCTTTTGTTTAATATTGGTTGTAATCAAATATAAAATGGACTCTAAAATAAATGTAAAAATATAAGCCGATGGTTTGGACAAGCGGAAGCGCTGATAAAACTCCAAATCATTATATAAATAAAAACACATTTTCAAAAATTTCTTATATATTGTTTTTTTTTTTTTGGACTTTTACTTAACAGCTGTTTTCTTTATGTATAATTTTCATTCACAGCTGTTATGTTTTATCAACTCAAAACTTAGTTTAAACGGCCAATGCTGGCCGGTTAAACTACAATTAAAATAAAATAATCTTCATCTCAAAAACAGCATTTCAAGTTTAAACTATAAACAAGTTTGAACTACAGTCCGCACACATGTTTCTTGAGCTACTTTTAGTTATATTCTTTTTACCAATGGACTTCTTAAAATAAAACTAATTTCAAAATCATTTGTTTTTTGTTAAACAAAAAACCGTGCAATGTTTATTCAAAAAGTTTTCTGTTCGCTAATTCAAAGCAGCCTGTATCTACAATAATGTTTATTAGCTAAAAATGTTGTACTTTTGATTTAAATTAGTTATATTCTTAAAATTTTGTTTTTACTTCTCATCGAGTAAATAAAACAATACGGGTAAAGCGTTGATCTTTTTCCTTCAAAATTTGGGTAAACATTTTCTAGAGTGAGTCTGGCAACCCTACTTACAAACTGCCTTATTGATATATTTTGAATTTTTCTTGTAAATTGTGTTTTTTGTAGAGGTATAACACAAGGATGAATTTTTTAAATTGATATGAAATTTACTTTATTCGAAAGGCAATCTTCTGGGATTATAATTTAAATATGACTGGCGGGGCGTAGTCTAATCTGGAGGCGCAATTTTCGATGATTTGTTACAACATTTGTGACCTTATATTGGCAATAACGCGTCGAATGTTGTCCTCCAAGTGGTCAATCGTTTCGGGCTTATCGGCGTAGACTAGCGACTTCGCATATCCCCACAGATAATAGTCCAGCGACGTTAAATCGCATGATCTTGGAGGCCAATTTACCAAACGTTTCCTTCAATAAATCAATTGTGGTACGAGCTGTGTGATATGTTGCGCCGTCTTGTTGAAACCACATAATTGTTGTTCAATTGATAAACGAAAAAGTCAGTAATCATGATTCCACCAGCCCATAAAGTACACCAAACAGTAAGTTTTTTTGGATGTTACAGTTAAAAAAGTGTTGCCAACTTAAAGTTCTATACCTGTATAAAAAACACCCTTTACATATCGCGCATATACTAAACTTATATTGTGTAAAAATTTCATATTAATATCATGTTTCCTTTTCAAGTTAGAGAATAATACATTTTATTTTTTCTGGAAAGTGGGTGCAAAGAGTATATACTTTATAGAGAAAATGTGCTACTCATTGGGGGTCTCTCGACAATTAGAAAATTCGCACACAACTCTCACTAAGAGAAAAATACTTAAAAACCCGTATTTTTAAAAACCCCTTTTAATCAATAGAGGAAGAGTCGAGAGGGGTAGATATGGATTGAAAACGTGAAACTCGTTTTCTGCAAAATCGTATTTTTTGAGTTAAGTCAGTCTTGTAGTAAATGATATGTTTAGAAAACCAAAATAAAACACATGAAATAATCAAAAATTCAGAACCTATTGTATTAAACAATAACCTGATTGATGTAATTTTATATACAGTGTAAACGTCATATTTTTAAAACATTAGTGCCACAAATGTTTTACCAACCTTGGAAAGTTTATTTTACAATTTTGTTTGTATTTTTCTTTCTGTTTCAATCATTTTAAATAAAATTTAAAAAAATTTGTTTTGATTGTTTATTATGGTTATTATTATTTATAATTATATGTCATGTTTAAAGGAATAATTTTGTGAAGAAATAGTCGTGATATTTGAGAACAAACGAACGAAATATATGTATATAAAACTCGGTAACTATAGTTTAGGTGGGTGCCATATTGTTTACTTATACACCATATACAAGCTTTTATGAATGCCCCCATAGATTTTGACTTTAATAATAAATTTTAATTCGATAAGGGAAGTCTAAATTTAATAAAGAATTTCCAAATTTTGTAAAAGAATTTAAGATTAAAAAAATGTGCTACTGAAATGGTGTTCATAGAATTAAGAGTTTAAGTGGTAAAGTGCTATAGTTGTAAAATATTATGAAACCAGATAAAAGTTTTAAAAATCGTCTTATGTTACAACGATAGCCCGTTAGCATTTGTTTATTTTTTTATTTTGAAGATTTTTTAAAGATGATAACGATTTTGACGATTTTTTTATGGAAATTTGGACGATTTTATGCTTAATAAAACTGGCAATACTGGCTGGTGAACAAAAATAAAGGAGACGGGTTTAGCACGAAAAAGGGGCTCTTGTTTAACTCTTCAGTCTAAACGATGCCGAACATGCAAATAAAATTCATTAACAGAAACAAATCAACGTTTGTTTGGTTTTTTATTAAAGAATTTAAAAAATAATAAAATAATGCACAATTTTAAATACAGTAACTTAACCTTATTGTTTCCATAAATTTAGTTTTGTGAATGTGTTTTTTTTTTTTTAATATTTTTGGAAATCTTAAAGAGCATCTTATTTTATTTAAGGAAATACATACAATAAGCATTTTGTCTTTTAAATAAATTCAATTTTAATTTCCTAAATTAAAAGAAAAAAAACATTTAATAAATACTTAAAAACAACAAGAAGTAGTAGAAGAAGAAGAGGAAGGAGACAACATAAAATAGGAAGGATCAGAAGTAATCATCCAGCATTATGTTGATATGGATAAATTTGATATTTGAAGGTCTTCGGAATTAAGTCGTAACATTTGTTGATCCTCGGAATTGATACGAACTAATTGTTCGCTGTCAAAAGTAAGAAGATTGCTGAGACCATGTTCATTGTTGTTGTTGTTGTTGTTATTATTATTGTTGTTGCCATTGTTGTTTGAGGCAACCACATTCCCTAGTCCACCACCATTATTATTAGTTGCCACAGGGTCATTTGGTGTTTGATGTTGCTGATATTGATGTTGCTGCTGCTGCTGGTGTTGTTGTTGCTGGTGTTGTTGTTGTATATGATGTTGATGAGAATGCTGTTCAACAAGAGAAACACAATTTAATTACAAAGTCATAGTTTATTTTCTAAATATAGACTTGCCAACCATCCAGTTTTTGTTGGGACAGACCAGTTTTAGGATGGAATGAACACTGAACCCGTTTTGTCCCGTTTTGAGAAAAAAAAAACTAACTTTTTCATTACTTGTCACAAAAAAATAAAAAAAAAATTCGGAAACTTTAGCACATATTTTGGTACTACTACATTCTTTTTTATTAGCAACACTTGAATTCTTCTAATAGATTAGCAACACTTGCATATATGACTTGGGTCATAGATTACATAGATCTTAAGCTGTCAGTACACGTAACACATGGGAATGTTTTGGACATACGATACGTCGTGGTATACCTAAAGAAAAAATATTTCAATGTGTATGAAAAAATGTGTTTGTCGGTAAAAGAAGAAGAGTTTGATATCTATGTAATCTATGACTTATGTATTCTAGTTAGTTTGACACCTGCTTTTTTATATAGATTTACCAGGGGTTTTCTATCAGAAACTTTAAATTATTTGACATTCCGTTTTGTTTTTTGAAATAATTTATAAAAAAAAACCCTGGTACAGTTGCTGCAAAAAAGCAGGTAGGGTCATACAGATAGGGTTGCCAGACGGGCTGGATTCGGCTGGATCGTCCAGTTTTTTATGCTTGTCCATAAATCAAAAAAATCAAACAAAATCTGTTTAAGTTATAAATATCCTTGTTAGTTCATTTAACATTTCGCAGATTTGAATTGAGAAATTTCAAGTTTTATTTACATGGAAAACAACAACAAATATGTCAGTTAAAGTCCAAGTTAGTAGCTAATGGGACATTCTAAAAATGAGCCCAAGTGTATTATTTTAAATCTCACATATTTCAAAGACAGAATTGCAAATTTTTACGTTTTACTGTATTTTAATACTTAATGTTCCTAAGTCAGGAATCCTAACAATGTGCAAAACTATTTTTTAAATAAAAATGTTTGATACCAAACCAAACTTAACATTGTTTTTTTCGTAAAAGCTTTTTTTGAAAATGTCCAGTTTTTTTTTTTTTGCAACATCCAGCTTTTTTAATCCGAATGTCCAGCTTTTTGCGAATCTGAATCTGGCAACCCTACATACAGTACACAAACTACACAGACAGGAATCAGTTGATGAATTCAAATGGTGGTAAAAAATTAGTAAAATGAAATGCCAAAATTATAGTGATATACAGAAAGGGATAGATTCCCAGTCAGAAAAAGATAAACGGACCACCGCTGGCAAGGCACTTTAGCAAGTGGTACAAGTGATTTCCCAAGCCCAAAATAATACGAGTAACATCATTAGAAACAAGTGGAAGCATTAAAGTCCGATGTGCCGAATTTGGTATTAAAAAAGATTAAATTCGGCTGTGACGAATTTTTGGATACCCTCCATCTCGGTGTTTTCATAAACCAGGGAAAGTGCAAACAATATTAATATCTATATTCTTTGTAAAAATAACAAAAATAATGTTGTTTTTATAAGTAAAACAAAATATGACTGATTGATTAATGTCTTTGGGATGTTTCAGAAGAAAAAAAATGTTTAATTAAAGTTTACTAAAATGAATCTGAAATTCTGCAGTGGGTATTCAAAGGTTATTCTGATTACCTAAAGAAGAACGTGTAGTGAAAAATATATATATTTGTATAGTTCCTTATGATGTTAAAAAACTGCAAAATTCGCCTGTTGTTTGTCTCTTTGCCTATATAATAATGAAAGAAAGTTACTAAAATATATTTTTGGATCGTTAGAAGAGATGCAATGAATACAAACGCATAAAAACAGTTTCGAATAATCAGAATTTTAGATAAATTTAAGGGAACAAAAATACACTTGCGGAGACATACATAATGAAATAATTATGAAATGCCAGTTTACATTACAACACATGTGTTTATACTATACATCACATAAGTAAAACGGAAAGTGTGATGAAACTAAGTTTGTCAAAAATTATAAAAGAAAATCTTTCGAGTGTTTTCGAGATACAAAAAATTAAAGAAACTGGTATTTCAAATTATTGTTTTTCAGCTCAGTAGCTTGTGCAATTCTCGTTTACGACTCCTAGAATAAGAACCCTAAGAAATTTTCCCAAAATTCGATTGGTTTTTACACATCAATACTTTAATTTAGATTATTTTTGTATGTATCAAATAAAAATTAGGGCTTTTAAGGAAAACAAATGCATATAATCAAAAGATTTTAAGATGAAGTATGCACCTTATATGTCTTAAATAAAAAGTAAAAATAGTGTACGAAAAAAAGTTATGAATTTACATTGTTGGATTCGGGGATTTTGTTCCTGGATATTTTTTTGATCTGATAACGATTAATGTGTCTGGCAACTCCGGTTAATGCAGTCAAAAAAATAAAGAATTTTACCTAAACTATTTTGTTCTACCTTTTTCTTATTGGTGATTTTTTGATTTGTTGGGGTTAACAAAAAAAGGTATATGGCAAGCCTGGTATACGGAAAACAAAAGCATACTTTATAAATTAGCTTAACAATTTTTCGAGGGCTTCTCGCATTTGCACTTATAACCAGTGTTGCCAGGTTTGCAGAGCATAAAAACGACAAACTTTCTAGAAAAAATCGTCAAAATCGTCATCATATTTTGAAAAATCGTCAAAATAAAATATATTTGTTAGAAGAGGGATAAAGTTTTAATAAAAAATAAAATACAATAATGTTATTCACATTTCAAATGTTAACGTGTTATCGTTGTAATATAACACGATTTTTGACACTTCTCTTTGGTTTAAACTTCGAAAATCATTATATTTTACAACGATATTCATATTTATAAAATGTTGAAACAGTGTGCCCCAGTAGGCTAGTTGGTAGCGTGCTGGCTTATCAGTGCGGGGGTCGTGGGTTCGATTCCCACCAGAGGCACTGATCTGTTTTCGCTACAACGCGCCGAAGGCCATAGTAGCTAGTGCTCGGTTAGGGTAATAGTATATAACTTGTAATTATATGATTATTAATTAATAAAATAACAAAAATATAATGTTGAAAGATCAAATAAATACAACTTTAAATCAAACTAATTTTACCACTTGAACTGTTAAACACTTATATCTGCATAATTCTGTGAACAACATTTCAGTGGCACAACTTTTTAAATATTAAATTCTTTTACAAAATTTGGAAATTCTTTAACAATAAGTCTGTTCGATTACTTTTCCTGTAAAGTTCAGTAAAAACTACTCAGTAACAAAATTACAAATAGTAAGACAAATTTACAAAAAAGTAAACGAACAGAAAATTTGTAGGAATTATTAAATTAGATAAAATAGCTTGTATTAAATATTAAAAAAAAATCAACTGGTCATTATGGAAAAGAAAAAAGTTAATTGAAATTATCGACCAAAAATAATTTAAATGTTTTTTAACTTCTTCCATAGTTAATTATTTAATCATTTTCACTTTCAATCCATAAACAATTAAAATTTAATTTAATTTTTGTTTACCAAAAATACAAGCATATTTTTTTATTTTTTAGTCATATGTTTTTTTCATCTTAAAAATTCTTTCTGGCAAAAATGTATCCAGTAAAAACTTGTAAGTTCTTTGGCATCAAACTGTCACTTTACTCTCTCTTTTTACCAGTTTTTACTGCATATTTGTCTAAACGAACACCTCCCAGTAAAAACTTGTACAAATTTTTGTGTTATCGAACAATCTTAATGTTATATTTGTTAATTATTAAATTTTGACACTTTATTTATATTATTAGGCCTGTTTTTTAAGCACCGGATTTATTTTTGGATTATTTTGTTTCATTTAAAGTTGTATATATATCATCTTTCAACATGAAATATATTCGGGCTAGAGATCTGTTTGTTTCGCAAAAAAGTCCATGCTTTGTGTTTTAACATGAAAATTGTCTTATTTTTATTTAAATCTAACTCCAATAAAATTTTATAAAATTTAAAAAAATGTTCTAAACATATAAACACAGAAACTAAATTAAGCTAAACCCGTAATGAATTTATAAAAAAATAAATGCGGTTTGAATTAAGTTTTATTCAATTCTAGGATTTGTATTTTTGCAAAATTGTATTTCACATCATATTAGCATATAAAAGCTAGCTATCGATCAAAAAACAATGTTTTTGCTTTCAATTTTTAACGAAATAATATAAATTTAATAATCGAACCGGCGATTTTATGAGAATGATAAATAAGTAGATCTTGCTGACATATTAAATTATTGTCAAAAAATCGTCATTTTGGAAGCAAAAGTCGTCAAATAGTCATTTAGTTATTTTGGGTATTAAATATCATCAAAATGACGACAAATCGTCAAACCTGGCAACACTGCATGCGATTGCTACTAATTCATACGTACATACATACATATATATATATATTCCCGTCGTTCCTATAAGGAGCATAGGGCCGTACATACATACTGTATTACAAAACAAAACAAAAAAACAACAACAATATTTTGTGGGTTTTTTTTGTTTTTAAGTGTTGATCATGACCATGGATGGTAACCGATTCTATGTGGTTATTGGTCGTAGTAACGCTATTTTCTTTTATTTCGGTAACGGTATTTTAGGGGAAACTATACTTCAGTTATTTCGGTAACGGGATTTTAGCGTTAACGGTATTTTAGCGTTAACGGTATTTTATTTATTTCGCTAACGGTATTTTAGCGGTAACGATATTTTAGATATTTCGGTAACTTTATTTTAGGGAAAAAGATTTTTCAATTATTTTGCTAACGGCATTTTAAGGATAACGTTATTTTAATTATTCAGGTAATGTTAATGCACACCCCAATTTTTAACCGCATTATGCCCGAGTTTAAATGACTGTCTAGTTTATGATCACACTTTGGGAAAATATATCTATTTACAGAAGTTTTTTTGTTCAGATCTTGTTAGATTATTTCGGTAACGGTATTTTAAGGTAACGGTATTTTACGGATAACGGTATTTCAAGAATATCGGTAACGGTATTTAAGCGATAACGATAGTCAGTTGAAAGGTGTTAGAATCGTGGACGGTAATTCAGCGATATTGACAGCCATCCCTGCTTGCGTATATTCTTGTGTATAAGCATTGAATGTACGTATGTATGTATGTATGTATGATGAAATAAAAAAAAAAAAATTTTAGAGGTCTTCCCACATTTTCACTCGTAACTTTTGAACGCGTTAACCGATTTTGATCATTTTCACTAGAAAACTGCTCATGATATCAACAAACAATTTGACTGAAAATTAGCAGTACCTCTTCTGTATTGGAGGAGTATTTTGTGTTTCCACAGACAGACGGACGGACAGACGGACAGACGGACAGACGGACATGGCTATATCGACTTCTCTATCCATGCTGATCAAGAATATATATAGTTTATGGGGTCCCAGAATTGTTTTAAAAGAATTACAAACATTTGACAAAGTGAATATACCCTCCTGCACTATGGGATGGAGGGTATAAAAAGTGTCGGACAAGCACTGGGGAACAAAAATTTCCAACGTTGGCAAAATGTTGTTAAAACCATGAAATGTTTTTGGTCCAAGAACCTTTTCGCCAGATTGGCAGCCGACAGCTCTAACCCCAAAGCTAAGGAGACATATAATACTTGATAGCTTAAAACGTAAGTAAATGATAACTGCTAGCTAACAGTTGGCTGATCGAATATGTCAGCACTGGCATAAGGTTTTATGGAAACAACTTGCCAACGTTGGAAAATCAAAAAAAAAGTACCTGCTGAAAAACTGTTAAAAAGAGATAAAATTGTTCCGTGAATAAAAAGAACGAAACGAACGTTCGAACTGAAAGAGCAAACAATGGAGCACTAGATTATGTAGTTCAATCGGGTAAGTAGTTCAATTGAACTTGTTTGCTCACAAACTACACAAGTATACACCTTTTGCAACTGCAATTCAGAAATTATCAACTTTAATTTAGAAATATCAATTGAAATTACGAAATTCCATCTAAAAATATCAATTAAAACTCAGAAAATATCATTTGGAATTCAGAAAATACTGATTGAAATTCAGAACACATCAATTGAAATTCAGAATACATCAATTGATATTTAGAAAATATCAATTTAAATTAAGATAATTAAAATATCATTTAAAATTCAGAAAATATTAAAGGAGATTAATATAAAATGTTTTTAGAATGTCAAATGATATTTTCTAAATTTCAATAGAATTCTGAATTTCAATTAATATTTTCTGAATTAGAATTGATGAGTTTATAAATTTCTGTTGAAATTCAATTGATATTTTCCTAATTTCAAATGATATGTTCTGAATTTCAAATGGAAAATCTGATTTTCAATTGATATTTTCTGAATTTCAAATCTAAATTCTAAATTCTAAATTTCAATTGATTTTTTCTGAATATAAATTTTGAATTTCAATTGATATTTTATGAATTACAATTGCAAAATATGTAGTAATTTGTCAAAACCTCAAACGAAAATTTTGAATTTTTTATTTTTTTTTTAGTGGTGCCCCGTTCTTAAATTTTAAAAGATGGCAAGTCTATTCAAATATGTTTGGACTTACGAAATGATTGGGTGTTAAATTCCAACCAACACCTCCTCCTCCTCCTGTGACTGTTTGCACCATTGCCAGGTCCTCCACCAGCACTGGCCGGTGTCAATAAATTATGCATTGTAAATGTATTTGTGTTATTGAGATTACTCAGGTTGTTATTGTTAGCAGCTGCTGCTGGACTAAATTTACTTTCCCAATGGGTTGCGCCTGCGCCCCCAAAATTATTGCCATGATATTGCTGTTGTCCAAACGCATTGTAATCATTAATATCCATCGGTGGTTGGGCATTTGGATTAATATTCGGATTGCCGCCACCAGGGCCTGTATTGGCTGTATTGTACTGATGATTGGGTGACATCAATTGTTGATTGCCCTGTGTTGGTGTCGCTGGCGTTGCCATACTATATGGCGATGGGTTATTGTGAGTATATGCACTTGAGGGGGATAGTGGCTGCGGTGATGGAGTTAGTTCTGGTGGAGCACGATACATACCAAAGGGTTGTGGTGAAGTATCTATAGTTTATAGTGAGAGAAATATAAAACAAAATATAATACCAAAATGTAAAAATGTACTTATCTAGACCCTAAGTGGAGTACACACGTTAAATATTATTGATCAATTTTAGGTTGTTCACAACATAATTTAACGTGTGTGTGTGTACACTATATTGAAAGATAACACAGGTCAACAGCAAAAAAAGGCTTGACTAACCACTATATAGATTTGATGCATCATGGCTGCCTAAGTACAAAAATGGTAAAATTTTTCAATTCTATGGATAATTTTTTTTTTTAAAAATTTTTAAGTAAAATTGACAATATTTTGAGACATTTCTCCACTTATGTTGTCATAACTCAAAAACAACTAGTCCGATTTTGTCAAATTAAATTTACAAAAATTAAGGTTTACAATATCTTTAAAGAACGTGTACAAATTTTTTTAATGCGATCAATAGTTTCAAAGTTATGAAACAAATTGTTAGCAAAAAAATGCTAAAAAAAAAAAAAAAAAAATTTGAAAAACAAAAATCTGGAAAAAATCGAAAACTGCAAAAAATATTACTTTTTATTTTTTTGTAGTAAAGCTACATATCATGCGAATTAAACTAGATATGGATCATAAAAATCGATGCATGCTTTACATTTTTATTTACAATTAATTGAAGGTATCGCATATTTACAAGCACTGTAGAAAATTGTACCTACTATATAATGAAAATGCAGAACATAAAAACTCAGGTGCATTTTACGACACGCATTTTGGCAAAACCCCTTTGGGAAAAACCTCTATGACATTTTTATGATTCTAATAATTAAAAAAAATAAGTAATAAACAAAAGATTGTTTAATTTTTACGATTGCGGTAGGATAGTAATAAAACGCTCATAAATGTGCGTGTACGCTGAAGTGCTCTTATTTTCCGTTAGCTACCTGTAACGGATAATTTTTTTTTTTTCATAAAAGTCCTTAATGTTTTTTAGGATTCTTGGGAATAATAAAAAATTTGCAGCACACACAAACTGTATCCACACAAAGGGTTATCCCAAATTATAGTATCAGTATTTATAAGATCTCCTTGACCCTTTTTATTTCATTCAAGAAGTGTTTGCGATAACGCAAACATCATTTAATACCTACACAAAAATTAGAGTCATACAGCTTAGAAGTTAAAAACAATTTTCAAATATTAATAAAAATGAGCCAGAAAGCCAGAACATTTTTATGTAAAAACGATCCAGATTTATTTTGTTATGTATGCGGCCAATATATCACCGGGAAAAAACGGAAGTGCTTCTTAACTTCATTGCAAAAGTCATATCAAGATTGCTATAATATCTATCCGCACAATTTGAACCAGCATTGGACACCGAGTACTATATGCATTCCATGTCGATTGAATTTATCTATGAAGTCTTCTAACGTAAAGTAAGTATAAATTAATAGATTTGGAATATTTTATAATTACAATATTTCTTAATTAAAATTTGAATTCTTCATATTCCTGATTTCAATTTTTTTTTTCATTTTACAGACGACACTTGGAAATTTTGAAGCCTATGCTATGGAGAGAAACAGCGAACCACGCATCCGAGTGTTATTTTTGTTTAAGTACAAAAAGCGGTTTTGGAAAACATATGCGATGGTCTTACCCCACGAGGTCTGCTGATGGGTTTACACTTGCAGTTCTACATTCACAAGAAATAGAATATGCTCAAGATCGGGGTGCAAGCTGTAGTCATGTGCTTTCATCTTCACCAGGACACTCAACCTCAAGTATGTCTTACCAATCAGATATGTCAGATCCAGCACTACCATCTACAGCTGAAAATGACGAGTTCATCCCACACAAACATTTCTCGCCGAGACCATGGACTCAAGATAAGCTTAATGATGTAATTAGAGACCTTGGATTGTCGAAAAGATCTTCTGAATTACTTGCGTCCCGGATGAAAGAAACAGGTCTCATAACTAAAGAAACTAACGTTTCGTATTACCGTACTCGAGAAAAAGACTTACTTCATTATTTTGCTGAAGAGGATGACTTTGTGTACTGCTCAGATATTTCTGGTTTGATGACTGCCATGGGCTTACAGAGATATGATTCAAACGAATGGCGTTTATTTATCGACTCATCAAAACGCAGCTTGAAGTGTGTCCTTTTGCATAATGGAAATAAATTTCACTCCTTGCCGATCGCACATTCAACCAAAGTAAAAGAAGAATACTCTGTAATTGCATTGGTCATGAAGAAGATAAAGTATGATGAACATAAGTGGGTAATTTGTGTTGATCTTAAGATGGTAAATTTCCTCTTAGGCCAACAAAGCGGCTTTACAAAATATCCTTGTTTTATATGTTTATGGGACAGCAGAGCTAAAACAGAACATTGGAAGAGAAAACAATGGCCTTCTAGGGAAACACTAGTTCCAGGTACGCCAAATGTTATAAATGTGGCTCTAGTGCCCCGAGATCGCATCATATTACCCCCTCTTCACATTAAACTTGGTCTGATGAAACAATATGTTAAAGCACTTAACAAAGATAGTGAATGTTTCCAGTATATTTCAAGGAAGTTTCCCAATCTAAGTATGGAAAAGCTGAAAGCAGGCATATTTGATGGCCCACAAATTCGCAAATTGGTGAACGATACTGAATTTGGCAGTTCAATGTCAGAAATTGAGAAGAATGCATGGGATTCGTTTGTATGGGTTATTCAAAATTTCTTAGGAAATAACAAGGGTGATGATTACGTTGCGCACGTTGAAGAGATGTTAACTCACTTCCAGAATCTTGGATGCAACATGAGCATCAAAGTACACTACCTGCACAGTCACTTAGATCGTTTTCCTGAAAATCTAGGAGACTTGAGTGAAGAACAGGGCGAACGATTCCACCAAGATATCCGGACAATGGAGGAACGATACCAGGGTCGCTGGGATGCACACATGATGGCTGATTTTTGCTGGAGTATTCAGAGTAACACTTCGTTATTCAACAATAGTAGAAATCGACTAAAAGAAAATTTCAGAGTTTGTAGTTTATAATACATATTTATTTATTTATTTATTTATTTATTTATTTTCTTGTTTTATTTATTATAATAAATGTGAATAATAAAATATAAATTTTCTACTATTTAATTTATTTATTTATTTACATTTAAGCTCATCCAACACAAATGTCTTTCCGAAGAATAGAATCAGTATATTCTAGGTAGGGTTTTGCCAAAAAATACACGAATGTTACTATGTAATGCATTTTTGATGTGAAAATTTGTACATAGCATGGGGAAAATGTTTTCAAAATTCAATCAATCGAAAGAAGAACATTAACTACTCAATTTTATGTATATCAGACAAAAAACTAAAATTTGGTGAAAATGAGCGAATTCACTTAATTGTGAATAAATTCGAAAAAAATCAATCGATTTTTATGATCGATATCTCATTTTGTTCCTATTACATGTGGCTTTGCGATTAAAGCAATAAATCTGAACGATTTTTGCCGTTTTCGATTTTTTATGATTTTTTTAAAACAAAAAAATTTGCTATTTTCACGTAAAAAAAATATTTTTTCCCTCAATTTTTTATTATAACTCCGAAACTACTGAGCCGATTGAAACGCAATATATTAACGGATTAAAGGATATGTAAATTTCAGTTTTTCTAAATTTATTTGAATAATATCGGACTATTTTTTTTTTTAGTTATCATTAATTATGTGGAGAAACGTCTAAAAAAATTTATAATTTTACTTAAAAATTTTTTAAAAAAAAACCTCTCCATAGAATTTCAAAATTGAACCATATTTGTACTACTGGGACCACAATACATCAAAATTGTATAGTGGTTTTCAAAGCCCCTAAAATTTTTTCAAAATTGTTGCCTTGTGTAATCAATTAAATTGAAAATTACAAAATGATTTGGATTTTTTGTTTTCCAAATTGATATTATTGAAAAGTCTATGGGCAATACTGTAATTTATTTTTTTCTTAAATCTGTTATTTGTTGTTAAAAATTAAATAAAAAAAAGAAAATAAATTATTGCAAAATAAAAAACAGTCCCTTTAAGTACAGTGTAAAGATGCGCCAAATTTTGCAAATTTCCTTCAGAATGGAAAAAATTTATCAATTTTAATTTAGTATGTTGTTTTTCAAATCATTGAAATGTGTGTGTGCAAAGATAAATAAAATGCAAATCAATTATATCGACCCTCTATGAACCAATTTCTTGAAAATCACTTTTTAATGGAAAACTGTTTACTGATGCCAGCAGCTACATCTCTGACAAAAATTTCAGCGAGAAAAAATCAAGTTAAATACTTTTCTTTAATATTTCTTATTTCTCTACCAACCATAGCATTTATTTTTGAATGCAATACCCTCTATCAACCACATTACGATTATCGACTTATTAAAAATGTTTTATTTGATTACTACATATATTTAACAAAATTGTCTACTGCAACTGTACTTAATATATCAAAATCACTTAAATGCTTGTGTAGTCGCGTGTCCGTAAAATACGTTTTCCGGATTCTTTATGCAATAGCATTACTAGCATATAACAAAATCATTGAATAATTTTTAATTATCGCTGCGATTTTTTAATATTGTAACAAATATGGATTTTGGACATTGGTTACCATATTATTTCAAAATGATCCTTGGCATAATTTTAGTTTTTTTTTTGCACCCACAATGGTGGACCAAAAATTCTTTTTATATAATATAACAATAAATTTCGTAGTATTTGTTTTCAAAAGTTCAAAATTCTGTTTAATTTGGGGCTTTGTATCTGTTATACCAAGGAGTAGCAGAATTCATTAAACAAGACATGAAACACAATATTCTGTCAGACAGTATATCATACCTCGGTGAAAACAGTGGAACGAAACAAAATCATGGTTTACATTCTTTACATTACATACTTTACATTGCTTACATTATTTACCTTACATACTTTACATTGCGTGCATTATTTACATTACATATTTAACATTATTTATATTAAATTCTTTCCATAATTCACATACTTGCAATTTTAAAAACTTTAATTTGTTTTCATTACTCAGTAAACAAATGACTACGAGCCAGGATATCTCGACGCGTTGACAAATGTTTTGTTTGACGTCCTGTACGATGCCTTGTTTAATGGGTGTTGTTAATCCTTATATTTAAAATCCTTGGTTATACTGTGTTTTTTACTGTGCCATACTACATACATGGGACTAGTGAATTAAGTGGACTAATGAAATGATGATTTCATTACCGTTACATTGACATCAATGTTAACGAAATTATTTTCACTATCATTTTTTTAATTAATGATTTGAGGATTTAATTTCATTGATAAATAAAAATGGTTTTAAATTTCATTGCCATTAATAATGAATCAATTAAAAAAATAAGTACCATTGAACAATAGAATTTTAAAGTAGTAGTAGTAGTAGAACGAAATGGAACGAGTGAAGTTGGAACACAAAACGGACAAAATGTTTGCTCCTCAGGAGTATGAATTAACCCTGATAATACAAATAGGCAAGGTCTGCGAATTATTCCAAGGGATTATTATTATTTGTTTACCCATATACGTACACGAAAATTCTAATTTAAACATTCCGATAATAGAATGGAACATTGGTCCAAAATGGAATGTTATGGAATGGAACGGGGAATGAGTGTAATCTGAACACTTAACACACTAGTATTATCGGTATGTGTTAGTTGATTCAAGTTTTGCAAACATTTTGCCCGTTTTTCGATATCTAGCTTAGTTTTTGAGATACTAGCAATTTTATAAAACTACGTTTTTTTTAAATGGACGATATCTCCGAAATTAAATGAGATAGGCCAAAACGGACAAAACATTTGTTCCACATGAGTATTAATACAAATAGGCTAGATCCGGAAAAGATTCCGAGGATTCTATTTTTTTTAAAAGCGGCCACAGGTTGTTTTTTTTATTTTTAATATAAATTTAGATACTCCGATAAAACAAAGTTCTTTCTCGGTTCAATACAATTTCAATACCTGTAATTAATTTTCCAATTCCACTCGTTCCCTATTCCATATCGTTCTACATGTTTAGTTTTCAAATTCCACTTACTCTCCGTTCCATTAAATTTCGTTCCCAATATGAAGCACACCAATTCCACTGATTGCTTGTTTTATTCCATATCGTTCGAATTAGAAAAAAATATGGATTTTTACTTTCCAACCCAGGATTTTTTTGTAAACAAATGACTTTTTAACAATTGTTATTCGTTTTTTATGCTATCATTATCATTAGTAATGGTTTTTCTAATGGAAAATATTTCATTATAATTAAATGGTAATGATTTTTTTTTTTTATTTTCATTAATATCAACTAATGGTGATCAAATGTCAATGGTAATGCAAAATTCCCATGTATGCCATACCCAATATAGACTACAAAATATTTGAATTTTTAAATTGATACCCTAAATTGATCAACCATAGCACCGCGAATAACGCAAAATATTATATTATTTTTATATGTTGGATTCAGTAGTCATATTTAACAAATATTGTAGAATATATATTGATTCAGTTTTTTTGACTCTCCTGAAAAAAAAAATGTTTTGGTTCATAGGAGTATTGAATATAAGGCGTCGTCGGTATATTAATTATTGTTAAATTACACACTGTCACCAAATGAGAAAAAGTCGATTTGGTTTGAACAGCGATACATGTTTTTAATAGATTTCCAAATCTATTTTCCAAATTTTTTCATCACGTCACAATTTTGAGAAAACCGTGATTTAAAAGCAAAAAAATTGACCGTTTTTAGCCAAATTGTGTACTCATCACGATGGCACGCATATTTAACTTTTTTTGCTATAATGAGTTAACAAACTTTTAAAATTTCTGTATTATTTTAGGAAAAAATTACATTTGAAAAAACTCTATCAAAAAAAAAAATACAAAATATTGCATTTTTAAAAGTAACCTAGCCTATGCATCGGACCAGCTTAAATTTATTTTATAAACTTTGAATTCTCATTTCTTAATATAGGAGAAAACCGTTAAAATTATTACACCAACTTTGTTTAAATTGCATTTCGAATTTCTCAAATATCATATTAAAAAAGTATTTATATTTTTTTTTGCATAAGCCATTTGATAAATGCATCTTTGCACTATTAACTATTAGTTTTTTAAAAAATTCATTGCCGCATCTTCAAGAGTAAAGTGTATTCTAAATATTTATTTATCTTGATTTTGAATCCTTAGAAAGCGTCAATCGTATAACAAAAGGCTTCAAAAATCACCAAAATAGCCATTTTTGGCAAGTTTAACCGCGGTTTTCTCAAAATTATTAGAGAAAATAAGGATATTATTGGTTAAAATTTATATTTGTTGAAAAAAATAGGCTTAATTCGAAAGGCGCTTGAGGAAACAAAAATTTAAAAATATTTCATAAGGATAACAATACTTTTTTGCTTGTTGCACAGCAGTTAAAGTATTAATAATTTTCTAAAAGTTAATGTAACGCATATTTAATATAATGATAACATATAATCACACCATCATCGGCTACACTTTGCCAACACTCTGCCGATCGTACATTTTTGCCTGAATCGTAAAAATACAAAATGGTACGAAATAAGCACCTTTGCCGAAGATTATTATGGGACAGAATATAAAAACTAATTTTGTATTGCATAAAGCTCATTTTACATTGTCACATTTTGTATTATTATTTTCTTTCTTACATTCACAATAGAAATACACATACAAAAATCGTTGTGAAATTATTGGTAATATATCAACTAATAACGTTTATTTGCATAAATTATGCAAAAACAAGTAATATTTTGCCAAGTTTTTACTTTATTTGGCTTTTATTTGGATAATTTATGAGAAAAAACATAATTAATTTATATGCTTACAATAACTTTGCAACGATATTTTTCTTTATATTTGTATTGTGAATGTGGAAAACAAAAATAATCTGAAATACTTAAAAATATTGTGATTTTTTGAAAAAAACACTTATTATGAAAATAAATTTCTTTAAACACGATTTTGTCTACAATTGTAAATAGGCTATAACTCACTCAATCTGTTTAATCTAGAAACAAATGAGCTAAAAGGTTCCACTGTAGGCTTCTAAGGCCGAGTTTTTGGGATGTCAGTTAAACTTGGTTTAGTTAAACCGGTAACGAATTTTGTTTGCAATTTCCAAGTTTATTAACAAATATTTGTAGGAAGCACTTCATCCTGTTTTAAGCTAAAAGCTCGGCCAAATTATTTTAGAGCTTAATTTAATTAAAATACACACAGAGAAAAATTTAGCTATTTGCCAACTTAAATTCGGTTATTACGAATTTCAGACGGTTCGCACAACTTAACATTAGTTTTCACAACAAAGTTCGGTTAATTCAACTGAATTTTCGTTGCAACATCCAAAATATTCAGAAATCTAATGTATATATTGTTGTACTAACTGAATTTATAAGTTGTTACCAATAATATACACTTTTCAATTCGGTTGGAATTTTATTTATCTGGGTGTATATTTAGAACTACTTACCTCTTGGTTCCGTTTTAATCGCAGGTATATTCGGAGGATTCCAGCAGGCCATATTTCCTTGACCTACAAATTTAAAATTTAATTAGTATATTGTTAACGTGCATTTATAAAACATTGAAAAATAAGCAAAACAGTTGCGTTAGATAAGCAAAATAAAAAATAGCAGAAAATAATCAAATTCCATGCAATAAATGCATAGAAAAATATAATAAAAAAATTAATTACAATTTTAAATAAAAAACTATAAAACAATAGGGTTGCCACTCGATAAAAATTAAAAAAAAAAATGATATATATATTTGACTCTGTATTAATTTTCCAAATATAGACTTCTAAGTCATGCCTAAAATGATCATAAACGAAATATTAGAGCTTAACGCTTCGTATCATTAATAACACGGTGCTACAAAAAAAACTGTAATCACTTTTCAAGTGACCTAGTGTGTGTGTAACTGAGTTTATTACAAAACAGATTTGAGAAGTTCAAATATACACATACATTTTCGAGATAACGGTTAAAGGAATATTTTTTTGCGACAGGCGCATTTAAACGCATTTGACTCAGTAATTTTTTAACCGATTTTGAATGGTCTTTCCATTTCATAAGAGAACGTTCGAAATGGTTATTTTTTGGCCTCCAGCTCTTTGATTTTGCAACAATTTGGCATACGTATACTCTAGGATATATATTATTCAATACCGTTTTCAGTTCCTTAAAATTGTGTAAATTCGTGTTTTTATTCATGTTTTTTATGCTACAAGTAGTGAAATTTGTAGAGCCATATTTTCCAAAGTAGATAGCCATATTTATGAAAGGTGAAAATGTCAACTTTAAGATTTGTTATTCATAATGCAAATGCAACTTTTGATTGCATTTTACTCATCAATTTTGCTCCATTATTGTCTTCTTAGTAATCAAACACATGGCTAGGGTATTTTCCTAACAAGCATCATGGCGTTACTAAAATATGAAGATAAAAAATTTTCTATTTATATAAAAAAAAATTTTACTCTGGCTCAAGTAGCATTTTTTTACAGTTTTATTAGTTTCTTCTTTTATATACATCGAGATTCTTTCTTTCCCATATAAAAAGAAACAGCACTGAACTTAAAAAGAGTCTGAAAGCTATAGAAGCGATAGGAGACGTTGCCGCTTGGCTCGGACGGAACGTCCTGTCCACGACGAGCGTTAACATCTTCTCTGACAGTCAGGCCGCGGTAAGGTCCCTGGGGTCAATGTCTCTGACTACGGAAACTGCCCTTAACTGCCGCGCATCCTTGGATGGGATGGCCAAACAGTTTGACACTAGAACTCGTTTGGGTCCCGGGGCACAGGGACATACCAGGGAACTGTAGAGCTGATGAGCTTGCAAGGCTAGGAACCACCCTGCGAGTTCCTGCGGAATTTGCTGGAATTGGTGTTCCGCTAGCAACCTGTAAGCTGAACAATCGGCTCTACTCCGAGAGGGCGACTGACCTTAGGTGGCTCTAGATCTGGGGCGAACGAGGGCGCTCCTGTCGCTTTTCAGGGGGGAAATCTCTAACATGGTGGCGGTGATAACCGGCCACTGTCTTATTGGCAGGCACGCTCGTAGGTTGGGGGTGTTAGCGCCTGACTTCTGTAGGAGCTGCGGGGACGAGGAGGAGGAGTAGAGTATTGAGCACTTTCTCTGTTCATGTCCTGCGCTGGCGCTACGTAGGAGGGCCTAACTTGGATCGGCGTTCTTTCACGATCTTGGGGATCTTTCAGGTGCTGGTATTCCGCACCTCCTTAGCTTCGTAAGGAGCTCTAACTGGTTCAACGGTAGAGTCTGATCGGTAATCCGTCAGTCTCGTGGCATCACAACGGACCTCAGAGTCTAAGTGTGCTGGTGATCACGGAGCCGGCTACCACTCCGACCTAACCTAACCTATAGTAGTCTACTTTACGATTTAAAATACAAAAATAACGTTTCTTTTTCAAAAATTTGCTTCAAATATTTACAAGGTTCATTAAAAAATCGCATTTGCATTTAAAAAAAAAAAAAAAAACGGTAATTTTTGAACTGCAATTCGTAAACTAGAGAACTACAGATTTCAAATGACTTTTAAATTATGGAAATATACTTTAGAAGAACTCTTCAAAGTTTTGTGCTATTATGATTTTTTTTCAACTATGTACAAAAAAAAACTAAAATCCTACAAAATTAAAAAAATTAAATTTAATATGAAAAAATGTAGTAACCTATTTTTGAAAAAATTATTAAAAATAGTTAGCATTTTGGTTCCAGAAAAGTCCAAGTTGTATTTATTCCAAAAAACTATAATTTTTTTAAAAATTACAACGTTTCAAAAATCAAATGGGAAGAAAAAGTGCAAAACGCAATCACAAATTGTATTTGCATTATGAATGCATTTTCACAAAAAAGTGGTTGATTTTTAATTACAAATCGTAGAGTATACAATTTCCACTTTCATATGCTTTTTTAATCTTTGAAACAGACTATCTACTTTGGGAAACATGACTCTTCAAAGTTCACTACTTTTAGCATTTTCTTAATTTAAAAAAAAAAAGTAAAAACGGGAATAAAAATAAATACGCGAGTTTTTTAAATTTGCACAAACTGAAACCAGTAGTGACTAATAGACATCCTAGAGAATACGTCTACAAAATATAAAGGAATTTAAATGACCCCGATAAGATTTTGGCCGATCTATCATAGAATGGACGATATACTTTTTTTATGTATTAATATAAATATTTATAGGTTTTCTAAATAACAATTCGAATTTAATTTTTTTTTTTAAGTTTCTTAACTTCTACGAGGTTTTTTGGAATCTTCTTCTAGAATAAAAAATATTTTTAAATTTAGTTTTTTCTTAAGTAAAATGAGGCTTCATTTGCTAAAATCGGTTTAAAAACTGACAATATATAAAATATATGACATATAAATTATTTAAAATTTTCAGTTTTTTTTTATTTTTTCAACTTCTACGAGGGAGTTTTTCTTTATTTAAATTAACAATTTTCATAAAGTTAGTGTTTTCGTGAGTAAAATGAGCCATCAATTATTAAAATTGGTTGAAAATTGACGAACTTGTGATACACTTTCTAAATATACAGAAATTTGTTTCTTCCTCCTTTGCACTAATAATGCATTAGTTGACATTAGAAGAAAACAAGATCCTCTCTGTATATCGAGCTCTTTAAGATGGAATTTTGTTTTCTTGTCTTTGGCACAATTGTAACTATAGACTAGGAGAAAAAAACAAACTAACCAGAAAAAAATGCATCTAGTGAATCAAAATTGCTAAAATGTCGAAAAATTTTCATTTTTTCTATCATTTTTCAGCATTTTTGGTCCATAGCTGTCAACTGTGTAAAGTAATTTTCAGAAAAAAAAAAAATCGTCCCTTATAATATAATTCTTCAGAACATTATAATACTGGAAAATGCTTTTTTTACATATTCCAGTTGTATTTTACATCGAAAATTCGAGAAATGTATGTAAAATGTAGCAAAGTTAAAAAAAAACATGAGTTAATCAATATCCATTGAAGTTGATGCTCTCGGTGAAGCATGTGAAGTTGATGCTCTTGGTTTTTTCGTTGCTGGTTCAGGTCCATGATCTGAATTATCATTATTTGATCTTGATAGCAAATTCAATGGCATATATCTTTTTGTGTGGTCGGGTCGGCATCTTCATATTGGGATACCTTATGACTTCACCAACAAACTTCTGCAAGCAATGCATTCTGCTTTTTTCCTTTGTATCGTTTTTCCATTGGCCTGATGACCTGATGGACTAGCTCTCCTTGTTCGTCCGATTCGGTGTGCAATTGGTGTAAGAACTCATCAAAGTGGTAATGCAGAAAATTGAATTTCAATGTCATAGATGAATTGATTTTATGAAAGTAATCTGGCTGTACACGATTCTTTCTTAAAACGCCCTCGATTACAGCTTTTAGTATATCCCAAGTGAAGAAACATAGATATGAAAATATTTAAATAGGCAACAAATTTTTAATTTTGTCATTGCTGAGTTTTGGCAAGATGTTTTTCAAACAGTCAAAAACCTCCTCATTATCTTTGACGGCCATTTCGACGAATTTCTAAGGAATTCCCAATTGTATATGCAGTGGCGACAGCAATATATCATCGATATTCTTTATTAAAGGCTCATTAACCAATTTTAACCGTTTTTCGTTTTTGAGAGTTCTTTTTCTTCAGTCGTTACCCAATCACAACGGGTACAAAAGAATTTCGGAAAACCGACATTTGAAATAACAAATTACAATATGTTAAAAACTTTGAGGTCACAGCAAATCTTCCATTTTTGTTCATTATATTTGATATTCTTCAATATATTGTCGAATGCTTCATACGATTCCTTCATTTAAAACTAAGGTCAAAAATTCTGAATTCCGTTGCGATAATCCCAACTTAGCCACAATGTAATCCATTTCATCATCATATTTCAAATTGGAAGACAAGGAGAAAACACTTTTGAGTACCCATATTTATTTTTGGACACATGTTATTTTCCATATTGAAGCATTTTATGTTCGTGGTGTTCAATTATTATTCACTCAAAACAATGTGTTTATTGTCTTGTCACATTAATGACAGCATGCGGCTACATGACATATGTATTGATTGCTAGGGCTAGTTCAAGCTTCATATGTACTTGCACCAACGCCATCTATGGGAAAAAATTGGATTTTCGATGTAATATACAGCTGGAAAATGTGATGTAATGTTCTGAATAATTATGAATTATATTATAAAGAACGAATTGCATGTTCTTCGGAAAAATTAAGTTTTCGCCAAAATATAATTTAGGACATAATATCCGAACAGCAGCTAAACTAGCAAACCCCAAATGCGGATTTGTTGGTTTCGACAAGTACTTTGAAAAACTGCACACGAGAAGGAATTGGCACTTTATGTGTTGCACTGTGTAATATAAAATAATATATAACCCTTTTTACTAGAGAAGCTAAAAATCTTTAAGTGCACCAGTCGCAAAAAAAATACTCTTTTACCGTTATTTGAAGCTATACTCGTATTGCAACTTCTCAAACCGGTGTTGTAATACACTCACCTAGACTTTCAACCTATACTAGGACATTTGTCGATTGATTTTTATGTGTTGCACAGTGTAAATTATTGATTATATTAAAAACAATTTTGTTTTTTTTTTTATCTTCCAAATTATATTTTCAAAAATAAAAATTATTATTTTTTTTTTACAAAATTAGTAATTATTTAAAATTATATATTTTATGTCAAATTCCAAAAAAATGAGATGAACTTGAAAATTGCTAATTTTTGTCAATTAAATAAAATAAAGGGTGTTTTTTATAGAGGTATATAACTTTAAAATGGAATAAAGGAGGTCCTATTTTCAATGACTTTTTCCAACATTTGTGGCCGTATATTGGCAATAACGTAACGAATGTTGTCCTCCACGTGGTCAATCGTTTCGGCCTTATCGGCGTAGACTAGCGACTTCACATATCCCCAGCGGTGTTAAATTGCACGATCTTGGAAGCCAATTCAAAGGACCGAAACGTGAAACTATGCGGTTACCAAACGTTTCCTTCAATACATCAATTGTGGCATTAGCTGTGTGACATGTTACGCTGTCTTGTTTAAACAACAGCGCCTGCACATCATGGTTGTACCACGGATGTTAAAGTTGGTACAATTGTACTTTTTTTGGTACATTTTGACCTTCTAAAGTACCGTGGTACTACCGCGACTCATTTAGTACAATTTAACAATTTTTAATTTTTCACCTTTTTGAATTTTTATTATTATTGTGTCCGTTTTCATTGCATTTATTCGTTTTATGTAATGAGCGCGTAAAATATATGCGACCATATCCGATTTGACGATTTATCATCATTTTGAGGATTTTGTGGAATAAAATTGTCGATTTTTTTTTTTAAATATCGCAAATTTGACGATTTTTCACAAAATTTATCTGGCAGACTGGTATTATGGTGTATAGAGCTCTTACATATATTGACACTTTCATTTTGAATTTATTAAAATTCTGAAGAAGTGAAAATTAAATTAAATTATTGTTAAAGAAATGAAAGAAACTGCCACACAATCTTATATAAAATTATGCGAAGTTTTGACAACCAAAGTCAACTTTAATAACAAATTATTAATGGGGTTCCATAAGTTTACTCTAGAAAATGTAATTTCAGGTAAAACAAGTAGTATTGTAGTAAAAATGTTCCCGTATGAAATTGCAAATTTTGATTCAATAAATAATCAATTTAGAGATTTCGCTGATGTTGAGTAACTGAAGTCGTTAAAAAATTAAAACATTTATAGTTTTTGGTCGGTAGTAGCTAATTTTCAAAATGAACTGAATTTCAATATGTTTCCAGACATTTCTAGAGTCGTTGGTGG